>JAKOOJ010000001.1:62420792-63100792 GCA_022577455.1 Arizona elegans | reverse complement strand
GGTGTAACATAATATAATCTTTATGAATGGATTCTGCTATGAACACTTAATACTTGACTATGGGCTTTTTTTCTGTGTACTATTTTTAAAGGAAACTGCAGAGATTGGGAAGAAGCTAAGCAAGACCATATTGTGATCCCTCGGTATTAATGTCTGGACTGGTGCTTTTTAATTAGTAACCTACAGAGCAGTGGTGGGTTCCTCCCAGTTCGGCCCAGTTCTCCCGAGCCGGTAGCAGTGACGATATGAGTGTTAAGGATATTGTTGTGTTACCAACCAGCAGAGTAAGTGCACAGAGAAACGGAACTGAGAGCAATGAATACAATACATACAAACTGGTTTAACAAAGCTTTTACTTTGTAGTGAAAAACAATTGCATAGTCTTTTAGTCAATCCAAGTCTTTAGCCATTCAAATCAATCCGAAGTTACAGATATCTTCTTACCAGACAAACAGCAGTTGGTAATAAACAGCAATTCAACGCTGGTAACAAATCACGATGGTAACAGATCCATCCACTTCTTCACACATGACAGTAACAGTGTCAAGCAGCAAGTCAAGCAATGACGAGAGCAGGTCCAACAATGATTATAGCTCGGCTTCCTTCTTATATACAGTTTACACTAGTAATTATCCACTTAAGATAAGTGAAGTCAGCAGTGCAATGACTCAACAGTACAATTGTGATAATTGCAGTCAGCAGTTAGTCAGCAGTCATTAGTCATTACAATGACTTAGCAGTACAGTTACTCAGCATTACATTTAAAGTTACAGAATACATTTAAAGTTATAGAACACATATATTGCCTGGACAACTTATTAGACTTACACCATATCCTAACACTATTTTTAAAGGAAACTGCAGAGATTGGGAAGAAGCTAAGCAAGACCATATTGTGATCCCTCAGTATTAATGTCTGGACTGGTGCTTTTTAATTAGTAGCCTACAGAGCAGTGGTGGGTTCCTCCCAGTTCGGCCCAGTTCTCCCGAGCCGGTAGCGGTAACGATATGAGTTAAAAGCCTGGTAGACCAATACCTCTGCTAAATCCTAAATAATTGTCACATGACCATCAAGCCATGCCCACAAAATAAGCCACACCCACAGAACCAGTAGTAAAAAAATTTAGAACTCACCCCTGCTACAGAGCTACCGGAGTTTAGACTTCACAATGAATTGACCATATTTGCCAATGTAACCAACTGAGAAGGGGTTACTCAAATCAAAGAGAAGTTATGAAGAGATCCGAAGAGTATCCTGACTCACTGAACAACTTTCAGTACAACAAATGTTAGTATAAATCAGTGTAAACCATTTGTAAAATGATGGACACAACAATAACCAAGCTTTATCTGTATATTATTGGGATATAAGCTACAGGAAAGGGATTTTATCATTGTAGTGGAATGTTTGATGAAAACATCAAGTTGGTGTGTATTTATTGGGGAAGAAAAGGCAAATTCTATGCTTAGGAAAGGAATTGGAACCATTAGGAAGGGAACTGGAATTAGAACTGTCAGTAACACTAGGGAGAGACCAGACTCAAAAGAATTGTGTGCTGTTTTGTGTATTATATACCTTTAAAGGAGGCAAACTTTACAAGAGCTTACTCTGGCAAGGCTACAGCAGATTTGAGTTTCCAATGAAGGGAGGCGAAGAGAAACATGCTGAAACAAATAGTATATGACAATTTAGAGATTTTTTTTCTTTCTCCCACAATGTTAGAATTTGAAGCCTTTGAAAATGAATACAGAGAGATTCAGGATTGACAGACAGCCATACTTTTTCCACACAGCTTACATTTGAATTGTGGAATTTTCAGCCAGCACTTTTGGCAATAACAGCCCCTTGGGGATGGTTTCTGGACTGCTCATCAGACTATCAGTGCAACCATTTTAGATGGCTGACAGCTGCTTCCTAAATCATAGGCAGTATGCCTGAAATACTGTGTTTGGCTACACACACACACACTCACACACACACACACAAAACCCAATCCAGGCTTATGAGTTTCCCAAAGCAATTGGTTACTGTGTGATGCAGAATAGTAAAATGGATAAACCTGCGTGGGCCTGATTTACTTATGACTTTCCCAGTCTTTTAAAAGCTGTACTATTCATTTCTTTCCCTTGTTATAGACTTTAAAAAATGCCTGTCATGGTGTTTTTCCTTTTAACGACTTGAGTGCTTTTGCACATTAGATTAATCTTCCTTTTATTTTTCTTGTAAGTCCTTTGAATTTCTCCTGGCAGGAATGTCAAATGTATTGTTTTAACTGGTTTTGAATGTTCTTCCTTTTTCTTCTTTCTACAGGGAAGGAAAGGGGAGAAAATGACCTTGAGATAGATTATTATTATTATACTACTACTGAGAGCAGAGGAAAAAATTAAAGTCAGGCTAAAAGGCTTCTTTTGTAGGCACCAACTTTTTTCCCCCCTACTGGCCCTTTCTACCATTTATATCTAACATGAAAAGGAGAAATGTGGCAGGTGAAGGTTTGTCCGGTTTAAAGATAAAGCAATAATACATGCTTTAGTATCATCTGTTAAAATCTAGCATCTGAGTTAATTTACATGTGTAAAAGCTACTATTAAAAAGTTAGCATTTCTATTTAGACCATTTATGAGAAGAGGTCAATCTTTCGTTCTATTTTCTTTCTGACTATTTGGTACCCTAAAATGAGATGGAGAACCTTTTTTTCCCCTTGATGGCTATTGCATCCCAATCTGCATGAATAGGAATATCTATTCACATGTTGATGAATCTGCATAGGTAAGAATGGTGACTAAAAGGTTCACTTCTTGAAAAAGAATTGGAAACCCTACCTGGAAAGTCTCCTAATTTATAAGTCAAGCTTTAGTTGATTAATAAAGCCAATAAATCATTTAAAGCTTGCCCTGCTTAATAACGTGGAGTTTGATTGAATGTAACACTAATGGGAAAACTACAAGCACTACAAACTACATGCATAAGCACAAGCATCAATTGATTAGACTACTATGAAGTCTGGCATAATTAAATAATTATTGTGAAAGCATGTGTACAAAAGCTCGCCTGATGATATGAGTTACCAAACCTGTCTTTAAACATAAGGCAGTATTTTTGATACTTTGTGGAACTGCAAGGATAGCTCTTATAAATGTGGACTTTCCACATTATTCAATATAGTAAAAATCTGAGTACCATAAACAATCTGAGAACAAACGTTAGTAAGAAAGAACCTTATCAAAAGAGCAAGAAAGAAAGAAAACTACATGAATAAAATGTGCTCCCTTTGAATGGAATATCTCAAAACATCTGAAGAACCACACTGATCAACACTAGCATATAGGTAAAATGTGTGCTCCTAGATTGATATTCCCATCCTTATATTTCAGACAGGAATAAGAATGGAGAGATAAATACAAATATATCTACTCTAAAAAGATTCTTGGCATACTCTACAGATTCTCCAAACACTAAAGGTATTCAAGTCAGAAAATACGATTAACAAAGTTATGTGCCTCACTGGGAGGGTTTGCATCCCTCACTGCAAGTATTTATTTATATACCACTGGGAGAGGATTCTGGGAGAGTGAAGAGGAAATCACCAAGAGCAATAGAGAAATGGGTCTTTGTCTCATTGGATCAAGCTAGCAGTCTGGGAACAGCCTCACTGCCAACAGCAGGTGAATCTTACAACTAAGAATCTAAATCAGAAAGTCTGTAAGGTAATATCTATTTGGATCTGCACAACTCTTAAGAGTTATTTATTTATTTATTTATTTATTTTATTTTATTTTATTTATTGGGTCGATTTATATGACGCCCTTCTCCAGAGACTCAGGGCGGCTTACAATGCGTTAAGCAATAGCCTTCATACTTTTGTATATACCTGCTTAATAGCCCCCCCCCCCAAGCCAAGCAGTGTTCTTTTTTATACAAAGTCAGCTTATTGCCCCCACAATCCGGTTCCTCATTTTACCTACCTCGGAAGGATGGAAGGCTGAGTCAACCTTGAGCCTGGTGAGATTTGAACTCACAGTAATTGCAGGCAGCTGGCAGCTAAGTGCTACTTAACAGCACTTTAGTCTGCTGCGCCGCCAAGGCTCCGCTGCATCACAAAGGTAATAAAGTCATGGAGAAAGATGTTCAAGGTGTGTATTATGATTCCTGCCCATGGAGGATTCCTATTATACCTGCAACTGATTAGATTGCAGAAGGAGAAAGTGGAGGGTCAAACACACATCATCATGGCAGCATCACGTGATGTCTCAGGGCTTTTTTTCCCTTCGCTAAAATGAGTATGGGTGTGGCCAGCATGTAATACATCCGGACCGCAGGCAGGGAGTTTGATAGCCCTGGTCTATAGGCACATCTAGCCACCCTGAGACTCAATGGAGAATTCCTGAAAAAGGTAGAAGTTACTCTAAAGTTGAACTAAAGAGAAAGGAAGGAACAACTATCAGGAAAAATGGAGCATTAAAGGAAGAGTGATGGTAGCATGTAACTTGGAGGAGAGAGAAAAAATGAGGAAACTATCCTTGCAATATAATAAAGGCCCAAACAAAAACAATGATACAGATAATGGAAAACAAGATATACCTGATGTCGCTTTTTTTTTGTTATACATTTTTGTTATGTATTTTGGTTACATAGAGAGCTCTTTGACAAGCTGAGGGACAACAAGGGCAAGTATAAAAAATGGAAACAGTTGCTTGTAACTACAGCAGAATACCAACAAATAGTTCAAATCTGCAAGGACACAATTAGGGAAGCTAAGGTTCAGAGTGAGCTAAAATAATTTGCAAAACTTGAAATGGTGTGAATATAGTATGTTTAGATTTCAATAAGGCATTTCATAAAGTAGACCAGAGCCTACTTCTTGGTAAGAGAAAACAATGTGGGATAGACAGTATCATTACCAGATGGCTCTTCAGTTTGCTGAAAAACCACACTTAGTCTACAATGGAACAACATCTACATGAAGGGAAGGGGCTGTGGTGGCTCATGAGGTTAGGATGCTAAATCAGAAGACCACTCAAAGGTTCAATAACAGGTTCAATAAGACAACTCAGCAGTTCAATAACTTGAGAGCAAGCCAGACAACAGAATGAGTTCCCATCAGTTTGTCTCAGCTGCTGTCAACCTACTGTGTTTCCCAAAAAATATGACCTATCCAGAAAACAAGCCCTAGCCTGATTTTCACACTTGCACCTAAAACAAGCCCTACCCCAAAATAAGCCCTAATTAAGCCTCACCCACCATCTGGTTATACAAGAACGAGTAAGACGCAGGCTTACAAATCAAGGGCAGGGGTTGGGGGGGAGGAGCTATTTTAGTTCAGTGGTGAGAAAAGTGAGGTCCTGCAGCTAGGCAGGAAAAGCAAGAGTAGTGCCTATGAGACAGATCTAAGAGTCTTGGTGGACTACCACTTAAGTATGAGTCAGAAGTGTACTGTAGATGCCATAGAATTCCAACACAGTCCTGGGATGTATCAAGATCATGGGAAGTGAAAGTGCTATTCTATATTGCACTGTTGCGACCACATTTGGAACACTGCGTCCAATTCTGGTCACTACAATAAAAAAGAGTGCAGAGAATAGCGACAAAGATGATAAGGGGTTTGGAAGCTAAATCCTATGAAAAATGGCTAAAGGAACTAGGTATGTTTAGCTTAACAAAGAGAAGATTGAAGGGAGACATGATAGTAATACTATTATGCTTGAATTGGGGAAGAGGACATTGATTTATTCTCCATAGCGTATGGAGGTAGGACAACAAGCAATGGGTGGAAGCTTGTCAGATCCAACCTGGAAACAAGGAGGAATTTCCTGACACTGGGAACTATTAATCAGTAGAATGGCTTGCCTTCCAGAGTTATGAGTGCTCCATCACTGGATATTTTCAAGGAAAGATTGGAAAATCATTTCTTTTTTAAAAAAGTTTTTTATTAAATATACAAAAGTAAAGTAAAAAAAGAAGTAAAGAAAACCCATCTGAAGAAAAGATAATAAATAAGATATTGACTTGTACAGAAATGGACAGGCTGACTCTGGAACTCAAAGACAAGGGTGCAACGGAATAGCATGAAAATTGAAAGTTGGAGAATTATTATGTTAGTATTAGGATAGGTAGGAATTGTATTGGTATTTAATGTAATTTTCACAAACGAAGAGATTTACGTAGCTGAATTTTGATAGATTGTACAAAGGTGTATATGGAATATGAATTGTAGTTGTTATAAGGAAAATGTGATGGAAATGTTGGAACCAGAAAAGTTGCACTATGTCCAATGTTTTTAATGTTTAATGTTTAATGTTTTTTTTTTTTAAAAAAATCATTTCTTGAGATGGTATAAGAACCATCTCATATTGGGCAGGGGTTGGGCTAGAAAACCTCTTCCAAGGTCCCTATGATTCTATTATTCTAAGCTGTACAATAAGATTGTTTTAGAAAAACATGAATAATGCATTTCTTCAACTCCTTTGAACTAACTAAAATCCAGGCCATGTCTACATGTGTGGTGTTACTGCATCCACTTTGTATTACCATCCAACCCATTGTGGCATGATGTAAAAGCCATGGAGATGACCTTGGGGAAACCAGGCAGAAATAACAAGATTACATAAAGATTGCAAAGAGTCCAGGAAACAGCAAAAACATGAAAAAGAAGTTCAACCTGAGTCCTCTCTAATTAATTGTGGTATAATGGAAGAAGAGGAAAAACCCATCTGGCTTTTGAGATTTTGTTGCTATAGAGTATTTCAATAAAGAACAGTTGATGTCAGATTTCTGGAATCTGTTTCTTGTTCTGGCCTACCTTGAAGGAATAACTATGAAGCATGCCATTGAGTCACTGAAAAATTATCCATTTCCATGCTAATGAATGGTCCAACTTCAATAATCTCTCCTTTGCAGAATAATGACTCTGGGTTCAACGGAGAGTATTCCAGATGACACCCATTACTCCATCTCCTCTAGTTGATGTAAAATCTGGATGGACACACCTTCAAGAGAGAAACACTCTTCTCCTCATTTAACAGTAATACAATCCAGGTCTGTTGTTGAATACACTACAAGGTCATGAATCAGAGAAAAATGCCCAAACCCATTAAGTTTTCTCTTCCTTTTCTTACAATAGTTTTCCCAAAAGTAAAATAACCCCTTCTGTTATGTTATATTCAGTGGTGGGATTCATATAATTTACCTACTGGTTCGCCCAGCATCAGAAATAAATGTGCCCAGCCTTCCGCACATGCGCCCAGACTCAAAAACTTGCCTAAATAGAATAGCATAGAGCTGGGCCAGCGGACGGGTAGGTGGGCCCACCTGCAATTTACGCTACCCGGTTTTCCCGAACTGGTGTGAACCGGCTGAATACCACCTCTGGTTATATTGTTTATCTCCTAAACCTGTTGCCATCCTTCCCTATATTGTCTCTGTTCCAGAGATGGGTTTCAGTAGGTTCTGACCAGTTCTGGAGAACTGGTAGTGGAAATTTTGAGTAGTTTGCAGAACCAATAAATATCACCTCTGACTGGTCAACTTCCTGAGTTCCAGCTGATCGGGAGAAAATGTGGATTTTGCAGTAACCTTCCCCTGGAGTGGGGTGGGAATGGAGATTTTACAGTATCCTTCCCCTGGAGTGGGGTGGGAATGGAGATTTTACAGTATCCTTCCTCTGCCACACCTACCAAGCCACGCCCACCAAGCCATGCCATGCCCAATAAGCCACACCCACAGAACTGGTAGTAAAAAAAATTGAAACCCACCACTGCTCTGTTCATAATTACCGGTAGGATCTGTTCCACGAACAGCTACACTCAACAGATCATGGCTTCTCAATGGTTCCACTGCTCCTTTTTGATTGAAAATCTATACCCGCTGAGCAACCTTCACATTATCTACATGTGGCATTTTTATGCCAGACAATTTATACCTCAAAGGAAAATGATTGATTTAAAAATATAATCCTGGGGCTCCAACATAGGTGTCAGATATTATTTTTACCACAAGTAGAAACTCATTTGCACAATGACTGTACCATAATCACTCTTGATATAACCATTTTAAGTTAAATCGGGCTAGTGCAAAGCAGGGCTCTTTAAGATGCAGTCACTGAAGAGCTTGTTAATTGTTTGCTAGATTGAGACAAATGTGAAATATTTTTGGTGACATGGGAATAAATGTATTAATAAATTAAACATGCTCCCAATGCTGTACTTCACTTCTTCAGATAAATAAAGAAAAAAATGGAATATTAAGATTTGGAATACATGGTACAATTGGTTAGAAAATAGATGTAAAGTCCATACATAAAGATTACTTAAGAGTCATATTAAAATGGGAAAATATTGTATATATTTGTAAATATTGCTACAATCTAAATTTGTATAATTAAATAATTATATAATATATAGAATAGTAATCTATACAATTGGAAACTATGTAAATATGAGTGATACTGATAACTGGAATGCTGTAAAGTGTGGAAACGCAAAGGTTGAAATATGTTTAATAAAAAAATATTATTTTTTTTAAAAAAAGCCACAGGATCCTTTCTGCCCTCTCCTTTTCTCTCCTATTGCATCGTCAACACTTCAAATTCTTTCTGCATCTTTTGCCTTTCATCTATCTACTTCACATGAACTCAAGTGACCCAGAGTGAGAAACCAAGACCTCTTCCTCAGCCAGCATACATTTACACAAATAAAGGATTTCTGCATGCTTCTATACTCTGCAAAATCAACTGTATGTCATCCTTATGTGACTTCCGTGTCACATAAAATTGTCACTCAAGCCCCAAAATCTAATAAAGCATTAGTCTTCACTAAGCATACAAAGAAAGGGCCTTCTCTTTCTTCCTCCCTCTTTGATGTCACATCTGACTCTTCTGGCAGGTGAGAGGAGGTGAAGTACATGGACTTTTAGATGCTCCCCCCCCCCACTTATATACATTTATCGCTATAAATAATATCTTTCTATCTTTTTTATCATCCAGTAAGCCCATGAATACCTTTTTGTTTTGTTTTTTTGCTTCCCTGCAGTGTCATTTTGCTAACTTTGGGGAGGGATAGGAGATGAGAAGGGAAAAGAAAAACACACCTGTATGAATCCAGGGAAATTGAAACAATAACTGTGCAGTAGCTGCCAAAAAAGCCAACACAGTTCTGGGCTGCATAAACAGAGGGATAGAATCAAGATCACGTGAAGTGTTAATGCCACTTTATAATGCCTTGGTAAGGCCACACTTGGAATATTGCATTCAGTTTTGGTCGCCACTATGTAAAAAAGATGTTGAGACTCTAGAAAGAGTGCAGAGAAGAGCAACAAAGATGATTAGGGGACTGGAGGATAAAATATATGAAGAACGGTTGCAGGAACTGGGTATGTCTAGTTTAATGAAAAGAAGGACTAGGGGAGACATGATAGCAGTGTTCCAATATCTCAGGGGCTGGCATAAACAAGAAAGAGTGAAGCCGCTCTCCAAGAAGCAATGGGTGGAAACTAATCATGGAGAGAAGCAACTTAGAAATAAGGAGAAATTTCCTGACAGTTCGAACAATTAATCAGTGGAACAACTTGCCTCCAGAAGTTGTGAATGCTCCAACACTGGAAATTTTTAAGAAGATGTTGGATAACCATTTGTCTGAAGTTGTGTAGGGTTTCCTGCCTAGGCAGGGGGTTGGACTAGAAAACCTCCATGGTCCCTTCCAACTCTCTTATTCAATTCTAAATCATATTTTATTATACTGCCCTTCTCTATAAGGACTTGCTTTTAAAGTACATTAGTCCCATACTGCAGGTTTACTTAGGCAGGTCAGATGAATTTTATATAATTCTACTCCTTTCCAATGTAAAATACCATTCTCAGTCTGAAAAACTGCTGAAAAAATGTAGCAACAAATCAGGCACTGTGATGCTCTGGATGAGACGAGCTCTCATTAGATTTTAAATGTTTTACCAATGTAATTTGGGTTGTTAATTTTAAATGAAAATGTATATATTGTATGTCATCTTCCTTTACTAGGATTACTCAAGAAGCTCCCCAACTATGCAAGAAGCATTCATTGTAAGTCTAAAACGGAAGCCACTCATGAAATGAATCATCTTGCCATCTATATAAAGTGCTTTAAACTGCTTGGCCTCTGACTCGGAGAACCCACTAATTGGAAACTCGTCCAATTTTCCCAGTCTATAGGCTCAGATACATCGTGTCCTCATGAATTCCACTACCTAAACAAATATAATTTCTCCCACCATTGCTGTTGAGTCATCACACAATCAACTGCCAATCCTCCCACCAGCATGAAGAAATCCATGTTATCCACAGTGTATTAATTAATTCAGTGATTTCATCCAGAGCTACTTGCAGTAGCTTTCATGTAAATGGTATTTACCAATGGACTCCTTTTTTTTTTGAACCTGTTCTTTTCTGTTTCATTTTTACTACTCACATTGTAGCAAACAGCATCTTTTCTTTCACCTGGTCACCATAATGCTGGACAGCAATCAGGATTTCTTGAGTCAGATTGATCGGTCCAGTTTCAATGAATTCTTTTTGCAAATCATTCAACTTCAATGGACCATTCATTTCTGAATGAGTTCAGAAGTACCCATGCAGTGATCTTGACAGTTTTCCAGCTTTTAGAAAGCTTCTAGCAGTTTGCTATCTTGGTTACTTCTTCACCCAGATATACAAACATTATAGTTTTTCTCAATAATTTTATTTTGTTTAGGCTAGCAATGCCACCCCAATTAGAGACCTATGTTAACAAGAGTATATAGTCCAGATCATAGGAAATAATTATTCTTCATTGCTTTCACACTATGTCCATTCATGTGCGCCACAATTTAAAAAGGACAGTAGCAAATTGGGACAGGATCAGATAAGAGATATAATGAGAATGAGGGTCTTGAAGTTAATTCTTTTGAGAAATGGGTATATATAGGAAACCAAATCCTGTAATGAATTAACATGTATAAGAATCAGGGTATGTTTAGTCTAAAGAAAAGAGGCTGGGGAGAAATATGATAGCATTCTTCATAACTAAAGTTTTCACATATAGAAAGAGGTGTGGATCAGTGGTGAAATCTGAACCTGTTTGCTACCGGTTTGCTGACCGTGTACAACAAATGTGTGCTGTGTGTGCATGCATGTACAGTGCATGCCAAACACATGCTGCATGTGTGCACATGTGCAGTACGTGCCAAAAGTACTTCCCAAAGACTTGGGAAGGTAAGTAGAACAGCAAGGGAGGATCAGCTGTGCTGCGCGATTTAGATTCACTAGAAAACAGGATTTCCTACTTTCTAGCAATTTTAAATTGTGTGGCACAGCTGATCGTTGGAAATACCAGTTCAGAGGAACCAGTAGCTTTTTTTTACTATCGGTTCGCCCAAACCGGTGTGAACCGGTAGCATTTCACTGCCTGAAAGAGAAAAATCAAACCAGGATTAAAACTACAAGGATATAGATTCAGACTAGATCTCAGGAAAGAACTCATAATTGTATAAGTTGTCACTCATGGATCAGGATTCCACATGAAGGGACTACTTCTCCTTCCTTGGAAGTCTTCAGAGACTAGTTGGTTAATGGTTTCTGCACTTTAGCAAAGGGTTGGACTAGACGACTGTTAAAATGGCCTCTTACTTTATGATTCTATGCATCAACTTTTCTCACTGTGAAATGCTTATTCTAGATGTGCCTTTTACTGGTAAAGTACTGTAAAATAGAATATTACCAAAGCGTTTCAGAACCATATTTAAACTGTGCAGGGGTTTGCCCACCCCTTATTACCATAAAGATTCTAACTTCTTAGTTTCTTCCAATGTTCTAGTCTCATTTTTCTCCTAAAATAAAACAAGTCATATGATCCTTATGATCTAGATTTCAACACACTTCAGAAACAGACATACAGGTTATTAAGAGTAAAATTCTGTGGAACTTAAAAGGATTTTCTTGTCAATCCTTATGTAAATAGAAACTTCAATGACAGTTTTAACTGACTGGTGAATATTTTACTTCTTAGAAATGAATAAACAATTTATAGTAAATTCTTAAATGGTGAAGAAACTACTGCTTGAACTTTTTTTCAATGCATACCAATTTTATAATGCCAGTGTTTTTCTAGTTTATAGAACCTATCTTTATATATAAAAACATGAATCAGTGTGTGAGACTCAATGGGTTGCAAATAAAGATTTACACAAGACAAGTGAATTTCCACAGAAAGTATCTGTTCAATGTGGAATTTAATTTGGCAGAATACAGAAGATTTAACCTTGGTCTAAAGCTTAATGCTGCAACATATGAAGACAACATAAATTCAAAAGTCCTCTTGTGGGCACAAGATCTCAAACCTCATTTGTCCTGTTACTCAGTTCTACAGACAACAGCATTATATTTTTTTAAAAAAAAATAGCATGTGTATGTGGGAATATATATGGGCACATTCTTGCTTATGTAGGGCTTCTCAGAAGTTAAGCATCTGCAGCCATAATTGTTTAGCTGCTATTTATCCTTGCCTGCAGCTACATCTAGCTAAACAACCCTCCACAAAAGACTGACTGATTGGGAGGCATATTTTGGACAGTAATATTGAAAGCAAACAAAACACAAGACATCAGCTATAAATCACGCAGATGAAACCAGAGTTATTGACACGGAACCAGATTTCTTGCAAGTGGCAAAGTATTAGTATAATTAGAGGTTAAACTATTGGACCAACATTAGGGAGACCCAGGCTCATATCTGCCCCCACCTACAGACACTTACTGAATGATTTGGGCCAGTAATTTTCTTAGCTCATCTTACTTGACACAGTTCTTCTTGTAGGAAAAGTCAGATGGTGGGGGGAGGGAGCATTATGTTGGTCATCTTGAGAACCTGAATGAAAAATGGTAGAGAAAACTAATGGATAAGTAATTGAAATTGTCCTAGCATCTTCTTACATTCTGATTGGTGAATATTGTTAGGTTTTTTTAAAAAAACCTAGCAAGATGGGAATGAGATACAGTATGTTATCCATTTTTTTCTCAGTTTGAACAACTTTTTCAGAAAAGATAGTTAAGAAGTAATTGCAGCTTTTTTTCTTTTAGGTAGCTTTCTGCAACAACTGGATTTGGTTTGCCAAAAATGCATTGGCACAGACTCAAACAGCTCCCCTTCTCTGTATAGTACTTGGATTCAACAATAACCATAGGGGCAATTATCAGGTGAATAAAACAAAATTGGCATCCATGGTATAGGGCCTGGTTACTTGAGGGAAGCTCCTGCCTTCCATAGCATCTGCCTAGCCAATTTGATTCTGCTGGATTGGTGCATTCCAGGTACCAATTGATTAAACAGTGCCATCTATCAGGATTCTAGAAGTGGGCCTTCTCTGTAGCAGTGCCTGCTCTCTAGAATGAGGTTTCCCCAAGATCCATATGAACCTCACTGTGCTGTTCAAAAAAGCTGTGAAAATCTTATGCAGATCTTTGGCAAGGGGCAGTAACACCCCTTGCTTCATTATCTTTGTCTTGTATGTTTTATTTATTTTATTGCAATTTCTTTGTCTCTGGTGTGTTGTTGTGAGCCATGCAAAATAATTGAGAGTAGGGTGATATACATGTTTAATATATTATGGTTCATTGCACAGTCGGCCTGATGTTCTGACTTGATCTGGCATTTTTATCCACCTATTGAGTCCTTCCCAAGGATCTGGAAAAGACAGTTGTTTGATGGTATTAAAGGTATTGTTACAGGGTGTAAGCTTTTGCAATTAACTGATTGTCAATGCCAATCATATTCAAGTGGTGTTCCAGTTGTTTTGAAATCACACCCAAGGCATTTATTAATATTAGTACTACCTTTGCTTTCTTTTGCCACAATCATTCTAGTTCTCTTTGCAAGGTCTTTGTATTTTGTTATCATTATTATTTTATTTGCGCTTATTAAATCACTTACAGAACATTTTCAATCTCTGTGATAGTCTCACTTTTTTCCTAATATTTCCCCACTGACCCACTCTGCAGTCCAAATAGAATTGCCATAGAATCAAAAAAGAATAAGCTTAAATTTGGCCTGCATCCAGCCAACCTAGAACTTCACATTCTGTTTTTCCCTCCCTTTCTCCTGAGTATTTGTGCTCATATATTTATTTCCACCCTTTTAATGTTATTACTTAGTTCCTCAATAAATATCTCAGACATTCTTGAGGATGGCACTAATGTTTCTCCTTGTTCTCTGCAATGTTATATGAGGTGAAGACTTTCTTTTGGGGGGGGAATGTCTGTCCAGTTACTTTCTCTTAAATATATACTACAATGAATACTATCCATTAATAGTATGTAAAAGCCAGCCTACAACAGATTCAGAGGTCCATGCAAGTTCCAAGTACTCTGCACACCATTATCTGTAATTAATTAAAACAAAATGAATTTTATTTGCTCAATGTAATTCTACTTAAACAGGAAAGACTTGAAACCTCCTATTACAGCCAGTAAATGTACTGAAAGGAAATAAACCTTGAACCAAAGGAAAGCAGTTGTAAGAGTCTGTATTGATCAGAAAGACGTTTGCATTTAGTTTACAATAAATACCGAGCAGTAGAAAGCATAGGTCTTCTGCATTTTAATTAAATCCACTAAAGACACATTTCAGCACAGGTAATCTGTTTAATATATCCCAAGTCTGCTGCGTAAGAGATGTTGGTTTCACTACCAACTGGAGAATCACTGCAATATGCAACATCAGTCAATGAACATAAAACCTTGTTCCACCACAGTCACTCCAAAAAATAAAGAGATTTGCTCCTAAGAATGAGGTTAGCTGATCCAGGACTTCCACTGTTTATTTGGAAGAAAAATACTCTCCACAGCACAATGTCCAAGTCAAGTTTTCATGAGCTGAATATTAATAGGCTGCTGAAATTTGCCAGATTGTTTTCAGTCTATGTGATGCACAGAAATGTATAAAATTTCCTGTCATTTTGAGGCATAAAATATACAAAGATAAATGTATAAATTTTAACATTTTCTTAGCACATTTCCCTTCTTTCCCCTACCCCCCAAAAAAATACACCAGGGAGAAAATCAGAAATTCTCCCTCCCTTATCTGTGACATAATGACATATACTTTAAATCAATGTTTCTCAAACTCAATAACTTTAAGATGTGTGAACTTCAACTTAAAGTTCCTGAGGTGGAAAAACACTAGTCTAGTGAGCACATCTAGAAAAGGAGAGTTCCAAGCTTACCTTCAGTAATTTAATTCCTTTGTTGAACTGTTCTTACCTTTGGGATTTCTTCTCTAATGTTTCACTGGAAATCTTTCTTGAAATTTAAAATTAGGAATATACAAACTTGAACAATTCAGGAAATCAAGAGTTTTCCAGAATGTAGTGTCCCTCCTTCTCCACCAATTCCCAGACCATGGCAAATTATAGATTACATTATTCAGGTGTCACATTGGCAATTCCTCCATGAAGATCAAACTAGAAGTAACTCAAGATGCCCTGGATGTGGCCCAACCCAAACACATACCTAGTTTGGCTGGAGCATCATGTCTCGTGACACCCTGAACTTCTTCCAGCTCCATGGATTTACTTCCAGAAACTATCAAACTGTTCACAGAACAGCATAGTCTCCCATTCCCTCAATAATTTCCTTTCCAAATGTCTTCCCACTGACTCTCAATGGAGGATTGCTAAATCAGGTGGAGTATTTAATGAGATGGAAAAGACTCACAACTGCATTGGATTGATTGAGAAATTTTCAGCTGCAATCCTACATAATAGCCAACTCAAGGATTTCAAAAAATTATATTCTTCCATAAAATCATATAGGATAAGGAGAAACTTTGAAGGTGGCATGGCAGGTTGGCCTCTATTGTTAAGGTTTAGATTTCCTGTTGTACATATGCTGTGCATTTGTTTTTATACTTCTTATTACCAAACCAAAAGTTCAGGTATCTCTTGTATAAACTTAGCAGAAAAGCAAGATAAACAATCAGTACCAGTATTTAAAGTTCTATTGTCCCTGACTCATCCAGAGAATCTAATCATTCTTTCTAAATGTTTGATGTTTATGAATATTCTAGTGTGTTCCCTCTTCTATTCCCATTCAGCAGGTCTATGAAAAACTTATAATAATAACCCAATCATGATTGCAGATTTTCTGTATATAGCCAGGGGACCCATTCTTTCTGGAATCCTTGATACATGGATCCCACCTGAATATGTACAATTGGTTTGAGTTGATCCCCATTTTCATTCAATAAACAGAAGTCCTTCCATTTGTGGAATCTATGTAAACCAGGGGTGAAATCCAGCAGGTTCTAACAGGTTCTGGAGAACCGGTAGCGGAAATTTTGAGTAGTTCAAAAAACTGGCAAATACCACCTCTGGCTGGCCCCAGAGTGGGATGGGAATGGAGATTCTGCAATATCCTTCCCTCGGGAGTGGAGATTTTGCAGTATCCTTCCCCTGCCACGCCCACCAAGCCACGCCCACAGAAACGGTAATAAAAAAAATTGGATTTCACCACTGGAATGAACTGAATAAAATCTTGGTGTCACTCTCCCCATTCCAAACCATCAGCTATTTATTAACTATTACACTATAGCAAATTCAGAAGAAAGAGTCAAAACTAAACAGCAATGCTTAAAAACTAGAAATATATATATACATTTAAAAATCATTTCTCTATATATATATTCTTCCAAGAACCCTTGAAACTCAAGCAGCACCAAAATTGGCTTATTCTAAAACAAGCACATGAGGCAAGGAACACACAGTATTCACCATCTGGCTAACAAAGCCTGTATTTAATACTTGATATTAAGCTTCTTCTAGCATACTGTGATAATACAGAAAACTTTTGTGGAGCAGTTTCCATGTCTAACCTAATACTGCAGGCTTCTACTGACATGGGAAACTTCCAGCATTTACATCCTTATACAATATTGCCATTGGTTCAACTTTTAAGATGTTAAAAATGCTACTTCTTTTATTCTCCTTCTCTCTTTTCATCACTAGATGAATGTATGCATAAATAAAAGCTACAGTACATGCATATGTATACATATACAACAGTGGTGGGTTTCAACATTTTTTACTACCAGTTCTGTGGGTGGCATGGCTTGGTGGGCGTTGTTTGGTGGGTATGGCAGGTAAAATCTCCATTCCCACCCTACTCTGGGGGAAGAATACTGCAAAATCCCCATTTCCTCCCGATCAGCTGGGACTTGGGAGGCAGAAAATAGATGGGGGCAGGGCCAGACAGAATGTTTACTACTGGTTTTCCGAACTACTCAAAATTTCCGCTATAGGTTCTCCAGAACTGGTCAGAACCTGCTGAAACCCACCTCTAATATACATCTAATTCTAACCATAGGTAAAATGCTCTTTTAATACAAAGCTTGTACCAAATTAATCGTATATTTTTCAAGAAATGGACAAAATGATAGTATGTAGATTAGTACATTTCTTAACATGAAATTTTGCAAAGAAAATAATAATTCATTTTCTTAGCATAGCCACTGTTTGAATGCATTATTCAAGCACAGGGCATGCCATATCTAGCTTCCTTGCCCTCATTCATTAGTTTTGTGAAATAGTCATTATGAAAAGTTTAGCACTCTATTCATTTTGAGGTCATAGAGTTTCAAAGCATGAAGACATAAAATGTGAATAGATATGAAAATGAAGGAGCTTGTGTTAAAATGGTGATGACCTAATTTTATTCAAGCTCTCATGACCTATGATTTTGTCTATATATCTAGACTCTTTTAATATTGAAGCCATACAAAAATATTTATGGTTAGTTGATTCGTATATTGTTTGAAATATCTGATTAAGCAAATATCTTCTGGGTGCAGTATTCTTTGCCAAAATTCCAGTAAATAAGAATTTTGATACCACTGATAAGACATATATTTCATCAGAGGTCTATCTTTGGTCCTCCTAACATACTAGAGTCACATGTTAATCACTGTACAACTCATTAGCATTGTACTTTGCACAGTGACTTAGATTCCAATCTGAGGCACACTAGAGCATAGGTTTTCTGCCTCTGACATAAAAAGTTTCAGGTTGCACATCCACAGTCTTAAGACAGTGATAGCAGCAAAACTGTGCCTTTGTTAACAGTCTAATGCCTGGAACAATTTCTTCATGATAAAGCAAGAAGCAAGGGAACAAAGGGGTGGGAAATGCATAGAAATATTAATTTCAGGAGACAGGAAGACTATGGATAATCTGTTTCTTGCTTATTCTAGCTGTATAACAAGTTATTTTCCTCGTCCATGAAGGGCAAAATTCAGAGAGGTCAAAATTAATTTTACTAACCCAAGTATATTTTCCTGGTAAGTTTAGAAAACTGACATTTTCTGGAACTAGAAAGTTATATAAGGATTTCCGCTGCTAAACTTCATTCTGCTATAGAAAAGAAATATGGATAAATTAGCATCTGTCTGGCAGCAGAATACAGGAAGAATGTCCATGTCTATTACAAATTATTCTGTATAACCAGAGCAACAGGTATAAGATTATCATTTAAAGATACCAATGTTAACCCTTTCCTATGGACAATCATAAATTTACACAGTCTGTTTTGGCACCAAAGAGTTGAACTGTCCAAAATGTACAGGTGCAATTATTTTGCCTGAGAACTGTTTGCAGTTTAAAGAAGTCATTTTTAAAAACCAAAAAACAATGGGTTTGGCTCATCACAACTATTGAGTTCATGACTGATTTTAATGCCAGTTCTTGAAAACATGATAATATTCCATGTTAACAAGATGACTCAGCAAGCTGAAGGTATGCATTGCATCAGGCCACAATATTTGCATTTTTGTAAACAATCTTTTATCCCTCCCCCCTTCCTTAGCTTTCCAATACAGCCTTGCTAGCTGTCATCCCAATGAGTTCAAGAGAAATGGCAGGATTCATGTATAAAGGCCCTCTGAAGCAAAAGTTATTGGGTCTTGGGCAAAAAACCCAACTGACGGATCAACCCTGAATGTACTCGTAACTGCTGTTCTTTAAGTCAGATTTAGAGTATTCATTTTGGGATCTTCATTTTGCTTACATTGTTGCTGAGAAATGTTCACTGCTGCATCATATTACTTTGGTTTATATCATTGAGTAGACTTTCCATAGCAACACATTTACAAGTACAGGATTATGAAAAGGTGAACTTTTATATAATTCTTTAAGCAATCCGTTTACTGCAGAATGAATTATAGCAGCTTTGGTGTTGCTATAATAGGAAAAACATACCCATATATATATTGTGAATATATATGTATTCATAGATAACAATGAGCTATAGTTTGTTTTCAGTTATTTATTGCAATAATGCTGCAGCAAATGTTCATGATTTAGCTAGTGTACTCTACAAGTTGAGATAAAAGTGCCTGATTGTCAATACTATCAAGCTCGGTTTGGTGGATAGTAAATTGGTAGAATAAATGTCATCAATATTCCAAGTTGGCTTGGGTTTTCAAAGATTTTCTGCTTATGACTTTAGAGCAAGTTTCAGAGAACTAAGTGAGACAGTAATACACACAATTATTCGGTAAATTAAAGCCATACAGATTTTAAAAATATATCTAGTATTTTTATCTATAAAATATGTATCAATTACTAATAACCAGGTGAGATCACTGGATAGGAAATATCTCCCATCATATATTTTCATAATATAGTTTGGGAATTACATAAGAAGTACAGATAACTATTTATGACAGGGCAATCATTATTTTCTTTTCATACAACATAAAAGCTCTTCCGAAATAAATATGAGACAACTCAGCCTCAATAGATGGAAGCAAAAATAACCAAATTTGATGGCTTACTTTCTGACCATTAATATTCCAAATGAGATGTCTGGTATCAACCAATCTTTAATTTACTACAGATCTACAAAAGCATTGAAATATTCATGATAAAATGTTTTAAATCTTCCCTTCAACCTCCTTAAAATGTACAATATACACCCCCTCCCAAAAAAAAAGATGATCGGGAAATAAATATAAACCCCACACTATCATATTGCAATGCAGCAATGGGAACTGCAGGCTGGCAAGTCACACTGGGAAGACGAGAAGAAAAGGCATTTCTGTTTACAGGGTCTCTTTCCCTCTTGATCCTGTTCTGCAAAGACTGTGTCAACCTTCACAATAGAAATGATAGCCAGGCCGATCAAAGCATCATAAAATTTAATTTCTCTTCGAATAGAGTCTCTTATTAACTTTTTATTGTGCCTGAGTCTTTAAATAAACCTTGCCACTGAATAGATTAGATTTACTAAATTGGCTATCAAGTAGTTTTCCCTTGATTGACAGATTGATATCCAACTTCATGATTGTATGGATAGATGTGCATTTGTTTGTTGCCTGGAATAATCATTCCAGATTGATATACTTGCATGTGTGCACGCATGTGTGGACATTCTGCATGTTCATATATCTCATCTCACATCCAGTAGTCAGTTGTCTCACATGGCGTACAACCAACCAAATCTATGCACAAGGGGAAAAAAACCCCAAGAAATTCCCACAATTCTACTTAAAGAAAGCGTGTTCCTGAATTAATAGAATGCTTCTCACTTCTTTGGAAAACTAATGTCATATTTTGTGCTAAACAAAATGCTCAAGTGAAGTAACATTTGATGGCACCTCACTTACAATCCACATTCACCTCCAAAAAGAATAATTGCAAGGTAGGGAGACTAAGTTTCAGATTCCTCAGAGACAACACCTGTAAGTGAAGCAAGCACCAGAACTTGTTGAAAATTTAATATAAATCATCAGATCTATCACAGAAAACAATCCCATTTGGCATGTGGTATAAGGTGCACGTACCCAAACATCTCACTTTTCAACCACAGAAAGAGATGGAGAAAGAGAATGCTATGAAAATTTGAGTAAGATTAGTTCCTTTCTCTGCAAAGGACACTACCAATTTTTTTTTAAAAAAAGGAATCAAAAATAAATCTGAAACTGTACAAGAAAGGTCCACTAACAACCAACGCATCTTTGAGAAAATTTGTATGATAAGCAGCAGTTTAGAAACCCTGACTAATTTCCATTTTGCTATCAATCTGCATTAGCGGAATGTATTTGGAGCTGCTTTCTGAACCCACATATTCATTTTAGCTGAGCCTGCTGAAATGCACAAAGGGCGTGGGGGGGAGTGAATACAAGGACTCCAATCAAAGTTATTGCTAGGTAAGAAGGGGTTATGGGGAGAGATACAGATTATATTCTATTTGCCTAGAAAAAGAGGCCACAGAACGCCTTCACATCAAACCTCCAAGATACTGCTTTAATCCACCATATATCAGCAGCTTGCACAATTATTTTGAGACAGATGATGATAGATAGATAGATAGATAAATTGATTTCCCAGACACTTTACAATGCAAACGCTTAACCCGATTGGTAACTTTAGCGAGCGATCAAGTACTATCCATTCAACATGGGGGGGGGGAGTACAAAAAATAAAGAGCATTATAAAAAAAAATACGGTAGTGAAGATCTTAGACTTACCTGTCCAAAAGTCGCCCCTGAAAACTTCTCCAATGAAAACGAAAATCCCTCTAGTTCCCCCGAGGATCTTTTAAGTTAACTCGGAGCACAAGAATCAGCGAGTTTTTCAGATGGTCCATTTACTAATCATCCAGCTCAAGGGAGGGGGAGGAAGAAAAAAAAAAAAACCCGGAAAGGTGTCCAAGAGACTTTGCAAAAAGTATGTCCAGGTTTCCAAAGCAATCGGAAAAAGAAGGAAGGTTGAAGGGGCACAGAAACCAGTGGCCCGAGAAAAGAAATTCTCCCCGTCTGCACGGTATAACCTAGCTTCTCGCTCTCCAGAGCGGGAGAGCAAAACTGTCAGTGGTAGCTTCCAATCTCTGCCGTCTTATGCTGCAGATGGTACATCTCGCTCCTACCTTCCCAATTGGGCAAGCGATTCAAAGAACAGGAAAGGCAGCCGTCTCTCCCCCCACCCCTGCCACCCTCCCCGGGGGAGAAAAAAAAACAGGTGGACTGTCAACCACTGACTCACAGAACCTGATCAATCAAGAGAGGGCCGGGGTGGTCACCAGAGACAGCTCTTTGCAGGGTGCCCGAGATTATGGCAAGGTTATTAATCTTGCTTTGCTGCATCTCCCTCCCACCTCTTGCATTCAGCCGCCTGCATTGAAATGATTGCCAGCTCTGTCTCTGTCCCTCTTCCACTGCATTTTGCTCAGCCCTCCCTTTGCTGCAAGTAAAACACAGAGGAGGGAGGAATACTAATAAGGTGGTTAGCTACAGTTTTCTCCGAGGCATTCTACATACGCTGTGTATGTCTGTTAGTTCTGTGTCCAACTGGGCATGAGATCAAGAGCAGGTCCAGTGTCCTCTCTGGGTTGCTGCCTTGTGCATGGATGGAAAGTGGATGCAGCAGCTTCGTTTGCACTGGCTTCAGCAAAGCAGTTTCCCCATTTGCCAGATGCAGAATTTATTTGGGATTAGTTCTTTTCGAGAGGATCTTACTTTACTGAAAATGTACAGGAGATGGAGCATTCAGTTCTCCTCCACCTCACACACACACACATGCACGCGCACACACACACAAAAAGCCCAAGGCCCTGTGGACTGGCAGTTAAAAGCAAAAGACATCTTCCAAAAGAAAATGAGATGAAGTTATTAAACATGGCTTTGAAAAGTGCAGGTCAGTGTATGCTCTACAGTGTCCTCTTGCAGACCTAGAAATTAGAGTTAAAGGCAGTTCCTGAAACCAGCAAGAACATATAAAGATAACAGACTCCGTTGTGGAAATAACATTGGAAATCACCTGAGTGAAGGAAGGAATTTTTAGGAGTGGTCAGCCCCCTTCTCTTTCATTCTTAACTGGTTCTCCTGGGTGTCAGTGAGGCATTTTCTTCTTCTCTTTCTTGCCCCAGCATCACAAAAGAAAAGAAAACCAGGGATGTGCATTTAACTTGGCATTCTAAGTATACTGCATTGCTTTTAATGACAGGCCTTGCAGCAAAGAAAAAAGGAGTCTAAAAGGTTGGCTAAGCAATGGCTCTCCCTGAGACTCTATTCATCTGTGATCATCCATGTACAAATTCAGCACTTAGTAGAATTTGCTCTCTTAGACTACAAAAACAGCTGCCATTTGTGCCAATATTCAAGCAGGTAAATTCCTTTTGGCTGTAGTCCCAGATACATCCAGCAGATGCTGCTAGTTATACCTCAGTCAGGAAGCAAAGGAAGAATTACTTGTGCTACAAGTAAGAATGGACAATATTCCATCAAATTTACCAGATACACACTGATTTACAGTAATTTCTATGGTGGGAGAAATTGGTTTAAAACATATATATTATTAGATTAGAAAAACTAGCGACTTCCAAATATTCTGGACTTCAGTTCCTATCAACTTCAGTAAATTTGGCTAGTGGCAGAGTGAATAGAAGAGAAGAAAGGAGAGGAGAGGAGAAAAGAGAAGAGAAGAGAAGAGAAGAGAAGAGAAGAGAAGAGAAGAGAAGAGAAGAGAAGAGAAGAGAAGAGAAGAGGAATCTATGCCATTTCAGACAAGTGACTATCTAGTCTCTATAATCCAAGTTGCAATCCTAAACATCTGGCTGAAAAGTAAGATGCCTGTTCCTGTATTATTTTACCCTCCAAACCAATATCTGGATCATGAATCTAATTTTTTTTTCTAATAAAACATAATATCATGAATTGAACTGAGATAACAGCTAAATAAAGGTGGATTATGCAATACATTGATTGGAAGACGTTTGTGTGTTATTTAATTTTATATGTTAATAACTTTCTTCTCCTATAAGGAGCTTAACAGAATAACAGAGTTGGAAGGGATTTTGTAGGTCATCTAGTCTAACCCCCTGCTGAAGCAGGAGACACTACACCATTTCTGACAGATGGCAGATTTCTCTTTATTTTTAGGTTGAATCTCTCCTTGATCAGTTTCCATCCATTATTCCTTGTCTGGCCTTCAGGTGGTTTGGAAAATAGGTTGACTCCTTCCTCTCTGTGGCAGCCTCTCCAATATTGGAACACTGCTATCATGTCTCCTCTAGAATAGCTATGCCTACTTCCTGTAACCATTCTTCTTGATTTAGCCTCTAGTCTCCTAATCATTTTTGTGGCTCTTCTCTGCACTTTTTCTTTTTATAGTGTGGTGACCAAAACTGGATGCACTATTTTAGGTGTGGCCTTACTAAGGCTTTATAGAATGATATTAGTACTTCACAAGACCTTGATTGGATCCCTATGTTAATGCATGTTAGGATTGCATTGGCTTTTTTGGCTGCCGCTGCACACTGTTGGTTCATATTTAATTGGTTGTCCATTAAGACTCCAAGATCTCTCTCACAGGTACTGTTATTAAGCCTGGTTTCTCCCAATCTGTATGTGTACTTTTGGTTTTTCTTGCCTAAGTGTAACACTTTACTTTTCTCTACATTAAATTTCATTTTGTTAGTTAAGGCCCAGTGTTCAAGTCTATCAAGATCCATCTGGATCTTGAGCCTGTCATCTAGGGTGTTGAAGGAGCTGAAGATGTTGCATGTTCCTTCCTACTTTCCAGGAGGTTAAAATATCATAGGTTAATATCAACCAATCACCTAATGTGCATCAGGCTGAATTGTTCTAATTTTTAATGTTCCCTGCTTTTTACATATGTAACATTTTAGGAAATTAATGTTTGGTATTCTGGATATTGACAGGATAAAATGGATGTTTGAAAATAATATTGCAGGGGATTCAGTAGCTTCTTTGTGTTTTCTTCCTGGGCACTGAACTTAGATATCAGTCAATTCATCCACATTCACATAGTTTTAGACCATGTCAGTGTTAATATGCTTTTCATTTATGGCTATCAAGTTTTATAACCTGAGACTCAGATAATTTAAAACCTATCATATAAAACCTAGCATATAAACTCAGTTATACTCTGTTCCTCTGGCTAGCATTGTCTTTTCCTCCTAGTCCATAGTTGCAATTAAGAAACAGCATGCCTTTTCAGAAACAACCAATAGACTACTACATCCACACAGCATCATGCAGCAGGCAAACTAACTAAAGCCATCTAAAACATTTTAAGCAAATTAAAAGACTCAATAGCCCAGGGGTGTCAAACTGGTGGCCCCCGGGCTGGATGCGTCACATGCAGGCCATGCCCATCCCAGCTCCACGAATGAGAAAAATGTCACAAAACGTGATGTGATGGCTATGTGACACAGCGAGTTTGAAACCCGTGCAGTAGCCCAAGAAGAAAAACAGGAGTCATCTGCAACATACAGCATTGGGTCTGTGACAGCCACTATGTAGGATGCATAGGCAGAAGATAAGCAGAGTGCATCCATGAACAACACTTGGATTCAGAAAACACAATGAAAAGTCCTTAATCTCACAAACATAGACAGAATGAATTATAGTTTCAACTGAAAACTATTAGTATCCAAGGAAATTTTTTTTAAAAATGTTCTTCCTGTTTTGAATGCAAAGTGGTATTTTTTTTTTTTTTGCAAACATCTAGACTAGCGCTGATACTGTTACCTAGTTTGGGTAATGAAACATCTGCAAGAAAACCATCAAACTCAGAGCACCAAGGACCCTTCATTTCAACCCTGAACTACAAATATTCTGATATATATATATATATATATATATATATATATATATATATATATATATATATATATATATATATATATAATGTGCTAATTATCTTGTTCAGTCTTAGAAAGAAACTGTTTTGGTCAACTTTAGCAATCAATGATATTGATTGACAGCATGCCTTGTTGGGGTCATGTGAGGTAGGTTGGGCTGAGAGAGTGACTGACCCAGAGTCACCCAGCTGATTCATATCTAAGGCAAGCCTAGAACTCACAGTCTCTTGGTTTCTAGAACAGCACCTTAAACAGTACACCAGGTTGACTATTTTGATGTCTATCCTAGTTCTCCATTAGGGTAATGTATGGGAACAACCTGAAATTTTTCACCTTTTGATTGTGATAATATCTAAAAATTCAGTTTTAAGTTTAATAAAAAGATAAACTGATAGCATAAACATGTGAAAGAAGATACATTTACATACAGTTATGTATTCTCTCATTCCTGTTTATTGTAATTCATTCCCTATTAATTCACTAGAACATGATTTCAAATCAAGAGGGTATTTGTTTCCTTCTAATTATTTTGCCCATGCCTTGAATATTCTTCACTCTTGTGTAATTTGAACCCTAATTACGATTACCAATAAAAAAACAGTAGCCTCCTGTCTTTCCATTGGCAGAACTGAGAGCACATAATATTCTTTGCTCAGTTCTATTCTTGGAATCTGCTTGCTATGGTTAATTTTCAGTCTGTTGGATTTGGCCTGATGTTCTAGCCTATCAAATCATCAGTTGTTTACCTGTAAGATACTAGCTAATCTCCTTACCCTGATAAAATCTGCCCTTTTCTTCTAAATCATATAAAAAGAGATTGAAAAACAAGTACATGGATGGAGCTCTAGAGGACTTACTCATCACTCCTCCCCAAGATAATGTGTGGTTAGTGTGGTTATTGAACCAGATGGAAATCCACCAGACAGTTCTATCTAGCTGCACTTGGTCTATATAGAGATCACAAGAGACATTAATATATGTGTTTTTATTATCATGGTACTTCAATATAATTCTACTCCATCCCTTTAGTGTGCTTATTCAATCAGGTGGAAATCCACCAAACCTCAATCCATCTAGCTGTCTCTTGTCCCTATTTGATCTATAAAGAGAAAAAAATAAGAGACCTTGTTACATGTGTTATTGTGATCAAACTATTTCAACATAATTCCTTTAAACTTCAATAGTAGTCACTTAATCTTCTAAAGAAGTAACATTAACCACAACTTGTTCTTGATAAAGTGCTTGCAGACATGCTACTTGAAAATTTCTTCTCATGGATTGCCTAGGTTAGATATCAGTTTATCTGGTTTATAAGGGTACACTTTCTTCCCCTTTTTTGAATATTGGACTATCTTTGTTCATCAGACTTCTAGCATTTCACCAGTTTTCCAGGAGTTTTCAAAGATTAGATTCAGCAATTCTGAGATCATTTCTGCCAACTCCTTCAACACCCTGGGATTTAATTAATCTGCTTCTGGAGAGTTGAACTCATTTAAGGTGATGCAGTGGGTTTTATTACACTTTTATTAATTCTGAGCTGAATTTTTTCAGTCATGTTAGAAAGGGCTCTTTACCTCTTCTGAGAGACGATCTTTTCCATATTATTATTTTCCCATGTTGTCTGACCTCTAGCCTCCTTGAATATTATTTTGAACATATCCTCAAATCCTTTTTATTACACTTTGCATTCCTCAGTAACCTCATCTCTAAGTTTTATCCTTTATGATTCCATCATGACAGATTTGAATTACAGGCTTGTATTCCTCCTTTGTTATTGGCGCCTGCTTCCATTGCCTATGCATCCATTCTTGGCCTCTCAGTGTTCATTGAGCTTCTCACTCCTTTTCCCATTCTCTCTTTTCATCAGGATCATTTGTGCCTGTGCTTGCTTACTTACTTGCTTTTTTTTTTTTAGGATCTCTGATCCCTGTTGAATTTGGTTGCATTAGAATTTCAAATCACAAGATGCTGCCTACCTTCTACCTGAGTTCATTGAAATGTGCTTCCCTGGAAGTCCAAAGTAGATCTGATTTGTATAGCTTTTCCCCTCCTAATTATATTGAACTCCAACACGATGTGCTGGTTTTCCCTTATCCCGGCTGACACTATTTGTTCATAGACTTTTATGTGTGAGGATTTTGCTAGATTCATTAGTGATTGTACAGGAAAAAAAATGAAAATTGGCTCTAAGGTAAGCTCTGAAACAACACAAGATATATTTATGGACATTATTTCAAATATATGAATCTATTTGCATAGATTCATGCATGAATGAATCAGACCTTACTTCAATATAATAGATTACCATATGTAAAAAGGTTAATATCTGTGTGACATGAAAAGCTGTAATTAACAAAAAGCAGAATCTGTTTGGATGCTGTCTAGGGAAGTGAGTAAAATCCAGATCAAGCTAAGCTTGAGATGTTTAGGCTATTCCTTTTTAAACATTATATTTATATGAATTGGAGATTATGTTTTAAGTTGTAGTTAGATAATGGAAATGAAACTGAAGTGGTGCATTAGCTTTTGGCTATTGTGACCATTTCAATGTTTGTCAAATGACTGGAATATAAAGATATTTTTCAAATTGTATTCTTTTCATACAAAGTCTACTTCAGGAAAAATATTGACCTACAGTACATAACTTGTCTATATTTTTTTTAAATCACAGATTAATGCAGAAACTGGGATGGAGCTACACTGAACTCATGCAGAGGTGAAATGAACCTAAGTCAAGCTGATTCATTCATTCTAGTTAACCTATTTCTATTGTTGAGGGGGGGAAACGTCAAGAGTGATTTGGTCTATAGGGTGGCATCAGCTTGGGGTCACAGCAAGTTCAGTAGATCATATTGAGGATTTCATTCCAAGATAGTCAGAGCCAGGACCTAATACGGGAAAGATGATACAGTTTTTAAGGAGTGAAGTATGTCCTTTAACTCCTAACTTTCAAAATGTAAATAAAAAGCCAACAGGACTGCATTTAAAAGCAAAGACCATTCTTTTGAAGACAGCAAAGTCCACATCTTGGAGAGAGAGGACCACTGGTTTGAAAGAGGGGTCAAAGAGGTCATCTATGTCAAAATTGAACAGCCCACTCTCAACAGAGGGGAAGGATACAACATCATCTATCTTAAGTCTAGAACACAGTCCATTCAACAGTTCCAAAAAGGCTCCACATCCATTTGCACTACTCAGGTGACCTGATAACATAGATAAACCTCCAGGTGGCCTTAACAACTTGCTAAAAGAATGCAAATGACCAGCTGTCTGCAAGGAGTATAAATCCTTCCATTCCCCACCATCCAGTCAGAGCTGAAGAAGCTTCTTGGATAAGAAGCAAAACATCTTCAAAGAAAAACCAGAAAGTCCAGTTGCCTCTAGAAAAAGCACTTTTGGGATAACCAGGACCAGGATGACTGAGAATCTCCATAGACATCAAGAGAACATGAACTCTACCTTTTTGGGTATCCTTTAGAATGTCTATGGAGCCCTAGAAAGAGATGCTAATGGGACATATGCAGTTTACAGATCACATTCTAGCATCATAATGAATCAAATAAATATTTTTAAAAATACATAAATTCAGTAATTGTGTGAAAAACAATGATAACCCTCCACACACAAAAATCTTGCTTTTCTCTGCATGTGTAGCGCTTTGAGTTCATAGCAAGCATGAGCAATATAAAGCCACTAATCATTTCCTGAATATAATTGTCTATATAAAATAGACAAACCTGTCTATTTTAGGATTCAAACATTTCCCTTGGTTTCCCCTTATTATCACATACTTATTATTATACTGAAGGACATGACTTGAATGTGCCAGTAAGTATATTCCAGAATAAAGGCAAAGGGTAATGGCAAAGAAGTGGTGGAGCCAGGGCAAAAGTTACATTTGGTTGAACATAGTATACATTAGTGAAATATTTTTAAATTGATTCTCTATCTCTTTCCTTAGCAATCTTTAAAAGGCTTTAGAGCAGGGGTGGGGAACTATGGCCCTTTTATGACTTGTGGACTTCAATTCCCAGAATTTCTGAGCTAGCCATGCAATACAGATCTGATATTGTATATGTTCCTGGATTGCAATATGTCATCAAATGATTCCCTTATCACATTGATTCAGTCACTAATAACTTCTTGAAAAGTAGGATCATATCCTAGCCAAGACAAAAATGAAGTGAAAAGTCAAAAACCAAACAAAACCTAGGCCTAATTAAAAAAAAATGTTTGCTATTTGCTACTCCATCAATTTGTTTAAAAAAGAAAAAAGAAAAGAAAATTGAACCAATAAGGGCCAGAGCTGGTAAGTTATTACCTGAAGAAACTTTTTAAAAAATGACTGCCACAATCATAGGAGGAAGGCAGCAACAAATCATTTTGTATTCACGCAATCTTGTGAATGGCGAGTCTTGGGAATAAAGTCATTATGTGAAGTAGCAATGCCAGAAATATATTTATTCTGCCTAACAAGTCTACCTTCTTTTACTTTTCACTCTTCAAAGAGAAAAAGAATCAATTCAACTTCCCCACCCCTGGAGAGACTGAAGCAATCTGCCTGCTGTCCAGCCTTTTATTGAATGTGTTAATATTGCATACCATATAAGCTGGGTGGTAGAGAAGGAAAGCGGAAACACTTCTTCAGCTGAGACAGAAAAAAGTATCCAATTGGTTATTCCCAGTTTACAAATGTATATTGATGATTTAGAATTGCAGGAGCAATCGAGGGTTATGACCCCCTGTTTCTTGACAGACCTGAAAGTGATTCTCCATTATGGTTCTGAATGCTCATATTAAGAAACAAACCAAACTGGACTCATTGGAACATCTACAAATCACCACCTGCTAAATGAAAATGCCTGTGAAACAGTAATGCATCCCAAACCTACCCATGCTTTATTCAGCAATAAATCTCAGACAGGAATTTACAATGGAATACATATATGCTCCCTATTATACATATATGATTCCAGCTTAGTCTGTTCCGGGGTTTTACAAACTACATTTCATGAATCCACAAGGTTCTCTGAAAACTTGATGAAGTTGTAGAAGAGACTGATGGAGGAAAAAAAGTTCACTCAAATGGAATCCATTTTGTTTCACGATAACTTTGCTTCTTGATCTGAAGTTCTAGGGTTTTGTTTTGTTATAAAGGAATGTATAAGAGAAAAGGGGTGCTATAGGGCACTTTTATGCTGTGAGTCTATGGAACTTGGAAACAACCAACAGTCCAATAGACCACTATTAGAGGATTTCAAAGTCAATAGATGAACTCAAAGTCAAGTTCCTTCTTCTGTCAAGATTGGCTACTATAAAATGTAATAAATACATACACCTTTGAAACAAGTCCTTGAAGTTTTCTTAGCAATGTTTTAGTACTGGCTTGCCATTGCCTACTTTCTAGGGCTGAGAGAGTCACATAGCTGGGACCAGAACTCTCAATCTTCCAGCTTCTTGCCTGGGGCCTTAACCACTACACCAAACTGTCAAATACACCTTGCAAATGGAAGCAAGAAGAAGCTGTGATTTGGAGTGATCTACACCTGTGCAAGGGTAACACTGATTAAACAAGATTGTGCCAATTTGTCCCATAAGTAAATCTGAGCTCCATTTGGAAGTGTTGAGTTGATTTTTATTGCATGCAAGGAAGAGAAGTGATTGTTGGCTCCAATCACATTTATCACATTTATTTAACATAATACTTGGTTTCAAAAAGGTATTCACCATGCCTTCAGACGTTCCAGATTTATTTATTCAGTAAATTTATATGGCCACCCATCTCATATACTGTACATGACTCTGACAGCTAACATTTGAAACAAATACGAAAAAAGTAAAACACATCCAGTGATTAAAGACTATAAATAACTTAAAACAGCATAGTAGAGCAGCTGAGAATAATTGAACACCGCACAATCAGTATCACCAGACAATGGGCCTATACCCGCTCTCAGGGCCCCAATCTTGAGAGCAAGACCAATGTTTTTTAATGCCTTGCAAAGGGCCATGAGGGTTTAGGTAAGGCTAAATCCAGAGGGGTGGTATTCTAAATGATAGGCGCGACAGCAGAAAAGGTGGGTATTGCTATATAACACTCTCTTACGGTTGAGACCTCAAGCATGCTTCTCCTACTAAATTTAACAAGAGCAGTAGTGGATCACTTTGATTACTATGGATCAAAGTCAGTAACACTCAGAATGATTGAAAAGAATACACACCACAGACATACCTAACCCTGTAAATTAAATTAGCAGTGGTTTTTTATTCTATTAATTAGGGTATGCCAAAAGGGTGGCCTCTCTCTCGCTCTCTCTCTCCCTCCCCCTGTGTATGTGTGTGTGTTTGTGTGTATGAACATTCCTGAGATTTGGAATTCTATTCTGATTAGTAAAACAGCAGTTCAACTTTAATAGAAAGGACGGTTGATTTAAAGAAATACAAAAGAAAAGTAGGCAACAGGTTTTGTGCATGCATGCTAGTGAATAAAGGAAAATGACCTGAGGTTAGCCATTAACAAAATAAGCAAAATGAGAAACAAAGAGGAAACACAGAATAAATCTCTGGCTCTCTATTTACACCCCATCCTCCTGTGTTATTAGTAGGTTCTGAGATGCTTAAGAGTCAGTGTCACTGAATCCACACTGATTAGAGGTGAGATAAATTAGGCTTTCATCTTACTTGGAGAATAGTGAGAAACTGCTCAGTTCTTTGACTCAGAAGCAGAAAACTGTTACTCCTTTTTGAGTCGCTTCATTTAAAAATAAAAATTAAAGTTAGAAAAGATTTGGGATTCCATTTCTATTATCGGTATTTTTTTAAAGCAATGGTTCATCGGATATTATGGACTTCATAACCTTATAACCGTATGCGTTACTTCAGTTGTGCTGCACATAATTTTCTACCACTCTATTGTTCCATGCTCTATTGTTCCTCTTTCTGCAGGTGCTTACTGTAGGTCACACCAATTGTTTTGCCAATTGTTTGCAAAAATAAAATAAAGCTTCTGGTTATTCAGTTTCCTTTTTTTAAGTGACTTAATTCATGACTAGAAGAATAAAATGGATTCTGTTTCTGTTAAACTCATGCCAAATGCATTTATTTGGAAGTAAGTGTCATTCTGTTGAAAATGCCATTCAGTCATGAAGCTCAGTGGGTGATCTTGGAAGAATCAATCCCATGTTTCAGTCTAATTTGAACTACTGCAATAATCCTTAGATGAGCTGTACTTTAGTAACTCTTAGAAATTACAATGGTTAAATAATGCAGCATTTTCCATTCTGGACAATGAGATCATGGAACACAATTATTGTGATCCTGCATTGGTTGCCAATAGATTTCTGAATGTAATTCAAATTGGTGATTTTAGCTGGTAAAGACTTATGTAGCATGGCTTCTAGGTATTTGAAAGATTGGGGTTTTTTTTGTAACTGGAATCAACCAGTCTGATATAATTATTCTAAGAAATCAAATTAGCCGTGGTCATCCGTTTTCAGGAAGTAAAAAGATGTGGTACCTAAAAATAATGTTTCCACTATTAACCACTATTTTATGGAAGTTTTCCTCAAGGCCAATTAGCATCCTTCCAGAATTTGGTAAAAATTGAACGTTTCTAGACAGTATTTGAGAGTGAAGTTGGCATCACTGGGGATTATTGTGCTTCTGATAGGTTTTAATATTTTATTGAGATTATCTGCCAGGCATCAAAGGTGATTATCACAGTATATAAAACAAAGTATATTAAGTAAAAAACCCTCCACTAACTTCACAAAAGATAAAATGAAATGCAAGGTGAAATATGAATAAAACAATTCATCATCTGAAATGTCCTTGAGATATTTGTATCATCACTGCCCAATCTCACAAACATTCTTTTTAGAGATAGGTGTGATTTTTCCAGTACTCTGTGAGGAGTACACACACACACACACAAACATATAAAATTTATATTTTGCTGATAAAGAAATAAAGGGAGACTAGTATGGATCTATTTCATGCTATTTAACTCTCATCAGCTAGCCATACCCTTACTTGGATTCAAACTTGGGGTGCCTGCATGTTAGGCAGTTGTATTAACCTCTGAGCCACAAGTTCTCCTCCCTTGATCAGCTTGAGCCAGGGGAGAGATTAAGTGTTTTTCTGCAAGACATCTGGTTTACCCCAGCATGTGGGAAGGAGCATACTACATCCCTTTCGCCTTTCAGCTCCAATCCAGGAACTGAAAGGCGACATGCTGGGGTAGACCAGGTGTCTCATAGAAAAACACTTTATATATATAACAATTCCATCAATAGGCATATCGAACTGCCACCGGCCTACCAGGCTTTGATACACCAGGAAAGATCCTGCAGGATGAGCAGAGATGGCTTTCCATCAGTGAGCAGAGACCAAAGGCACCCACCCCCCACCTCTGAGCATGCAGACTCAGCCTGTGAAGGCATAGTTAGTCCTGACCAAACACAGAGCAACCCGGCAGGGCTGTCTCAAACTGTAACAGATAGGATTAATGAAAAACGAACTTAGCCAGTCACGAGGTCACGGACAAGGCAGCAAATTGCAATGGCTGACAGGTTAATATCATCCCCCACTGATAAGCAAGCTAGGAAGGAGGAAACAGTAGGAATTAAGCCTCCATCATCCAGCATGATGACAGCAAAAACAACACAACTGATTACAAGTGGGAGACGGCTGGAGGAGCCTATTAGATGGCAAGGGCCAAATTGATTAATGGCATATAAAGGCAGAGATTTCTGTAATGGTAGTATCATGTACTTTTGGAAATGTTTTAAAGAGGCTTAGATTTTTTTTATATCCATTTTCTATTGATGTGTTTCAAGCCGTTGATTATGTTGTGCGGTTTCCTAGTTTTAGTGCTGGTTTTATCTTCAATTTATGAAGTGTTGTTTTGTTGATTTATTTTTATTGCATTGGAGGTCTTTTCTCGTGCTTTTATTTATCTGTTTGCTGTCCAAGGACTTTGAAGACAGACTGAAAACGAATAAATAAATAAATAAATAACACCTCTGTCCCTTGAGTCCTACTGCCATTTAGAATTATACATAGAGAGAGAGTTTGATTTGCTACAAGACAACTTTGCTGCATTAACCAGCTTCCATCTGTCCTTGCAGTAATAAGTAAACAAAAGCATTCTTTTCTTTTCAAAGTTTAAGTGGATGTTACAAACAACATGGGCAAGTGCTTTAAAATATAGCCTGTTCCACATACAGTTCCTCTACTTACAACAGTTTGTTTAGTGTTCATTCAGACTTACAGTGGCACTGAAAAAAATGAGTTATGACCATTTTTCACACTTATGACCATTGCAGCATCACCATGCTCATATGATTTATATTTGGATGCTTGACATTTATGATGGTTGCAATATCCCATGGGTTCATGTGATCAACTTTTGTGACCTTCTGACAAGCAAAGTCAATGGGAAAGCCAGAGTCACTTAACAAATGTGGCTAGAAAAGTCATAAAATGGGGCAAAAATCACTTAACAACTGTCTCACTTAGCAACAAAAAATTTGCGCACAATTGTGGTCATAAGTCGAGGACTAGTTATATTTAACCTTAGATCAGGGATGTCAAACTCAAGGCCCATGGGCTGGATCTGGCCTGCAGGATGCTTAGATTTGACCCACAGAGCTGCCCTGGAAACAGCAAAGTACCGGCATGGACTGCCTCTGCCAGTGAAAATGGAGCTTGGGAGGATGTCGAGCTGGCCACGCCCACCCTGGCCATGCCTCCTGCCCCCCTTGAGGTCAAACACAACTCTGATGCAGCCCTCAATGAAATCGAGTTTGACACCCCTGCCTTAGACCTTAGGTTATCCAGAAACATGTGGCTGATGTTTTTATTTCTCTAAATAATATCAGTGTGTTTTTATTACAGAGATTTTCCATTTTTTATAAATAGAAAGATGTCCATAGTCTTCATGTAACATGTTAGGGGTCACCCTTCAAAAGCTGGGTTGGGCCAGGAAAAATTAAATATATGTACATTTTATGTTATTTAATTTTTAATTTATATCAATACTTAATAATGTTTTCCCTTCTGCTGGTAGCATCTGACTGGCTTGAGCTGTGCTCAGAAATAAAGCAGGAGCAGGGTTGTAATTTATAACACCTTTATTCAATCTCCCATTTAAAGAAAAAGTTTTTTTTTTTTTAAAAAAAAAAAAGCATCTTAAAAGGCAATTGCACTTTGCTTCCATATCCTACCAGGAAAACTACACACATGAGTCCGTGAAGTCACCAAAATTTGTGTTCCACTGGAAAGCAGTATCTGTTTTTACTGCATTAAACTCACAACTTGAATCCTGTTCTTAGACGTTTGTATGCCTTCGTGGCTTTCTTTTAACTCTAAACCCATAACTGTGAATCTCTTTTTTTCTAGGTTTGGAGTAACTATGTGAATATCCACAACACTAGATGCTTCCAAAGAATGAAGTATTAAAGTTTGCTGTTCTTTCTCTCAAATGCTCAGATTAGTACTGTGTGTTCAGAATATAAATACATTTGCTTATCTTCATGTGACTTTAGGGCATCATGACAAGGGCAGAAATTGTACTGATCGCTGACTAAGAGGAAATAAATTTAACTGGCGAAGGACAAACAAACAAAAAAATAAGCGGAAAGAATGGTATCTAACAATTCTTTCTCTAGAAAGGTTTTAGAGATTCAGTTTGTTATGGGCTTTGGGGACATCAAAAGAAAAAACCTTGACACTTTCAAAATTAATCAAGATTGGGTGTGAAAGAAACACTACATTTAATAACAGGGACCGAAACTTTTTCTGTGATCTTCTGTTAGATATGAACAATAGAATAGAATAGAATTTTTTATTGGCCAACTGTGATTGGACACACAAGGAATTTGTCTTGGTGCATATGCTCTCAGTATACATAAAATAAAATATGTTCATCACGAATCATAAGGTACAACACCTAATGATAGTCATAGGGTACAAATAAGCAGTCAGGAAACAATATCAATATAAATTGTAAGGATACAAGCAACAAAATTAGTCATACAGTCATAAGTGGAAGGAGATGGGTGGTGGGAACGAAGCGGAAAGTAGAGTAGAGAGTATAAAAATAAAGGTAGAATTCCTTTTTCTTTTCATTTTCCTAGGACTGGATTCAATTCACACTGATAGCCTGAATATGTAGCCCACACATAATAAGAGTTTGTACTGACTCCTCTTATTCCAGATGCAGGCATTAATGTGAAGTGGTTCTTATTCTTTTTTCAGCTCCTGGATCTGACAGTATGAGTAGCAATACATGCATTCTGGAATATAATGAAACCCACAATCATAAGTGTTATTGCCCTCATTTGCAGCAAAACCTTCTTGTCTTTATTAGTCACTTGATTGATAGAGAAAAAAACATCCTCCCCCCCCCCTTGTTATATTTCCATGCAAACGAAAACATGTTTGTTTTGCTTGTTCTTGTTTTTCTCTGGTCATACAACAATTCACAGGCTTTCTGCTCTGTATGAAAGTGTGAAAATACATATTTCACACTCAGACTGAAAACAAACTATGCCTTCTAGGATGATCACCTAATCCAAGATTTTTTAAAAATCTTATTTATGCATTCTGGAGAATGTGCGAGAGTGAACAGTTTATAAGGAAAGGAGGTGCATGTGTTGAACTCGTACTGAAAAACCTCAATCACACTAAGTAGCATACAATTAGCAAGCCATATCTATCTGCTCCCACACTCCTTGATAAAGCCTGCACAACAAGACACTTCATCACACAACTAAAGTTTGGAAGAATTAGAGAAAGAGATAGAAAACTGGAAAGAGGTTGCTGAAGCTGACTATTTTCAACCATTCTATCCATAAGAATCCAGCAGATTAAGGCCACAGTATGAAAAATTTCTTTGTTGCACACAAAAAGCATAAAACAAGTTTTTAAAACATGTATAGAACTTTGTATATTGTGAACACCTACACTTCTAATTGATAAGACCACAAACCTAGACTTGCAATTAAAGAGGGGGAAAAAACCTAATTTATTGAAAAAATGATGAAAGAAATAATAAAACAGTATAGGTAGTCCTCAATTTATTGTCAGGATTCCAAGTAACACCCCCAACAAAAGTAAAACTCCAAGGCAGGCATTTTCCTCAAAGTTCAATTTTATTTGAGATGCCATATTGGCACATCTGGGAAAACCTGAATCTGAAAGGCCCCTGGGTTTTCCCCACTCAAAATAAAGTCAAAGTCCCTTCCCCTGCACCCACATGTCCATGACATGGTCCAATCAGGTCACCATCCCAACTGGAATTGTTTCCCAGTCGCACCTCTCCAGGTGCAGGCTGAATGTTCTTGACTCCCAAGGAAAAGAATGTTGTTATGGCTATACATCTCACCCTGTCTCCATCCACCACCCCCTCCCATTTCCCAGAGCATGACCATCCACCGAGTGTGGCAGCCCTGAAGATCCAAAGTTACAAATGGTCATCAGGGCTGCCACTTATGACCACAACTGACCCCAAAATTTCTGTTGCTAAGTGAGACAGTTGTTAAGTGATTTTTGCCCCATTTTACGACTTTTCTTGCCACAGTGGTTAAGTGAATCAATGCAGTTGTTAAGTTAGTAACATGGTTGTTAAGTGAATTTGGCTTCCCCATTGACTTTGCTCGTCAGAAGGTCACAAAAGGTGATCACATGACCCCAGGTCACTGCAGACATCATAAATCTTAGTCAGTTGCTAAGCATCTCAGTTTTGATTCTATGACCATGGGGATGCTGCAATGGTCATAAATGTGAAAAATGGTAATAAATCAACTTTCTTTACTGTCACAACTTCAAATGGTCACTAAATGAATTGTTGTAAGTCGAAGATTACTTGTACATACTGCACTGACATATGCATATACATACAAGACATCCTTTGAGGGCAGACGTAGTTGATTGACTCACCATATTATTGTTAACCAACAATGACCATGAGAGAATCTGAGACTGAAGAGACAGCAACAGCTGAAAAGTGCTGCTATTTTTAATGAGCTGTTATCAGAGTCTTCAATGAGTAGTTTTTAGAGATGTAAAAGAAATGCTGTATTTTAGGAGAACAAAGTGTCATGATCTGCCAAAAAGGACTCCCTTGTGCACTGTTTCAAAGTAATGAACTAATTCTCCTAGTCTTTCTCACTTTCCAAGCCAAAAAAAGAATCATACTAAGAAACAAACAATTGGCAAACAATGCATATTTGGGGGAAAAAATAGAAAATCAATATGTAAATTAGGATATTGTGTTATGCTTTGAAAAAAAAAAACCATCCAAACTTATTTTTGGAAGAGTGACCACAAAATTATAAATATTGAGGAATGTTGGATATCAAGCTATGCCAATTAAAGAAATTGTTAGTCGAGAATATGGGTTTCTGATTAACTGATTAACAGAATGGCATAATAGAAGAAAAACTGTAACTTCAATTGATCCAAATACGTTAGTCTGGGATATAATATCCAGTTTGGTCTACAATGTAAAAATGAGAAAGTGTTTCCCTGTAATTTAGTGAGAAGAACTATAGAACTATCTTTGTACAGTAACTTAGAATACTACCTCAGAAAACATTGATTCATGGGACTTATAGATAAAAATGAAATTATGTCAAGTAACCATTCTATCATCCCCCACTGACTATCTCACTGCATTATAATGTAGCGCTATTTCCATCTCAAAGGCAAATGTTGCATTGTTTAAAGTAATTCAGATTTGATGCTTATAAAGAGCTATTATAGCTTCAAACTTGGCAGGCTTTTTTTATCTCAGAAAAAAAAGAGGTTTTGTTTTTACTTCTATGTTATGTATTTGTAAAATGATAATGAAGATGATGGTAACAACGACAGCCCATTTTCATTTTGTAAGTCTGTGTTACTGTTTTCCAAAATCCAAGCCAAAGTATATTTATGTATTTATTTTATTTAAAAGATCTGTATAACTGCCTTTCTTAGAAGAAAAACACTAGGCAGCTTGCCCAGAGTATAAAGAGTGACTTAATTTCCTTTCAGTTTCTGAGCCCTGTTAACTTTTTTCTTCTTTTAGAGAGAATTTGATTTTAGTTTGAATTTCATGGCTTTAGAGCAGAAATACGTAAAACCTCCGGAGAATGTTTGGTCACCTTATTCACAAGTTATTTGGCTTTGTTCCATACCTCAGGAGTAATCTGTTTATTCACTTGAAAGTTGGCTTATCCTCAGAGATAATTTAGAGAGGTGAAATTCTCACAGAAAATCTTTCTGCTTGTCCTAAGAAACAAACAAAAAAACCTTGACAGTCCTTAACCATTCTTGCCAACCAATATAGATAATGCTGAGTTGAATAGTCCAGTAATAACACTGTAGCTTCCTATTAAATGCAGTGACACAATTCTTTAACAAGTTTCTGTGTGATTTAAAATAAATTAAGGATTAATACTTCTAAGTAAACATTTAAACATGTTCATAAGAGTTTTTAAAACTTAATAAATAAATGTCTTAGGATACTTAAAACTTGTTTTAATCGAGTCATATTTCTACGCTGAAGTTCTAAAATCATCAATTTGTGTTGTTCTGTATAATATTTATTTTAATGTGATACAATTGAAGTAATGATAAATATATTTTTTTTAATTCCTCAAGTATATATTTCTCATTAATTTGAATAGGTGCTCCATGAAGGAAGCTGTAGGATTAGTTTGTACCTTGTTGCTCTCAGAAGAAGGTAAGTTAGGGTTTACAGTGCTGGACCAATCACAAATTGTTCCCTTAATACACACAGATATGGATACATGCACACACATACACAAATTCCTCTGGAAAATAAATAGCAGAATAATTAGAAAAAGGATATTTTGCTACTATTGCACTATGTGATATTTACCATAGACAGCTATCTATTATATACAAATATAGTAAACAATCATGCCATTAATACATGGGGATAATATATTCAATAACTGAATTATTGTTAATTAACACATCAGATGGGAAAATATATTCCCATAGGTCTTTAAAATACAAACCTATTAACTTGATATTTGGATTAGGTAAGAAGTAGTGGGAGCTTTCTGCGAAAATATGGAAAAATACAGCCTAATCTTTGGTAATACTGTATTTATCAGAGCTCCTTTTTCATTCAAATGGAACTTAGAGCTAAGTAGAATTAAGTAAGGTTTATTTGTGGTCAAAGAGCAAAATAGTTAAACAGAATTAAATTAGATTGCAGTCAACGCATACTGTGAACTGAAATCTAATTCTCTAGTGTGCATCTTTATTAGATGATTCAAAAAATTCCCCTTATATATACCATAGCGGGAGACAAAATATGGGCTGTTCTCAGGGAAGACAACCCTGGTGTTTAATATGAGTTATATTCCAGCCTTCTGTGCTCAAACCCAAAGCCTGGTCTCTGGAGCCTTAGAGTCTCTGGACTCTGGGTAATATTACTGAATGCCAGGTTGGTAAAGCCAGCTTCAATAATGATTCTATCATGGATAAGAGGGCCAACTCATGTGCATTACCATAATATAGGTGGGTACCAATAGTGGGTTGCCCATGGTTTGCACCGATTCTATAGAACTGGTAGTAAAACCGGCAGGAGGTTCCGCCCACCGACCGCGATGTCATCAAAATGCTTCCGCGCATGTGAAGAAGAGCACGTGTGCATGCAAGCAAAGCGAGCGTGCACACGCGGTCCTGTTGTGAACCGGTAGTAAAGATAAGTAGAACCCGCCCCTGGTGGGTACAGGAGAAAGGTTCCTTTTCCTGAAATATGTCCACCTGTTTGTGAATTTAGGACTGACTGCTACTCCCAGGTAAAGTGGGGTGGGGCTTTGTAATTTGGGTCATTGATATAGATTTAGCCAATGTAAAAGTAGGCCATACGAAACAACAGGATTGCTACTAACCTAACTTCCCACTTGTATGTGGCAGCAGCCCTGCCTGAATTACTTGAACCCATGGCTGAGTTGGTTGTGAAGTTTCACAGATTAATGGTACTGGGCAGTGGTGGGTTGCCCCTGGTTTGGACTGCTTCTATAGAACTGGTAGTAAAACCGATGGAGGTTCTGCCCATTGACTCTGATGTCATCAGGAATGATCTGCGCATATGCAGAAGTTTCTGCACATGTGCAGAAGCAAGGCATGAGCGCAAGCGAAGCAAGCATGCACGTGCGATCCCATTGTGAACTGGTAGTAAAGGTAAGTAGAACCCACCCCTGGTACTGGGGGATTTCAACTTGCCTTCATTGAGCCCAGAATCTAATGTAGCTCACGAGTTCATGGTCACCATGGCAACTTTGGACCCATCCAATTTATTAAAGTCCCAATTCATAGTGAGGGGAGGGTCACACGTTAAATCTGGTTTTTGTCTCAGAGCAGTAGCACGACAAACTGGAATGATATCAACCTTAGTCCCAAATCTCCATATAGATTGGCCCTTTCGAAGCCATTAATGGACCCAGAGGGAAAGAGGTTCTGGTACATGGCTCAGCTAAGGTCTTAGTCAAGGCTTGGAATGAGTATACAATTAGGACCTTGGATGAAATTGTGTCGGCATAGATTTTTTTGTGATTGTGGATTCCATATTCGTTTATACCGATGGCTTTCAGAGGTGGAACAATGCAAGAAACTCCTACAGTGGCAATAGAATAAGATGAAGGACAAAACTGACTAGGCATGGATGGCAAAGCATGTGTACTTCTCCATTCTTAATGCATCTGCAGACAGCCAGTCAGCAGCTCTCTTTTGGGATGACCACATAAGAAGGTCTGGGATAGCTCAGCATCTGTCAAACAGAGGAATATTCTCAGCATCCGAAAACAAAGTTGTTCATATTTGAATTGGACTCTTGCTATGAAAATAACCAAGGCACATCAGTTCTATGGGAGGCATTCGAGTCAGTTGATCCCAAGGAAATGGTCGGTTGCAGTGAGATTTGTCATCTGTATTCTGAAACCATTTTCCTCTTTTGGTTAGTAAGGCCTCCTGGGAGGTTACACATGTTTGGATCAATGCCTCTTTGTTGCAGGGTATGATACCATCTGCCTTGAAGGAGGTATCATATGCCCCCTTCCAGTAGTGAGATTCAAATTTTTATACTACCGGTTTGGCGTTGTGGGTGTGGCTTGGTGGGTGTGGCAGGGGAAGGATATTGTAAAATCTCCATTCCCACCCCACTCCAGGGGAAAATTACTGAAAAATCCCCATTTCCTCCTGATCAGCTGGGACTCGGGAGGCAGAGAAGATGGGGGCAGGGCCAGTCAAGGTGGTATTTACTGGTTCTCCAAACTACTCAAAATTTATGCTATATCACCTCTGTCCTCTTGTCAACAGGCCATTCTTGGACCCAATAGTTATTGGATAACCAGTCTGCAGCACACTGTTGTTGAAAATTAGAGTCTCAACTTCAGTGGATGAATTAGAGTATCCAGGCTCTTTTCAGTCAAGGTTTGGGCCAGGTTATAGAACTGAGATGACATTAGTCCACTAGTGGATGACTTTTGGAGAGCTTGGGATGGTGGTGGCATCCCAAGACAGATTCATGGCCATCCTGAATTTCTTGATGGCCTTCTATAATATCAATTATAGTATCCTTTTGGATTGGCTTCAGGGTTCAGGACTAAGAAACCACTGTTTTGCAGTGGCTTTCCTTCTTTCATGAATATTTCCAGTTGATGTTGGTAGGAGTGAGAGGTCCAGCCTAAGGCCCTGTTATGTATGGTGCCTTAAGGCTCAGGTAAGTCACAATTCTTATTTAACTTCATGAAGTCACATTTGGTAGCATGGCATGCAATATTATCAATATGTGAATGTCATGTGCTTTTTCAGGGCCTGGAGACGTTAGGTCCTGGATGAAGAAATATCAATTTAATCCTAGCAAGACAGAGTCGGTGTTGGTTCTTGACCTGCGGAATCTCATGAGTTATTTTCTACCTCTGCTCCCAATATTTCAAGAACATAAGAATTTACAGACCCAGGAATTTCCATTTAGAACCAATGGTGAAATCTGAACCAGTTTATTACTGGTTACTGGATGCGCATGCATACTGCATACGCACCATGCACCAAAGGAGGGGTAAGTAGAGCAGCGCGCATGGGTGGGGGCAGTGTGATCAGCTGTGGCGGACGATCTTTTTTTTTTTTTACTTCTAAAAGCATTTTTTTACAACCTATTCAAGCGAATAGGTTGTAAAAAATGCTTTTAAAAGTAAAAAAAAAGGCTCTGACAATCAGGCAGCTCAGCTGTGATCGTCAGGGCCTTTTTTAACCTTTTAAAAGCATTATTCGCCCGAAAAAAGAAAGAAAGAAAGAAAGAAAGAAAGAAAGAAAGAAAGAAAGAAAGAAAGAAAGAAAGAAAGAATAAACATACATTTTGAATGGGATTCGTTTTCAGTTTTCTTCAACTTAGTACACATTTTTGTGAAAAAAGCATCACTAAACTTAGAGCAATGCAATTTGCAACTCTAGGAAGGCTGTGTACTGATTTGTGGGAATAGAAAACAAAAAGGCAAATGTTCTCCCACGTGCCAAATAAATATGCCCCAACAGCCTGACCCTAGATATCAGTTACTGCTCTTAAATGTTTTATGCATAGGACAGTAGCCAAAGAAATATGGCACTGAAACATTTTAAACACAACACTTCTGCTGTTGAGAGAGAATTTGCAGTTCTATAGCCATCCAGCAGAGGGGGGAGAAACACTACACTGTGAGAAATAATTTGCATACATTTTACATTGTAAATGGAAAAGTGAAAGAAATAGACAGAAGAAAAAACATGCCAGAAGCAATGTAGTTAATAGTCTTATTTGACTCATATAGAAATAGGATTTAGCGGAATATCCGTGCAAGTAGGAGAGAGAGAAAAGGAAAGGAATGGGTAGGCATGAGCAAGCTTCAAGACATGATATGTGTATTGTGAAATTATTGTGAAATGGTAGAAGAACATTAACATTTAGGATTCAGAATAAATCTCCTATGGAACTTTTTAAAAAATCCTCTTTTCATAGCTTTGGGCAAATAGGCTCTTTTATTTTATTTATTGGTTCCTTCCACTGAAATGGCTAAATTCCTTAATGAATTTGTATTGAACATTATATTCTTTCAAAGCTGAGGAGTAGGGAAGATCATGTTTTTTTTTTTTTAAGTACACCTCCTACTGCATTAATTAATAATTGAAATCTGGCTTCTTGTCTTCTTTCTCTTACTTTGTGTGGACAACAAATCTCTTTGTAATACATGATCCATACATCATGCATTTAATGGATCAATTTAGCAATCCATTCAAAAATAATAAGAACAGCCCTAAGTCAAGGGCAAGAGCCAAGGGAATTAGGAGCCCAAAAATACAATAGCAATCCCGTTTACAAAATATCTAAGCCACTCTTGTTTATGGAGCTTCTCAGTCATCCAGGTCATGGTTGTCCCAAAGGTGCTTTTTCAAGAGGCAACTGGACTTTCTTTCTTTCTTTCTTTTTTGAAGAAGTTTCGCTTCTCATCCAAGAAGTTTCTTCAACTCTCAGAGTGAAACATCTTCCAAGAAAAAACAGAAAGTCCAGTTGCATCTTGAAAAAGCATCTTTGGGACATTAATCTTGTTGTTATTAATTTATTTTTTCCTGCTTGACAGAGAAATGGTCCATTAGGGGCTTCCGGACACCAATAAACATATTCTTTTATCAAAGAGCTCAATTTAGTTTTTTTAAGCAAATTCCATCATCTTCACTAATCATTCCTTCATTGTGGGTAGCGCTGAATCTTTCTATCCCTGTGCATGCAATAATCTTGCTGCAATTTTCATTACAAAAACAATGTTCCAGAACTTTAGAACTCTCATGACTTTGTAATAAAATCAGACAAAGCAATAATAAGACAAAACAGATAAGACAATAAATAAGTCAGTGGTTTGACACTTATACAACTTTTTTTTGTCTTGGAGCATCAAACAACAGGTCTATCTATAATTTTCCTATAATCATATTCAAGGATTCCTTTGTTGAACTTCCAACTAGCAGTCTTCAAAAGAGTATAGATTAGTGGTGAAATCCAAATTTTTTTACTACCGGTTCTGTGGGCGTAGCTTGGTGGGTGTGGTATGGCTTGGTGGGTGTGGCTTGGTGGGCATGGCAGGGGAAGGATACTGCAAAATCTCCATTCCCACCCCACTCCAGGGGAAGGATACTGCAAAATCCCCGTTCTCTTCCCACTCCTGGAGGAAGGATATTGCAAAATCTCCATTCCCATCCCACTCTGGGACCAGCCAGAGGTAGTATTACTCAAAATTTCCGCTACTGGTAGAACTACTCAAAATTTCCGCTACTGGTTCTCTGAATTGCTCAAAATTTCCACTACCGGTTCTCCAGAACCTGTCAGAACCTGCTGGATTTCACCCCGGTATAGATGCTAGAGATGTAAAATAGTTTCCTAATTTTTCAGTTTGTATTTCATAATTTCTTATACTTTAACAGCTTTAGATGATCATTGTTAAGAAATGCAACCAAAGAATTTTTTAATAATTTCTTGTATTAATAAAACTCTTGTAGTATTGTGTCCTCTATCTAACATCCATCTTTTTTGTAGCCACCACATGTAACTTCCCTACATAGATCTAATATAGATTTTCAGCTTGTACGGTTTGTTGTTGTTGTTGTTGTTGTTGTTAATAATATGAAAGAACTACCAAAATCTCTCAGCAGTATCAAATAAAAACAACTGTAAAATTGAGATATTAAAAAACTATTAAAACATTGATTAAAAGAAATAAAATAAGTAAAAGTAATTAAAATTTTGTATGATTGAAGATCAATAATATCTTTAATCATGTTACCACAATTAATGAATTGTGAGTCTTGAAATCTTTCCCAAATTAAGTCAAAAAGTTCCCCATCATTACTTAAATAAGATGAAGATAAGCTAAAAAGGACTGGGTAGACTAAAACATATGAACGGTTGCAGGAATTGGGTATGTCTAGTTTAATGAAAAGAAGGACCAGGAGCAATATGATAATAGTGTACCAATATCTCAGGGGCTACCATAAAGAAGAGGGGATCAACCTATTCTCTGAAGCCCCTGAAAGCATGACAAGAAGCAATGGATGGAAACTAATCAAAGAGAGAACCAACCTAGAACTAAGGAGAAATTTCCTGATAGTTAGAAAATTGATTAGTGAAATGACTTGCCTCCAGAAACTGTAGGTGCTCCAATACTGGAGGTTTTTAAGAAGAGATTGGACAACCATTTGTCTGAGATAGTATAGGGTTTCCTGCTTGAGCAGAGGGTTGGACGAAAAGACTTCCAAGATCCCTTTCAACTCTGTTATTCTGTTATATTATACATGAGCCTTTGGAAAGAAAAAAAGTAGATATGGGGAAGAATTAGCAACTTTCATTTCCTGCCTAGTTTTAGGTGTGTATGTGTAAACCATATGTTTTGAAATGTTCACCCTTTAAACTGTTTGTTAGAGTTAAATATCCTCCTCCTACAGAATGACAATAAAGAAGAAACAAGATCTATGAGGATATTATGAAATAGTGGTTGGTGGTTTGATAAAGATTGTTTTTCTTTGCTTTGCTTTGTTCAAAGTAGCTCTTTGAACTAATTCTTAGTTGTCTATTAATTCATCTCATGGGCTGAATTAGAGCTACTGAAATTCATTTCAAAATAATTCACTCACATGCACACAAGAGCCCAAATCATCGAAAGCTGTCATGCTAAATCAAATAATTAAGACTTTAAGCTCAATATTATTGATTCACACAGCATTTTCAAAAAAATCCAAGCAGAATATTTCAGTTCTGTCTGGAGATGCTAAAGTTTGAAGAAGGGACCTCTGCAAAGAAGTATAGCATATGTTCTACTCTGCATTATAGACCTTCTAGCCATATCTATATCATTATGCTTGTATTATATTTTAGAAACCAATCCATACTGTGATGATCCACATCTGTACTCCAACTCCTCATTTTCTGAGGCTTTGGCTCACGACTCGACTGAAGATCTGGTGGCCGCCTGGGATAGGACGGCTGCTGGGGCTTTGGATCATGTCGTACCTTTGCGGCCTCTGACCCGGCGTCGCACCTGCCCAGCTCCTTGGTTCACCGAGGAGCTGAGGGGGATGAAATACCGGAAAAGACGCCTAGAGAGTGGTTGGAGGGCCAGTCGCTCCGAATCCGATTGAACACTAATTAGGTCTCATATTAAGACCTATTTAGTGGCGATAAAAGTGGCAAAGTGTGATTACTTTTCTGCTCTTATTGCATCGGCAGATAACCGCCCAGCTGCCTTGTTTAGAATGACCCGCTCCCTCCTACATCAGGGAGTGCGGGAGGACCCCTTGCAAGGGCAGGCTGAGGATTTTGCACAGTATCTGCACAATAAAATCACTCAGATTCGGGAAGGCTTGGACTCTGACTGGGTAGATTCCGGCGGGGTGGCTGAGGCGGGTCTTGAGAATGTTATCTGGGACGAGTTCAATCCTGTGACTCCTGAGGACGTGGACAGGATTCTGGGGAGGTTAAACGCAACCACATGTTTACCGGACCCGTGTCCCTCCTGGCTGGTACTGGCCACCCGGGAGGTTATGCGAGGCTGGCTCCAGAGGATTATAAATGCTTCTTTGGGGGAGGGTTTCCTGATGCCTGCTTTGAAAGAGGCGGTAGTGAGGCCCCTCCTTAAGAAGCCTTCTCTGGATCCAGCTGTTATGGCTAACTACCGTTCTGTCTCCAACCTTCGCTTTATTGTGAAGGTTGTTGAGAGTGTGGTTGCGCAACAGCTTCCGCAGTACCTGGATGAAACCGTCTATCTAGACCCATGCCAGTCCGGCTTCAGGCCTGGGTATAGCACGGAAACAGCATTGTTCGCGTTGGTTGATGATCTCTGGAGGGCTCGGTACAGGGGTTGCTCCTCTGTTCTGGTCCTATTAGATCTCTCAACGGCTTTTGATATCATCGACCATGGTATCATGCTGCACCGGCTGGAGGGATTGGGGGTGGGAGGCACTGTGTTGCGGTGGTTCTCCTCCTATCTCTCCGACCGGTCGCAGTCTGTGTTGGTAGGGGGGCAGAGGTCGACCTCGAGGTGCCTTGTTTATGGGGTGCCACAAGGGTCGGTCCTCTCGTCACTCCTGTTCAACATTTATGTGAAGCCACTGGGTGAGATCATTCATGGATTTGGGGTGCGATGCCATCTGTACGCTGATGACACTCATCTGTACATCTCCACCCCAAACCACCCCAACAATGCCCTTGAAGTGATGTCCCAGTATCTGGAGGCCGTGCGGGTCTGGATGGGGAGGAACAGGCTTCGACTCAACCCTTCCAAGACTGAGTGGCTGTGGATGCCGGCATCCCGATATAGCCAGCTGGCGCCATCGCTGGCTATTGGGGGCAAGTCATTGACCCCCACAGAGGAGGCTCGCAACTTGGGCGTCCTCCTGGACACACAGCTGTCTTTAGAAGAGCATATGACGGCCATGGCCATGCTTTTTATCATGTTCGCCTGATACGCCAGTTGCACCCCTTTCTGAGTCGGGATTCCTTATGCACAGTCACTCATGCTCTCAACACTTCTCACCTGGACTATGCTAATGCTCTCTACATGGGGCTCCCCTTGAGGACCACCCAGAGGCTCCAACTGGTCCAGAGTGTGGCCGCGCGGGTGATCACGGGAGCGACACCTCTCCTGCGCGAGCTGCACTGGCTCCCGGTTGTCTTCCGGGAGCGCTTCAAGGTGTTGGTTTTCACCTTTAAAGCACTCCATGGCTTAGGGCCAGGGTATTTTGAGACCGCCTGCTGCTACCGATAACCTCCCACCGGCCAATACGCTCTCACAGAGAGGGCCTCCTCAGGGTGCCGTCGGTCAAGCAATGTTGGCTGGCGGCCCCCAGGGGAGAGCCTTCTCTGTGGGAGCACCCACCCTCTGGAACGAGCTACCTCCCGGAATACGGCTGATTCTGGATCTCCGCACTTTCCGTAAGGCCCTGAAGACGTTTTTATTTCAGCGAAATATTTTATGGGTTAGTTTTTTAATTGTATTGCTAGGGGTTTTAAATTGGGGCAGCCGTTTAATTTAATTTATTTTTAATTATTTTAACTTTTATATTGTATGTTATTTTAATTCTCGGCTCTTCACCACCCTGAGTCCCTTCGGGGAGAAGGGCAGGATATAAATTTAATAAATAAATAAATAAATAAATAAATAAATAAATAAATAAATAAAACTACAGATGCAAATGTAGAACAGTTCTATGGTGACTATCAACATTTTGTTGTTGTTGACGCAACACCATAATCATAGAATACAGTAAAATAATTTATAGATTATTGGGAATATGCTGGAGTAATGGAATAATGACTGTTTTTATACATTTGTTGGTTTTTCTTTCTAAGCCATTGTTGTATTTTACCCCGAGTCACGTTTCTGTGAGATGCGTTTGTATGTATCTCAAATACAAATTGTATTTGTAATATATAAATGTATTAAACAAACAAATAAATGTTTGACCTTGGTTTACAAAATGAATGTCAAATTAATAGAATTTTACCTCCCACCCTAAGTCTATAACAAATACAACCTCCTTCCAACAATATAGATGAAGCAAAGTAAAATATTTCAAACTACAAAAAGTAAACAAAAGCAAGTGGATGTCTGTTAATATTAGGGGGGAAATGCAAACCTTTCTCCAACTAAATACTGAGCTCAAGAGAAGACTGAGAAGAGACAAATTATTCCTAAAATGAAATGCTGTGGTATTGAGTATAATAACTAAATGGGACAATTATAGAAATCAATGTGTGTAAAAATGAGCACACTAAAATATAAATAAGGCAAAAATTTACTTGAGGAAAAAAGATACGGAACAACAATGATATAAATATACTATAGAAGAATTATACAGAATTGAAGAAACAATTTCTATATAAATGATACATATGAATTTTTATACCAGAAAGGGTATAAAGGGCAGTTTTAGAGGATGCTCAAAATACTGAACAATTGCACTTATCTCATATGCTACCAAATTAATACTCAAGATTTTGAATTTGTGACTACAGTTATAAATGGAATAAGATCTGCAAAATGTACAAACTGGATTCAGAAGAGGTACAAGCACCAGATTTCACATTGGTAATATCCAGTGGATATTATTAAAGGGAAACATTTCAAAAAGTTATGTATTTTTGCTTTATTAATTTTAGAAACATTTTGTAGGCAACAACTAATATAGATAGCCCTTAGAGCATCAATGTACCAGACCACCTCATCTAACTTTTGAAGAATTTGTGTATCTATAAAGCACCAGGTAGAATGGAATATGGAATACTTAAACATAGCTAACAACTAAAATTGGGAAATTAGTATACTTATATACTTATTATAGTATGAACTTCTCTATTCTAAGTTATATGTAGAATACATTATGAGAAATGCTGGTTTAGAAATAATAGAAATTAGAGTTAAAATTGCCAGGAATGAAGCACCATTAGCTTCATATGTCAATTCATTAATTTAATTAACAGGAAGCAAGGAAGATTTAAGAAATCCCTTGTTGAAAGTGAAAGGCAAAATCCAAGCACTCTTTCAATATTAAAACAAAAACAAAAAAACACCACCTAAGTTTATGTCAGCACATCTTGCAATTCCAATGAAAATATGTGGAGAAGAATCTAAAGCAAGTTAGAATGATATTTTCTGATAGTCAGCTAATCACAGGAATGGAAACTACATCTATGAAATGACATTTGGGAGAAAGACTATGGGCCCTTCCTGACAGTCACATTAGTGTATGTGTCTCCTGTCCATGGATTAAGAAGGAAGTATATCAACATCTTCTTGATGGTAGAGGATGGTAGAGGATAGGAAGGCCTGGAGGAACATTGTCCATGGGGTCGCAATGGGTTGGACATGACTTTGCAACTAACAACAACAACAACAACAACAACAACAACAACAATATCAACATCACTTGTGCTTCTCCCACAGCCTACTGTTATGGTGTCTTTGCAGAGCTGTTTCAGGACAGCTATTAGTTCATTCCCACCAGTCCTTCCTTTCTTTCCCATCCAACATGTTATACCTACAAAATAATCAGACATCTGTCATTGTCTTAAATGTGTGGCAGGTTAGGATTTCAGCCTTTATTATATTATGGTTTGTTGCAGAGTCAGTCAGATTTTCAGACTGGATTTGGCCTTTTTGTCCACTTATTGGCAATTTTTTTTGTCCTTCCCAAGGACCTGGGATAGGCAGATAGTTTGATTGTCTTAAAAGTATCATTCCAGGATCCAGTCTGGTCTGAGCAAAGCTGTCTTTGACATTTGACTGATGGTGATTTTGTCAATGCTGATGTTTAATTGGTGCTCCAGTTGTTTACTATTGGTACTACATTTGCTCTCTTTTGCCACAGTTGTTCTATTTCTATTTGCAGGTCTTTATATTTTGTCATCTCCAGGTTTTTTCTCTTCTATTTTGTTGTCTCCAGGTACGGCAACGTCCACTATCCAGATTTTTTTGGTTTTTCTTATTGACATCTGTTAAGTTTGTGGTATTATGCAGCAGGTGACTATTTGATTTCTAAAGTCCCAGAACACTTTAGCTTCTTCTCTTCATTATCTATCACTTTCTCTCTTTTATGGTGCCACTAGTTCTTGCTTGGTATGCACCATTGTTGCTATGCTGTCATCATTATTATTAATTTATCCTTAATATTTATTATTTACTGTGGGTTGCTTCTGAGATTGTTGGAGTTCAAAAATATTTGTTTTAAAAACAGATGTGCCCTTATCCTCCATTGAAAAATGATGCCTTATGCTAGTAATACCTTCTCTATCTATGACATCCTTCTTTCCTGAATGTTGCTGCTTTGTCTTGATACAAAAATCTGATTCTGTGGAGTGGGAGCTTGGGAAATGTTTAGATTTGGAGTGCATTTTCTTTTTCTCCCCCCTCTCTTTCTCATTTCTAGGCATGTGCACTGAGACCCTTGCCAGTGGTGGGTTGCCCTCGGTTTGAACCGGTTCACAAGAACTGGTAGTAAAACCAGTGGGAGGTTTCGCCCACTGACCTGGACATCATCATAGGTGATCTGCACATGTGAAGCGAGTGTGGGTGCACAGGCACAATATGAACTGGTAATAAAGGTAAGTAGAAAGGTAAAGGTAAGTAGAACCCACCCCTGGCCCTTGCAGAGACACAAATACCAAGAAGAACTTTTAACGTAAAAATAAAGAAACAAACACTGCAGTCTCTTCTTATATTTGGATACAAGGTCAGTTTGCAAAAGTGTGGGATTGTGGCCTAGTTGGATATTTATGAGCAAATGAATGACCAAATGTTTCTTTGGCACTGGGGAGAGGTTTGTCTCCCTTTCTCATGTATTGCAAATGCTTCTTTAGCTTATGAAGAATATATTTTAGTGGGGCTTATTCCTGAAGAAAGATGAGTATAATTGAGATACAGTTCAGTAACTAAGAATATGCCTGTATCAACAGAAGTGCCCTTGGGGAATATAATTCTGTATTTTTGTATGTGTGTTGTTTATGTTTGTGTGTATTACAATCCTGGTATTAACATATATGCAAAGGCTGAGATCAAGTCAATGGCTTGGCTCTGGAAAGATAATCTCCATAGCCTCTAGGTAACAACATGTATAAAAGCATCTATGAAATCCAGAGAGATTGATAGTCCTGTCAGAGAAACAGAAGATCAATATACCTATTTCAAACTATACTTCTCCGTAAAAATTCTGCTTGAGTGATCAGACAAGCCGACGTGAAATATAAAACAGAGAAATACACTCTCCCAGTGCTATTGTAACTTGGGATAGTCTTTTCTGAAGCCAATTTCTGCCACAAATCATTTTGATCAGGCATTCCACACATTTGCTTGTGTGTGTGAGAGAGAGACAGAGAGAAAGACAGAGAGAGACAGAGAGACAGAGAGACAGAGACAGAGACAGAGAGAGAGAGAGAGAGAGAGAGAGAGAGAGAGAGAGAGAGAGAGAGAGAGAGAGAGAGAGAGAGAGAAGAGAACAGGATTCCTGGCTGGTAAATATATCAGCCACCAAATTTGAAATGACCATTGAGGTACAGTAGCCAATGGCCAGGTAGACAAGAGGGATTCCTATGACTAATTTGCTGTGGCAGTTAGAATTGAGCTGACAGCTGTCCCTGACCACATATTGCATGCCAACTTCTATCTGAAATACCCTAGATTGTCCACATGGGAAATTGTGTGTCACAAGCAGAAGGGGAGCATCACTTCCCAATTTTAACAACTTAAGACAACTCTAAGTTGTGGAATCAGCAGCAAGCTGAGGATGAAATGGAAATAACATTATGAACAAAGACGGTTAGCAAGGTGTCTTTATGCTGTGGGAAACAGTGAAAGTGTGAGCTTTTTCACAAACCTAACAAAATATTAAAGTGCAGACACATCACATATTGTAAAGGATAATGTTTTCCCGGGTGTAACATATGGCTGGGAAAGCATGATCATCAAAAAATAAAAATACAAAGTATGAAAGAAAAAAATGATGCTTTTGATTTGTTAGAGGCAATTGTTGAGAACACTTTGCACTGCAAATAATTCAATACTGAATAAAGTAAAGCCAGCCTCATCATTGGAAACATGAACACTGAAGCTGAACTGATCTCTGTGAGCCCCAGGATATATAATCTAGTATCTTAGACCCATATGGCATTTTAGATTCTTGAAGCTTGGAAAACCACCTCTAAATATTTAAAAGTTTTATATGCAAACCTTTTATTTTAATTGAGGCCACACACTTCATAGTTCTGTTAAGTTATTTACCTAAGACTCATGCCCAGTTATTAAATAGGCCTCAATGAAGGCCATCTAGTAAGAGAGCAATATTAAAGAAAGTTCAGTCCAATATTTGAGAATGTTTTTCCCAGGTTCCTTGCTGTGGCTCAAATAAGGTGCTTCATTGAGAAGCAGCAGCCACAAAAGTTAAATCTGGATTATTAACTTTTATTTGCAATTCCTTTGTAAAACCAACTGGATTGGCTCTTTTAACTACAACATATGAAGTTAGTTTCTATCTTGGAAAAGGGCCGCTTCTTTGAAATCACATTTTTTAATGATTTTTTTCCTGGGATGTTCTTATGCCAACTAAATGTTGGCAGTTTCGAGCATGCCAACTCAATTTTGAAACAAAAGGTTCTAGATGAAGAAGGCCAAATGGATTGTGCATCTTGTCCTTGTGATATATTCTGTTAGAGTTTGCAGCAATCCAACGAGCACACAAGTAAACAATTCAGCAGGATTCATTTATATAAGAAACTTCTTTATATACAATACCATACAGCAGAAGCCAGAACCAGAACTAAGAATCCAGAAGTATAGAATCAATAATCACAGAAGCTATAGAATCACAGAAGCACTCGTATATATATATATATATACAGATCAATGAGCCTAAACCACGCCCAGGCTCCAAGACATCTGGGTCACCAAACAGTCCCCATTGGCTGACCTGTTACCATGTCTACTCCAATTCATGAATCCTTATATACTGACATATTCATTATCAACCAGTTTCCAAAAATATAAATCAGCCAGGTTTTAGAATAAGAAGATGGCTTCAAAATTCAGAAAATCTTTTACTCTTTTACTACTTTCTTAAAACATAGAACATAGAATAATAGGGTCAGAAGGTACCTTGAAGGTCTTCTAGTCCAATTCCCCTACTCATGCAGGAGATCCTATACCATTCTATAAAAATGGCTATCCAATCTCTTTTTTAAAACCTCCACTGTCAGAGCACACACAATTTCTTAAGCTAAGCCATTCTACTGATTACCAGTAATTGTTCTTACCGTCAGCAATTTTTTCCTTGATTTTAGGTTGGATCTCTCTTTAATGAAGTACTAGAATACTTGAAAGAGAAATACCAGAAAATTTCCTTTGCTAAATGATGGTGCCCCTTTGATTCAGGTACAATAGAAATTACAATATTTTGTTATACTGCTAATTCTACATGGAGACTCATTTACAGTTGATTTTCCCCTTTCTTCTTTAAATTTCCAGGCATTCTAATTTATTCTACTTATATTACCTTTCCTTGTGCTGACAAAGGGGCACCCTGCTTACCCAGGCAATACCATCTTCAATCCTTATCTGAAGCTGTCAATGAATTATTCAATTACTTTATACTCTTTTTTTTTTTACATTATTTGTAAATCTATATAAAATCTGTACTACTGCAGTATGTTTTAGTGCTTTTGGCCCTAACTAGCAGGAATCTAGGAGGAAGCGAAATTAAGCTAATTTTGCTATCTTGATCCAGAAACTGGTTTGGACCTCTCCAATCTTTTGGTTTATTTCTTTAGGTGAGTTTTTTTTTCTCACAGTCTACAGAGAAGCATTTCATTTCTCCCACCAAATATCATGTCAAGTGGAAAATGAATTTTAAACCTATAAAAGTTGAATAAAGAAAGAATACCGATTGAGAAGAATATTGTTTTTGTTTTATTGGGTGTTGCATTAAAGAAATGTATTGGTCAACCCTCTTTGAAATCAGCCTGGTTTTCCACCAACAGGTTTTCCTATTCCAGCCAATCATGAAACATCCCCATCCACTTGCTGATAAGGCTGAGCAAACATATTGGTCTATAATTCCAAGAATATCTGATGTTGCTCTTCCTATATACAAGTGTTATAATTACAATAACCCAATACTTAGGAATTAATCTAGTTGCATATTTCCTTATACTATCTTTTCCCATGTTTCTGGAAAAATAAAATTGTTAAACAAGGATATTCAAACCATCAGATTCTAAGCACCACAAGAATGACAAAGAAGGAGCCAAAATGAAACAAAATGGAAGAGGTGGAGGTGGAGCAATGCTGCTTTCATGTCCTTCCTCTTCTTTTATTGAAGAAATTGTTTATACAGAGACTTTTATCTTAAGACAGGGATCCTCAACCCAGTGGTCCGGCACTGGGCCTCAGCATACCAGAAACTGGGCTGTGGAATGCAGGCAGCATGGGAAAACATGTCCCCTCTGGTTCGTGGAAAAACCTCTCACCATGGAACCATTCACTGGTGCCCAAAAGGTTGGGGGCCACTGTCTTAAGAGATTTCAGGTAAAAAAACATTCTGGATGGAATTTGTATAATCTACAATTAGCAATAAGAAGTTTCTTGGCCAACTTGCATTCTCCATCAGTCATGGACTAGGAGTAAAGCCTACCTTTACTTCTCAACTTATGACGGTGAAAATTTGCTGATTCTTCTGAAAGTATTACATGGTGAATTCTCTGCAGAAGTTCAGAGCTGAGATGCTCTGTTGGCAGCTTTATCTAAATATACAGCCATTTAACCTGATAGATTCACTTTGTGGAGTATAGATGGAAATCATACAGTCTTTCCACTTGCAAAGATCAAAGGTAATGTGCGAAGTTGGCTGCTAGTGGGAGGTGATCACTGATCAAGTATGTGTAAACCTCATATAAATTGATAAATTAAAAGAAGTTTCCAGATACAATTACATAGTCAGACTCATGTTATTCTCTACTCAGGAAGAAAGTTCTTTTAGATGATCATTTGAGAGAGAGAGAGAGAGAGAGAGAGAGAGAGAGAGAGAGAGAGAGCTCTTTAAAATATGCAAGTGAAGTTGATAGGCCATCTGTGACAACGTTCTAAATTGTTGATGTTGCCTCTGAGGTTCAGGTAAGCAAAAACAGTAAAAAAAAAACACATAAGGTATTGTCATCTGTAGGATGATCCATAGGAATACCCATGCTGGTGTTTTACCCATCAGTAGAGGTCAAAAGCCAATGTCTAGGCCAGAGGTGTCAAACTGGTGGCCCATGGGCCAGATGCGTCCTGTGCAGGCCATGCCCACCCCAGCTCTGTGAATGGGAAAAACATTGTGAAACATCACATGATGGCAATGTGATGCCACAAGTTTGACACCCCAGGTCTAGGCAACCTCTCACACCTCTTGGGGTTCAATTGTGGCATCAATTCACCATCAAACACAATTGAGGGGTCCACATTTTGGTTGGGTATCAGCTGGGTTTCTCCTCTTCCCTCACCTGTGTAATTTATTATACCAGTAGAGATTATTCGTGAACAGGTCTTATTTCTGTGGGTTTTTCATTGGTATTTATCTGGTGCCCTTTTTGGCTTGGCTTGGGGGGTAATATTTCCATCTCAGGACATGGCTACAGATAACAAAAGAAATTTTCCTGATCAAATCACATGCAGGGATTTGACTTGTACAGAAGTAAAGCAAAAAAAAAAAAAAAAACAACTCATTTGTATTTACAGTCAGTTACCATATTGGCATATGCTTACTCAAGTCAATCTGTAATGCCAGGTGTGTATGTTTGTGAATTTTATTCATAGTGTTTACATCTTCAGTCAATAGGGAGATTTTGGTTTTCGGTTTATTGCACCAACTACTTTAACTCTTGAAAGCATTCAGGAATTTGTGCTTTTCCTTTGTGTACTTGAGAGAGTGTAAATTTCTTCAGCTGTGTTAACAGAAAAGGATTTGGGAAAATAATCACTTATATACATGGATACCTTGTGGTCACTCAAATTTTTCAGAGCCTTGTTTGATTTTTTTAAAGGAATGAGAGTCCAATCATTAAGTAATGAGAGTTCACAATCATAAAAGACTGTGTTAACTCTGTGTTAACCACATCTTCTAGCTGTGTGAGAGATATCTCCCTATCTTAATTAATTTAAGTAGCAAAGAAGAATATTTAAATGTAAGTAAAATTCTTGCTTATAGATGACTAGGCAAGAACTGAGTAGATTCTGAGTTTGGGGGTATAACTTTAAATGGGTTGTTTTCCCTGAATTTAATGACAATGTAATCATTCTTTGGTGTGACTATCTCCTTTCATTCAGCCACTTCATCTCTATTTGAAGTGCCGCCTATGAAGACTGTAAAATTCTTGAAACCTTAATGTCTGAATTAGAGGAGAGTTTCAAAGAACTGCTTGGTATTAGCCATGATATATTGCATCCTTTTCTCTTTTGCAGTGCTGGGTAACAAATTCTTCAATGACAGTCCTGTGATAGAAAAACAAAAATACTGTATATATATAAAAAATCTAAACTTTCTGTCACTAAAAGACACACCATTTTCAAATAGTTAGGAAAATACACTCTAAAGCAAGGGTGTCAAATTCGCCACATCATGTTGCCGTCACATAACTTATTGCAAAGTTGTTTCCCTTCACAGAGCTGGCGTGGGTGTGGCCTGCGCAAGATGCATCCAGCCTGCTGGCTGCCAGTTTGACACTGCTGCTCTTAAGAGAAAAAGGGGCATACAAAGCAAGGGATTTAACTTTTTTCTCTCCATCTCTCTCCCCACTCAACATGGGGAAAATTTGGAGTTGTGCTTCTCTCTCATCAAAAAGAATTACCTCTGTGCTCAAGTTACTCAGAATATCCCAGAGTCAGTAGAAATTGAGCAGCATATTAGTATTATTATTCTTTTGTTCTGTTGTGGGAAGAACTTATCTTGGTCTTCTGCCCACTCCTTCCCCAAAGACCAGGACTTCTCCACTGATAGCCAACCACATTCTTCCTTTCTGGGTCTTGGATGAAGCCACCACCTGCAGATAACTAGATCAGGGGTGAAATCTACTTACCTTCCCTACCAGTTCAGAAGTGCATGCGCCATGCGCATGAATCACATGTGCACATGGACACTCTGTGCATGCGCATACCCTTCTGCGCATGTGCAGAGGGTAAAAAACAGGTTACTTCCTGGTTAAAACCAGGAAGTAACAATGACCGGGTGGGTGGGCGGAGGCTCGCGCTATCATCGCTACCAGTTCTCTGAACCGCCCGCCGCCATCATTACTAGTTCGGCCGAACTGGTCCAAACCAGTAGCATTTCACCCCAAACCAGATCCCTTCTTGTTGTTGTTGGTCTCAGATGGAGCTCTCACGCTTCTGAATCTTCAGAGAAGCCACACGTGGACTTTCCTTCTTCCTTCACAACTGTTATTCTATGTAAAAACTAATGAGATATTCACATCAGGGATTAGGAGAGAATCCATGGTTGTTTGATTCAAAGCCTGTAGAACAATGCAAATGAATGTGTGGATTAGTTCTGGGACATGTTATATGTGCATAACTTGACAGATGGTGTAAGTCAGTAGCTGCTGCTGCATTGTGCATGAAAATAATTTGTATCAGAGTTTCTTGTAGAGGCTTTTAGTACAATGCTATCTTGCTGCTGTTGCAGGAATCTTTTTCATCCAGTCTTTTGAAATCCTATATGAGCATTGACAGTGCTTTCTTCTGCTTGTATCCCTTATGATCCCGATTTTGGCATGTGTCCTTATTGTATAGGACCGTGATGGCAAACCTATGGCACAGGTGCCACAGGTGGCACATGGAGCCATATCAGTGGGCATGCGAGCATTGCCGTAGCTCAGCTCCAGCATGCATGCGTGCACTGGCAAGCTCATTTTTGGGCCTTCTTGTCTCACCGGAAGTTGGGAAATGGGCTGTTTCCGGCCTCTGGAGAGCCTCCAGGGGGATGGGGAAGCCCGGTTTTGCTCTCCCCAGGCTCCTAGAAAGCCTCTGGAGCCTGGGGATGGTGAAAAACAAGCCTACCATGCCCACTGTGCCATCACATGTTAAAAACGGAGGTGGGATGTGGGGGGCGCACGTGCATGTGCGGGGGTGGAGCACATTAAATTATGGGTATGGGCATGCACATGGCTGACCTCCCCACATTCCCCCCATTTTTGGCATGCAACGGCAAAAAGGTTAGCCATCACTGGTATAGGCCATATCATCATTCTTTCAAAGTAGAAAATATCAAGCTGAAAACAGCCATATTAAAGTAGTTTAGCTTTTATACGTACGTTCTTTCAGTGCAATGGGATGACATTTTACAAGCTGAAAAATACAATAAAGCAAAACTTAAAGTCAGCTATACTACAATATACTTTATGATATCATGACTGCTATCTTATAAAGAAATATTTAATGTAATCCTACATTTTTTTCTTTACAGAGGAATCATATAATATTAAAGTGGGAAAAAGTGTCAAAATTTTAATTTCATGGTATTGCTTAGATATGAAATTCAGATTTTTATCTACAAGCACTTGTGTCACTGTAGCATATAAAATATTATCATATAAAATATAATACATACAAATACATGTAAAACATCTGAATGTCCTGGATCAGAAAAAATATTTATTTTTTTCCCATTTTACATTTCAAAGAAATAAATTATACTTTGACAGTAGGGCCCTTTACACTTTACAATACTATTATTTTTTATTTAGTGCTGGGTTTTTATTAACAGTGAGTTTTATTTCTAATGAGTAACAATACTGCTTAATTAACTGTAGGAAAGGGTTGAATGGTTTATGCCTTCATGCTTTAACAATCGCAATATTACTGCAATTATTGATGTTAATGTTAAACGTACTGATATGGTGAGAACATCCATTATGAATAAAACTATTCAAGCAAGTCTATTTATTTTATTTATTTATTTGTCAACAAGTACAATGAAACAAGTAACAGTATAGACATAGATATGGACACATGAAAAAAAATTGGCACAAATAAAAGGATATAAATAAGCAAAACATAGCCATAAACACATAACATGAGTACATATAAATGGGAAGAGTAGGACAGGGATGGTAGGTACCCTGGTGCGCTTATGCAAGCCCCCTTAGGGACCTCTTAAGAAACGTGAAAGGTCCACGGTAGACTGTTTAAGGTAAAAGATATGGGGGTTAGGGAGACTAACAACAGGATCAGGTAGAGTGTTCCAGACATTTACTATTCTATTGCAGAAGTCATATTTCCTACAATCATGTAAAGACATGTCAATATCTTCTAAATGCTACCTCCCTTCCTATACAAACAATAGGATGGCAGAGGAGGGGAAGATTTCATTCTTAATATAGTGATATTGTCTTCCATAATTCAGCACAATGTCATTGTTCATGTTGCCTCATTCAAATACAATTTTCATCTTTTCTTGGATTTTGTGAGGAAGCTGGAAACATTTTTGAGACCCCTTTGCCCTCATTAAAATAGAAATTTCTTCATCTCTATACCTCTTTTTGTCATTCCTGGTTTTATCATTGATTGAAAGTGGCTGTTTGCTTGGTTTTATATATATAATTGTTTCTTGATTTTTTATGTATTTCTTCCTTGATTTTATATATGTATTTCTGGTAATATCCGGTTTAATTTATCTCCCTTGCCTCTGTCATGGTTCAAATGACTGTTCCTATGACTAGACATCTCAGATTTCTTCTGAATTACTGAATCTTTCAAGATCCTATGATAAATCCTCAGAATGAGTCAGAGCACTGTATAGACAGGGTCATTGAACAAAAGTCTCAGGGTCCTTTACAATGTTAGAATAGTGTATTTTTGAGACTGTTATATACCGCATACTGACTGACTAATTGATTTGCTTCAATCTTTATGCTGTTACAGTCCTGGAATGTTGAGAAGTTTAAAATAATCAAATACAAAGAGATTGCAATACAACAACAGTAATAACAAATGGATAATATCCAGTTCAGTGTACCTATACCCCAGAACAGTGGGTTGCCGCCAGTTCGTATGGTTCTATAGAACCGGTAGTAAAACTGAAGGGAGGCTCCGCCCACCCACTCTGATGTCATCAAAACACTTCTGCGCATGTGCAGAAGCTTCTGTGCATGCGCAGAAGAGCACACATGCACGCTTGCTTCACTTGCACGCATGCACAGCCCCATTGCAAACCAGTAGTAAAGGTAAGTAGAACCCACCCCTGCCCCAGAGGTAATACAACCTTCTCACATTCTCACTGGAGGACCCATATTTTCATGATTCATTAAAAGCTAAATATTTTTGGGTTTTTGGAGTGCTTTCATCCTTCTGGGTCTTCATGAAGGCCCCCTCTGGACCTTCCTTTTCCCTTTCCAGATGCTGTTTACTATCTTCATAATGTATAGTACTTTCAGCTTTAACAATAGTAATATAATGTTTCTGAGATGGATTACAGCTTCTGGGCTCCTGATCTGGAATTTTAGAAAATACTGTTCAACAGGTCTGGTAATTTGGGGAAGGCTACATGAATGCTTCTCCTGTCTGCAAAACATTTCCAATCAGTTTTTCTTTAATTAAATATTTAAATAGGTATTTCTGTTCACAGGTTCCTTATTCCTTATTCCTTATTCCTTTCTAATTAAATGGAGGAAAAAATAAAACATGGTCGCGTTGGTGGATGATCTCTGGAGGCCTCGGGACAGGGGTTGCACCTCTGTCCTAGTCCTATTAGATCTCTCAGTGGCTTTTGATATCATCGACCATGGTATCATGCTGCAGCGGTTGAGGGGGTTAGGAATGGGGGGCACCGTTCTGCTGTGGTTCTCCTCCTTCCTCTCCGACCACTCGCAGTTTGTGTTGGCAGGGGGACAGAGGTCGACCTCGAGGCATCTCTCATGGGGAGTGCTGCAAGGGTCGGTCCTCTCGCCCCTCCTGTTCAACATTTATGTGAAGCCGCTGGGTGAGATCATCCATGGTTTTGGGGTGAAGTGTCATCTGTACGCTGACAACACTCAGCTGTACATCTCCACCCCAGACCACCCCAACAATGCCCTTGATGTAATGTCTCACTGCCTGGAGGCCGTGGGGGTCTGGATGGGGAGGAACAGGCTCAGACTCAACCCTTCCAAGACCGAGTGGTTGTGGCTTCCAGCGTCCCGATATAGTCAGCAGGTGCCATCGCTGACTATTGGGGGTGAATCTTTGCCCCCCACAGTGAGGTCTCGCAATCTGGGTGTCCTCCTGGATACACAGCTGTCTTTAGAAGAGCATATGACGGCCGTGGCCAGGGGGGCCTTTTATCAGGTTCGCCTGATTTGCCAGTTGCAGCCCTTTCTGGACCGGGACGCCCTGCGCACAGTCACTCATGCCCTTGTTACCTCCCGTTTGGACTATTGTAATGCTCTCTACATGGAGCTCCCCTTGAAGAGTACTCGGAGACTCCAACCGGTCCAGAATGTGGCCGCGCGGGTGGTTATGGGTGCAACCCATTGCGCCCACATGACACCCCTCCTGCGCGAGCTGCACTGGCTCCCAGTGGTCTTCTGGGTGCAATTCAAGGTGTTGGTCACCACCTTTAAAGCGCTCCATGGCACAGGACCCGGGTACCTTCGAGACCGTCTTCTGCTACCGATAGCCTCCCACCGACCAGTCCACTCCCACAGATAGGGTCTCCTCAGGGTGCCATCGGCCAAGTCATGTCGACTGGCGACACCCGGGGGAAGGCCTTCTCTGTGGGAGCCCCAGCCCTGTGGAATGAACTGCCCCCAGAAATTCGTAAGATTTCTGACCTCCGGGTATTTCGCTGCGCACTCAAGACCCTGTTGTTCTGCCAGGCTGGGTTAGCAACATAATTTTAAATTGGATGTTTTAAATTTTGGGGGTTTTAAATTAAGACAAATTTATTTAATATTTTTAAATTATTTTAAATTGATGTTGATTCTGTTTTTAAATAGGCTGTACACTGCCCTGAGTCCTTCAGGAGAAGGGCAGTATAGAAATAAAATTATTATTATTATTATTATTATTATTATTATTATTATTATTATTATTAACATTTTTTCAAGTAATTAAAAAAGATAAAAGAGTTTGAAAATCTGTTAATGACAATCAGTGGCTAGTAGTTTTTCTAATAAACTACTGCAAGTTCTTCACAGAGTTGTTCAAGCATCAGCTATTTCTAATAAACAATACATTAATCAAGTTGAATTATACTAATAGTCTGAAAAGATAAGTCTGATATTCCTGTACCTATCAGTTTGGCTGAAAGCCTTTATACACTGCTCAAAAAAATAAAGGAAACACAAGCAGAAGACATCCGAGATCTGAATGAATGAAATAGCCTTATTAAATACTTTGTTTGATACATACAGTAGTTTTGTGTTCCCTTTAGTTGTTTGAGCAGTGTATAAACTACTGTATGTAAAGAACAGAGTATTTAATAAGGCTATTTCATTCATTCAGATCTTGGATATCTTCTGCTTGTGTTCCCTTTATTTTTTTGAGCAGTATATATTCCTTCTATTTGTAATGAGACTGAGTAAAAGCAGTATGTCAATAATTTATTACTATATTAGTAATATACTATGCAATAATTTATTACTATATTTCCCTACTTATAGCCTATAAACAAGTTCAATCTGAGATTGGGGAGTGGGGAGGGGAAATGTTATTGAAGTTTTGTATAAACAAATCATTTTCTCCAGAAAAACAGAAGTTGGTACAAGATAACGGCTAGCAGTGAACGTAATTGTTTCTTGCAGTTTGCTTACCTGCATTTTAGATTTAGGTGTTTTAAAATGTAGAAGAAATAATATGCCAAAATTAGAACAAGATTTTAAAAATAAATAATTGAAATGGAATATAAATGAGAAGAAACATGATAGGACAGCATTTCCCATAATACCACAGCTGTGACAGATGCAACAACTTTTCCTTGATATATCATTAAGAGTCTAAGACAAGCTTCCCCCACAACTCCTACTATGCCGTCTCATCATGGCAGAAGGAGAATGCCTGATTGGGTTCTCCTGGGATGAGGGAAAGCAAAGATTGCAGGGAGTGTATATACCCTCTCAGGAAAATCTTCCAAGGCATGAAGTTCAATCTCATCTTAAACAAGCACACAACAATTCTGGGCAACAGTAATATAGGAAGATGCTGGAAGCAGATTATCACTTTAGTGACAATAAAAAAAGGCATCAATTCATATTGTGTAAGAGAAACCAATGGTAAAATATTCCAGCATGGGAACAGATCAGCTTGGAGAATGTATAGTCTATGTAAAGACTAAGAATCAAAACCAAGTTAATGGCACATAATCAATCAACAAGCTTTCTAGTGGAAGCAGTAGTGAGATTTGGAACCTATTCTTCTCTCTCTTCCTGCCATCACTATTTTGCTCCTCTAGTACTCTTCCAAGGAGAAAGGTATTGCTTCTATCAAAATCAAAAATTGTAATAACAGCATTTATTCAATTCAATTCAATAGCCTTTATTTTCATTGTATATCATGTATACAACAAAATTGGTTTTAGCCTCTACTAGTGCAATCCATAACCAAAAAATAAAAAACAAAAAAAACCAAGACAACATGAATAGTATAGAGAATAATCCTTATACAAGTAATTGGGGGAAAAAACCTAGTCATACATTTCCATATGTACATGGAGTGGTTGTGATTATGTTTAGGAGTCTGACAGCCCATGGGTAGAAGCTGTTTTTAAACCTGTTTGTCCGGCTGGCTATACTTTGGTGTCTTCTGCCCGGTGGTAAAAGTTAAAAGAGACACTGGTCAGGTGTGAATCATCCCTAAGTATCTTCCTTACTCTGCTGAAACAGCAAGACCTGGCGATGTCATCCAGTGGTGTTAGAAGGCAACCAATGGTTTCTTGTGCCAAATTAATCACTCTCTGTAGTGCCTTCCTGTCCACAGTTGTTAAACCAGTGTACGATACTATTATGCAGTATGTGAGGACACTTTCTATCGTGGACCGATAGAAAGAAGTCATCAGCCATTGTTCCACCTGATTTTTCTGCAGAACTCTAAGGAAAAATCAAAAATTGTAATAAGAACATTTCAGAAGCTTGTATAGTCCAAATGACCCATATCTACTCAGGCTAGGGAACTATTGCAATAAATCATATATCTGGTCAAAAGACTTTTCTTGCCTTTCTGACTGTTTCTAAATCAGAGCCAGCCAACTCAGACATCTATGAGAGTAAGAATTCTAACTAGAATTCTAATTCTGGCAGGTTTTTGTTTTTTTTTAAATTTGATTTATATGCCGCCCTTCTCTGGAGACTCAGGGCGGCTTACAATGCATTAAGCAATAGCCTTCATACTTTTGTATATTTATACAAAGTCAGCTTATTGCCCCCACAAACTGGGTCCTCAATTTACCTACCTTAGAAAGGATGGAAGGCTGAGTCAACCTTGAGCCTGGTGAGATTCGAACTTACAGTAATTGCAGACAGCTGGTGTTAATCACAATGCTATCAGTCTGCTGAGCCACCAGGCCCTTATCATTGCTTTTTCTCTGCCTTAAAACAAGAAGATGTGCAAAAGAGATCCCATCATTTAACATTGAGTTCTGTTAAAATAATTTGTTATTGGTCATACCAAAGAGTGGGACATAGTGCATTTCCACCCGCTCCCTATCACATTCCAATGAGAGGTATCTCTGCTCTTCAATCTAGGATAAAAGGAGAAATGGTTACTTATTACTTGCTCATAAGATGTATTTGAAAATGAAAAAGGATTATGTTCTTTGTACATTATTCAGGTGTGCTTAGGAATCAGTTACATATACCCCCAGATCCATCTTTATTTTGTTGTGGAGAAAGAAAGATAAAGATGAAATGAAATTGATGTGGAATGGAAATCCTTCTTATTTCTTTAATCAAGCCCTAATGTATGTAGGAGAATGCAACCTTAATTTTACCGCAGTCCCATTAATGTTATTAGATCCCTACTGCTACCAATATTATTCACTAAACAGCTTAGATTTTTGTTCAAATATAAGTTGTACAGCCATTTGTTCCTATGAACCAAAAATAATTCAGTCGTGATTAAAATTTAATATTTAGGCAACTGGGTTTCCATACTGATGGATCAGCCAGCCTCCATCAGATCAGTAGTACTGGGAATGGTTCCAAAGAAGCTATCCACCTGCAGAAGTGACAAGGACATGTATTAATAGGTCTGAGGCCCATACATCAGGGCAAAATAGAATTTTGGTGGAACTGATGTATAAATACATTGTTATATGACATGTTAAAGACAGATACAATTATAGTTACGCCATTTCTAGTTCATAGTTGTAAACCACTTATTTCTAGTTTCCTAAAATTGAACATGTTAAAGATAGATGCAATTACAGTTACAACATTTCTAGTTCTTTGTTTTAAAACACTTATTTCTGGCAGATCTGAAGAAATATGAAAACTAAATATTTATTCATTTGGGTGTGCCAATAGATTATACTTTTGATGATATGTAGACTTCTGAATTAGAAGATTTTGCATTCAGAAAGCATGAAAAAGTTATCAAAGTCCAAATGAAGATCTGATTTCTAAAAGTCCATCTCTTGATAGCAAACTTAACTGAAAGAAATACTTGGCAGAATCTTCACAGGTTCTTTTAGAAAGAATAAGGAATAAAGTTATAAAAATGTCAGTTATTATTAAAAGTAAGCACACCTTAAAAACAATACAAATACTAAATATACATATAAGATGGGCAAAGGTTTAAAAATTCATATATAATAAAGCCATGGTGTGGGCTTTCTATGGGATTTCCAGATTTGTTGAAAAAACCAACAAACAAACAAAACAGAAAACCATAAAGATTGTGATGATCTTCCAAAGAGTGGGAGTTGCGGCACAAAAGACTTGCCTCCTTGGTCCCATCAGATGATATTCCTTAACAGATGAGACACATAACATGCCCTTCCTGTTCTTTTTTTTTGGTGAAGGGTATGGAAGTCAAAAATATGAAAGTAGTTTGTCGTTGTTGTTAGTTGCGAAGTCGTGTCTGACCCATCGTGACCCCATGGACAACATTCCTCCAGGCCTTCCTGTCCTCTACCATCCTCTGGAGTCCATTTAAGCTCACACCTACTGCTTCAGTGACTCCATCTAGCCACCACATTCTCTGTCATCTCATTCTTCTTTTACCCTCAGTCTTTCCCAGCATTAGGCTCTTCTCCAGTGAGTTCTTACTCAGTTTTCATTACCTTCTTCCAATTTTCTTATTCACCAATCTAGTCTACAGCAGTGAGGTTTTTCTGCTGGTATTCCCTCCAAGTAGAAAACAGGTCCAACCCTGCTTAGATTAAAAAAAAAAAACAACAACCAGGTCAGCTGTCACCTATTCAATACTGGGCACATGGCTACTGATTCTCAGCTGCTCAATCATTTCAGGTAACTACCCATGTCCTCACACAGGCTATAACTCTCTTCCCACCTCACCAACACACATTCACTTTGACTATAGTGATGGATCCAAAGACATAAGAAATGGAGTTTCAGGTTTTCTTGAGCTGTTTCTAAAAAAAAAAAGGCTCAACAAGAGGCATCAGACTACTCCCCAGGTTTTGAATCAGTGGAAGCAAATAACTCTAAATGAGAATCTGACAGTTTCACTGTGATTTGCACAGAAGACATAAAAAGCCAGAGTATAGAAAGATGGTTGTGCAAATCAAGCTGAAGGTAATTGGGCTTTGTGATACACATCCCATCCTTGTAGCAGATGGTATGAACACTAGGCAAGAATAGTAGTGGAAATTGTATCAGCATGAGCAGGATTTTAAAAAAGCTTTATCTAATTAGCAGATGCTCAGACTACGTGATGGGTGTGCAGCTTGAACAAAGCTATTGAGCATTCTAAGACACAATTCCACTTAGATCATAAGAAAAATAAGTTTTTTCCAGCAGAGAAGATTAAACCCAAGCTTTGGCATGTGGCAGTGAAGAGAATTGTTAATAAAAGGTAGACATACTTTCCTTTGAACTTTGGTGATATTTTTAAACAAGAGAATTATCATACATACTGTACTTTTTCACTGCAGTCATTTTTTTTTCTGGTAAGTAATATTACATTTGACATTTCTCATCCAGAAAAAAGGTACATTTTAATGTAAGATGTTCAACTTGCGTAGTTTTTGAAATACAGTATGGAAACTTGAAAATCCAACCATTATTCAGTGTTCATTTGGATACCAGTTAGTCAGCTAACCCAAGAAAAAGAAGAACTAACTATGTAGTTTTCTTCATAGACTTGGGCAATGAGGCAATGAGGCAAAAAATATTTCTATCATTACTCAAAAACAAAATATACAATGTAATAATAATAATAATAATAATAATAATAATAATAATAATAGCTTTGAAGAATGCAACTGGGAATTAAAGATAGCTACAAAAATTTGAAAGATGCTGAATGTTTCATTTTTAAAAAAAATTATGCTGTGACTGAAAAGTCTTGAAGCAAAAGTAGGTTGTATGTCATGATCATGAAATGCATGCATTTGTGTAGATTAGTGTGTGTGTGACATTTTACAAAATACAACCTACACATTGACTTCACCTTTAGGTTATTGAATTTCTGCTTCCTCCTGGCTTCATTCATCTTCTTCAGTAGTTGATCTGTACAATATTAACTGTTGTAACTGGGAACTCAGAAAATGTCCACCACTGAAAGGCATAAGAAGTATTTGGAAAAAAATAATGGACTTCAGCCCTAATTGTACAGTATTTAACATTTATATAAACACATATCCTCACCTTCTTTTGTTTTTAGCAATTTTGGGGGATATGGGAAGTAATAATAAAAGTTCTTTTTTAAAAATCCAAATATTGGTTTCACCCAAATTCCCTGTCAAATAACCAAGTGGAAGATTGTTAGATAAAATAAGGCTAAAATAATCACTTTGTGTTTTTTTTCTTGAAGTCTTGGTCTGTTAAAATACCAGGAGATTATGTTTTAAAACTTTGATTTTCCCCTAAACCTATTCAGCAACGTTTGTTAAAAAAATAAAGTTTATCAATATCATAGTAGCTTCCATCTATAAAAACACTTAAAATAAAAGTGGCTTAATTTTATTTGTTTATTGAAGATCAAAGGGAAGAGCCAATCATAGAGATAGTGGCAATATATTTTATAGCCCTGTCTTCCTCCAAAAAAAATAAAAAAATAAAAAATAGATTATCCAAATTTTTCCTTCCAGAAACTCTGCTATGTGACTAGGTATTGAATGATGCTAAAATATTGTCTCAACAGCTAAATTAAAACTATGTGGAAAATCGTATCAGACCAGATGCCTTGCTTGTTTTTAATTCCATTCCATCTCTTTCTCCCTCCAGACATTAAATCTAGATGGCTTAGATACTTCTCATTAAGTGGATTAAATTTAGGTATATTTAAAGTTTCTTGTTTCTACAATTACTATAAAGCCACAAATGATTTGAGCTTCCTGTAGTTCTCCTCTCATCATGGTGGACTGAAAGATATAATGTGAAATTTTATATTCTGACCATACTTTCTATCCAGATTGTATTCTTGTCTACTATAATTGTACTATTCAGGAAGAGATAATTTCCTTTAAGGAAGACTTACATTTAGCATTTATGCAAAGCACATGTGAATATATTATCTAGGATTGTATATAATTTAGTTTTGGGGGCTACAGAAAAATTCCAGAGGAGTCTGAAAATAATTATCCAGTAGCTAGATCACACCTGGGTATTTTATCACCTCTGGGCCACATGTGGTCCTTGGCTGTCCCTGTCTGGCCCTTGTGAAATCAATCAGAAATTAGAAATCAAATGTAAGTGTACACCATACATGCAATATAACTGTGTTGCTTTTATTTTGAAGGCAACTCTTTTTTTTTTCCAATTTACACCTTCACAGCCCTATTGATTTGGCCCTCTACAACAATCCCTGTTCTTCATGCGGCCCTTTGAGAAAATTAATTCCCCACCTCTGAGCTGGACAATGGGATTCTATAGTTATGTCTGATTCCTAATGAGAACACAAATCTCTTAGTTGGACAAAGAGAGCACTGGGCTGTCCCGTCATATCTCACTATTCATGAGTTAGATGTCAGGCACCTTTTCTACAATGAAGCTATTTGATAAAATTCAGCTCACTTGTGTATGAGCTATGCCTGCATTATACAACATTAGTTACCACTGGTTGTCTCATAATCCTTCCCCAAAAGCGGTGGTAGGAAAACATAGGTCCCAGTAGCAGATCACTTTAGGGAGACAACAAAGACAAACTTGCGGTATTAAAATACATACATATAGCTAGGGAATGCCTCCTTTGAGATCCATATCTGTCAGTTGTAGTGCTTCAATTAAGCTGTCATCTTCCTGATGCACATGCTTATGAGCTTAAAAGTGCCCTTTAGAAAACTTTTTTTGAAAAACAGCATAAGGATTTGGTGTCAACCTACTGCAAATATTCCTGATTTATAGCAGTTTATGAAGGGATAATGAAGAGACCATATTCATGCACGCCAAGCTTGAAAAATGAGAAGAGAATGGCATATACTCCTTAAATCTCAACCTTTATTTTATCATTGCATCCATATTGTCACCTGCTTCATGGTCCCAGAACTGGCCAACTATTTCACCTTTTTTTTTTCTGTAGCAAAGACTAAATTTGGTAATGGTCACCTGAAATGATCTTCTGCCACTACAAAGCAGCATGAGATAAAACAGGAAAAAGGAGAATAAAGACAGTAAATGCGGTACACAAAACAATGGTTATTTGAAAGATAAATGGATTAAAAAAAAATTATCAATGGACATTAGTCATAGAAATTGACATGCCCTCCACCTACACATTCAGTTCTGTTAGAAAGCCTCTCCTTTTTTTCACTTGGATGCAGTGAAAAAGGGACGTATTAAACTGATTCTGCTCTGATTGCATTGATTTACAATGATTGTGGAGGCTCATTTAATGACTGATTTTAACTGATTAGGAATCAATCATTTAATCTATATAAGGTCTATCACTTTTCCTAAGTCTATGTTATTCTTTTTTTTTTCTTCCATTAAATTATGTCCAATTCTCGGGGACTGCCTAGACAAATCCAGCAGTTTTCTTGGCAAGGTTTTTTAGAGCTGGTTTGTCATTTTCTTCTCCCTAGGGCTCTGAGAAAATGACTGGCCCAAGGCTTTGTTCCTAAGGCAGGTCTAGAATTCACAGACTCCTGGTTTCTAGCCTGATGCCTTAACCACAACACCAAAGTGACTTTCAATACTCTTACCCCAAATGTTTCTTTTTCTTTTCCAGAAAATGTTTTCTATATGTATTTTGGAGCTGAAATTAAGAGACTGCAAAAGTCAGATAGCTGCAAAACTCAACAGATAAATGTTTTAGATATTAGACTTAAAAGTCTAAAATAGGTTAAAAGTGCAGCCAAATGTTAGCAATTATTTGGTTTTTCCATCCTTTGCAAATTGCAAATATTAAAGATTAGCTCATATAAAGCTCAGCTTGCTTACATTTCTCAGGGATAACACTGAGTGGTAGGGTTGTAGCAAGCTTGAAGAGAATATATTTTATGATGCCAATACCTTTCCCTTTCATAACAACCCAATAGATAATTAACAATTTATCCTAAAAAGTACAAAATTTATAGTTTTTCAGGCATTTCCCCGAACTTATAATGTCAGGATCAATTTCCCTTTTCTATGCAGTTCTACAGAGTGTGTTATTTTAAGTTAATATTCTTTGTTCTTTTATATTGTTTGGATTATTGATATTGTTTGAATGTCCTTGGAAGTAACCTAAAATTATATGAGGTTGAATACATACATATCAGGGATGGGTTCTACTTACCTTTACTACTGGTTCGCAATGGGGCCACGTGCATGCATGCGCAGAAGCATTCTGATGACATTGGGGTCAGTGGGTGGAGCTTCCCGCCAGTTTTACTACCAGTTCTATAGAACCAGTGCGAATCGGGGGCCACCCACCACTGATACATATGTATAAAACACCAAAGTATGAAGAATGCCAACTAGGCATTATGTGTGTATATAAAAATATAGGAATCTGTAGGTTGGCAATAGATGCACATTGTGATCCAGTGGAATGGAAAGAACAATGGAAGAATCAGAGATGAGTTTGGAAAAAAAATTGTGCAACATTCTAGCAAATACAAGCTAAAGGAAAATGTTCTGAGATGATGCAAATGAAAAGGTTGGAAGAATGTAATGAAGTTGATTTATTTATTTAGCATAAGACACATATTGTATGAAAGAGCAGGAAAGGAAAGAGGATGTGGAAACTCTTGAAGCAGAGTGGGAAAATGTTGTATAATGACATAGAAGACTGTGGATTTACCCTAATGAGAAGTACAGTATGAAAAATGATGCTCTGAATAATGAAATGAATGGGGCTGAAGATGAGAGGATGCATGAAAAGGATGATGATGCATAAGATTAAAAGAGGCAGAGGTGCAGAACAGCTTTGTTGGAAAGAAAAGAATTGGAAATGGTTGAAAAAGGCTTACAAAGAACCTTTAAGAAAGTGAATAAAAGCTAACATTAAAAGGGATATTATTTGGGAATAAATATCAAAATAGACTTTGCTCCACCAGCCTCAATTAACTGTAAAATATCTTTACCTTGAAGAATATGCATAATCTTTCAGTAGATATGGGGAGACAACATACATGTAGATATTATAATGCACAGAGAACTGTATTATTTTATTTGGATAGCCTGATAAAATCATATTTGGGCCTTGCCTTTTGACAACATCTGTTTATTTTTCATGATAAACACCTGGAAAAAAAAAGTTCTTCACAATAGGCTCAATTCATACATTCATCTAAGCAGATGAAGAGATTAACGTAGAGAAGGAAAGAACTCTCCAGTCTCCCTCTACCTTTCATATGTTTAGGCACAAGAACTGAAGGGGAGTTGAACTTGAATGCAAGGGACAAGGGCATCTGGAATCAGCTTTACTTACTTACTTACTTACTTACTTACTTACTTACTTACTTACTTACTTATTTATTTATTTATTGTTTATTGTTTATTGTTTATATTTATAGACTGCCCCTCTCCTGAAAGACTCAGGGCGGTGAACAGCCAACAGATAAAACACAAGAAATACAAAATTTAAAAACAGTATTAAAATCCAATTAAATTAATTTGGCCCACAATTAAAAGCACCCCTGTATTAAAACCCATAATTAAACAATTTAAAAATTAAAACAATGAATTGAATTGAAGATCACACTTAGAACTCTCTTTCCTCTCTCTCACAAGTAACTCCTCTTCAGTTTTCTGACTTAAAGAAGCTGAGTTTGGAGAATAGGATCAGAACTGCCTGTAAAGCTCAGTATTCTCACCACCTTTCACTTTTCACATATTCGAGACGAAGTCTGAAAAAGACTACTAGAGCTGATAATCGAAGAACTGCAACATCTAGAAATGGCTTCCTTCCACTTTGTCCTGTGTTGCCCCCATCTATAAACACAAGCAGCACAAGACAGGCAATGGATAAATAAAGATGACAGGTTTCAATTCCCCGGTGTGAAACGCTCTCCTCATCCTTCCACCTTTGCTGCTAATATATGATTTATCAGCTATAAATCTCCTCTCTGCCAGCAGCTATCAGAGAAAGAGAAAGTGTATAAGGCTGCACACCTAATCAGATTTCTAAAAATATAATCGCACAATTATTATATGTTTTGCCATCCCCATAGTCTTCCTGTGAGAGCAAATTTGGTGTAGTTGTAAGGCATCAGATTAAAACCCAGGTGACCATGAGTTCTAGTCCCATTTTAGGCAAGAACCTACCCAGATGGCCCTAGACCAGTTTTACCTCTAGGAAAGAAGACATGGCAAACCACTTTTGAAAATTTTGCCAAGAAAACTGCAGGAACTAATCAACTAGTCAACACTGATTTGAAGGTGTATACACATACACACTTCTGTGTTCTTGCACTATGTTTTCACACATTTTTTCTAGTTTTTTTACAAACTAGAAAACTTTGCTGTTCCTTTAACGTTTCATTTCAGTCTTTGCACCTGCAGAAATTCACAGACTGACTACACAGTAAATTGGAAACATCACTGGCTTCCACATTAATTTTTAGAAAGTAGCACAGAAGAAACCACCAACATTCCTTTCAACATATTATGTACCTACATTTTCAACTTTGCTAATTTATTCTGTTGTCTGCCTTCTTATTAAACAATGCACCAACTGTCAAGAATTGGTATTTCCTTATCTTAATAATTATTTTAACAGAAGAAGCCTGCCCTTAATCAAATTCCTAGGTTAACATTTACTCTAACTTCCCCATTCTTCCAAATAAAAATATAATAAAGGCATATGCCCCATCCTTCACACCTGTGAGGAAGGAAGGAAGGAAGGAAGGAAGGAAGGAAGGAAGGAAGGAAGGAAGGAAGGAAGGAAGGAAGGAAGGAAGTCAACTCATTCAGCCATAATGTTTTGTGCAATAGCACCTTATAATGACAAGTAAATAGTTATCGTGTGATTTTGTCCACACAAATACAGTTGGGTCTGTCAATGGGATGATGCACATACCCCTCTTTTTAAAAGGGATTTTTAGTAAGCCATTAACAAATAAAGAAATCAGAAAACTATTCTTCAGCAGGGAGAATCTACTAACCTCTTTTCCCTTCCTTTGTGCATTTAATGGCAGCATTAAAAAGAAGAAAAAGGAAAAGACGAAGAAAACAACAACTAAGTCCAGTTTACACAATTCACCCTACCAGCTTTACAAGCATGAAGCTGATGAATTGTGAAGTGAGCTGATTAGGGATGTTTGCTATTCACCACAGCACCTGGTGGGATAAGCATGCCTATTGGTGCATTGCCAAGGTGGTCATTGGACCTTGAAAAAGGGTAGCTCAGGAAATGGAATCAACTGGGATAAGCAAATGGAACAGAGTGGCAGAATAAACAGAAATAAATGCAGATGCCATAAGTGTAAAAGATTGTGACTCAATTGCAGGGAATCTTTTCTGCTAGGGGAAAAATGGGAGCTATAATTCTATGCACACCATTACTTTCTTCTCTCCAAACACATCATTACTTTCTTACAAATTCACTCAGTCCCAGAGTTGAGTGCATGAAGGTATGAAGGAAAGCACCAGGCAGTATATCAGCAACAGTTCTTACCTTGCATTGTTATTGCAGTTATGAGAAAAAAAAAAGGTTTGTAGTGTGTACACTCATGAATGAGAGTTCCATTTCATTGTAGCCTTATTAAAGGCATTAATCTAACTATTCAAAGGCTTTCAAACTGAATAGAGAATTGAGTTACACACGTAGTGTAGTCTTTTTACTTGGAGGCTGTTGTCATTGTTATCGTGTGTGTGTGTGTGTGTGTTTGTGTGTATATACAAGACAGGTTCAATTTAAGGAAGCCCTCAATAAATTTCTTGGAGGTTAAAGACTTGCATTTCTACATTCTCAGAACATTCCCTTCATCTTTAAAATTGCTTCACATTATAATTCCTAAACTGTAAAGCAAACACGCCCTGAGCATAGACTGCAGTCCTTCTGAGCAAATACAAAAACATATTTCTGCAATGCTTTGTTAATTGCTCAGAGTCTTGTGCTATCTTCTTGCAGACATTGGAACAGAAACGTTACTTTCTTTTCTTTCTTTCTTCCTGAAAATGAAGAAAAGCTAGGATAAAACTTTGAAATAAAGCAAAGCCTCCCAGACTCCCCTTATAGGGAGATGGATAGCATAAGAGAGAGAGAGAGAGAGAGAGAGAGAGAGAGAGAGAGAGAGAGAGAGAGAGAGAGAGAGAGAGAGAGAGAGAGAGAGAAGAAGAAGAAGAAGAAGAAGAAGAAGAAGAAGAAGAAGAAGAAGAAGAAGAAGAAGAGGGAGACAGAGAGAGAGAGAGGGAGACAGAGACAGAGACAGAGAGACGGAGAGAAACGGAGAGAGACAGAGAGACCCAGAGACAGAGAGAGAGAGAGAGAGAGAGAGAGAGAGAGAGAGAGAGAGAGAGAGAGAGAGAGAGAGAATGTCAATGGCTCTCTGCTAAAACTCTATTCCCTAGAACAGGAGTCTCAAACTCACATTGTCACGGCATTGTCATGTGACATATCGTGAGATTTTCCCCTTGGCTAAACCAGATGTGAGTGTGGCCAGCGCATGATGCATCCGGCCCGTGGGCCCTGAGTTTGACACCCCTGCCCTAGAAGACTACATTCATAATTTGCGTAGACCACATGGAAAAAAATAGCATTGACAAAATAGGGGAAAACCCTCTAAGCATCTTTGGTATACATTCCTTTTTTTAAACAATAAAATTCAAGGCCACATACCTAGGTTTTCAAGATAATCTTACTTAAGCACTTGGCCTATGACTGTGCTCCTTAGAGACCTTGAGCTCTATGCTTCCACGGAGGACCTTTAAAGATATAGTTCAAAACATTTATTTTCTATGCTAAGTACCATTTCTTTCCTCTCCAGTAGAGTTAGGTTATTTCAGTGCTACCTAAGCATTTAAATTCCCCTGTGAATTCTTCTGCAAGGTGGCTGAATTCTGATAAAGGAAGATCGTTTTAGCATTAAAACATACCATATTTTCTATTGTAATCCAGTTGGGTTCATTTGTACCCAACCTTTCTGTTTTATCTAGAGTTAAATATATATTATAAATGTAATATGAAGTGTGTCTTTCAATAGCAAACTGTAACATTGTTCATTAGCATGGCAATATTACACATGATTTACTTGAAGAAACATAGGACATGTATTATTTTGTGAATAAGTACTGTGGTAGAGTATTTTAAGTAGCTACTGTTATGTATGCACCAAGATGTTCTATGTGCTTATAATTTTATGTTAAAAAATCAATTTATAAACTCAGCCATAACTCCCAACAGCTTCCAGCTCTGGATAAATTTATGTTACAATTACATACCATTTGACATCCTGCTGCCAATATTGGGCTACAAAAGAACAATTCCCAAATTTACAACAAGCCCCCACCATAACAATCCTTGGGAGGGTAACGTTGTAACTCATTACCTTACTGATACTATAAACTGAACTGCTTTGTTGCTAATATGCCAAATTCAAAGTCAGACAGAGTGAACAGATGGGCTTTGCACCATACAACAGAAGTTGACAATATTTCAGTGTGGATTTGTGGTACTAGAGTTAAAAGTATAGGAAACATGTGCCTGAACTGAAACTGAACTGAACAAGCTTTGCTACCTGTCTGAAGCTCTGATAAACTGGAAAAAATAGATTCTGCTCATATAAGCATAAGAGTTCTGTTTAGCTACTTGGTTAATGCTAATATCTAAGAAGGATTGAGCACTACTGCTGGTTCTGTTCTGTTATCCTTATTTGTGCCTATCATAGATTTGAAATTTCTCTATTACTTTCTCATGGCCTCTGCTCTTCGAAGCAATCTTCTCAGAGCATAAAATTCAGTGGTGAAATGTAAAAATTGTTACTACCAGTTCTGTGGGCATGGCTTGGTGGGGGGGGGGGGTGTAATATGACTGGGTGGGTGTGGCCAATTTTTTAAAAAAACTTTTAAAAGCATTTTTTTTACAACCTCTTCGGCTGAAGAGGTTTTAGAAAAAAATGCTTTTAAAAGGCTCTGACAATCCCAACTGAGTTGCCTGATCGTCGGAGCCTTTTAAAAGCATTTTTTTACTACCTCTTCAGCTGAAAAACATGCTTTTAAAAGTTTTTTAAAAAGCCTTTGATGATCGCGTGACTCAGCTGGGCATGGGGGGGGGAGGGATTTTTGCTACTGGTTCACCGAAGCACCTGCCACCATCGCTACTGGATCGGGCGAGCATTTTACCCCTGATACAATTGTCCCCAAAGGTGCAGGCTTTTAAGATGGTATTTAAGGCCTGGTTCTTCCTCCAGATTTTGGATTGTAGAAGTTTTCAATTTTGTTTCAATTTTATTGTTTAGCATAGTTTAATAAGCTAGGATATTTTGTATCAATTAATTGTGGTTTCTTTTTGTTTTGTTTTGCTTTGCTTTTTTGTATGCTGCCCAGAACCAGGCAGTTTGAGTTGAGAAGTCGTATAAATGTATAAAGAAATAAAAATAAAATGTCTACTCAGCTCCTGCTCTAACTCCATGAATGGCAAGACTTGAAGGGGCTGGGCCAGTCCCAGTCCTATTTTTAGACAGATTATAAATCAGTGGTGGGTTGCTACCTGTTTGCCCCAGATCTGCCCATCCGCCCAGACATCTCTGCACAAGCTTCTGTACATGTGCAGAAATGTTGCTTGAGTGCACAAGCGCACATTCACAAGCGAATTGGTAGTGACGGGAATTGAAACCCACTACTGGTATAAATGTTTCCTCAGGTAATAGATCTTGTCATTATGGAGGAAGGAGTTGCAACAGTTGTCCTTCCCTGGCTGTTTACCTCTATTGGAGGGCAAAGCTACAGTTCATCTTATGTCCATAAACCAGAAACGCAATATTGAAGCCTTCTGTCTACCCGATTTCCTGAGTTCCTCCAACTTTAGTGATCCAAATTGTAATGTTTAATGCAACATGATGGCTAAATATATGTTGAGTAAATATCCATTTAAATGTAGTTGTAATTGAATTTAAATTCATTTCAGGCAAAATTATTTTTTGCTCTGGCTTCACTACTTTTCAGAATATGGTTTCCAACATTCCACCCGAAGAGCATTTGGAGCTCTCAATTGCATTTCTTTGACATAAAATAACAGTGTATGTTTTCAAGTGCAGTGAAGAATGTAGTCGTCAATTTCCAGTCACTAGAAAATCTCCCTGGGGATCAGAGCAACTGAAAATATCACACTGTGAAAAAAATAGAGAACTCCCCACATCCCAAGAGGAGGGGTAGAAGCAGTGGTAGGATTCAAATAATTTAACAACCGGTTCTCTGCCCTAATGATTTCTTCCAACAACCAGTTCGCCAAACTGCTCAGAATGTTAACAACCGGGTCTCCCGAAGTGGTGCGAACTGGATGAATCCAACCACTGGGTAGAAGTCTTGTAAAACCCCATTCATGGAGACATGACATAGTATAACATACAGGTAGTCCTTGACTTACAACCATAATTGGAACAAAAGCAAGGCAGTTGCTAAATGAATTTCACCCAATAACTATTTTGCCATCATTATTAAGTGAATCTCTGAAGTTGTTGAGAGAATTGTGTGGTCATTAAGTAAATCTAGCTTCCTACATTGACTATCCTTGTCAGAAGCCCACCAGCTGGGAAGATCACAAAATAACAATCACATGAATCCAGGATAGTGTAAATCATTGTAAATACATGCTGATTTTCTAGTGCCCAGATTTTGATCACATGACTAGAGGGATGCTGCTACAGTTGCAAGTGTGAGAACTAGCTGTAAGTTATTTACAGTGTTGTTGCAACTTCAGTCTTGACTATTGCAAGATGTTCCACATGGGGCTGCTGTTAAAAAGTATCTAGAAGCTCCAATTGGTTCAAAATGCAGTGGCTTGCATAGTTTTGTGCAGACCCAGTTATGTGTCATCCCTCCTGCATGGGTTTCTGATTTGCTTCCAGATACAATTCAAGGTGCTAGTTGTCACCTTTAAAGCCCTACATAGCTTGGGAGCAGGTTATTTGAAGGACTGTCACATCTACCTAACCCACCAGAGTGGGGAGGAAGGGAATGGTGTGGGTCACCTCTCCAAAGGAGGTACATCTGGCAGGATCCAGAAGAAGGGTCTTCTCTGTGGTGGTTCCTTCTCTTTGGAACATCATCCTTGTGGAGATTAGACTGGCCCTCACTTTGATACTCTTTTGCAAAGTCCTGAAGACCTGCTTTTGCCAAAGGAAACCTCATGGGATGGACCCCATCAAGTGGCTTATCTGATTGATTGTTGTCACCAAGGGATGAGGATGGTGGGGTTATTGTTTTTATTATTTGTATCTTGGGTTTTTATTTTTGTAAGCCATTCAAGTCACTGAGAACGAACGGGTGGCCATGTAAATTTTCTTAAATAAATTCTTAAGCAAATAAATGGTTGCTAAAAGAATGGCTTTATGTATCTCTCTGTTCTGAGAGCTAAAGGAAAGGTGGAATATGTATGCCATTCTGCTACATTCTTCTATGTATGCAATAGATTTATCCTGGAAAGATTGTAGTAGGAAGTATGATAGTAAAGTCAGAAGTAATCAAACAACCCAATTCAACTAACTCTAGTCCCAAATTAATTACATCAGCAAAATCACATTCAAAATTGGTAATGATTTTAGGAGAAATGCCAGCAAAAATATCTAGCAAAATGTTCTGACATATCTAAATCAGGAGAAATACGCATGAAAATGTGATACCTTCCTTCCTTCCCCACTTCCTTCCTTCCTTCCTTCCTTCCTTCCTTCCTTCCTTCCTTCCTTCCTTTTTGCAAATTAAAACAAAACTTGCAAGTGCATGTGGAAGTGAAATAAAATAAGATGGATAAAATGGTTCTTGACAGTTTTGTCCCTTCTTATAGATCTCCAGCATTCCTTCTTCAAATACATACATACATACATACATACATACATACATACATACATACCCCTGTAAATCTCCTTATAAATCTTCCTATTGCTTGGGAAATGCCAAATACTTTATTCTGAATAGTCTTTGATAATATTAGCCAAGCAGTCCTTCCATTTCACATAACCTACTCTTCTATCCCAACTGTACGCTAAAGTTGAATTGGAGATTCATCTGAAAGAAAGGAGGGGTACCAATGCCAACATACCCTCTTGATCACTTCTTTTTCTCTTTGGTCTGCAGCCTCCTGTCTCTATTTTTCTGGAATTTATAAGTGTCAAACGTTAGGCTGTGAGTTGCATAAGAATCGATCCAGTTATAGGTAAAAAAGAGAAGACAATTCCTAACTAAAGAGGAGGGAAGGTGAAGCAAAAATTGATCTCGGTTAAAACAATCATAGAGATATACTTGCTTGCAGTTGCTTGCACTTGGAGCTAATGATTTAAATTAACTGGTTTGCAAAAGAACTAAACTGTGATGCAAAATGCTTTTTCTTGACTTTAGCAAGCACACGTGGATCATAGAAGTTTTTGAGTGAAACAATGCCTTTTATAAGACCATAGCAAATTTGTAATGCAATTATTCACATGCACATCCTTTACAAGTAGGGCATATGAGTTCTTTCCTCTCCTGACAAAAATTCTGTTAGCTTTCAGTCACATCTTCTTCAGCTTCTTCTCTTTTTTTTTTTTTTTACTTCCCGCAGCTATGTATTGTGGCAAAATAATGCTGCCACTGGTGAACTTTCATTTAAAAAGGTGAAGTCACTTCACCTTGTCTGTTCTCTTCCCATTTAATGAGAAGATGCTCTGGAGAAAAATTCTAGCACAATTCTCTATGGATCGATCTAGTGTGGGAATTATTTTCACCCTTCTAGCATGACAATCAATAAGATGGTGCTTTGCTGGTCACTTGCTGTAAATTGCCTAGTTTATTAGAATACAGCCAAAGGCCACACTTTCTTCTGCATTACAATGTCTTCTTCAGTTTGGTATTTTGGTAAATACCAAAATTCTTCTTTTTTACAACTCTCCAAGGTTATGTGAAACTGTCATGGAGGCGGAACTTCTCTTCACTTATTAATATTTACCTCTAAATTGTCTAAATAATCTAGTTTTGAATCTAGCATGCTGGTCCCAAAAGGAAAGCTGGCAGTGATATACCTCCTACAAAAAATAAATGGACATGTTAGCTAGGGCTAAAGTCTCACCGATTTCAGCAGAATGTACTGTTGACTGTTAGGGATGGAGCCATACTATTATTATTATTATTATTATTATTATTATTATTATTATTATTTAATCTTTAGTGAGATTCACAGCCTTTGAGGCTGGTTAATAGCTCAGCAGCTCGAGTCCTAACCAAGGACCTAGGAACTGTTAAGGTATCGTCGGAGGATGTAAGCTGTTCCGAGTAAGGTGGTTTTTTTTGCCGGTTCAAATCCGGCAAATTTAGAATTTCTAAATAGCGGGGTAGCCCTTTGGGTATTGCTCCAAGGGCTCCAATTACAATCGGGACAACACACAATTTCTTTTTCCATTATTCCATTATATTCCATTATTATTATTATTATTATTATTATTATTATTATTATTATTATTATTATTTAATCTTTAGTGAGATTCACAGCCTTTGAAGCTGGTTAATAGCTCAGCAGCTCGAGTCCTAACCAAGGACCTAGGAACTGTTAAGGTATCATTGGAGGATACCTGTTCTGAGTAAGGTGTTTTTTTTTTTAAAGTCAAAATGTTCAAGTCATCATCATCATTATCATTATTATTATTGATTGTATAGTCAGCCAGATGTTTAGACTGGATTTGGCATTTTTGTCTAGCTATTGAGTTCTTACCAAGGACCTGGGATATTGTGATGATGGTGATGATGATGATGATAATGATGATTGATTCCACAGTCAGTCATATGTTTAGATTGTATGTCACAGTTGATGTTGGCAAATGTGAAGGATGGTATTTTTGGAGGGGAAGGCAGAGTAATGCTATACTGAAACTAGGCACTTTCCCAGAAGGAAGTCACATAATCCAAGAAAGGGGCAAAACAAAGTGCAACACAACCCAGAGCTGGATATGAGGAAAAGTGTTATGATAGCCAATCCCTAGATTCTCCCATGGTATAGGGTGAGAAAGATTTAATCTGGCAAGATTCTATCTATCTGGTGTGAGCAAATAAAGAACTGATCTTCAGTCAATTGTTCTATGTCATTCTTGGGCTGGGCCTGACAGCCAGTTTTCTTCTTCACGATTTGAAGCTTAGGGGTCATAAAGAAGCATGTAATAACTTATGTAACACCCAACAATGGTGCTGTTTATAGCTGGGGTGTCATCAGTTGTTCCTTTTTAAATAAACAAAATAATATTTTTTTACTAAAGATTATAACTACAATAGTAAAAACTAATACAAGCTAAAGGAAAGAATAAAAATAAAGAAGCAGAAGATACAGAAAAGAAAGCAAATAAATACATAGAAAGAGAAATGAAAAAGAATATAATAAAGAAAAACAAAAATATTGTACATAAAGTGACTTCCTACCTTCATCAGAACAAGTGTAAATAATTTTAGTAACTTATTACCTCTTCTTAAAATACAGTAAATGAACTGTTCTTCTCATATCCCATATTTTATCCATAAAAAAATTCATAAAGCATCATCATTTCAGTCCCTATGTCAGCAAAAGTCCATTAAGGGTTACCAGAAATAACAATATATCTATTTTGGCTTTGATGAAATAAACCAACTTTGTATTCTTTCCTTTTATTTCTAACTATTGTAATCTTTACTCCATTCAAATATTATCAAAGAGCTTGATTTATTGTCATATTTTCTTCATTCATTGTCATTCTTCGAATCTTTAACACACCTCTTTTGTAAATCCAATATAAGAAAAATATTCTTATCACTTTCTTGGTTTATTTTTTTGTATTTGACTTTTAATTATTAAAACAGCGTCTGGTTTATTTTGTATGTCCAGGGTAACATCCTTTTCCATTCCTGTACCCTGGCATTTGTAAACATATTTTTAATTCAGTCCTGATCTTTTCAGATAAAACTTGTTAGTCTTCTATATTTTAGGCACGTCTCTTCATAGAGACAGAAGTCTCTGTTGACACTATTAATATTAACTTCTGAGTCAATTTTCAAAAATATCCTTCAATATGTCCAATGTTAGAATATTTGCTCCATTCTACAATTATACGTTGGGTTTATGTGTTCTTCTTTAATTATAGCCATTAGTTCTCTCTAGTGTTCAATTCTTAGAATCTAATACTACTGAGTTTCTTTACAAAATTCAAAACAAAAGTATTTTCCCACTGGAAGGATTCTTTATGAATAATTCCAAAATCTTATTTCAAAATTATATGGCTTGTTTTTAATTTCCTAAATTCAAAGTTATAATCACCCTTTCAAAAAAATAAACTAGTAATTAAAAGTGTATTTTGCTAAGGATTGAAGGGAAACTCACCCTGGCTGCAAAACCTGCTAATTCAATGGTTTTTAATAGCTGAAAAACCATTAACAAGCATTTTTCAAAAGGGATTAGAAAAGGAAGCATGTGAGCTTAGTGTTCTTTCAATGGTATGACCATGTTTTGAGCAAAGGTGTGACCATGTTTTGAGACTGCAGTCGTGCTATCTTGCCAGTCAGCAGCTGTCTGGAACACTTGTATGAGTGAATTAAGTCTCTCCTTGTCTGGAGATGTTCAAAGTGCTGGTGTATTTGTTGGCTCTTCATTCTTCACATAGTCATGAGCTCTACTTTTCACAGATCCATCTTTAGTCTGCCATTTCTTCCTTCTAAAAGTGGCTGTCATAAATTGTTCCAAATGTAGGCAATCCTAATTCTTTTGCAGCCAATACCAAACAACAACTTCCAAGTTATTTGACTATATATTTACAAATTTTGATATTTGATAACTTTCTCTAGTTCTATGTCATCTCAGAATGGCCACATTAATTAAGCAAGCATGGCTCTTTTCAGTGACAATGTCTGATCAAGTAGCAATAAATCTAAATTTTAAAATCTGTGTCTTTGCTCTGCTATTGATAATTTTAACATAAATGCCAGTGTAATATTTTCCCAATTCAATCGTGCTTTGTTTTGCTTTCTTTTGTAATCAGCCGGTCTGATTTTGTTGCATCCAATTATTATGCTGCATAGTTAATTCTTTCATATTTATCCCAGCAGAATTCAGATTTACTTTCCAAACTGGTCTTCTTTTTTTTCCCCTTTAAGATATTTGTGCATGACACTTATTTCTGGACATCAAAAATTATTCTTGCTGTTGCTGTTGCTGTTATTCTTATGGTTGTGATTGTTACTGTCTTGATCCCATTCACACACACACATGTCACAGGTGGGGTAAAGGTTTTATTTGAGCCTTTTCAATCCAAATAGTCTTTCCCAGAAATCCCCAGTTCAACAACCACACAACCCACTCCAAGAGTTCCCAGTTCAGTCCAGGAACAAACCCAACACAAGTCTACAAGGCAAGACAAGTCCACAAAGCAAAGGCAAGGCTAAGTCTGTGAGGTAAAAACAAAATGCAAGCACAGGCAAAATGCAGTCTTTGTTAACATTGTTTCCATAATATTTGTCCATAAAAATTATTGATATTCATTCTATGACTCTAAAAAACAGAAGAAATCTGATGACACTTTTTCAAACTAACACATTTGATTGTAAGCTTTTGTTCATTGCTCTTTCTCTCTTCCCTTCCTTGTCACTTCTTCCCAATTTAAATCCTACATTACTATAGCCACTCTATTCATCAGATGAAGTGATCTGTATAAGGCTTTTAATAAAATGAATTAATCTGAAAAGGTGCTGCTAGATTCCTTCTAATTTCTGGCTAATACAGACTAACAATGTTTCAACTTATGATGTCTCTGAATTTTAGTGAATGTATTCAAATACTTCTTGAATAAGCTGCTCAGATTTTCAATTCCAAATAGCTAATTAGAGCAAAAGTGTGAGATACAGAGTCATGATTAATTAAGGAAAAGGAGCCCTTTCCCAATCTATCTCTTTTACATAATAAGATCTCTCTGCTGGATTGTTGAGTAGTATTAATGAATCAATAAATTAATCAATCAATATGAGGGTGAGATTTTATTTATTTATTTATTTTGTCTCCACTGGTCTTGCAGCTGCTGAAAAATCTAGGAAGGGACTTCATTAATCTTAGGTTTAACCAGTAAATGCAAACAGAGAAGAAAAGGTGTGGAAAAATAATAGCTGTTACTTTTTTTTGAAAAAGAAATCTTACATAAAGTCTCTTCAAAAGAACCAGCGAACACAGTTTGGGAAAGAAATGAAAAAGGTCTACAGATTTCAAGTAGGGTAGAAGAAAATAAGGCAGTGGTACCTTGACATAACACAGCATGTGCTAAAGGAAGAAGACTTACAGAGCTTCACAACAAAATTGGAACAAAGCACTTAGAGATGTGTGAACCAGGCTTGGCTGATATTTTCTCTCTGTGAAAACTGCTTAGAGAATTGCAGTCCTTTTCCAACTGCCAGCTTACCAACTCTCCCTTCTTGAAGATATCTTAAACAAAAGAGGGGGGTGGAAACATCTTGGTGGCGCTTTTAAAGAGCTAAGGCTCTATTTAAGTAATTAAACTCTGCACAAAAGTTTAATCGATTTGTAAATAATATATTAAGTCTGGGTGCTCTTAATCTTGGAGAAACATATTTCCATCCAGAGGCATTACTTTGTATTTATCTTTAATGAATAATAAATGGAGGAATGATATTCACTGATTAAATATTCCATCAGTAACAGACCATAGAAATCATGTTCAATTATTAATAAGCTACACATTTTGCTTGTCAAGCTCAATTGTCTTTTGACATGAATGGCTTCTGTTCCATACCATTTTTTTTTAAAAAAAACAGCAGATGGATTCTGTTAGTTAGGCCTTACATTGTATCTACTCCATCAGATTTTCATTATTCCGGATTATTCTTTTTTACATTTATTTTGATACAGAAAATAAAGCACTTTATAACTCAAATGTCATGGAGATGACCAAACATGACATCAAGCTTTAAGTCAACTTCACCAAACTACTAATTTGTAAGATGCATGTGCAATGCAGTGGACTAAAAATTGTATCGGTGCATGATTTTGTGTTTATTTGTAATTGTTTATATTTTTATTTGAGATCCAGCTCGATTTAGTGGCTAAAGCACCAGGCTAGAACAAGACCATGACCATATTCCCACTTTAGGAATAAAGCCAGTCATTCTGTCTAAATCGTAAGAATAATACCCTATTTTCCCCAAAATAAGACATCCCCTGATAATAAGCCCAATCGGGCTTTTGAGCGCATGGCAATAAAGCCAAGCGTTTATTTCAGGGTTCAAAAAAAATATAAAACAGGATCTTATTTTTGGGGAAACATGGTAGTAATGGCAAACCACTGATATAGCCTAGGTGTGGAGTATTAGTGTATGTATCTATATATTTATAAATATATTTATAAATAAATCTAAGCAAAAATATGCTCCTCATGAACCTCTTATATCTTCTTTCAACTCAAAAAATAGCTTCTTTATGTCAACATGTTATTAATTTAGTTGCGTTCCAAAATGGTATGTAAACTAGTTGCTTCTAGAATTAAATCTTTGCAGTAAATTGCACTTTCCTTATCTTGTTTGGTGCAAAAGACTGCTTTTCACTGGAAACTAAAAAGTATCTTCAGCAGTTGCAACATTTTCTATAGCTATCAATTCTGTCTGGTATAAGTCAAGGAGAAAACAACAGATTTTTTAACATGTATAAAAAGCCTATAAACTGTTAGCCGATTAATTCATCTACCAGTGCTTATCTCCTCCAAATTAGATGTTCTCCTCCATTATCCTTGAAGATTCTGCATGTATTAATTGTTTCTGCTTTTTATTGCTAGTTCAGGCTCAAAGATAACCAAAATGACAATGGAAAAAGGAACCTTTTAATTTAGGAAATTCATTTGTGAAAGAAGGGGAAAGTAAAAGGTAAAAATGCACACACGGGCTTTAAAGGTTAAGGAAGATCATGAAACTCATGACTGGAACATACAACTAGAAGAATTTAAATTGTTTAAAAGAAACAGATCGAACAAAAGAGGAGGTGGAGTTGCATTGTTTATATATAAAATAGCTACATGTCAGGTAATTACTTTTTATCTATCCTGCAAAATAGTATTTGCTTTTCTATACTACACAGCTTGCTACTCATCCAACCTGTATATTTCTCAGCAAGTAATTTATTTTAAAAGATATATTTATTTTTTCAGAACAAAAAGAGTCAGTTTGCTCTAGAGCAGGGCTGTCTGCGGGCCAGATGCGTCATGCACCGCCCACGCCCACACCCAGTTTAGCAAAGGGGAAAAAAGTCCCGATATGTCACATGATGCCACCATGATGATGCAAGTTTGACACCCCTGATCTAGAGGTTAAGGCAGCAGACTAAAAACCAGGAGACTATGAGTTCTAGTCCTGCCTTAGCCATGAAAGCCAATAGGGTAACTCTCTTCCAGCCCATGATATTAACCACTGGTGACAAACTATTTAGTCAATTCCCACAATTGAATGGATCAACATTTGATTGATATGAAAAAATGGACCCTGCACTCATGGAAAAATGCTAGGAAGAAAAAAAAAATATTTTCAGAACAATATTCCATGGACTTTAAAAGTTTCTGAAAGGCTTAGTGCCAGATGTTCACAAAGAGTGTTCATATACACTCTTATATAAAAACAAACACAGTTGCACAGTTCTCATTTCATTGCATGTGAATGCAGTATTTTCTCCATTGTTTTTTGTCAACTGAAGTCAATAGCCCAGGCAGAAACCAAGATACTAAAATAACTCTGTTTTTCTACCTTGTGAATTGTGGCTACCAACCCAATTTAAAATTTCAATTATTGAATCCTGTTAACAGGGATCATATGGATCTATGGGCAAATATCCTTATTGTCCCTTGAAGGATTTTTTTTTCTTACTATAAATGTAAGGGTTTTTTTGTAGTATTTGTTCTTTCTTATGACAGTTCAAAGAATGCAACACAATCTCTGAAAGATGTTTGCTCTTGAAAAATGGAAAATATATTATTATTGTTTATAAATTAATCAACAATATTGTTTGGAGTAGTGGTTTAAGGCACCAAGCTAGAAATTATGAGTTCCCGTATTTTTTGGAATATAAGACCCACCGGAGTATAAGATGCAGATTAGTTTTTAGGAGGAAAATAGGAAAAAAAAATCTGCCTACCAGGTATTCATCTGGCTAGCGTCCTTAGTCAGCTTCAGCACATTAGTTTGCTGGTTTTTTATCCACTGCTTAGGGATAAAAAATAGCTTCTAAGGCACAGCTGAGAGAAAGCAGCAATGAGAAAAGTAGGCAAAACACGGGGGTGGGGAATCGCTTCACTCGGCTAGCATCTAGTTAGGGCTGAAAAAAAGCTTCTAAAGAACAGCTGAGAGTCAGAGCAAAGCATGGAGATCGCTTCACTTGCTAGTGCCTCGTTAAAATATAGTGGAGAGTCAAGGGAGCAGGCAAAGCTGGGAAGATCGCTTTACTTGTTAGCGCATCGTTAACGCATCGTTAAGGCTGAAAAAAGCTTTGAAAAAACTACATAAGACGCATCCAAATTTTCAGCCTATTTTTTTGGGGGAAAGGTGCATGTTATACTCTGAAAATTACGGTATATAGTCCTGCCTTAAGTACAAAGTCAATTGGGAGACCTTGGGGCAGTAAGTCAGTCTCTCTGAGTCCTAGAAAACAGGCAATCACAAACCTCTTCTGAAAGACCTTGCCTCCCTCCCAAAAAAAGTGCAGGACTAATCAAAGACTGACTCAAAGGCACTGAAAACAAAACAAATCACCTCTAAAGTGTATACAACAAAAAGGGATCAGTAATAACCAACAAATAAGGAAAAAATATTAAGATGTGTTATTAAGCTTATGCCCTAATTCACTTTTATTTTGATTCATAGCAGCCCTTTTAATAAGAAGTAAGCCCTTCCAACATGGTTTTTTATTATGGTATTCCATAATACTCTTGAAATGGTCAGTGTGGGTATTGATTAAATCTTTGCATTAGTAATATGCAAATAATATTTTATCTAGAATATCCTTTATTAATCCTTTGATGTTTCTAACACCCTGACACAAATATTTGAATGGTCTGAATTTGAATACTTAAAAGCTTGCCTTCTCAATACCAACTGAGGTATGGATGATCAACTTAAGCAAGGGGTTGTCTCCCCTCATGATCCAGAGGTGATAAAGCCCCATTGCATCTAAGGACAGCTGACCTTCTTCTGTTATTCTGATCTATAAAGTATCTTCTTTTAAACAACTTTTGAAGATGTTGCTTGCCTATTTTCAGAGTTAACAAGAGTTCCAAGATCACAGTATTTTAAAGGTAAAGGTTCCCCCACATATGCATGCTAGTCATTTCCGGTTCTAGGGGCGGTGCTCATCTCAGTTTCAAAGCTGAAGAGCCAGTGCTGTCCGAAGACATCTCCGTGGTCATGTGGCTGGCATGACTAAACTCTGAAAGTGCACAGAACGCTGTTACCTTTCCACCAAAGTGGTCCCTATTTTTCTTTTTTCATTTTTTATAAAATAATTTTTATTAAACAGTTTGTTTTTAAAAACAACACAAAAAACGATCACACACATATAAAAACAAAACATGTCAAAACATAACGTATTGAACATTACATAACATTAATGGTAATTTTACAGCATTTCGTATCAACTTACGTACTTTGCTTTTGTAGTTCTCTATTCTATCATTTCTATTTACTACTCAATAGTAAAACAATCACATTACTCCAACATATATATATACACATTATAATATTCATTTGTTCTTATCTACACATTTATATTCATTTATATTTACCTCCCTTTATTTAATGTTGTTCAGTTACTTTAAGTTACATCAATATTAAGTTAAACATTTCTTGTTCTGATTTCTATTTTTGAGCCAACTGTACATTTTATTCCATATTTCATAATAGTCCGAATCCTCTCTCTCTTTCAACTCCATAGTCATTTTATCCATCTCTGAGCATTCTAAAATTTTCCTTATTACAGTTTCGTCTGAAGGTATATTTTTTTGTTTCCAATTTTTTTGTGAATGTGATTCTTGCTGCAGTAACTATGTGCAATATAATGTATTGAAGGTTTTTATTCATTTTCAGATCCACTATTCCTAATAAAAACAATTCAGGTTTCATATCTATTTTTTGCTTTGTAATTTGTTCTAACCATTTTTGAATTTGACACCAATACTTCCTTGTGATGGGGCACATCCACCACATATGGTAGAATGTTCCGGGTTTATAGTTACATCTCCAACAATTAGGTGATAAGTTCGGATACATCTTGGCCAATCTCGCTGGTGGCAAATGCCACCTATAAAACATTTTATAGAGGTTTTCTTTGTAGGTAACTGCTGTTGTAAGTTTGTAGTTCTTGCATTTTTATGTGCTTTCGAACTGCTAGCTTGGCAGAAGCTGGGACAAGTAATGGGAGCTCACTCCATTAGGCGGCACTAGGGATTCAAACCGCTGAACTGCCGACCTTCTGATCAACAAGCTCAGCATCTTAGCCACTGAGCCACCACGTCCCAATACAGTATTTTTAGGTTATACTTAAAATGAACTTTTAGTAGTATTGGGCTACTATTATTGAACTAATATTGAAGTAGTAAATGAACTTCAGTAGTATTCTCATGGTTTTTTTTTTTAACGACAAATATTTGTTTTGTTGATAATTATATTCTTTTAGGATATTTTCAGGAGAAAAAGTGATAAAAATAAATGCAACCATGATGGCATCAACAATAACATAATTGTTACTACTCTGGGTAGTTTTATTTGATTAAATTATTTGTTTTACTGCAGAGGAAAAGTCAAATGCTTTTAATCAAAGAAGTACTGTTGGGTTGATTTATTTGTTTAATATGAGTACAATTCTTAGACTGTCTATTAATGCATCTCTTAACTATGTGGAGATTTAAAAGTTTTTTTTCTATTCCATGGTCAGTATTGGTATTATCAACATATTGACTCTCACTTAAAGGACTGAAGTACAGGTTGTCCTCGATTTACAACAGTTCATTTAGTGACTGTTCAGAGTTAGAACGGCACTGAAAAAAGTGACTAATGACTGTTTTTCACACCTATGACCATTTCAGCATTCCTGTGGTCACATGATCAAAATTCAAACACTTAGTAACTGACTCATATTTATGATGCTTGCAGTGTCTCAGGGTCATGTGTTCACCTTCTACGACCTTCTGGCAAGCAAAGTCAACAAGGAAACCAGATTCACTTAACAACCGTATTACCAATTTAACAACTGCAGTGGTTCACTTAACAGCTCTGTCAAGAAAGATTGTAAAATGGGGCAAACTTCACTTAATAAATGTCTCACTTAGCAACAGAAATTTTGGGCTCAGTTGTGGTTGTAAGTTGAGGACTACCTGTGTAGGCAAAGTCATAGATAGCTGGTTTTAATAAATGTCTAGGTAGCTAAGGAACAGAATGGATTCCTAGCCATTATGTCCTTGCTACTATTATTCTTAAATACATATAGCTCAATGGTGGGTTACCCCCAGTTCACACCGGTTCTATAGAACCGGTAATAAAACCGCCAGGAGGCTCCACCCACCGACCCCGGCGTCATCAAAATGCATCTGCGCATGTGCAGAAGAGCGTGCGCACAGCCCTGTTGCAAACCAGTAGTAAAGATAAGTAGAACCCACCCCTGATATATCTTTGTGTTCTTATGAATAACCCTCTCTTCAGAAATGTCTTCTGGCTTTTCCAGTGGTAATGTCTCCATCTTCAGTTTTTGCCCCCACCTTCTTTTTGGACAAAGCTGCAAAAATATATTTATATTGACAGTCCGTTAGTAACCACAACTGCATCTGGTAAAATGGTCACTAAGCAACGTTGCTAATGAGAGAGGGAGAGAAAACTGCAAAGATCATTGGTGGCTGCTGCCTCATTTGATGAAAGTGTTATTTTCATTCTGACATGCGTTGTTATCAGGTGCAGAAATTTGGGAACAAGTGCATGCATTGATTGAAAAATGATTTTTCAACTGTTCTCGTATTCAACTGCCCTCATGTTTATTGCCCTCATATTTATGAATGGTCACTATCTGAGACAGTTAGTAACTGAGGATTATTTGCTTGATAAATCTTGGCTTCAGAAAACAGAAATAGAGAGAGCTGCAGTGCTGAAGAACTAATATTCAAAGGCATGGCCCACATATGTCACTTGTCATTAATTTACAAGTTTAAGTGCATTTGTTCCCAAAATAATCACAATTTTATCCTGCAGTAAATATGCTTGCTAATCTAATGGAACAAAGTGGAAAATTAATTGCATTAGAATAAGAGTCAGGAGTACAGCATCAGACCTACAGGAATGGTTGTGACATCTGGGCTGCCGATGATACTTTGAAAAGCTTTCAAAAACTTAGTTATGGAAATAAATAGAATGTCCATCCTGTCCTATTTGTTTCAATTATTGCCATTAATGGAACACTGTAATTGAATAGCCACTGTGATGGTTTTAGGTGGTTAAGGTGGTAGATTAAGATATCCCCACTGTTGCCATATAATGTTTGGTGATTGCAGTCATGTTGCTTCCTGAAATAGATAACTCCATTAAATCTTTGATAATCTTCACTTTATCCTGTTTGAATACTTGAACATAAAGGCACTCACTAGTAAGGCAGTGCCATTGAAATAGCTCATATAGAGATGGGCTAATTGTTATTTTTAATTGAGGATTTGTCTATGAACCATGAATTGCTATACTCAGCTAGCTACATAAAGCTGGATTTCATTGGGTTCAAAGATGAAAGTCAATTAGATCTAGTGGTTAAGGCACAAGTTTTGAAATGGGAAATCTGAGAGGTTTAGTCAACTTAGGTATGAAAGACATCTAGATGACTTAGAACCAATCTCTCTCTCTTTCTCATTCCAACCCTTTCATGGAGTGGTCATTGTGTGGAAAATAGGAGGAAGAAGGAGTATTAGAGATGTTCACAAACTTGAGTTACCTATAAAAATAATAAAGGCAGGATATGAATAAATCAACCAATAAATAAAATTTTCCCCAAACAAACATTTTGGTCACTCACTGTGCCAAAATGAAGCAAGGTAAAAGAATTAGATAAAATTAAGGCTAGGATTAGTGAGAAGAACAGTTACATAGGAATTGTGGTGGAAGTTATGTTCAGACTCTAGAAAGAGTACAGGGAAGAGCAACAAAGATGATTCAGTGACTGAAAACTAAAACATATGAAGAATGGTTGCTGGAACTGGGTATATCTAGTCTAATGAAAAGAAGGACCAGGGGGTCACATGATAACAATATTCCAATATCTAAAGAGCTGCTACAAAGAAGAGGGGATCAATCTATTTTCTAAAGCACTTGAAGGCAGGACAAGAAGTAATGGATGGAAACTAATCAAGAAGAGAACCAACCTGGAGCTAAGAAGAAATTTTCTGACAGTGAGAACAATTAATCAGTGGAACGACTTGCCTCCATAAGTTGTGGGTGCTCCAATACTGGAGATTTTTAAGAAGACATTGGACAAACATTTATCTGAAATGGTATAGAGCTTCCTGCCTGAGCAGAGGGTTGGACTGGAAGACCTCCAAGGTCCCTTCCAATTCTGTTACTCTAGTAATTCAAATATAAAAAGTATGCTTCAGTTTCTGAGCCATTCTATTGATAATAGCCCAAAATGCCCAATAATATTAACAAAATCAATAAGCTATCTTTAGGTATTACTATTATTGCTTTAAGTAGTATAGTACTTGCATATATGATTAGGAAAGCTGTCCCAATGAGAGAAGTTCTAGAAAACATGTTGTGAATAGATATATTCCAAAGTGTGAGATTTGAAATCCATCTCATACCATATATCAGCAGATGAAAATGGAACTTGGGAAATTAAATCCAATTAAAAAAGCTTCTATTGGCAGATGTTTAAATACATACATCTTGGTACTCAAATGATTTATTGGAGGAACTAGGAAAATTACAAGAAAATCTTAAAGCTCAAAAAATTGTGAAACATAAAATGAAAAATTAACATGCAAAATAAATGTTGTTGTTTTTTTTTAAAAAAAAGTTGTAGCAGAGAAGAAAACCACCAAAAAAAGGTGTTTTATTAATGATTTTTTTTCTAGAATTAGGTGCTAAGATGGTATATTTGAACAGAATTGTTGCAGCAGGTTTTTCATTACTTCAGTTTACTATGACCAGTGGTGGGATTCAAGTAATTTAACAACCAGTTCTCTGCCCTGATGATTTCTTCCAACAACCAGTTTGCCAAACTGTTCAGAAAATTAACAACCAGTTCTCCCAATGTGGTGCGAACTGGCTGAATCCCACCACTGACTATGACCATAAAGCGCAAGATTTGTCTGAGAATGACTAGTTAGGGGGCAAATAGGATGAGGGGAAGGGAAAAGGTTTAGGAATTAAGGTAAAGTGGAGAAATAAGTCCAAAAGAAGAGAGTCTTAGAGACTCTAGAGATCTGTCTCCTATTGTTAAGCACTATAGAAATACAGAAAAAAAAAAAACAACAGATGAATATAGAGAATAATGCTATACCTTAAAGTGATCAGAGTGAAAATGAGGAAGCTTCTAAAAGAGGATAGGAATTCTCCACACTGAAAAAAAGGGGGGAAGGATGAAAAGATTACTTTTATTAAAAGTCTCATTGGGCCAATCTAGAGAACAGCTGGAGAAACAAGTAGTCTGGGCCTATGCCACAAAGTAATGAAGGAGTTAAAAATGGAATTGCCACAGCACTGCAAAACTCTGACATGCTTGTTCTATTTTCCTTGGTGATGACCTTGCTGATATAACCTGCCCTTGCAACCATTGCCTTTGAGAAGCTTTTTTTTCCCCCCAAGGGGTGATTTAAGGAATTACATTCACCCACTCTTTGTTTATTTGTCAAACATATATAACAGATAGAACTATAAACATAATTTGAATACATGAAAAGAGTAAGAGTAAAAAGGAATATTAGGACAGGGACGGTAGGCACGCTGGTGCACTTATGCAGGCCCCTTACAGACCTCTTAGGAATGAGGTGAGGTCAACGGTGGACAGTTTAAAATTAAAGTTTTGAGGGTTTGGGGAAGAAACCACAGAGTCAGGTAGTGCATTCCAGGCATTGACCACTCTGTTGCTGAAGTCATATTTTCTGCAATCGAGTTTGGAGCGGTTTACCTTGAGTTTATTTGCTCGTGTATTGTTGTGATTGAAGCTGAAATAGTCATTGAGTACTTCATTCCAGAAACCTGCTTTCTAGACTAACACAGAGCAACAGTTGATTCCTACCAGGACTAGTGGTGGTTGTACCTGAAAAAATAAGGACTCAGGTATTTAGATCCCTGTGAGGCTCCAAAAATGGAGAAAGACATGTTGCGATTCTTCTAAACACTTTATTTTATCGTTCCTATAGGCAGAAATATTGGCAAAGTAATGCAGACTACTGGCAGCATAAAAAGTATACTCGGGGGATTATAAAGGAAGAGCCATTTTAGCATTCTTTCTCCCACACAAACTATCTAAACTGCAAGGTATCTTTTTTGTTCTTCCGTAATGCACTCCCTTCGTCCCTGGAATCCAGACAACTTTCCATTACAATCCCCTTATTGCAACTGCTTTGCTTTAACAGAAGTGATGGCAGGAGTGTCTTTCGCATTGATAGAAGGCCATCAAAGCCCTGTGAAATATATTCTGGTTGTTGAGCCGCTTGGAAAGGTCACATCAAGTGAAGCAAAGTGAGCCTTGTCACACAACACCAGCATTTGCCCTTCCAGTGAAAAGCAGAGAATTTGGCCTTTTGAAACAGGAGGCAGTTACAACTCTATTTGTGAAAACAGAAACTTTCTTCTTTACAGAAGTCTCGTTCCAGTGGAACCATCAAGACTTCCATGTAAACAGCAGTCTGTGATTTTCTTGCAATGTGTTTAAGCTCTCTGAATTTCTTTGGAAAAGCTGGTGGAAAATAGAGCATTGGATACTGAAACATTTACTTTTGTTTTCAAAGAAGAATGTGAGTTGCCCAAAGAGAATAGGTGGATGAATGCCAAATTGCTGAACTTAGAAAACTGCCAGCTTAGAATATTAACAGAGGCACTTCTATTGGGACTGGCAGTAAATAGAACTGAATCCAAGTAATTTGCACATCTCTATATCTAATTAACAAAGAATATCATACACAAGGAATATCTCATTTCTGATGCAGTGTATCCTCATAGCCCTTTCATATCACTGTTTATAAAACAGCATCAGTTTCTTGTAAGCAGCCAAATCTGCTGGTTGTATTAAAATAACTTTTTTGGTGGATAGGCACATATTTCCATACAATTTTCCTCCTTTTTCCTTTCTGTTGGTGGGCTATCTCCAGACACTCCCCACCTCACCCCATCCCCACAGGTTTAAAAGCTTAAGCTGAGACATTGATTTGAAGGATCAGTCAGTTAGGTTTGTTTTCCAAAGAAGAACATTTTTGAACCCAATAAAATGAAGTACCGTATTTTTCCTTCCATAAGACACACTTTTTATCCCCAAAAGTGGGTGCAAATGTCTGTGCATCTTATGGAGTGAATATCACAGCCGGGCTGTGGCAGAGTGCAGTAATCAATAGGCAGAACTGGCACATGAGAGGACACCTATCTGTGGTCCTCTCAGGCTCCGCGTCCTGCCCTCACTACACTGGCTCCATATTCAGCGCTCCATATGCACAGTGAGATGGCACTCCAGATTCATTTTATTTTTCCTCCTCGAAACCTAGATGAGTTTTATGTTCCGGTACATTTTACAGAGTGAAAAATACGTTATTTCGTTTCCTTTAACTTTTATTAAGATAGTATGATAAATACATATATTTTTCAACATTTTATGTTGTGTGCAATGAAAATACCAGTGACTTGGCTGATATGAGAATCAGTTTCCTTGTACACAAAATTAAACTTATGTCTTTGATAACTGATTCTCCTGGAAAATTTTTAGGCTTGGAATGAATTAGACATAAGCAATTATTGAAGCTCAAGGTACAGTACATACTTTCTGTTTAAGTTACTGCTGAATTACCTATTCTTTGAAAAGTTAGAACCAATTATTCAGAACTCGAAACAAACTGCTGCCTCAGTCTGTTTTGCTAGGATATACAGAGCTGAAAGTAAATATCACAGAGATATAGTTAAGAAGATCTGGAAAACAAAAAGCTGACTGTAGCATTTTAACAAGATGACAAATAAAGTGTTTATGTTAAAACTGCATGTAAGTGTGCAGCTGCTTTGAGAAAATCTATCTACGTGGTCACTAAGAGCTGACATTGCTTTGATAGAATACAGTCAGTCAATCAATCAACCAATAATCAATCTTTGAACATTATTTGGGAGTAGTTTGGATCCTATATGAACAAAACACTTCTGTGCTATTCATTAAATAAGAAGCATATTTTTTCCAGACTTCCATGGAAACCTAAGAGAAAGTGTGTTTCTTTTAAGAATCATATTAAAGATGCTATTGCTTTAATTATTTAATTCATTAAAGAATTAATTGATTTATTAATTAATTCATTAAAGAATCAATTTCCAGGCTCACATGAAAGATTGAAAAAAGGTATCTTAATTAATAGTATGTTTTTATTTGCATGAGGTCCATACTTTTATTTAACCTTTTATGTATTATTCAGATATCTATGCCTCCAATCATGAGACCCCTCCCCCCCAAGGATTTTTCAGCACAATATCTGCTTCCACAACAACCACTACAGGGCAACAAACATCTATCTCATTTCCAAAGGCCCTCTGAGGGAATAAGGTTCAAGGCTCTTCAGAAATTCAATAGAGAAGAAACATCTTATATCTGGGAGATAATATTCCAGAAGAGAGAAGAATCATGGAGAAGTCTTAACAGCAGGGAGATGATCCATTTGGGAAATGAATCTTCAACACCCTTCTTTTCCTGATCTCATACTACTCAGAGCAAGTGAACTTAAAAATAGCCTGGACTTAAGCCATGTAAGGCTTTAAAAATAACCCAACATCTTGAATTTTACCCAGAAGCTAGCTGTGGCTCCTATAGTAGAAATGTGAGGTGAACAACCCAAGATATACTATACTTTGACTTCTGCATGCTAAATCAACTTCCAATGGTCCTCAAGGGTAGCTTCATGTAAAGCAGATGCAATAGATATGAAATAACAAGGGCAAAAATGGCCACCTCCCCCACTCAAAGAAAAGTTTGGTTAGCTAAGGGACCACTTCTCAATTATCTCTAGCCATTCCATTAGCCTGGCAAATGGGTATATTGTGGGTTCTGTCTATGAAAGTGTGCCACCTGACAGAACCCACAAGGCAAGCATTTTCTGTGACAGCACCATCCTACAGAACTCCAATTTCTGCAAGGTCAAACTGACCTTGATGGCCTTCTGGAAATACTTGAAGATATCACTTTGACATCTGGCCCCGAGATCAAGTAGTGGTAGTGATAGTGGGGAGCCATAAAATGGTTCTATTGTTCCTGAATTAATTGTCCTCTCCTGTTAATTCTATACTATGGCTTTAATTGTTTTTAACTGTTTTAATGCTTGTATGATTTTTACTTATATTGTTTGTGTATTAATCTTGCAAACTGCCCAGAGTTGGTGGCTATATGAAAGAAAGAAAGAAAGAAAGAAAGAAAGAAAGAAAGAAAGAAAGAAAGAAAGAAAGAAAGAAAGAAAGAAAGAAAGAAAAAAGGACCTACCTTTGGTCACAGCTCCCTAGTTCAACAAAGCTATAAATCCCAGGACTCCCAGATTGCTATCTTGCACCTCTGGGGGATTTCAACTATATTCAGAATTAAGACTAAGACTCCTCTGAGATTATTCAGACTCCATAACAAAATATCAGGCAAAATGCTGCCAGATAACTTCAGTCAAGTTATCCAGAGCCTGGATAGCTCTGCAGACAAGGCACTGCAATTTAACACCAGCTGTCTGCAATTAAAGTAAGTTCGAATCTTGCCAGGCTCAAGGTTGACTCAGCCTTCCATCCTTTCTAAGGTAGGTAAATTGAGGACCCAGTTTGTGGGGGCAATAAACTGACTTTGTATAAAATATACAAAAGTATGAAGGCTATTGCTTAACACACTGTAAGCCTCTTGAGTCTCCGGAGAAGGGCGGCATATAAATCAAATTAAAAAAAAATTTTTTTGACTGAAAATGTATAATTTTATTCTCTTAACTTAGCTGGAGAATAGGATCCAGTAGTTTTAAACACTGCCGTTGAATATCTGCCTCTGAATGTCATATGTACTTTACCATTCTTACTGCCACATGTTTGGTCATATTAGTCCTTTGTTGTTTAAGGTGTCTAATTTGCTGCGGTATTTCTCACTGTGGCTGCCAGTGAGGCCTTTGAGAAAATCTCTAAGCAACTTCTGGAAACCCATAGGAGCCATTAAGCACCTGAGGCAAAAGAATGGCTCATCTGTAATGCATATCTGAGATAAGTTTCTGGAAATTTTTTTTTTTTAAAAAAATAGAATTAGTGTATACTTTTATATTATACATATATTCACTGCTTGTGTTCATTGGTCCTGCAACACAAAATGAAATTGATTTTGATATAAAGCTTTTATTTCTTCATTACTGAATGAGCACTTGGGCATCTTGCAATTTTACTTTGTTAACTAATTCTGAAGGAAAAAACACACTATTACATTTTGAAAATATCGCATAATTCTTTTCTTTACCTCAAGGCAATAGATCAGCGATGGCTAACCTTTTCCGGACCGAGTGCCCAAAGCGCGCACACACCCGAACCCCCAAAATGCAATGTGCATCCAGCCCCCACGCATGTGCCCCACCCCCCACGCATGCACATGTGCCCCCTACATGTGCCCTGCCCCCACTCATGCATGCATGCCCCCACACATGCACGTGCTCCCACACATGTGCACATGCCCCACCGCACATGCCCCACTGCTGCGCATGCACAGCAAAGACCTGAAAACCAGCTGGCCAGTGAGAGGGGCATGTGCATGTGCAACGGAGATGAACTGGAGCAATGGCTCGCGTGCCATCAGAGAGGGCGCTGTGTGCCACCTCTGGCACACGTGCCCTAGGTTTGCCATCACGGCAATAGATGTTTTCAAGCAGTGAAAAGGACCCAATGATAAAATATCCAGTTCTTAATTGCTCTTGTTTATCACATTGAATGTATAAAAATCCTGTACAAGTGTTTGGAATACTTAATATGCACATCAGTCTGTATCTATTCTGTATCAATATCACAAGTATTCACTTATTAGTCCAACCTTCTCCAATATGGGGGACTCAGCTTCCAAAATTTATTTCTGCTATGCAAATACAAGAATGATTGTGATAGCTGGGAATTCTAGAAGATGAATTTCATATGTGTAGAGAATGCCCAAATTGGAGTAGACTATTTGAAGCACTTGTGAAAAAGTTCTGATCATTCTTTTAACACTCATTTATTTCCATCCACCTTTAGGTATCCTTATATTGTGCGTTTTGGATGCATGTAAGTTTTTTTAAAATTGCATCTTGCAATTTTAGTGCAGAATTTTACCAAGGATATGTAATTTGTATGGTTTCCCCAAATAAAATTTGATGCGCAACTTTCCCAAAGAAACAATCCTCCATGTGCATATATAATTTTAGGCACAATTGTTGAATGGGAAATGCAGATCAAATTTAACAAAATAATTACAGGGTATTATCATGTGAGACAATAGAAATAAATTAATGTTTGTTAGTCGTATTTCCCCAGAGGCAATTAAAAATGATAAACTTCCAAACAATTTAAATAGGGAGAAAGGTTATCAGTTGTCATCTACTGGTGGATGGTAATTGGTTGGGGGCATTCTGCTCCATTGAACACAGGCAATATATAAAAGCCTGTCACTTATTGCCAACTCCAGTTTCAGATCTGCTGGGCATTGTGGCTAATGAAATGTCAGCACATATTCATGGTCTCACATGACATTAGCTGGAACTCATTTCAAAAATAAATAGTAGCTGTGAAAACCTATATTCTAGGTCAAATTTCTCTGACTTTCTTTATGGAACAACCCTACTTAAAGAGAATTTCTCACTGGAATATTGATTTAATAATAATCAAGTATGCAGTAGTGATATATTATTTAATCTATTTGCTGGTAGGAATACTGTGTAGCTATTTAACATTTCAAGAAAATACCTTTAGTTTCAGCTATTTCCATCTCTCTCTCTCTCTCAGATGTACTGACCAGTATGAATATGTTATTCCCATCCTGCTGTTAATTTAATAAAATTACTTTTTTGATTTCCAGAGGCTTAAAACAGGAATATAGTCATTTTAACTCTACTTTTGTTTTCTTCACTTCTTTCCTTAGATTATAGAACAATGAGACCCCCTGGACTATTTAACAACTTCAGGATTCTTTCTCAGTTTCTACAATTCTCACTGTTTTGTCTTTATTAATGACTACAGCACATTAGATCTTAGCCAAAAGTTCAGAAAAGTGATTTTATACATTTGGTATAGTCAGATGACTAAATCAATGATGATTCTGTACTGCTCTCTTCCATTATTTATTAATTAGTCAATTATTTTTAGAACATTCTCTCCCCCCCACACACACAAACTAATTTGGCAACTTCTAATGAAATTGTCCCAAAGGTGCTTTTTCCAAGACATTCTAAAGAAATTGAAAACCACAATCACAAATCTGTATTTAAAACTTAAGAAGATTAGAAAAGTTGGACATAATATCTACCCACTAACCTTCCTCTCTTCTCCCAGATCTTGCTCTCCTCAGTTTTAATATGTAGAACAAATGTGATCAGTTCAAGGAATAGAAAGACAGAGGATTTCACACAGGATTAGAGACCATTGATTATTGGTGGAAAGTCTATCCATCTCAAAATTAGGTTGGTGTGGATTAACCTGAAGAGAGTGAAGCATCTTGTAGATAAAATATGTACTGCTACACCCTGAAGTTAGAGGCCTTCTTGATGAGATGCTTTGTTTTGGTGTGAAAAACTTCTATTTGTACAGTTTGCTACAAATACATAGAAACAATGTTATCCACTGAAGTGAAACTACGTGAGCTCTCATCTATGAGAAATGAAATTCCACTCAGTTTTATATTACTTACTTGAGCTTTATGAGCCAACTGAAAACTTTTTATGGGCTATAATTTACTAAAGATTTATTTCAGTTAAGTTCTCAAGAATTTATTATAAAAGTGAAGGGCTGCCACAAAGAGAAGAGGGTCAACTTATTTACCAAAGCACCAGAAGGCAAGACAAGAAGCAATGGATGGAAACTAATCAAAGAGAGAAACAACCTGGAATTAAGGAGTGAGAAAAATTAACCAATGGAACAGCTTGCCTTCAGAAGATGTAGGCACTTCATCACTGGAGGTTTTTAAGAAAAGACTGAACAGCCACTTGTCTGAAATCATATAGGGTCTCCTGTTTGAGCAGAGGATTGGATTAGAAGACCTCCAAGGTCCCTTGCAGCTCTGTTCTGATTATTTGATTGTTTGTCTTTAAAAACTACATTTTATTAATCAAAGTACAGGTAATCCTTGAGTTATGACCACAAGGAGCCCAAAATTTCTTTTGCTAAGTAAGACATTTGTAAATGAATTTTGCCCCATTTTATGAGTTGTTTTTTTTTTTGCCACAGTTGTTAAGTGAATCATTGTAGTTATTGTTAATAACATGGTTGTTAAGTGGATCGCACTTCCCCATTGCCCTTGCTTGTCAGAAGGTCACAAAAGATGTCCACATGACCCCAGGGACACAGTAACTGTCATAAATTTGTGTCAGTTGCCAAGTGTCTGAATTTTGATCAGGTATCTACGGGGATGCTGCAACAATCATAAGTGTGAAAAAAGATTATAAATCACTTGTTTCAATGCTGTTGTAACTTTGTTTTTCATTTTTTTTTTGTTAGTTGCGAAGTCATGTCCAACCCATTGCAACCCCATGGACAACATTCCTCCAGGCCCTCCTGTCCTCTACCATCCTCTGGAGTCCATTTAAACTCATTCCTACTGCTTCAGTGACTTCATCCAGCCACCTCATTCTCTGTCGTCCCTTTCTTCTTTTTCCCTTAATCTTTCCCAGCATTAGGCTCTTCTCCAGTGAGTCCTTTCTTCTCATTAGGTGGCCAAAGTATTTGAGTTTCATCTTCAGGATCTGGTTTTCTAAAAAGCAGTCAGGATCCATCTCCTCTAGGCAGGGGTGGGTTCTACTTATCTTTACTACTGGTTCGCAGCAGGGCTGCGCACTTCACTCTCTCTCGCGTGCACGTGTGCGCTCTTTGCACATGCGCAGAAGCATTTTGGTGATGTCAGGGTTGGTGGGCGGAGCCTCCCGCCAGTTTTACTACCAGTTCTATAGAACCGGTGCAAACCAGGGGCACCATTGCCTCTAGGACTGACTGGTTTGATCGTCTTAAATGAACTGTTGTAAGTCAAGGACTACCTGTATTTGTATATTATAGTCTCACACACATCACTCTGTATGGTAACAGTGTCTATTTAGTTTTGGTTCCAAGTTCTTAAGGGAATGAGAAAAAAAATACATAACAACCCTTTAATTAAATAAAGTGTGGTTTTAATGTCCATTTTCCTCACGATGCGACATAAGAAATTATTTTTAAATGTATTTTTATGAACTTTCAAATTTTACATTAAAAAAAACAATGGAAAGCAACAATATCTATTTTTTATTTTTATTATTGCAATAGTTTTTACAAGAGAAGCAACACTAGTTGAAAAGTTACTGGAACTCTAAAGGGTCTTGAAGAATCTTTTCATTAAAGGTAATATTTCCTCTCTTTGCAAGGCAGGTTGTTCTGAAAGGCGAACTGGAGTGGCATTCAGAGTTTCTGAGTTTTTCTTTATGTCACTGGAGGCCCTTTCTTTGATCCAAAACTTTGACTTTCACCCCCCCAAAAAAATGTTCTCATATCTTTCTATATCCCTTACTCTGAGCTGTTAATCCTGCCATTTGAGTGTTCACCTCCCTTGCCTTGTTTCCTGTAGGTGAGGAAGCTCCTTAAGCTCTTTTTCTGACCTTTTCTATGAAATCTTTGATTTAAGCCTAAGGATATGTACCTGAACAAGATCACACATTCATCAGTCTTTGGTGTGGGGGGGATTGCCCCCCATATTCCTCAGTCTTTATTGCCTAACATGGGCTAAATACGGCTATATTAATTCTCCTCACTCCTCCCAAGAAATATGGATACCACGTGAAAAATAATGGAGATGTGGCATGAGAGTGATGGTAACATATAAATTCATCACCTCGTCTTTTTATACAACTTTGAGATTATTCATAGTCTAAAAAAGGATAATAATATTTAAATACCATCAACAGTGTGAGACAGCTTCTAGAAAGAATAACATAGTTTGGGACTGCATTAGAAACATCTTATGACAGATATGTGAAGTCATTCGAGGTAGTCCTTATCTTAAAACAGTTCACTTAGTGACCTTTCAAAGTTACAACAGCACCAAAGAAATTGACTTATGGACATTTTTCATACTTACGACCATTGCAGCATCCTCATGGTCAAGTGATCAACATTCAGATGCTTGGCAGCTGGCTCATATTTATGATGGTTGCAACGTCCCAGGATCATGTGATCACCTTTTGCGACCTTCTGACAAGCAAAGTCAATGGGGAAGACAAATTCATTTAACAGCTATGTTACGAACTGAATAATTACAGTGATTCACCTAACAACTGTGGCAAGGAAATGTCGTAAAATGGAGCAAAACTCACTTCACAAATGTCTCATTTAACAATATAAATTTTGGGTTCTGTTCAGGGGTGAAATCCAGCAGGTTCTGACAGATTCTGGAGAACCGGTAGTGGAAATTTTGAGTAGTTTGGAGAACTGGCAAATACTACCTCTGGCTGGCCCCAGAGTGGGGTGGGAATGGAGATTTTGCAATATCCTTCCCCTGGAGTGGGGAGGGAATGGGGATTTTGCAGTATCCTTCCCCTGGAGTGGAGTGGGAATGGGGATTTTGCAGTATCCTTCCCCCAGAAGTGGGAAGGGAATGGGGATTTTGCAGTATCCTTCCCCCAGGAGTATGGACAGAATGGGGATTTTGCAATATCCTTCCCCTGGAGTGGGGAGGGAATCAGGATTTTGCAGTATCCTTCCCCTGGAGTGGAGTGGGAATGGAGATTTTGCAATATCCTTCCCCTGGAGTGGGAAGGGAATGGGGATTTTGCAGTATCCTTCCCCCAGGAGTATGGACAGAATGAGGATTTTTCAGTATCCTTCCCCTGCAGTGGGGAGGGAATGGGGATTTTGCAGTATCCTTCCCCTGGAGTGGGGTGGGAATGGGGATTTTGCAGTATCCTTCCCCTGCCATGCCCACCAAGCCACGCTCACCAAGCCATGCCCACAGAACCGGTAGTAAAAAAAATTGGATTTCACCACTGGTTCTGTTGTGGTCATAAGTCGAGGACTACCTGTATTCCTTGACACTAGTGAGACTGAATACTATGTAAAACTTCAGCCAACATTTCTCTAGAAGAACATTACAGGTTGTGAAGGATTCATAGTAGGACAATGAAAATAATTCAGGGACTTGAAGAATGCCATATGAAGATAGGCTGAAGGAACTTGGAATGAAGAAAAGAAGACTTAGTAAAGCCCTGTATTTCTGTATTCAAATACTTAAAAGGAAGCTATGAAAAAGATGGCCAAGAATTATTTTCCATGGCAACTGAAACTATGATCAGATATAATGGGCATATGTTGCAGCTAGATAGATTTTGTTTAAATATACATAAGGAAACAATGCTGAAGGACATGATAGCAGTATTCCAATATTTGAGGGGCTGCCACAAAGAAGAGGAGCTCAACTTATTTTCCAAAGCACCAGAGAGTAGGACAAGAAACAATGGATGGAAACAAATCAAGGAGAGAAGCAACCTGGCATTGAGGAGACACTTCCTAAAAGTGAGGACAATTAACCAGTGGAACAGCTTGCCTTCAGAAGTTGTGGAGGCTTCATCATGAACTTTTAAAGAAGAGACTGGACAGTTACTTGTCTGAAATGGCATAGAATCTCCTGTTTGAGCATGGGGTTGGAGTAGAAGACCTCCAAGGTCCCTTCCAGATCTATTCTGATTGATATTTGCATTCAGTGGAACAATCTACCTATGGAAATTGTGTTCTCCATCTCTGGATTTTGTGAAAAAGAGGTTGGATGACATTTTTCATGGATGGTTTAATTGGTATTCCTGCATACTGCAGAGATTTGGACTAGAATGTCCCAGATGCTCATTTTAACTCTACAATTCTGTGACAAATAATACACTTGCCAAGGTAAAAGAATGTAGTAGATTACTAAGTAGGGTTTTTCCTTCAGTCTTAAATGTTTCAGCCATATCATAGTCAGCCTAATAATGCATTTGATGGTTTTCTCCTGTTTGCACTTTCTGATTACTTATGTTTACTATCATACAAAGGCAAGACTTAAATGCTATCATATTTATAATTTTACTAAAAGGAAGGATATAGCAATTAGCAAGTTCCAGATTTGATATTTCTCCTTGTACAGTTAGTCCTCATTTACTGATGGCAACTGGGACCAGCAGCTCCACCATTAGGAAACATGATTACAAAGTGAAATGTCTTGTGATTGCATCCAAGATATGATGTCAGTCCTAGTTGTAGTTGTTAAGTGAATCACATAGGAAACATCTTGCCTTTCCTGCTGGTTTTCCCATGTGACAAAGTCACAAAGTCATCTCTTGGATGTGCATCAAAAAAAGCTTCATCTGACATAAATGCATGATGATTGTCAAGCACCGGAATTGTGATCACATGGCCACGGGGACAATTCAATGGTCGCAACTTTGATGATTGGTTGCAAATCTTCATTCTCGTGTCATCAAAACTTAAAATGGTCACGGAATGAGTGGTTTACAGTGATTGTTTATATAAGAAATCCATGAACATTTTACTGGGCACTGTGACAGAATGGAGAAGGTAAACACTGTCCAGCACTTTGTCAAGAGATCTCTCCAAAATATAAACCACATTGTGATGATAATCTGTGGCTGGAAAAAGCTAGAAGAAAACTCAGTTCAGGCTTCAGTCTCACACAGTCTCTTATAAGAGAGGAAGGTGAATGGAACTAAGAAGTTCATACAAGGCTGACTTGAAGTTGGACACAGAGCAAAAAAACAAAGGATGCCCAAGGGAAGCTGATGTGGATGATTAAAACGTAGCAAGCATATGGAAAGAAAGAAAAAAATATAAGAAGTAAAAAAAGAGGTAATCAAGAAAAAAAATTCTCAAAGTGAGAATGTCAGAAAGGCTAAAGTTCAACATAAGCAGAGATAGGAAAAATACCAATTAGTGTTTCTTCAAATGAGTTCAAAAGCATGACCAGTGCTTTTGAGCTGTTTGGTGAAAATTTCTCTAGCATCAGGCAACTGAGGACAGCAAGTAAAGGGCAGGACTGAAGCTTGAGATTAATAGAAACAAGTTTGAAGAATGTTGATTTGCTATGAAAGAGTTTTAATTTCTCTTAGCCTTCATTTGGTAAGGCAAGGCCTAAAACCAATTAGGCAAGGTCAAATTGTAGAAATGTTATAAAGCTGTAACAACAGAATTCCAACAGCTACAGGATTTCAAGTACAAATTCATGTATAGATTCAACTTCCCAACACATTTGCCCATCTGGGGGTTATTTTTTGTCTCCATCTCTCCCTTGTTTAGAAAATGGTCCAATCTATAATTACGTTGTTGTTCACCAACTCTCACAATTACTAGGTCGGATGAATTGCATCCAGTATTGAAGAAACCCTGCTGATAGTCTACCTTAAATTGTATTTACTCCCTTTGAGAAATTCAGAGAAAGGGGCTTGTTTGGATTTAACTAATATAGCACAGGACACAGAAGGAAAAAAAAGAGACCATATAATTCAATTCACTATTTTTGTGTGGAGCTTAGATCCAAATGTTCTGAATAAAACCCTCATCTCAGCTGTGAGAGAAATGACTGGTATTCTACAATCCTTTATCTATTTCTGATTTTGCTTCTATATTTCTCTGAATCTTGTTTCTATCTTTCTATTAATTGAAGCATGAAAAACTAAGGAGCCTGCAGGCTACTGGAGAGATGGCTATCTAATGAAAAGCAAAGTGTATAGATACTCAGTTCCCCAACTATCTCTTTGTTAAGAACAGTGTAAGAATCCTGTAGCTTTGCCTATCTGTCTATCATAGAAATAATCAGATGGGTATCTGCGTGCAGATGTTGTCTCTATGAGCAGAATATACATTCCAGGCAGTGGTGGGATTCAAATTTTTTTACTACCAGTTCTGTGGGCATGGCTTGATGGGAATGGCATGGCTTGGTGGGCGTAGCTTGGTGGGCATAGCAGGGGAAGGATACTGTAAAATCTCCATTCCCACCCCATCCAGGGGAAGGTTACTGCAAAATCCCCACTTCCTCCTGATCATCTGGGACTCAGGAGGTAGAGAATAGATGGGGGCGGGGCCAGTCAGAGGTGGTATTTACCGATTTTCTGAACTACTCAAAATTTCCGCTACTGGTTCTCCAGAACTGGTCAGACCCTGCTGGATTCCACCTCTGATTCCAGGTACATGTTACATGTACTCTTTCAAATGTGCTCATCCTTGCAATTACATCCCAACATGTAATTGGTTTCCCATGGCAGAATTTCCAAATGAGATGCCATTCTTTCTTTACCTCTCTTGTCATCTCCAGACATTGCCTGCAAAGGTGTCCTCTTGGAGACATCAGCATCATCTTGCTGCAAGAGAGAGACATTCAGTCTCACGAGTACCTGGAGATGGCCAACAGCTTCTGCCACTGGTGACTTTTACTTTGTTCTGTTTTATCAGGGTTTTGTTGTTTGTTTAATTACTCATCTTCATGCCAAGTATGAATTTAACCAATGGAATTTTCCTGACCTTGTGTTATTCAACACCGCCAAGCAACATTACATTAAAAAAAGTGGTTAACCACAGTAAAAAGGCAGAAGGCATAGTTTGCTTTGGCTAATTGCTGAAAGAAAATGGGGCTGCCATGGCTCATAAGTCATACAAAAGGGCACTCAACCCCTGTTAAAATATGGAGTTCATTCTTCCAGAAGTGGATGCTCACCAATTTCTTGAGTAGCTGCTATACTGATTCTAAGGAGCAAATTACACCAATACAATGCTGTGCTATTCAAGAAAAGGATCTAATAGAGACTTAACTCTGGCAGGAATTCTTTGCTCTTTTACTTTTCTGCTACCATCCTTTTTATTTGCTGTTATTTTTGTTATTGTTTCCTAAGGCCAGTGCTTTTAAAATTGCTTCCATGCACAGTCATAATTTATTTTTTTAAAAAAAATAAGCATAAGGTCATGAATGAAAAGTCTTCTTTCAAATATATAGATATCAGTATGCACATCAGAGAAGTGTGTGTGTGTGTGTATCAATGGAAGACTGAGGGAGAAAGATTTCCTTTCCTCATTTGTTCACTGTACAAACAGTTGTAATGCTGCTGAGTAGTGCATTGTGGAAGATATGAACAAGCCTCTCAAATGTTTGCTACCTGCTATGATCAGCGGTTTAAATGATTAATTGTAATGGCAAATAGCCTGTATTTAAAGCTATGAGATCAGTCTAAGGCATTTTCAAACTATGGGTAAGGCCCACTTAGGGATTTTGAGCAATTAAGATAGGAGTGACATGTTTTATAAAAACCCAACTTATTTAGATCAAACTGGAGCACTGTCAAAATATACTGCAAGCTTTGTTCCTCATTTTGTCCAAGAAGCCTAAAATGGAGAGTTAAAATATTACAAAGTCTGGACACACTCATGACAACCAGTTTAAAATTGTAGTGATTAAAAGAAAATGATGTGCTTGCTTATTTTTTGCCCTAACTCCCTAAATATGTCATTCATCAAACAAGTTGGTTTATCATTTTAGGAGTTGTAATACCATGAGAAGTTTGAGAAGCCTGGTCTAAGCTTTTGAAGCTTTAGCTGTTAAATAACAATCATTTATCATAAATCTCTCTATATAATAAGATCTTATAAAGGTAAAGGTTATACATGCTAGTTGTTCCCGACTCTAGGGGGCAGTGCTCATTTCCATTTCTAAGCCGAAGAGCCAGCGCTGTCTGATGACCATTCCATGGTCATGTGGTGGCATGACTAAATGCTGAAGGTGCACAGAACCCTGTTACCTTCCCACCAAGGTGGTCCCTATTTTTCTACTTGCATTTTTACATGCTTTTGAACTGCTAGGTTGGCAGAAGCTGGGGCAAGTAACAGGCACTCACTCCATTACTTGGTGCTAGGGATTTGAACTGCCAAAGTGCCCACCTTTCTGATCGACAAGCTCAGCGTCTTAGTCACTGAGCCACCACATCCCCTTAAAATAAGATCTGTAGGAGCAGTCTATTTCAAGGATCTCCATTCAGAGAAACTATCCATTGAGCAATAGGAAAGATTGTTTCCGGAGATTATTCCCAGATTTTGGAAGATTTGGACATATTTGGACAAGGTTAGAAATAGAGTTGTCTAATGTTGTTTTCATGTACTTGAATGTTTTAATATATGTTTATTGTTTATATATTTTTCCTGTTATAAAATATCTTCTATGCTGGTCTTAGAGATACTCTGTTTCCCCGAAAATAAGACATCCCCGATAATAAGCCCAACTGGGCTTTTGAGCGCATGGCAATAAGGCCAAGCGCTTATTTCAGGATTCAAAAAAATATAAGACAGGGTCTTATTTTCGGGGAAACATGGTAGTTGCCAAAAGGTAATATAGAAATAAAATCAAGTAAGAAAAATGTGGGCAGAGACTACTTTCTCACTTTTTTCTTTTGTTTCTTACCATTATCCCAAACCTCAGAAGTTGAAGATGGGGGAAGAGGGACATATTGTTTTAATTTAGATTTAATGCAGAGACAAGTAATCTAAGGCATTCCATATGTTGTCAGTCTAAAAGCGGACATGCCATTGTTGCTGAACTACAACCCCCAATATCTATAGGAAGCATAATCATAGCTAAGAAGGATAGTTCCATACTATCTGAGGTGTCAAAAATTGCTTCACTGTGATCTGAAACAACTGCTTAAAATAGCATTTAGAATAATCCTAAAATTAGTTCTGATGAAGATTTCTTTATAAACTTCGTTTATGTGAACATGGTACATATTGAGAATTTTTCAAAGTGAAAAATTTCACAATGTTTATATGGAAATTTGCCCAAGTTTTCCCTTTCAAAGTGAATGTCTCCAATCTGCTACATAATAAATAAATAAATAAATAAATATATGTAAAAAAATTCACTATATTTGGAAATTTACTTGCATAATTTTTTTATGTTATGGGGTAATCTTAAAATAGGGCAAAAATTCAGGTAATGCTTATAACATCACAGATTTATTTTATTTATGTCCTACTTTCATTATTTTTATAAACTCAACTACTTTTATAAACTCAAACTGGCAAACATATCTAGTACTCCTCCATCTTTCTATTTTCCCCATAACAATAACCTGTAAAGTGAGTTGGCCTGAGAGAGAGAGTGACTGCTACAGTGTTATTCAGCTAGCTTTCACGGCTAAGGTGCGACCAGAATTCACAGTCTGCCTGTTTGTAGCCACTTTACCACTAGACCAAACTTGCTTGCTGGAATTCTGGCAATGAAATATTCCAGGAGAAAACTATTTCATTAAAATGGAAGCAGGTATTGACTTACAATTACACTTGACAATATTCTTAAAATCCTAAAACTGAGAACAACCTCAATACCTTTTCTGATATAACATCGACTGTTAGCCAATTGAAAAACTAAACTTCAGTTTCTTTGTTTTTTGTTATTATGAACTTAATTGCTCAGAACATTTTTGTCTTAAAAAAATTAGTCAAATACTATATAGTTTCTGGCTTGGAGCCATACCTGTTCTTATATGAACCTACAGAAAATCCTTTAATTCGAGGAGACTCTACCTGATGGAAAAGGGAGGGAAGGACAACCTACTTTTCCCCTTGCCCCCCTCCACATCCATCAACTGGACTCTAGATTGACCTTGCTTAACAACCTCTCTGTTTAATTGCTATTTGAAGGAACAATGGTGTTTAAAAAGTAAATTTTAGCCTACAGGATCCAGTCTAGGTCAACCCCAGGATCAGAAGTTTAGTCTTCTGAGCTTTCAGATTTGTGCTGTACCCATCCTCAGCCTTCTAATTAATCCAATCTGGTCACTGGAACTAGAGGTTTAGTCTTCCGAGCTTTTGAACCAGTGGAGAAATGCTACCGGTTCACACCGGTTCAAGTGAACCGGTAGGAAAAAAAAAAAAGCTAACGGTTCCTCTGAACCGGTATTTCTGCCGATCAGCTGTGCCACGGATCGGCTGTGCCGCAGGATTTAAAATCCTGCTTTCTAGTGAATCTAAATCACGTGTCACAGCTGTTTCCCTCCCCTCACTGTTCTACTTACCTTGCCAAGCCTCCTTTTTCTGTGTGCAGTGTGCGTTTGGTGTGCAGCACGTGTTTGGCACTTACCACGCATGCGCATGCACACGGCACATGTCTGAATTGCTTAGTGTTGCAGTTGCTGGTCCCAACTGTGGTTGTTAAGCAAGAACTAATTTAATTAATTTAATGTAAATTTAATGTAAATTTTAATTTGTTCTTAACCTGGAGTTTTAAATGTGTTTTGGGCTAAATGGATTTAATCCGATTTTACTTCTGCTCTTAAATTTTTATATTCTATATGTTTTATCTTGTGCCTGTTCACCGCCCTGAGTCCTTCGGGAGTAGGGTGGTATATAAATCAAATAAAAACAAAAAACAAAAACAAACTACCTGTATACAGGTTTCTCCGGTCCAAACCTTAGGAAATATATAGTGAAGTATTATATATATGTTGAAACTTACCAACAAAAGTGGTGGTGATATGTTCTTTTCATATGATCAATGAATGAAAATTTATTTTCTTGGTCCTTTTTTTTTTTTGCTATAACTTTCCCAATCTTTCCTCTTCTTTATCTTTATTTTAACACTGCAATTTTTATTTTTGTGCAAAGAAAACATCAAGTCAAAATAACTAGAGTTCATAAGGGTGTAGTTACAAGTGTACATTATCAATATCATATAGTAGTTTAGAGGAAGAAGAGAACTTCTATCTGATGTACATGTGTGGATATTTAATTTGTTTTCCTTTAAGGCTCACTTCACTCTTTTTCTTCTGTTCTGCAGTTTTGAGTCTATGAGAAGAAATTATATAAGATCTATTATAAGTAAAAGAGATATGATCTGTATTAGTTCTCTAGGAGCTAAAAAGGGAAAGGACAATAGAAAATATTTTTCTGACAGAAATGACCAAAAAGGCAAAGCTAATTAAGAATGTTATTTTGGCTGGATCAGTTAAACTTTATGGTTCATAGTCTTATATGTATTAGATTTCATGAACACAATGTCATACAACAGCCCCGAAACTCATTATAATTGCTATATAGTCAAAAGAGCTGATTCTAATGGACAATTAATTTCTACCTGTCATTGTGAAAAAGATTGTGGAGATAAATATGTATCTATATGAAACCATATAGAATAAAATTAAACTATAGAGAATTATAATTTTTAAACAATTTGGAAATAGTCAAAGTTGAATTTTTCAAAGCTGGTAACATTTAGACATGAACTTTAAAAATATATTGCACACAAAAAAATGGAAATTGCCAATGTTGGATTCCTGAGAACGGATAGGAAGGAATAAAACATCTGAGTTCTTGCTTCATGTTGGCAAAAGACTGTATCATTTCAAGTGTTAAGATAACTAGATTGTAAAAGTTTGGGGAAATTACTAAATGGACAAAAAAAAAAATGTCCAGTTTTATGTATCCCTCTGCTGCCAGCTAATGACCATCCATGATTTTGCAGCCAACTTCTGGTTGCTCATACCATTTCAGTGTTTTACTGAAAAGACACTGAAATTGCCAGCCCTAAAGGTTTCTCCTTTTCAGTCATGTCCAACTCTAAAAGATAGTGCTTATCTCAGTTTCTTAGTCAAGGGATCCAGCAATGTCCAAAATCACTTCCATGGTCATGTGGCCAGCATGATTATATGTCGAGGCACACAGAACACACTTACCTTCCCACTGAAATTGTACCTATTTATCTACTTGCATTTGCAGGTTTTTGAATATCTGATTTTGCTAATTTTCTTTGAGAATTGTAAATTGTTCAGTTAAGCATGACACCTTGTCCACTAACACATACATCATCCTCAATTTCACCAAAATGTTTGAAGTTGGCCACCCAAATGTCTTTGCTTCTGTTGACTTTGAAATGCTGGGAACAGAAAGAAACTACTCAGACAAGGAATGCAGAAGCTTTGAGCATCTTGAAAAAAAAACCAACAGGAGAATGAAAAAATCATGATCTAATCAAGATCAACCTGAGGAAACAAAATTCTTCTCTTGTACACTCTATTAGGAAAGAGGAAAATGAATCATTTAAAAACTCTCCTCCCCATTCCTTTGGTTTATGCAATGAGCCAATTTTCGGAAAGAGAAATCTGATTTGTTTGTACATGAGGAAAGCTGCCTAACTGTCCAGATAGCATTCCTCTTGCATATAAATGTCCACTGAAAACTCAGATGATAAGAGAAAATAATTGTTTTTCAAGCCAGGTGTTCTCTACCACATCTGCAAAAGTTTCTATGAGTATATATCTGAGGAGGTAATGTAATGATGTAATGAGGCAGGAGGCTTTGGAGGTAGGAGACAGCAGAAGATAAACTCCATATGGGTTCATTTTTAAGGGGTTTGTGAATTTGGCTCAGAACTGACTGGAAGGATAAGATCAAATTTACTAATGTTGATGGTGAAATCTGTGGAGAGATCCAATTCTAAGCAATGGGAAGCTGGGTAAGACTATTGAGTTCCTGTCAATATAGAAATTGCTATGGAGCACCAGCACTGCAAATCACTAAAGAGAACATGTAGAATTTGAGGTATGTCACATTTTAGCTGGAAGGAAATTGGCTTGACAATCTAAAGGGTAATGGGAACACAAAAATGCATTGATGCTGGGTTGAGACAAAGATCATGAGCAAAGAGACCCTGGAAGGTTGCAGCATTGAATACTTACTGGGGAAATGCTAAATATTAATGACTTCTGCCACTCTTCATCCTATACTCATCATTCATCTCAACTCTATTGCACTTTCTGTGACCTGGTTACGTTTTGATTGGGTGTGATGGTGGAGAGAATCAACTGAATAGGAAAGGGGGAAAAAGCCTTATATTTTTAATGTAACTCTCTGGCTCTGAATTTTTCTTTTGAATGTGCACATATTTTTTATTTAAGGGCACCTTAGCAAGGAAGGCTTTTTTCATACAAGGTATTAACCAAACTACTATAGTATTGTCTTTTTTGCTGTTTGGTTTCTCAAGTAAATCATCTCTGGATTCTCCCAAAAAGGGGAAGTTCATCTTTTTGGGGGGAAACTCATATTGGAGAGTTCTATGCCTAGCATTCACTTCTCCCATTTTTTTTCTCACAACAACAGTCCTGTGCAGTAGGATGGCTTCAGTGAGCTCTTGTGCCCACTAGTGGAGTTGAATGTTCCTCTCTTCAGTGCCAGTCCAACATTTCCAAATCCCTGAAATTACCTGGGCTGCTTTCTGATTCACTTAAATTTATTAAAATCCTGTCTAGATTTTTATACATATAAGATTTTCATAATCAGTGAAAACCTTTGTGGTTATCATAATTGCTGGATTATGTGTACAGAAGTGAACTTGAAACCCACATTTCTAAAAATGAGTAATTTTTAAGCACCAAGAACTAATTCTTCTAAAAGTACAGTGCACAGCATTGAATTGATAGCCAAATAGTACTTTAGGACCAACACAAATTGGTCATTACAACAAGGCTCTTATGACCCAGGTCACCTAGGCAGAGGCAAATTTCAATAGAACCCTTTATTGTTATGTTAAGTCCACAACAAATGGCCTTACAACAGCCAACAAAGCTCCACCCCAAACGTCCCCAAAGGCAGCTACCCACAGTCCCACAAACAAAAGCTGATAATCTCCAGAACCATATCACAAAGGCAGAGAGGAAGTCCAGAACAAGGTGCAAGTCCACAAGGCAAAGTTGTAAGTCATACACAAGATTCCAGGTCCACAGGCAAGGTCAAGATGCCAGAAGCAAGGGTAGAAGTCCATAGGCAGAAACATGAATCAAAGAAGAGTTTTTCCAAGGCTGGGAAAGTGCATGCCAAAGCAAACTGATTGTTCACAACAAAGATACCCTCCCCAGCCTCTGCTTAAGTCAACCCAAGCCAGATGTTCTTGTGAGGAAGGGAGGGCTTCTCCCAAGCAGCCTTACAGACCTCCTTTGAACTTGCCTCTGCTCCACTTTCTGTACACTTGGATTGAGTGGATCCCCTCATCAGAGGGGATCATCTGCTTCTCAACTGCCTCTCTACAGCCAATCCTGCCTCATGTCTGTGAGGCAGGCAGCTCCCTATCTGGTCTACCACATGCCCCAATGTCTGAGGGACCTCGGACAGCATCATCCTCAGCCCCAGCCTCTCCAAATATTCCAGGGGAGATGTACTATCCCTGTCAGACAGTTTCAGTTGCAACTTTTCCTCCTCCTCCAAACCAGGATGCGATGCGGCCATGATAGAGGCCTTTTATTGTTAAACTGTGGAATGCAAGGTTCTTTGGTTCCACAGGTTGAGCTTTGAAATATGCTTAGGCAAATGGGAATTCCAGAACACCTCATTGTCCTCATTCAAAAAATATTGTGGCATATGGGTTTTTAGAGGCCCAGCATGGTTATCATTCTGCTGGCATGAGCCAGCCATTGGATTGAGTACATGAAGATCTTGAGAGAGGTTTTTGCACCAATGAAGAAGGACTAGGTGTTTGCTGGCAAATCCCAGAAGGAATTTAAGCTATACTGAGCATACCTCAGTAAATAACTTCTAATATTTAAATCGTATAATATCTAAGAGACTGCCACAAAGAAAAGGAAGTCAACTTATTCTCCAAAGCACCTGAAGGTAGGACAAGAAACAACACATGGAAACTTTTCAAAGAGAGATCCAACCTAGAACTAATGAGAATTTTTCTGACAGTAAGAATAATTAGTCATTGGAACAGCTTGCCTCCAAAGTTGAGGGTACTCCATCACTGGAGGTTTTTAAGAAGAAATTGGGCAGCTATTTGTCTGAAATAACTTAGAATTTCCTGGTTGGGCAGGGGTTGAACTAGAAAATCCCCAATGTCCCACCCAATTCTGTTATCTGTTGAATTCCACCCCCTTCCTTTCTTTTCATACAGGCAAACTCTCTCTTAAGGCCAAAAATGGGGGAGGGAAATGGTATGAAAGGTGGAGGAAACAGAAGACTTGAGGGGGCTGCCTTTAGGAGATTTGAGAAAAAACTGAGGTAAGCACCACTATTGTGCTGTACATACCTATGATAAACAGTAAAAAAAAGGATAAAAGTCTCCACTGTCTTGTTTTTTGTGTCAATTTGCCACCCTTGCAAAACAATATGCCTCCAGGTTAAAAAAAAAAACCTAACCAAACAAAATTGCATCGTGATACATATATACATGTCATTATGCCACATTACCAAGACAACATGGCAAAACTGACTGGTTCCAGTTGGCAAAAGGATTGAGATCTGGCTATAACTCTCCCTTAATTTATTTAGGCTGGATTGATAGGAAATTGGATTGAAATAAAATGAATGTGTTTTTTTTAAGATTGGAGGAAGAAACATGACTAATATCTGCTATGCTGATGATACTACTCTGAAAATGCAATGATCTGGAAGTCCTAGTCATTAAAGTTAAGGAGCACTGTAAAGAGATGGGACTATGATTAAATGTAAAGGAAAATATACTAATGGTAACAGATATAACATACAGCCTTAGAATTTATAATAAAGACATAGAAGTGGTAGATAGGTGCTAACTTGTATGACTGATTACCAACAGTAAAGGAGTCAGCAGTCATGAAGTATAGTACAAACTATCACTTATGGTAGCAATTAAGAACTTTATGGCATGGATTCAGGCTACTTGAGGGACCCACTGTATTTCATCCCACTGGGATTGGCCCATCTCACTGTGCCAGCAGAAGATACATGTTGCAGGCCCCATTGGCCTGAGTATTCCAGTTGGCAGAGTCCAGGAGAAGGACCTTCTCTTCCACTGCATCTACCCTCTGTAATATCTTGCTCCTAGAGTGAGGCTGTCTCCAATCTCCTGACCTTCCATAAACCCCTAAACACCTGGGCAGTTAGTTTGGAGAGGAGCCACACAGTGAAAGTGGTTGATCGATTAACAACAGATCTCATCTGCGTCAGAATTTGGATCCCCACTAAAATTTCAGTATCCTGTAGGAACTACTGGCTTATTTCAAATGAATATGTTAGTAGTCAACCAAATGCAGTCACTCTGTTGCCTTTATTGCTATGCATGTTTATGTATTCATTTGAATAACATCTGAATGCATATTTGTTTATCTTTAAAGTAGTTTGCATGAAAGTTTCCAGTTGCCATTTTTTTCCTGATGGGTAGTCATGTAATGGTCTATCTCTTCTTTTTTTATCAAGCACAAAGCAAACTTGATAGAATAAAATATAAAAAGGGAGGTTAATTGTCTACAGCCGCAAAGTGCAGCATATGCATCAGAAATCAAAGCAGTTGCTGTAGCATTGCCGATCATGCTTATGGCTCCATTGAGCCTCCTTTTTTTAGAATTATCCATTAGTAAAAATGTAGGGTTCTGGGTGAAAGCAAATTTGCTTCATAAAATCTCACCATAATTTCCTGTCTAGCTGCAAGACAGTGAATTCTTGCCAAATATCAGATATAAAACCACCAGAGGAAATTAAGGAATTTATCTTGATGAGAGTCTACATTTTAATCAGTTCAGCATTTTTAATGAACTGATTAAAAGTTGATTGAAGTAAAACATCTCTGCCATTGTTCAAAGGTGTGTTAGTCAAATATTTCTCCACCGTCTTTTGGGGGAAGAAAGATGATGTTTGGCATTTTAAGAATAATAGATAACAACTCACATTGTTATTACATTGAAAATTACTTTGCCATTTAATGATACGAGCATTGAAGAGAAGCCCAGTGAAAAGTATTTTTCTCTGTCAATGATATTTCCATTTCCTTAATATCAAAAGCAGTTCAGAAGACCTCTTCTAGCTTAAGGACACAATACTTACATATCAAAGATTAAGGATTCACATTTTAAAAAATTAAAACACTCTTTTAATATTTACCTTGTAGCCGTTTATATTTTGACAGTTCCTACTCCATTTTAATTCACAATGAAATAACATTATCTGTTTATCTAAATTACTGCATCGCTTTTCTTTCTTTCGTTCGTTCTTTTATTTTTTTCTCCATGATATATATTTATATATTTTCCTGATACCTTGTTTTTCTGGTCACACAAGTACTTAAGGCAGCTAGCCATATTTAATGTACAAAACAGAAATAGTTTTTCTTTAAAAAAAAAATCTGTTAATGCCATTAGGAAAAGAATATTACCTAATTCTTCTCCAGATTGTGTTGTGGTAAAAGAAGTCTTCAATTACAAGCAAGGAAACATTTCTGTTGCCGGAAATTTACTATATAAATGTGTTTTTCTCCAGTCCTTAAATCACCAGAAAAATATAGTATACGGATATAATTTGGTGTGACTCCAAAGCTGAGTTTTGTTTCATTTTTGCCTTAGTGGTAGGACCAGAAAATGATTACAGTTTCAATGCAGAACACTTTATAGGCAGCAAATAATGGATTCCATTGGATTCATGTCTCTCACCATCTAATGTTATCTATCAGCAGGAAAAACAGTCATCAGTTGCCCTCTTTAAAGGTAGCAGGGCAGGGTTAGGTGAATATAGGTAATTACTAGGGAGGGGAGGTGTCACTATCTTTCAGATTGTCCAAATAACAGGTCACCAGTGTGGTGATACTTTGTGAGACCTAGAATCACAAAAGTAGATAGAATACAAACATAGGGACGTAAATAAGCAAGCAAGCAACCAACCAACCTGTCAAGCTCTTTTTAGAGATAGGTTTAGTGAAGCTCCAGAGTAATACATTATTACCACATGATAATAAAGGGAGCAACAAAGTCAGGGGTTTATAAACTCCCCTTGAGGGTAATCTTAATGTACAATTCTCCCCTAAAAATCCAAACGCCAAAATGAACAAAAATGAACAATGAAAACAATGCAGTGATGGATAATATTTAGTTTGGTCAATGGCCAGATACAGACAATACACTGAAACTTTGGGAATGGTAAATTTATTATAAATACATACAGCTAAAAGTTTCTTCACACCCATTAGACTATCTGCACCTTTCAAGTGGTTAAAATGCAGTATTGCCAGCTAACTCTGTCCACAGCTTGGAATTTGATCCTGATGGGGCTCAAGGTTGCCTCAGCCTTCCATCCTTCTAAGGTCAGCAAAAGGAAGACCGAGATTGTTGGGGGCAATATGCAAATAATGTTTACATTGTAAGAGAGTGCTGTAAATTGTATATAAGACTAAATGCTTTTGCTATACTTCAGTTTGGGAAACCCTGCTTTAAATCTATGAAGGCTGTAAGGGAATGGCAGGATTAGCTGTTAGTGGCCATTGCCTATAGAACTAGAGATGTGGATATGGAATATTGGGCAGGGATAGGCCAAATGGTGTTCCCCAAGTGATAAGCAATAAAACAAAAATCTGCCCTGTGAAACTCCTTGTGAGCAGAAATAATGGGGAACTAGTGGTGCATACATTTGTGACAGAATGGGTAACACACTGATCACAGAACCAGTCTCTTTCTCTTCATTTAAATTTGGTTTTGGTGCAACAGAGAATTCCCAATATCTCTACAGCTCTAGTTCTCTTTTAGTTTCTTTAAGGACTATCTGGTGCTTTTCAAGATGCTTATCAGGCTTTATATGGACTAGAGAGTTTGTCCTGGAGGCCCAGCTGAAATGGTCAAGGAGGAAGGGCATACCCACACCAGTCTAGATTGGTTATTGGTGGTGGACAGATCCCAGTTCCTGATTGCATCATCAGTGAGGGAGGCATTATAGACTGTGTCCATAGCAAAAAATTGTGTTGGGAGAAAAGTGACAGATTTACTCTAAAACTGGAACAGCTAAATGCTACTTTAACCTGAACAGTTTAGCCTGAACAAACCCTGGGGATGGGAAGACAATCATCAATGGCTCATGGGGTATTTTCAAGCCAAATTTAGAATGATGTGAGATCAAGACCTTAATGTTTAAGCTGATATGAAGCACCAGAGGATTGACTCCCAACTCTGTCATCCCCTTCTAAAGCTGTGATTTACTAACTCCAGAAAGAGATAGCCCCAAAGTCAGCAGAAGTCCAGAAAGATATCCAGCTTATCCTACAGCCCTAGGAGACTAAAACTCGAGGCAGTTTTTGGGATGATGCCTGCAATAGAATGTTGACAAAAACTGAAATAGCAGCATTGCAAAGAGAATAATGAAACTGTTTTGGTAAAATTAATGCAACTGAGATATGAAGCAAATATTTTGACTTGGCATTATACATGCTATTTTTTTATTAAAACCAGAAAATGCTACATCCCTTCGGTTAGAAAACTGATACATAAAGTGGCAAAGGGATGTCAGTGAAAGACAAGCCAGTGGACTAGACAATGGCAGAGATTCAAGATCCAATAAATATCCTATGGAAAAGAAAGTTGGCAAAAAGTGCTGAAACTTAGGAAGAAACCAACAGCGTTTTCAACTAATATCCCTCCCCACTGTGATGGCAGAATCTGGTACTCAAAACTAAACTTTTTCCTTTCTTCACCTTTTTTTTTAAATGAAGAACCTGGGGAGATGTGTATCTGCTTATGAAGTCACATTTTGTATGATTCTGATCCTCCAAATTACTAATCAAGCTAGGAGCTGATTTAGATAGGAACTTTGTCACTTCAAAGAAGCCTTGCTTTGATTTAGCTGTTTTTGATCTCCCAGTTCACTTCTAATTTTAAGAATCACCAATCTGTGTGAATTCCCAAATTCTTAAGATGGAAAACTACTGTGTTTCCCTGAAAATAAGCCCTCCCAAAAAAATAAGCCCTCCCCCAAAAATTAAGCCCTCCCCAAAAATACTTAAATGCATGTGCAACTGGTTTGGTTAGGGTTAGGGAGACAGCAAGTCGGCAAGAAGAGCCCGTCTTGCTCCAGGAGGCCAAATAATAAGACCTCCCAGAAAATAAGGCCAAGCGCTTATTTTGGGGTTCAAAAAAAATATAAGACAGGGTCTTATTTTTGGGAAAACATAGTATGTAGTTGTATAAATTACAATAGCTATTTAAGTCATGCATTTTAACAAGGTATACATTTCCTGTATTACAATACAACTCTTAAGTTTACCAAGAACTCTAATCTAATGAATACATTAGTGCACTTAGTGAGGTTGTTACATATTAAATTCAGACTATTATTTGCATGTAGGTTCCATGAATAGGTTGTAATGACTAAATGATCAAAACAGTTACAATGAATCCTAAATACACAAAAATTAGTCTGAACGTAGTCTCAAATGCTTAATTTGAAAGTCATTCTAGGTTACTTTCCTACCACTTTGGTTACTCATCTTTAGTATACATTTGTACTCTTTTTGTACCTCCCAAATTCTTCCATGCCTAATCTGAAGTCTGAAATACACTAGTACCAAAGTTTTATTCTTTTTCAGAATAATAAAAGGAGTTTCTGTTTCAACCCACTCACATGTGCAAATTTAAACCTGTATTTCTTTTTTTTAATTACATTTGTATGCTGTCTATTTCACTATCGAGTGACCCTAGGGTCTATACGATTGGTAAAATTATTTTTAAAATCATTTTGTTGTATTTTACAAGTTATTAGTCTGTAAATTGAAGCAGTTTCACATAACTTCACAGACAACCGAGTTGTCTACTATGAATAATATCTACAGCATCTGCTATAAAAAGTAATTCAACTTTATTCAGAGTTGGACTCCAGCTGAACATATCCTTTGAGATATGTCTAAGCCTCTTTATCTGGAAGAAGTTTAAGCTGGTTGATCCTAGGAAATGGATAGATTCTTGCCAGGGATGAAATGCTGTGAAGTCTGCTACCAGTTTGCTTTGTTACCAGTGCCTTAGACATGCACATTGCACAACGAGGTGAGGGAACAGCTATGTCGCACAATTTAGATTTCCTGTTTTCTAGCGAATATAAATTGTGTGGCACATCAGAAATACTGGTTCACCTGAACCGGTAGCATTCTTTTCACTACTATTTTGCCCTGAACCAGTAGTATTTTTTACTACTGGTTCAGGCAAACCAGTCTGAACTGGTAGCATTTCATCTCTGGTTCTTGCGACTGTGAGTTCAACCACCTATGTCTTGGATACATGCTTCTCTTGTTTGGTCAAGGTCTCCTAGGAGATGATATGGGGTTGGGTCCAAGTGGAGTTAATGACTCTTTGTGTGAGTGGTAGATGTTACCTGTCTTGAACACGCCATTCTTAGACACAACCGTTTTTGGCAAGTTTCCTCCAGTTTCGCCTGGTTGGCACTCAGCTGCAGAGGACCCTGTATGAAGCAGCTTATGTGAATATTTTCACTCTGGATTCAGTCCTGAGCACAGTTCCAAAACAACAGTTCTTGCATTTGTGATAGAGAACCTCTAGAAAGCTCAGGATGAAGATGATGCAACTGTCCTGCCATCCTGGATCTCTCAGTGGCTTTCAATATCATCAGCCAAGATATCCTTCTGAACCAGCTTCAGGAACTGGGAGTAGGGGAAAAATGCATTAATCATTTCAAGTCAGTATGTCATTTTTAATTTACGCTTTTGAAAAACTAGAAATAGTAAATAAGCAAAATTTCCCTCCCCAAAATTTTAGATGCTTCCTAGTGCTACCAACCAAATACTGATTTTAATTTCTTTTGGGGAAAGGACAAAAACAGAAGATAATTAGAAAATATCACAGAAGGAATGTGACTATGGCAGAAGCTCCCAGATCCTGTTAATGAGCCAGGAAGATCATGGAATGAAAATACAAAATTGGAAACTCTGGAGCATATTCACCTGGAGACTTATATTGTCCTACATATTTGTCAGCAACACTTTTAGCCAAACAGAATGGAATTATCATTTTCTGTAGCCTCTTCATGTTACACATTCAGCAATACTCTTGCAGCCTTAGCTACAACAAGCTTGGTAGTTATCTTAAAGTATCCATTTTAATTTTACCTCACAATGTTTACCCCTAGACAATTATATTTAACTTGTGTAGCCACTGTCCCTCTCCTTACTTATTTTTATAGGGTTTTGTCTCCTGAACCTGAGTCATCTTTATGTCCCCAGAAGTCAAAGATATTTAGGTTGTCATATGTAGTAAATAAAAAAATAAATTAAAGGTAGCAAATCTGTCAAATCTCCTGCCTTTTGGAGGAGCATTCCCCCATTCCAAGAGTCAGGGATAAAAAATAATCCAGTTCCCTTTTGAAAAGCACCTTTGGATTGCTGAGTGAGGGTTTCTTGTTTCTTCCAGCACTGATTTGCATCTATGTTATTATTTTGGCATTGTGGCTTTTAATTTTTTTATTTTATTATGTGATCCTTCTTGACTTTTACTAACATTAAAACATTAATGCTTCTCCAAGCATGTTTGGAAGCTGCAAGGTCATTTTCTATGGGGGGGAACTCAGTGCCACTGGTATATTTGGTTTATGTGGATTCTTTAATGACAAATTAATGTTCTCCATATGGTATATAGTTTTCTAGCTAATAAACTAGCTAGGTATTATTATAAGTATCTGTTCACAACAATGTGTAGTCATAGCTGCCAGTTCTTTAGCTGGTGTTGGTCTTCATATGCATCGAGTTTTCCCAAAAACCTAGAACATTATCATGGTTAGTTGTACATTCAGCCTAATGTTCAGACCTGATTTGGCATTTATCCACCTATCAAGTCCTTCCCAAGGACTTTGGATAGGCAGTTGTTTATTATTAGGCAAATAATTGTTTGTAACCAAGGTCAGGTTATATTAAAGAAGTTGGTAATTATTTTGTAAAGCAATATTCTTCCCTGTGTGCAGGTTCCTCAAAACTGCTTGTATTAAAAAATCTGAAGTACTTTCTTTGTAGGCCAAATATACAATAGGTGCTGGGTTTCATTTATTACTCACTATAGTATACAGTGATGATTAATATGGGCTTTAAACAGGGATCGGTTCTACTCACCTCCGCTACCAGTTTGCACCAGGAGCGCACACGTGCACTTCTGTGCATGTGAAGATTATTCATGATGACGTCCAGGCGAGTGGGCGGAGCCTCCCGCCGTTGTTACTACCGGTTCGCAAGAACCGGCCCGAACTGGAAGCAACTGACCACTGGCTTTAAAGCCTCATGTGTTATTCTTATTTTTAAATGTAAATTGACTAACTGACTAAAGTTTCTCCAGCTTGGTTTTTCATGTTGATCAAGAATATTTACTGCACTACTGTTACTATGTTCCAAAAGAGGCATAGTGGCTCAGTGGCTTAAGGTTTGGAGAAGGAGAAGGTTTGTGCTCCAGCAGTTCGAGTCCTAGTCCCACGTGATGGGGTGAGCTCTCATCACTTGCCTCGGCTTCTGCCAACCTAGCAGTTCAAAAGCAAGCTACATGCACGTAGAGATCTAAATAGGTATCACTTAGATGGGGAAAATAACAGATCTTTGTGCAAAAGTACAAATCCAACTAGTGCTGGACCTGCCCGAATGTGATGCCTGAACACAAGGTGACATCAGTGGAGAGAAAAGATGCTGCAGAACACCACTAGCCATTCTAAGTGTAGAGCTATTTTGCCCCCTGAGGTGTACTTTTGGATAGTGCGCAAGCATGAATTAAATGAATTAGCAGTCTTAGGCGGAATTAGCAGTCTTAGGCGGCCAAATAACTACTCTGTATTAACACCATTGCCATTTGCTAAATAAATAACAAACTTTGTTCAAGTTACTTCATATAAATTTAGGGTGGAGAAAAGGGAAAACAGAAAATAGTAGGTAAAGATTGTAATGGCACCAAATTTACTGGTATATGTATCTTTGGTGCCATCTCCTCTTTTAGTTTAGGTCAATAAGCTTTCCCAACTCAGAACAAATCCTTTGATAACTTCTGTTATCATCATCATCATCATCATCATTTAATGACCCCATAATCCCTTGCAGGATGGAATCTGAATGGAGCTAGCAGAGTGTTTTAATGGCCGGATGCCCTTCCTGTTGCCAATGCGGAGTTTTGTTCAGCAGATATAATCTCAGTATGCCCAGAGAGAGTAATATCTGCCTCTACCTGGGATTGAACTCACAGCCTCCTGATTGTGAGGCGAGAGCTCCACCTCTAGGCCACCTCACCACTCTCTTTGAGAACTTCTGTTATATTCTGATCATGGCTTCCTATGTTCTAAATCCTATAACTAGTGTGGGTGAGGCTTTCCTCCCATTTTCTTTTACTTTAATCTTCTGGTTGCTGTGCTGCTTCTGCTGTTATTTTTCACTTTCCAGTCTTCTCCTGCCAATTAAGGTTTTGCCCTATTAGTTTCCTTCAGAAAATGCCAAAAACATCTTACAGAATTTTCTGGGAACTGATTTCCTAACTTCATAAGAGGAACTGTATTGTTAGATCTTTCCCCATTGTTCCAGGCAAAGGTAAATAATGCTGAATACCATGGTCACCAATCGGCATCTCCCTGGATAGACACATTATGCTGCAATTATTAGGGAGGAAAATGGTTTAACTGGTATGTTCCAAGAAATACCAAGAATTCTCTTTTCTGTGAAAAGAGAAACATCACATGTAACATGAATTCTGGGAAGTTTCCAGGGTTTTATGTAACGTAGCAGTAGTTTGAAAACAACAGGAAAAGGGCATCACTATAGCAACACAAATATTACATAATTAAAAACCAGAAGCGGGCACATGAGCTTTAAGTGCCATGGTCTTGTCAAAAACAAGATATCTGCAATCTAATGAAAGTCTCTAATATGAATTATTTATTGGTTAATTAAACTTTCTTTGATATCAGCTTTCTTTTTAAAACAATAATAAGGGACTTATAAATATAAAAATACTATTATGCTATATAATCAAAAAAATAAATAAAATATCTGAGATATAGCAACAAAAGGCAGAAAAATCATAAAATTACGTTTATATTAAGCTACCACTGTGAAATTTCTGGAAAAAATATTTTTAGCCTACGTAGCATTAAAAAGATTATAGTAATGGCACCTGTTATACCTCCATTGAAAATGAAGTTATAGTAAAAATAAGACAAGTGAACACCATTTTTCTGTCAATGGTTAAGGCCCTGGCCTAGATCCTGAAAGAGGAAAGGAATTTTTCTAAAGCATTTGATAGAATATTTTTTTAAAAAACGTTGCACTAAAACTTGTCTTCCCTTTAAAACCCATTACTTTTTACTGGCAACTCTTGTGCGGGTGATGCCAGTCTTTCAAGGTAGATACTACCTGTACTGTAGTCCAATACAAGTAGTTGTTGACTTACAACAGTTTGTTTAGTGACTGTTCGAAGTTACAACGGCACTGAAAAAAGTGACTTATGGCCCTTTTTCATAATTTATAACTGCTGAAGCATCCCCATGGTCACGTGGCTTACATTTGGATGCTTGACAGCTGACTCATGTTTATGATGCTTGCAGTGTTCTGGGATCATCATTCAATGGCACTGAATGCCAAACCTGTGTCACATAGCACTCATATCATCTTATAAGTTCAACATAGGCTATGAATGGAACAGAATGTTTAACCACGTAGTATTTTATAGTATAACCCGTTTCATGCCTTGTTGTTAGTTGCAAAGTTGTGTCTGACCCATCACGACCCCATGGACAACGTTCCTCCAGGCCTTCCTGTCCTCTACCATCCCCCAGAGTCCATTTACGCTCAAGCCAACAGCTTCAGTGATTTTCATGGCTAAAGGACATCTATTTATTCAATTTCTATCCCCACCCATCTAAACAAGTAGCTCTGGGCAGCAAATAATCATAAAATCAATTAAAACTAAGTAGAAACAATACAATATATATATATATGTGTGTGTGTGTGTGTGTGTGTGTGTGTGTGTGTGTGTGTGTGTGTATATATATATATATATATATATATATATATATATATATATATATATATAGTGCCAGGAAAAAATAATAACTGTAGATACTAATATCACTAGGAAATGGGACCTGTAACATACTCAAGACCCAGGCCCGGGCACATAACCTGTCTTCAAAGCCTTACAAAAGGCTGACAAGTTCAGGGTCATCCTATTCTCTAGAGAGATAATATTCCAGAGGGCAAAGTCTATGGCAGAAAAGGCATGTCTCCTAGTCGTTGGCTGATGGGACCCGCACTGGATGGGTAGAAGCAACTGGGAGAAGGCAGTCCCTCAGATAACCCAGGTACTAGCACCTTGAATTGCACCAGGGGTGAAATGCTCCCGGTTCAGACCGGATCGCCTGATCTGGTAGCGATGGCGGCGGGTGGTTCAGAGAACTGGTAGCAAAAATCCCTGGCCCCTCCAAGCCCAGCTGAGCTGCACGATCATCAGAGGCTTATTATTTTAACTTTTAAAAGCATTTTTTCTACAACCTCTTCGGCTGCCTTAAAAAGCCTCTGACGATCCCAGCTGAGTTGCCTGATCGTCAGAGGCTTTTAAAAGCATTTTTTCCTGCAACCTGTAGAAAAAAAAAATGCTTTTAAAAGTAAAAAAAAAAAAAAATTGGCCACGCCCACCCAGTCACATTACCACCCACCGCCAAGCAATGCCCACAGAACTGGTAGTAACAAATTTTACATTTCACCCCTGAATTGCACTCAGAAATATACTGGCAACCAATGCAGCAATACTTGCATCAAATATCCGACAAATTAATCTGTGTAATCATTTACTACTTGAGCAATTGCATTCTGTACCAATTGAAGCTTCTGAATACTGCAAGGTCCAATCTGGGTCAGTCACCAGGACCAGAGGTTTTGTCTTCCAAGCTTTCAGACTCATGCTGGAGCCCATCTTCAGGAGCTCTGGTCCTGGTAACTGATCCAGATTGGATCCTGCAACATTATCCTGGTACATGTATATTTGTCTTCAGTCTTCTGAATGCACTTCAAGGGCACAACAGTGATCCAGATGGGAGGTCACAAAACCATCAGTGACTGTAAGCACATGCTCAGTTACTTTGTGTTGAATTTTTTAAAATTGTGTGTATCTTCCATTTCGTACCTTTAAAAATACATTGGTGTCTTTTCATATTACTTTTTTATGCTTCTTCTAAACAGCAGGTACTACAAAAAAGAACTTTAAACTGTGAAACATTAGTAACCATAGGGGGCAAAAATGATATTCTTATTATGTTGGGAATCTTTTAATAAGATCAGTTCGTCCAATGCACCCTGCAGCTATAAAAACTGTTTTCAAGTTTTCTTTTAATTGAGAAATTTTTATTTGACATATATGTTCTTTTTTCACAAAAGCTTAGTTTAATAGAACATCTTCTTCCATAGTGAAACATTCTCTGCAGTTCTCCTTTCCAGCAGAGATATTCCAGGAGTTGGTAAAGACATATTTTCAAAGGAGCTAAAATATACCTGAACCTCTGATTTTCTTTCCTCAGCGATAAGAAAATAACTCCAAAGGATAGAGAGGGAGGGAGGGAGAGAAAAGGGGGGATTGGGAGGATGAAGGGAGAATGACTTGAGTTTCTGCAAAGCTTAGGCTGGACAGTGAAGTGATGATAAAAGCAGCAAAATGTTACCTGGAGATTTGCAGTGGAGATACAGATTATAACTAAAAAGAAAAACTTCACAACTTCAATAAAACATAGAACTCCTCTGAAGAAATTGGAACTTTGCTACTGCCACTTTAATGGGGGAAAAAATTGCTTTCTAACTGTATACAGAGAAAATAGCAATGCCAACTGAATAGGAATAACTTGTATACTCTTTTATGTCTGATTGAATATGTCTCTGCCTCAGAGTTGCTAAGCATCTATTATCTAAGAACACATAACCACAGAATATTGTGCATGAATATAAAGAAGCTTAGATATAGAATATTTATTGATGGAGGAACTTCATTGTTCCACTTATAACAAGACAATAGTATTAAAATACAAAGGAGGAATTTAATTTACAATTTACATGGGCTCAATAGGTAAACTTCACATATGATGAACCTAAGCTTGGGTATAATCTCCAATGCCCTTAAAAAGTATTTGTCAATTTTTAGATGTACATACAGGATAATGGGTTAAACACTCAATGTGCCTTGTTGTTGAAGGTCATTTTAACATAACTAAAATTAAATATAGCTTTTCTCCTAGATCTGCAAATATTTTTTGTCATGAATTCATCTTGTTCCAAGATGACTGTTCATTCCAAGATGAATTCATCTTGTTCCAAGATGACTGATACATCTTGTTCCAAGATGACTGCTATATCTACTACTTGAAAATAAAGTATCAGGTATCTTTGTACAAGCAATAAAGTCATATAAACTTGTATCACAATGTACACAGAGAGTTCATTATAAAGCCTGGACCCTTGATATATAATACCACTTGTTCACCACAAAATTCAAACAATATCATAATTAGCACATTCCATTTTATAAATGGTCATAAATAATGCACTTGGCTAAAATATTTGTACTGCTATCGGGGTGAGCGGGGAGGCTATGGACAATTTTGTTAATTTTGCATATACTACGGTATTTTAGTTTATGTATTTGTTTGTGTCCCATTTTATTAATTTTACAAATAAGGTGGTGAACATATCTAATACACCTTCTTACTCCTCCTATTTTCTCCATAACAACAACAACAACAACCTGCTGTGAATAGATTGGGCTGAGAGAGAGTGACTGGTCCAAAGTCATCCAGTTGGCTTTCATGCCTAAGGCAGGACTTGAACTCATGGTCCCCTGCTTTGTAGTCTGATGCCTTAATCACTAGACCAAACTGGCTTATTATAGCTAAGAAGAGAAAAAAGGAATACTTATTTGGATTACCCCAATAAAGCTTAGTGTACCTATTGATTGTGAAGATGGAACACTTATTTTCTTAGTTGTAATAATAGATGCATGCTGTTCCAGGTTTTACACTCTTAGCATCAGAAAGTTACTTACGGAAAACACTATGGCATATTAGTATGAATGTAATGTGGCTATAATTACCCACTTCTATCAAAAGGTGAGTTGCAGCCTTTTGTAGTATTTGAAAAATGACACTCAGGACAGAATTATTCCCCCTTAGCATAATAATTCAGCCTTGAAGCTACAATGCATGAATGACAGTCACTACGTCTGTTTCGGAGGCCGAACTAATATTAAAGAAGCATACATTATAATCACCAGTGAAAGTGGAAAATGTGCCTTGTAGACACTTGTAGTAAAGAGAGAGAAAAAAAGATGTATCTATTGCTTCATTAATATTCGGTGATACACTTGCCTAACATTCAAGTTTCCCATAATGAAACTACTGGACATTCTCTATGTGTGAATGTGAGTATTCCTGGCTACTTGATTTTTGCAATGATTATTAAGGTGACCAACTTTTTTACAATGAGAAGGCGGACACAAATATGTTGAAGAAAAAAAATCGTAAATAAAAGAAACATTTTATTCATTGCAACAATGAGCCTAATGTATGTGTGTGTGTATGTGTGCCATGTCGTGTTTTGGTAAGAAGTAAACTAAGCCACTTGTGCATGGCACACTCTTGCACACGGCGCAGTCTCTCAAAACAATTCTGCTTTGCGGAGCACATGTGTCTCATAATTACGTCTTGCCACACTGTACCGAGCCTTGACGAATCGGCATGTCAAATACAAATACGTCATATCACACGCAATGGATCGCTCGGCATCAATTGAATACGGAGATTTACAGATAAGTGTTCAAATATCGAAAAGGAGAACATGTAGGAGGACACTTTTTGAGAGAGGATAAAACTTACAAAAGAAGGACTGTCCTTCCTAAAAGAGGGCGATTGGTCACATTATGATTATGGAAGCAGGTTTTATAAAACTGAACAAATTTAGGGAAAACAATACATTATAGGGAAAGGTAAAACCTAACTACATCCTACCAGGAGGAAAATCAAAGATCATGTGCCTTCTAGGGGTAACTGGGAAGAGAGGGAGAAAGACAAATAACTGAAACTTCCAAGGCAAAAGAAGAAGTAGAGTGACAAAAAAAAAAAAGGGGGGGGGGATAACAACAACAACAAATCTTTTTATTTATAGCTTGTAATCCTATGTCCCCTTGTGATCAGTGACGGGCTGAAAAGTCAGTGCTACTGAATTAACACAAATGATGTAATCTATGTATATATTAAAATCTTCATATCTTAACTTTGCTTGCATTTTTAACTTTGTAGGGCAATTGCTTTAAATGAAATGAATTTGGAGACATATATATATTCTCTAATGACTAAATCATTCTCTAATGGTCCTAAATCATATACTTGAGGCCCACTCCTCAATTCTTGGGTTAAAATGTATACTTCACTTATTTCACAGCAATCTAACAAAAATAATGATACTATTTCTATATCAGCCATCTGAGGGTTGTGTCATTTCTCCTTCTACAAATGTAGATACTTCAGATATCTATGTAGTAAATATGGGATCAGCTTAGCTTTGCTTATCTATATGAAATAGTTCTAGGTAGGTTTTTTTGGGGGGGGGCGGTGGAGTGTGAAGTGGGAAAAGTGTCCGTTGAAGAAAGAGCAAAAAGGAATAGTTTCCATGTAGTGAAACAGCAGATGTTTCATAGAACAAACTTACATCACATTTAAGCAAGACACGAGAGATTTAACATAAACAGAAGGCAAAATAGTTCAAACTGCTATTGTTATTTTCTTAAAATTTATTTTTGAGCAAGGGTTTGACCTAACATAGATATTTTTCTTTGTTTAGTTACTGAGGTTTTGTTTAGTTTACTGAGGTTATCGTTAAAGAATGCATTTCTCTACAATTTGATATAACTCCTAGTTTTATAAACTGAATTAAGCAACTCATCTAATATATGAAATGTATGAAAAAAACTTTAAATAAGTTATAATTTGGAAATAACAGCTGAAATACATCTTGATATACTGTGTAGATGAACATGTTACCATACATACAATGGATCTTGTGAGAAAAATAAGGGGTGGTGGTGGAGGGCATGGGGAATAGCATATCCCTCTCATTCTCTACTGCTGCTATTCCTCCATGTCAAGGTACCCAAAGTTTTTCCAGGAAGCAGGGATACATTAAAAATAGGGCACAGGGGAAACTGGGAACAAGGGAAAAGAAAGTTGAAAGTCTTACAAGCCAAAACTCTCCAAGAGCCATGGAGGTTTAGAAGTTAGAAGTTTGGCTAAAATGCAACCTGCTGAACTGGCATGCAGAAAATTGGAAAAAATTAGCAAGAAAGGCAGCAACAATAAGGCCTCTCCAGTCATTGTGGAGAAATGCTGTTTCTCACAGTATTTTGAGCTCCTTTCCACTGTTCCTAATATTCCAGAATAATGTCAATGCTATCACTATCCTTGCTTTTAGTTTTTTTCTCTACATAGTTCAATTTAATAATGGGGGCTAAATATCTCATTTGATTCTATAAACAACAATTATTCATGTTGAGCTCAATTGTGGATGATTCTTTGGATGTGATTATGCAATTTTCATAGGAACAACAATGGGGTTTGCCATTGACTGCTTTTTCTCTCTCCATACAGTTCTGGTATTCCCTAGATGACCTTCACTTAAGACTCCATCCATCCCCCTCAAATTAGCTTCTGAACATAGCCAAGATCAGCAAATGTTTGGGGGTCAGTGAACAAACTGAAAGTTCATGGAGAAGTCAATGGAGTTGAAAAGTTTGGGGACCCTTGTTCTAAAGAGTTCAAAATGATTTTGTTTTTTTAAGTTGTCAAGGAATGTGACAGGTGGCTATAGTATCCACTGTCAAGGTACTGTAAGCCCTGGAATTGATGCAGTCTCCCATTTGTGAAGGCCCAAGGTGATGCACTTAACAGGTTAAAATATTTTCATTGCTCCAAGGCCTCATCTAGCAGGTCCATACAGAAGTTTCATAATCTAAGAGTTCCAAACAAAACAACCTGACTGCACAACTTTCAGGTATTAAATCCACTTTTTTCTATTAAAAAAAGTACCTAATCAGTGCATTCTGTGATAGCATGAATATATCTTCATCTTACATGGTCAGAATAATCCTTCTATTTATCTCCTCAGGTTGCTGGTTGAGAACTGCAGGTCTGAATATTCAGTTGTGTTCTGACAAATGCAAGGTTTTTGATCATGCCAACAACTGGCTTTGTTGCAGTGGAATGCCCCAGAGATTTGTATGACTCCCACCCTGCATCTGTTCCTGAAGTTGCTAAAAGCATGGCTCTGCTCCCAGGCCTGGGACTAAAGTGGATGCTGAGCCTTTGTAAGTTTTTGTTCTTTCTACGCCAACTCAGAAAGCTCAAACTGCCCAAGGAGCTGCTGATACAGTTTTATAGAGGAATTATTGAGTCTGTCATCTACACCTCTATAACTGTCTGGTTTGCCTCTGCAACCCAACAAGACAGACACAGACTTCAGTGGATAATTAGAACTGCAGAAAAAGCAATTACTACCAACCTGCCTTCCATTGAGGACCTGTATACTACACAAGTCAAAAAGAGGGCTATGGAAATATTTACAGACCCCTCTCATCCTGGATATAAACTGTTTCAACTTCTACCCTCAAAATGACGCTATAGAGCACTGCACACCAGAACAACTAGACACAAGAACAGTTTTTCCCCGAACGCTATCACTCTGCTAAACAAATAATTCCCTCAACACTGTCAAATTAGTTACTATGTCTGCATTACTATTAATCTTCTCATTGTTCCTATCACCCATCTCCTCCCACTTATGACTGTATGACTGTAACCTTGTTGCTGGTATCCTTACGATTTATTGATTGACTGTTTCTAATATCATTTGATTGCTTATTGTACCCTATGACTATCATTAAGTGTTGTACCTTATGATTCTTGATGAATATATCTTTTCTTTTATGTGAACCAAGAGCGTATGCACCAAGACAAATTCCTTGTGTGTCCATTCACACTTGGCCAATAAAGAATCTATTCTATTCTATTTTTGCTGGTTTGGAATATGTTTGGTTGTTAGATTTTGGATGTCCATTAAAAAACATTGAGGCTTTTCTTTGTGTGCATTGTAAGCTGCCCAAGATCTTTGGGGAGTCAGGAGGCCTCCCAGGAACAGAAGAATGAATAGAACGTATATGTAAGATGCTGTCCAATAACTTGAGTGTAAGAAATTGTTATCTAAGTTAGCCCTTTAACTTGCCATCATTCTGTGTGGAATGAATGAATGAATGAATCTGAGAAAAGTCCCCATTTCACTGAAAGATGCTCTCCAACACATAAGCGCAAGAAGCTGTTACCTAAGTTAGCCCTTTCACTTGCCATTGTTCTGTTATTTCCATTAATTCTGCTTAGACATGCTACAACATCCCTCCATAGTTATATTCTGAACATGTTTCACAGTTTCACAATTCTCCACATGACACAAATACCTAATTTAGTCAATGCCTTCATTTTAGTTAAGAGTTTTTATATATAAAAAGGGATCACCCCCACAACTCTGCCTTAAAGCTTTTTTTAGAAGCTAATTCCTTAATTAAATTAATATTTGGCTTATGTAGTCTTTTCAAAGTATTTCATTTATCATTAGCTGAAAATGACAGCAGTTAAGCAAACATATCTAACCAACAGTTAGATGAAAAACTCCCAGTTGAAAGAAACATAAGGGGAATGTCAAAACTGAAGAAAGAAAACCTTTGGGAATTTCCTTACTAATGAAACAACTTCTCGACTACCATAAGGTATTTAAATCGCTATACATATTTTAAACTCGATTTTATGGATTCACTTTTTCTTAACGTTCAAATTTAGAAGCTATCATGAAGTACATTTTGAGCTATTTTTCCCCTCTTTTTCTCCCAAAATATTATTTTTTTTATCAACGTGGTGGATTATCTCTTCTAGCCGTACACAATGGAAAAGAATAACTAATATTATACAGGTAGTCCTCCACTTACAACAGTTTGTTTAGTGACCATTCAAAGTTACGATGACACTGAAAAATGTGACTTGTGACCATTTTTCACAGTTACGACCTTTGCAGCCTCCTCATGATCATGTGATCAAAATTCAGACACTTGGCAACTGGTTCATAGTTATGACAGTCCTGGGGTCATGTGATCAGCTTTTGCGACCTCCTGATGAGCAAAATCAATGGAAAAGCCAGATTCACTTAACAATCGGGTTACTAACCTATCAACGGCAGTGATTCATTTAACAACTGTGGCAAGAAAGGTTGTAAAATGGGGAAAAACTCTTTTAACAAATATCTCACTTAACGACAGAAATCTTGGGCTCAATTGTGGTTGTAAGTCAAAGATTATCTGTATTGTCTTAGGGTCTTTCAATGTGCTTGCTTTTCTTTTTTTAAGGGGTAATAAAAACTGTACATTTCAGCATCAACAGAGATGCTTTCTTGTGAGCCTCAACCCAAGGGTGCTATTTAGCAGGTTCTGACAGGTTCTGGAGAACCGGTAGGGGAAATTTTGAGTAGTTTGGAGAACTGGCAAATACCACCTCCGGCTGGCCCCAGAGTGGGGTGGGAATGGAGATTTTGCAATATCTTTCCCCCAGGAGTGGAGAGGGAATGGGCATATTGCAGTATCCTTCCCCTGGAGTGGGGTGGGAATGAAGATTTTGCAGTATCCTTCCCCTGCCACGCCCACCAAGTCACACCACACCCACCACGCCATGCCCACAGAACTGGTAGTAAAAAAATTTGAATTCCACCACTGCCTCAACCCCATCAGTGGCTGTATTCAGTTTATGGATTGCATTTGTATGTATGTCGAGGTTCTTTGACAAAGCCAAATTAGGGTGTGCAGCATTGATTATGTTTATTCACATACAGTGTGTGACTAAAGGAAAGATGGCTTGTTATTCTGCATACCTTGGATTTCCCTTGAGAAGGTGTTATTGCAAAGCACTAGAAGTTCCTCTGTGCTCTGGAGTGATGCCTCGTGTCTACAGCCTGACTTATATTTCCAGCAGTAGCTTTTGACATGATAATTCATGGTATGGAGGAATATAAAAGAATGTTGCCATGATCTGCAATGGAAGGAAACGTGTGACGTTCTGTTGTCGGTGGAACTGCAGTGATATGAACGCTGGACACAAATTACAACTGACTAGCATTTGCAATCAATTTTTTTTAAAATCCATGGGAACCCAGGAAAGGAATCTTCATTAATTTGTATTAAAGATTTATGGAACAAAATTACCAGACTAGAAATATGCATCCATAAATCAAATGGGATGGATTTTCTTGAGCACACATCCACAGTAATATAGTAGAAATGTGTTTAAATAGTTCCATTTGTTCTCTGGTGATTTTTCCTCCCTTAATTTATGCACTGGTCTTTGATGGAATCTGCCTTAGTTCTACACGGGTGATGGCGAACCTATGGCACGCATGCCAGAGGTGGCACGCAGAGCCCCTCTGTAGTGGCACAAGTGCCATCGCCCCAGGTCAGATCTCCGTGGCGTTTCTTTCGTGAGCTTCTGTTTCCCTGCAAACGACAAAACAGAAGCTCACAAAAGAAAAAGATCTTACCTCTTGCTGCGCTGCTGGTGTTGGGATGCTCCGCCTCCCACCAGTCAGCTGATCTTCAGGTCTCTGCTGTGCATGCACGCATGTCCGTGAATGCACAGGTGTGCAAGTCCATGCATGCGCACACACATGTCTGTGCATGCACATGTCCGTAAATGCCTGCGCATGCACACATTTGCATATGTATGTGCATGTCCACACATGTCTGCATATGCACACACTCACACGCGCACCTTTCAGTTTGGGCATGTGCACATGTGCAGTTTGGGCAGTCAGTGTCTAAAAGGTTCACCATCACTTTTCTATACACTAGAAAACATTTGATCAGATCAGATCCTCTCTTCTTTCACTGTGCTTCAGAAGGTGCCCCGACTGCATAAAAATTAAAACACCATGGCAGTCTAAGGTCAGTCGCAGCTCGTGTTTATGATGCATTGAGTTCACATTGAGCAGCACTTGAGAAGCTCAAGAAGTCCATTTATGCTAAACAAGGAAATGAAATGGTCTTGCTCTAAATACCCATTCTGAGAATATGTCTTGCGCTTCTCCACTTTAAAACAAATAAATAAATAATTGTGTGGCTTGAAAAGCCCTAGCAGGTAATAGGAAACTTTTATTTCATCTCCTTTTTCCTAATGCTCCATTAACCTCCAACATCTGCTCTCTCTCTGTGCGCCATCAGCAACTCCACTAATCTCTCCATACTCGCTGTTCCCTCCTCACAGAAAGAGTCATCTTTAATAATAAAAGAGTGTTCCTCTAGGCTTCTCCCCTCTGCTCCTCTCAAGATCAGCCATAGGGGATCCATAGTAGTGCTGCCTTGGCAGAGGTTTTCTTTTGTCTCAGCTCTTTCAGCTGCTAAAAGTGTCCATGTGCTTACAGGACCATTTAGAAGCAATACCAAACCACGTGCATCCTATTTTGTAAATAAGGCAAGCTGACTTTCTCACACACTGTGGGCTAAGTTCCCTGTTATTTGCATAGGTTTATTTTCCCATTTTTTTTTACATTCCAGAGTGTACGAATCCTGGAAATTCAGAACAATTTCCAATTGGAGGAATAGACGACCAAGCCTAACAGATTCCACATACCTTCAGACTGTCCTTGGACAGTGTTTGAATAAGGTGGATATGCTATTCAACCCAGATATGCTGCTAAAGTCATTGTGTTCTGACCCAGCTCCCAAGCATGACAAGCATGCTGTTTTTAACTAAATGTTCCCTTTATTAGGAGCACCAGCAGCCACGACCAAGAGTCTCTCTCTCTCACACACACACACTCACACACACACACACACACAGCAGTCGAATAGAACAGAACAGAACAGAACAGAACAGAACAGAACAGAACAGAACAGAACAGAACAGAATAGAATAGAATAGAATTTTTTATTGTCCAAGTGTGATTGGACGCACAAGGAATTTGTCTTGGTGCATACGCTCTCAGTGTACAAAAAAGAAAAGATATATTCATCAAGAATCATAAGGTACAACACTTAATGCAGACTCTAAGTGCCTATGGAAAGTGAAGCTCGCTCCCTTTCCCCCTGAAATGGCCCCATCACACCAGGAGTCTCTCTTTCTACCCACACTCGTAAAAGAAGTCCTGGAAGGTGTGCCCATTCTTTTTCCAGCAGCAGAGACACATGCTCCAAAGATTCCAAGAAAGAATTCCAATACAGTTCCAGACAGGATTCAGAAGTTTGGACTATCAGTGGCTGACCATCAGGGAAACGAATAGTTGTCTGCCACACCTATTTGTCTCCACTCCCTGCCTTTTATCCCCAGAGCTAGGGTGGGGCTTAGTTAGCAGTGATGGCTCTTCCATCCCAAGGACCAGTCCACAGAATTCTGCTGCTCTCCTCTCCTCTGTCTTCTGCACATCCGTGTATCAGGCACTGGACTCAGCTGTTCTTCCTCTTCCTCATCAGCCACTTCCAGATTGGGGATTGTTGACTCTCCATCTGGGGACTAATGGTTGGCCCAGGCTCTGCGTCTGTCTCTATTTCTGACAGCTCCATTCCCTCTCAGAGCTCTCAGATTGCCTTGATGCTGGCCCCGACTCCTAATCCACCTCCTCATCTGATTCACTATAACACATTGTAGCAAGGAGGAATGGCAACTTCCTGTAACATTAGAATGGGATGTTTAGAGATAGCTGGCTATATGTGCATGTGCACAGTCATGTATTCATTGATTTCCATATTAAGCTGAACCTTAGAATTGCACAGAAAGCAGACTTGCATGCGATGCACATGCAAAGATCTTCCCTGGGCTGTTGGTCTGAGCTCCAAGCTTGGCAATTTGGTTGGAAACATTTTGTCACTATTCGAAGGAGACATTGTCAGTATGCTTTGAATTGTGCCCTTCTGTCAATTCAAAGTGCACTGACGATTTCTCCTTGAATGGTGATGAAAGGTTTGCAACCAAATTGCCAAGCTCAGAGCTCAGACCAATAACCCAACTATCAATCCAAGGTACTTATATTCAAATATATTCCAAAGACCTTTTCTCTATAGTTACCTGGGTTTTATAAGCAAATGTGAATCCTTAACCATTTTTCATGGTGAGTTTTATGATCTTTTTCATAATGTCTGAATCAGGCTAATGTACCTTCAGATTGGGAAGCATAATCTCCTATCATTTCCCTTCCTTGAACCAACATAATTATGGGATCCAATGTTTTTGCTGTGAAGCACTGCTGGTTTCCAAATAGTAAAACTGATGAAAACATTCATGATGGGAGTATTGGGGTTTTGTAGAACTATTGCAAAACTTTTATTTTAATATTGGCAGTCTGTTTCATTAATTTTATTTATAACCCAACTTAGTCCTTATACAAATCTTATTTGTGATGGATCATTTGGGTTGTAAAGATATGGTAGGAGCACTCTTGCCCCCTAGTGCCCATTTTCTACTTGATTCATATCAATGATTATGGATTATGGTGAGGTTATTCCTGTGGTGATGGAAGAAGATGAACCTTTTTCAGGTTCTAAAATCCTCTTTTTGATCTCAGGAAAATGTATTTTTCTTCTCTGAGAAGGTTGCGACCTCAGTAGAAAGGCAAAACATCTTAAATGAGGCTGTTATATGATGGTGGTGATTCAGTTATACATCAATCAAAATCTCAACTCCAAGATGGACTCATTATAGATTGGGATCTAAAGTCTGATCAAATTCTGTTTCACTTAATCCACTTTTAAGACTGAGAGGATTTTTCAAGAACAGATTATAATTTAGAACACACACCTGCTTTTCAATGAATGATAAAGGAGGGAATTAAACATAAGCATTAGGATCCTCTTTGTCCATCAGCATGATGACAGTCACAAAATTGAATAGAACAGGAAGAAATTTGGTGTGGGGGAAGAATCCACCAAAATAAATGTTGTGTGTGAAAACAGACTGATTCTCATTGAAAATTTTGAGGGGTGGGGACATAGATATTCCTCTGGTGTATTCCTATAAAAAAGATAATCAGGCTCGTTGAGTTGGTCAAGAATAAACACAATATAAGAGGACAGGGGAAACACACAAAGGAATGTAACACAGAATAAAATACATACCCTCCCATGGCGTCTACTATCAAAAATTCAAAAGTTCAAAAATTCTAGAAGTTTTCATTTAAGTTTAATTTTGGCTATCTAATTTAAGTAATAAACATTAGAGTTAAGACAAAAGCCTTTGCTATCTTATAAGAAGGTTAAAACATGTGTGTTTGCTTCAAGAAAGTGAATGTGTCTTTTTTTTTAAAGTAGCACATCTTTCCAAATTAGGAAACAGTAAAAATATTGTGAATTTTTGCTTGTATTTTAGATCACTGCTCAAATTAGCCACAAATTATTCACTGCGATGTTGCATAATTGTGACATTTTAACAAATTGATGATATTCTTAATGTTAGCTCAGTATTTACTGAACATCCAGCCATCATTTTATTAGCTCTAAATGAAGTGCTGTATGAAGTGGGGCACTTAATCTAAAGAGCTGATCATAACTACTGGTTACTGAAAGCAAATAAAGTTTGTCTTCATGTAGATTAGACATCACAGTTTCTGGCAGTCACACAGGCTCCAGACATAACATATCTTATATTTATGGGCTATATCTCTGCCTTGAAAATATTCCAGAATTTAAAGGTTACAACTAGTTTGCAGCCATCATCACACAAATAAATAACAAAGTACTACCTATTTGACTGTGTCACAAATATTTGTTCATTCATTTACTTTCTTAGACGGGTACTAAAAAAGAAGGAAAAGCTAAGTATCAGTCATTGATAGCAGTAACAATGTTTTGTATAGTCTCTTACAGTAAATAACTACCTTGGCTTGTAGCATTCATAGAATGAAATAATGAATTTTATATAATAAAATAGCACTTTACATGGGGCTACCCTTGAAAAGTGTTCGGAGACTACAGTTGCTCGAGAACGCAGCCGCGTGAGCTATGATGGGTGCACCTAGGTACACCCACATTACACCAATTCTCCGTGAGCTATACTGACTCCCTATTGGTCTCCAGTCACAATCCAAGGTGTTGGTTATTATCTTTAAAGCCCTACATGGCTCAGGGCTAGGGTATCTTCGAGACCGCCTTCTACCACATAACTCCCAACGACTGGTAAGATCCCACAGAGTTGGTCTCCTCCGGGTCCTGTCAGCTAAACAATGCCGGCTGGCGGGCCCACGGGGCAGAGCCTTCTCTGTAGCTGCCCCAGCTCTCTGGAACCAGTTACCTCCTGAGGTCTGGACCATCCCCACCCTATTGGCCTTCCAAAAAGCGGTGAAGACTGGGCTTTTCCAGCAGGCCTGGGGCCATTGATCTCGCTTGTGCAATCCGGCGAGATCCGGCCATGAATGGTGTGAATGAGTTTTAATGTTTTTAATGTTTTTAATTTTTAAATGTTTTTTATAATGATTTTAAATGCATTGTGAGCCACCCTGAGTCTTTGGTGAGGGGCAGCATACAAATTGAATTAATAAATAAATAATAAATAAATAAATAAATAAATAAATAAATAAATAAATAAATAAATAAATAAATAAATAAATATTTTAAATATAATGAATGTACAATGTCTTATCTGTGTCCATCTTTTATGTAGATTTGTGATGCAGTTTTCACATAATACACCCCATGGTATTCATTTCGTTTGTTGGGTTTTTTTAAAAAAAATATTATTTCTGAGATCTTTCTCTCTGTCTGCTCTTGTTCATTCTTTTCATTTTCTCTTTTTCTTCTTGGGGAAAAAAAGTATATAACATATAGTAAAGTTTATCTTAGATTGACCCAAATTTCCCTTGTATTGTTTGCAGTTCAGGAATAAAGACAGAAAAACAAAGGACAAAAAGAAGTAACAGTAAGCCAGGCAGAGACAGACAAATATGGAAAAGCAGAAACAAAGATCAACAGTCTGAAACATTAACCTTCAACTGTGAGTCATGGCAAACCATTTCTTTTCAGCAGATAAAACAGATGTGATGCTATTCATAATGACACCAATAGAGAATCTCCTTCCACATCCCCATCAAAATAATAAGCAAAGAAAGAAAGCAATATAAATGACTGATAGCAATAAAAAAGAACAGTGCATTGAAGGAAGTAAGGCAGCAATCATTCCCAGCAGCCAAAGCCAGAGCCTTAATCTTCTTTTCTAGACAGTGACTTTGCTTTGTCTGAGTACTAAACCATGGTAACAGCTAGACTGGCATATCCCATCAGGAGCAGCGTAGTAGGATACCCTTCCATAAATTACATGCACAGGAGGAACACAATTGTGAAACTCCAACTTATTTCCAAAAGTTTTGTATGAGTTGTGGTACAAAACAGGAAGACATATTTTGGGTTTTGAGTATCATTTTTGTTGTGTATGTATATGTGGGTGGCCGTGCCTTTGAATCAATATTGACTCCTGTCAACTGCCTGGACTAGTCCCTGCAATTTTCTTGGCAAAGTTTTTTTTAAGTGATTTGTCCTGGTCTCCATCGTAGGAATGAGAGAGTGTGGCTGTCCCAAGGTATCCTATCTGGCTTCTCTTCATGTTTAAGGCAGGATTAGAACTCATGATTTCCCAGTTTTTAGACTTAACCCTGTACGAAACTGTTCAGTAACATAGGGCCATATAGGAAAAAAATACTTATTTGATCATTCCATGCAGTTCTTGTTAGTTTGGGTTTTTTTTTTAATGGGAAACATTTAATTGTTTCATTCTATAAGAAGTTGTGTTTAGTACTCGGTAGTGTTTCCATTTCCTTCTGGAAATGGTTAATTTTTAGCCATCACCTCAAAGGAAAAAGAAATTAGATAACACACTGAAATTCTATCTTCAAGAAAAAAAGGAAAACAAGAGTAATTAGCCACAGAAAATATATAAATCAGTTGATCATTTTGATAAATTTCCAGATACATTAACAGTGGAGTTTGGAAGTTATCAGTGATAATAAGTGTCACAAATTTCAATACAGAAATACTTTTACTGAAATGTATGTCATTTTCTTTCTTTCTTTCTTTCTTTCTTTTTTTTTTTTTTTTGAGCACCAAGGTATACATGAAATTACAAAGCTGCACATTTTAAGTATATCTTGCAGACAACTGATACTCTTTATACATCTGTTGCCCTGTGTGGCTATCAATTGTCTGCAGGTACTTGATGAAGAACTCTCTGGCTTGATATTAAGTGCTAATAAAGGAGAAAACCAATCTAGAATTAAGGAAAAATCCTGATAGTTCGAACAATTAATCAGTGAAATGACTTGCCTCCAGAAATTGTGGGTGCTCCAACACTGAAGGTTTTTAAGAAGAGATTGGAAAAGTATTTGTCTAAAATGGTAAAGGGTTTCCTGCTTGAGGAGATGATTGGACTAGAAGACTCAAGGTCCCTTTCAGTTCTGTTATTCTGTTACCCAGGCAAGCTAGTGGATCCTTCTATATAGAAATAAGTACAAAGAGTTTCCTTTTTAAACTTGCTCAAACAACATGAATGACTTGAATGCAGAGCATTCCTTAATTCATTATTGTCCTTTGCTCCTGATTTCTGGTTTGATCTTTGATCTGGATGTGACCTCTGATCATTGCCTTGCCTGAGAGTTCCTGCTTTAATTCAGTTTGATGCTTACAACTCATCCCAGATTTTATGAATAGTGCTAATAAAATCTCAGCACTATTTTCCATGAAAACCAAGGAATAGAGTCAATGGAAATCTCTTACAATCTTACTTGGGTCCACAAGAATGTGAATGCTAACTTTAATTAATCCATAGACAGAAGGGATATGAAATCTTACTTCGACCTAGGGGAGCCATAATTTAATCAAGGCCTCCAAGACACAATTAGTTGAAGACAAAACTATATTCCCATTCACTCTTATCATCCACATGCCCATCTCCTTCATACACAATCCATGCATACGTTCATTCTCTCTACAGGTTGGAAACACACAAACACTGTTCTCCTATACAGCTTATTCACATAGTCATTTTTGAAAAAGCCTACCCCTTAGTTAATTTACTATTTGTGAGAGAAGGAATTTCAGAATAGGCCACCATAAGACATTATCTTCCAAGTTTCAGATAGGTATGGAAACATTCTCCATTGGTTTCTTTTTTTTAAAAAAAAATAATTTTTATTAAACAAAACCAACAAACAAACAAAAAACCAACAAACAAAAACAGATATTTACATCTTCTTCTTTTCAACATCTTCGCATCAGTAATCCATATTTATACATTTTCTCTTTCTTATCTTAATATATCTTTTATGCATATATTTCTAATATATCATATATATACCGTTATATTCTCTTAATCTAAATATTTTATTTACATTTAACATAAACAGGTACCTAATTTCCTTTCCACAATTTATATCTTCCCATTTGTTTCGTATTCCTCCACCTAATTTAACCATTGTTTAGTTTTCTTTTGCCCCCCTCTTTTTTCCCCCTTTTCCTCCAACCATTTATACCATTTCTCCCCAGGCTTGGTTTCTAAAGGGAATTGTTCCAATGATCCTCTAGTGAAAAATGATTTTTTTCAAGCTGAACTACTATGGCAGGTAAGGAAAAAATTGCAGCTAGTCAGGAATGCCCTGTAGGTTGTTTATTCCCCCATTGAGGCAACCTTACATTATGAGGGATGTTCCACAACATATTTCTACTATTCCTCTTCCTCTCAAGGTAAAATTTGAGTTGCATTCAGTGTGCTGCAAAATACAGCAACAGCAAAAATGATTTGTGATATTTGTGTCCTTTGACATTCTGCTGAAATTCCTTTTCATTTTAAACATGGTTTGAATGATCTGAAGTATTACATGAAGGACAAAAATGGTATTTTTCTCTCTTTCTTATGTAAGATTCTGTAATCTAAGTGATATTTTACAGTCAGTAACTGTTTTTCCCCAACAATCTGCTTTATTTTAAGGATGAAGTTTAACACAATTCTGTGGAATGATCTTTGTAATATTAACATCTGTAAATATAAACCTAAGTCAAGATGTTTTTTTTAACCCTTCTTAGATATACGGGAAGCTTTAATGTGCTCATTCTAAAAAGGTACAGAAATCCTGGAAACATGATTGAAAATAAAGCTGCATACATTATCATGCCCACACATATCTATGGTATATCCACTTCTAGAATACTGTCCACAGGTCTGGTTGCCACATTTGAAAAGGATATTACAGACCTTAAAAAAGTACAGAAGATAATAAAGGCGATCCAACACCTTTCTTGTGAGAAAAGGCTAGAATATTTAGGATGGTTAAACCTGGAGAAAAAATGAATGAGATGTATTAGTATTTGCAGAGCATGGAGAAAAGGGACAGGAGAAATTTCTCTCCCTCATTCAAAACACTCTGACCAGATCATCCAAAGAAGCTGATTGGAAACAAATTTGTAAAAGGCAAAATAAACTACTTCTGCAGGGAGTGCATAATTAATGTGAAATTCATTCCATGACATGACATAGCTACTAATTTGGACAGCTTTAAAAGGTAACTGGAATAGTTCATGAAGAAAGGATCTGTGAAGCACAATTAGTCTTGAGAAGTCATTGTTACCTTTATTTTGGCATCTGGTTACTCTAAGAAACAAAATGCCTTGACCTGATCCAGCAGAATTATTTTGCAATCCTTTTGCGACTGTGCAGCATTAGGGCTTTGGAGTTAAAAAAGATACAACTTCTTACTCTACTCTTCCTAGATGCTCAGCTGCCCTGTAATCCCAGGAAAAGGTGAAGCTACATTAAATAATTTATTTTCTCATAAAATTTCTATGCCACCTATCTCCCCTACAAGGCAACTCTGGAGTTGAAGACAGATGATCTGTTTATGTCCTTGTCTGCTTTAAAGCACCTTTATGCCCCTTTTGCAACCAAGCTCAGGGGATTCCATGCCTTTTTGACTCTGAATCCAAAGTGGCGTATAGTCATATTCTTGTTTTTATGAACTGGAGCCCATTGCTAGCTTAACTTAAAAGAGGCACAATTGTGTACATTACATCAACTACTGTGTTTCCCTGAAAATAAGACCTTGTCTTATATATTTTTGAACGCCAAAATAAGCACTTGGCCTTATTTCCAGGGAGGTCTTATTATTTTGAGGCACGTGGCTCAAGATGGGGCTCCTCTTGCCATCTTACCTGATTTCCAGCTCTGCATTTAAATATTTTCAGGGAGGGCTTATTTTCGGGGGGAGGTTTATTTTAGTGCATGAGCTCAAAAGCCCAATTGGGATTATTATCGGGGGATGTCTTATTTTCGGGAAAACAGGGTATATCTCATGCTATTCTGTTTCAAAAGAATATAATGCAAGGAATTTTTCATTTCCTGGTTGCTTCTCAAGTTACTTCATTGTTCCTGTGGCTGCTAGAAGTACATAATGAAAATAAAATAGAAATAAAGGACACTGACACTATGTACAGTTCTTAGAACTGTTTCTATTGTAACCCAGAAAAAGGCAAACTGCACTTTCCAGCTGCAATGATTACTTTTGTGAACCCTCCAGTATCTAAGAATTACTTGTAGTCAGGGGAGGGAACAAGCTTGTTTTCCCAACATTTTGCTCCTTAATGTTGTCAAAGGAGTTATCAAGAATCTTTCTATAATGGAACAGCATGGGCATATGAGCCATTACACTTATGTGCTGGGACTGAGGGCAGGAGTTCTATTAAAACATGTTATCAGCAATATTTTTCAAGGTCTGTAAAGGCCCATTCAAGAGTTCAAATATTTAGAGCATTCTCCATCTGTGAGCTAGAGAGTCCAAACTGCTCAAATAACACTGTATTTTGCAAAGACTCACAACTTTAGTGGAAATGTCTGCAGGAAGGAGTTGGCTTCCAGTTGAGCAAAGACTCTGATAATTCTAGTATTTATAGAAAGTGAAATGTACACCAGGGGTCTGAATCTTATGGCTAGTGGTCTGTGTGCAACCTTCCAAGTCATTTTTGTTGCCCATAGTAATAAATGGTAGATGCTGACAATGATGCCCAGAAAACCCAGGGCATTGAATGCTACTTAGAAGTCTAGCCATGGAAAGTGCTCCAGAAGCAAAAGAGTTCTGGTGATGGTGGCTTTTCAGCTAACCTCCATCCAACCCAATAACAAAGCTGACAATAGCAGATCTTAATTGGGCAGGATGTCCATTTGGTGTCCTAGGCCTCTCACAATGAGCAGTGTTACAATTCAGGACTTCAATCTTGGCTTTGTAGCAGGCATTGCTTCTGAGATAGTGCCAAGATCTCTTGGCGGTAAAAGCAGAGAGACAATGCTTGGTCAAGGAAGGCAGGCTAGAAGGCTGGAGCTTCCAAGGGATGGAAGGAAGAAGTACCTGAGAAACAGGACCAAATCCAGGATACAAGAATCTCTCTGTAAGCAAGGAATTAGGGAAAACTCCAGGATGGATTTTCTAAATTATACTGTCCCTGATATGATATTGAAAAAAAATATTGATTATTGAATACTTTATTTGGCCAAGTGTGATTAGACACATAAGGAATTTGTCTCTGGTGCAGAATCAATTATTAATGAAATCAGACATGGGCATTCTGGTTAATGAAAAATGCTGCTGGCTGAATAGCCAAAATAAAATAAATATCTGCTTCACAGTAAAGTCCTTAAAATAAATTTTGATACTGTTCATCATTGTCTTGCTTTTGATTTGCTAGACGTCATACAGTATATGTGAAAGTTTCACTACTGATCTAAATGAACTATTTCTCTAGTGGTAATCATGATTTGAATGTGACAAATTTGCCCTAAAATACTGTACTATATGGCTAATGCATGGTAAGATCTAGTTTTGCCTTCCCTTTCCCCAAATAACTTCCTCTATCCCAACTTCACTCTGATTCATTTTTACTAACAACATCTAAATTCTCAGAATTATAACTAGCAATCTTAAATATATAAGTATTCTAATTTCCTTTAAAACAAATAGGCAATTGACCAGGCTAATTTCCTACCAACACATCACATCAAACACATAATCTAGACTGACACTTTGCAAAACTGCTTCTTTATCAAATTAACATAATCTGCATTTGTAAATTTTGGAAGTGTAGTTTCATCTTTAGAGGAAGTTATTTCTGAATGGAAGATTCCTCAGAAAATCATCTGACCAGCCAATCATCAACTGGAAAAACAATACAAGAGAGTCCAGTTTCCTAAAAGATATTTGGGGGTATTTCTTTATATAATAAAAGGTAAAGGTAAAGGTTCCCCTTACACATATGTGCTAGTCATTCCTGACTCTAGGGGGTGGTGCTCATCTCTGTTTCAAAGCCGAAGAGCCAGCGCTGTCCGAAGATGTCTTCGTGGTCATGTGACCAGCATGAGTAAATGCCAAAGGCACACAGAACTCTGTTACCTTCCCACCAAAGGTGGTCCCTATTTTTTTACGTGCATTTTTATGTGCTTTCGAACTGCTAGGTTGGCAGAAGCTGGGACAAATAAAGGGAGCTCACTCTATTACGCGGCACGAGGGTTTTGAACCGCTGACCTTTCGATCAACAAGCTCAGTGTCTTAGCCACTGAGCCACCGCATCCCTCTTTATATAATACATATGATTACATTTTGCTACAACCAAAAGGTAATGGAATATTGAGCAACATTTATTTATTTATTTATTTATTTATTTATTTATTTATTTATTGGTTCGATTTATATGCCACCCTTTTCCAGAGACTCAGGGCGGCTTACAATGCGTTAAGCAATAGCCTTCATACTTTTGTATATACCTGCTTAGAAGGGCTTTTGCCCCACTCAAGCGATATTCTTTTTTATACACAGTCAGCTTATTGCCCCCACAAACCAGGTCCTCATTTTATCTACCTCGAAAGGATGGAAGGCTGAGTCAACCTTGAGCCTGGTGAGATTTGAACTTGTAGTAATTGCAGGCAGCTGGTGCTACTTAACAGTGCTTTAGTCTGCTGCACCACCAAAGCGTTTCAGAAAATAGTTTGAAAAGTTTGAAAATGAATAAGTTTCTTCAGAGCCATTTTATATTAATATACAGTATAGCCAACTCCATCTTTTTTCCTTTATCTCCAAATTTCATTATTCAGGAAACATACTTTTATAGGAAATCATCTTATTCTTCTATACTATTTTGGCTAAAGGGCAACATTTCTTGCTCATTATGCCTCTCCCCCCTCCTCTCCCCCCCCCCCCCCAAAAAAAAAGAAGAAGAATGAAGAGCTGGTTTGTAATCATACCTGTTATTTTCTCTTCTTGGACTTACAACATTTAAAGAAAAAAATAGTTTTTTTTTTTAACCTGGCATCCATTTTTTTTAAAGAAAGGCGTGTAATGTATCGGTAGTACATGGGCTTTTACATGGCCGAGGAAAAGCTTGTACAAATGAAGAGCATTTTTTTTAAAAAAACCCCACAATTACAAAGTTCCTGTTCAGTAGTTTGAAATATAGACTCTGTGATGTGTTAAATTTGTACTAAAATCGAAATAGTTTCAACTGGGGGTGGGAAAGGAGAGACACATAACTCTATAAATGGCGCTCCAATCACTGTAAGTGGCAGCAAAGAATCATTACAAAAGACAAATGAAGTACTTTTACAGTATATTTAGAGAAGTCTTAAGTGCTGATGAGCCCCTTCAGCCTGTTAAACTGCTAAGCTGCAAGCTTTACACTTTCTTCCTGTGAAGTATTTAGAGCAAGAAACATGGTCTTTTCCCCCATTCTTTTCTTGCAATATTGACACTTTTGTAAATGCAATGGTACATAAGGAGAAGTTGGAATCTTGTAAAAGTTATTCTTCTAGTGCAGCCTTCAGCATTTGCTATATTAATACCCTTACTTACCCATTCTTAGGACATTTTTTCTAATTTTATGGAAATCAATTTGCATATAGTGTGTTGGGTTCTGTTAGATGTTTCATTTAGTCATTCAGTTTCCTTCATTTAGGATTTTTTTTGGTCTAAATTACAGGAAGCCTTGCTCATTTCATGCTGCATTTATTAAAATCTGGTCAGTTTTGTGTGTCCATGAATTGCAATAAACCAGCCAAATCCACCTCACAGGGTTGTTGTTGTAGGGAAAATAAGAAGAGAAAGGAGTATTAGGTATGTTTGCCACCTTGAGTTATTTATAAACAATAATAAGGGTGGGATTAAAAAATCAAATAAATACATGCTCAGAAACACTTTTTTGCTGTTCCCAAGTATCTGTCCTTTGTGTTTTACTCAAGGTAGCAAATGTAATAGTGGTGGCCATAAAATAATCATGGAGAAACCCTTTTAGCAACTATTATTCTGTCTTCCCTAAAATGTTTTGGATGGTGTGTTATTCCAGAGAAAACTACATGACATTTAGATTGGATTGGATTGGATTGGATTGGTCATTCTAAGAGAAGGTCTTGATCCAAGGGAGACCACTGTACCTCAGATAGCCGGACGTGAGTCCCTTTTTGTGAAGTGGGGTCGTGGGGTGCAGATGGGTCTGTTGATCATGTACCTGGCTCCCTGCCACGTGGCAATGACCCTGCCCGAACTCCTCAATGTTATAGCCGAGGTGGCGGCTGATACCCCCAGATTTGTGGTCATGGGGGATTTCAACCTGCCATCCATCGGTGAAACATCTGAGGTAGCTCGGGAGTTCATGGCTTCCATGACGGCCATGGACCTGACCCAAGTAATTCACAGCCCTACTCATATGGGGGGGACACACTCTGGACTTAGTTTTTATCTCTGGTCAGTGGTTGAGTGGCTTTGATATAGGGGATGTAGATATTGAACCCTTGTCATGGTCTGACCACTCGCTCCTTTGACTTGACTTTCTGACCGCCGTACCCCATCGCAGGGAGGTGGAGCCAACCAGGTGGTTCCGCCCCAGGCGCCTGATGGACCCTGATAGGTTCCAGATGGAGCTTGGGCCATTTCCTGAGACTCTAGCTCATGACTCGGCTGATGACCTGGTGGCCACCTGGGATAGGGCTGCTGCCGGGGCTTTGGACCGGGTCGTGCCTTTGCGGCCTCTGACCTGACACCGAACTCACGTAGCTCCTTGGTTTTCCAAGGAGCTGAGGGAGATGAAGCGCCGGAAAAGATGCCTAGAGAGCAGTTGGAGGGCCAGTCGTTCCGAGTCTGACTTGACACTGGTAAGGTCTCATATTAAGACCTACCTAGTGGCGATAAAAGCAGCGAAATCTAGTTATTTTGCCGCTCTTATCACATCATCAGATAACCGCCCAGCCGCCCTGTTTAGGGTGACCCACTCCCTCCTCCATCTGGGAGCGCGGGAGGACCCCTTGCAGGGCCGAGCTGAGGATTTTGTACAGTATCTGGATGATAAAATAACTCAGAATCGGGAAGACTTGGCTGCCGACTGAGTTAGTTCAGACGAGATGACTGAGGCAGGCCTTGAGAGTGTTATCTGGGAGGAGTTCGATCCTGTGGCTCCCGAGGACGTGGACAGGATCTTGGGATGGCTGAATGCAACCACATGTTTATTGGACCCGTGTCCGTCCTGGTTGGTGCTGGCTTCCCGGGAGGTTACACGAGGCTGGCTCCAGGGGATTATTAACACTGCTTTGAGTGAGGGTGTCCTGCCGACCGCCTTGAAAGAGGCGGTGGTGAGGCCTCTCCTCAAGAAGTCATCCCTGGATCCGGCTGTTTTGGCTAACTATCATCCAGTCTCCAACCTTCGCTTTATTGCGAAGGTTGTTGAGAGTGTGATGGCGAGACAGCTTCCCCAGTATCTGGATGAAGCTGTCTATCTGGATCCGCTCCAGTCCGGCTTCAGACCTGGGTACAGCACGGAAATGGCATTGGTCGCGTTGGTGGATGATCTCTGGAGGGCCCGGGATAGGGGTTATTCCTCTATCCTGGTCCTATTAGACCTCTCAGCGGCTTTTGATACCATCGACCATGGTATCATGTTGCGCCGGCTGGAGGGACTGGGAGTGGGGGGCACCGTTTTACGGTGGTTCTCCTCCTATCTCTCCGACCAGTCACAATCCGTGTTGACGGGGGGCAGCGGTCAACCCCAAGACGCCTTGTTTGTGGGGTGCTGCAAGGGTCGGTCCTCTCGCCCCTCCTGTTCAACATTTATGTGAAGCCGCTGGGTGAGATCATCTGTGGTTTTGGGGTGGAGTTCCATCAGTACGCTGATGATACTCAGCTGTACATTTCCACCCCAGACCATCCCAATGATGCCTTGGAAGTGATGTCCCAGTGCCTGGAGGCCGTGCGGGTCTGGATGGGGAGAAACAGGCTTCGACTCAACCCTTCCAAGACTGAGTGGCTGTGGCTGCCGGCGTCCCGGTATTGCCAGCTGATGCCATCGCTGGTTATTGGGGGCAAATCATTGGCCCCCAGGAGAGGGCCCGCAACTTGGGTGTCCTCCTGGATGCGTGGCTGTCTTTAGAAGGGCATATGACAGCCGTGGCCAGGGGGGCTTTTTGTCAAGTTCGCCTGATACGCCAGTTGCTCCCCTTTCTGGACCGGGACTCCCTATGCATGGTCACTCAAACACTCGTCACTTCTCGTCTGGACTATTGTAACGCTCTCTACATGGGGCTCCCCTTGGGGTACACCCGGAGGCTCCAACTGGTGCAGAATGCGGCCGTGCGGGGGATTATGGGAGCGACAGGGCGCTCCCATGTGACTCCTCTCCTGCGCGAGCTTCATTGGCTTCCGGTGGACTTCTGGGTGCACTTCAAGGTGTTGGTGATCACCTTTAAAGCACTCCATGGCTTAGGGCCAGGGTACTTACGGGACCGCCTTCTGCCACCAATAGCCTCCCACCGGCCGGTTTGCTCTCACAGAGAGGGCCTCCTCAGGGTGCCGTTGGCCAGACAATGCCGGCTGGCGACCCCCAGGAGGAGAGCCTTCTTTGTGGTGGCACCTACCCTATGGAACAATCTACCCCCAGAGATACGAGTGATCCCCGACCTCCGGACTTTTCGTCGGCCCTAAAAACTTATTTTTTTCAGTTAGCCGGTCTGTCTTGATTTTAGGGTTAGTTTTAAAATTTTAATATTGATTTTAATTGACAAGTTTTAAATTATGGGCCAAATTTATAAATTATTTTAACTTTATTTTTAACTGTGATGTTATGTATAGATGTTTTTATCTTGGCTGTTCACCGCCCTGAGTCCGAAAGGAGAAGGGCGGTATAGAAATTTGAATAATAAATAAATAATAAATAAATAAATGATAGTCATAGGGTACAAATAGCAATCAATTCATACTAGGCAACAATTAATATAATCGTAAGAATAGAATAGAATAGAATTCTTTATTGGCCAAGTGTGACTGGACACACAAGGAATTTGTCTTGGTGCATACTCTCTCGGTGTACATAAAAGAAAAGATACATTTGTCAAGAATCATAAAGTACAACACTTAATGATAGTCATAAGGAAACAGTCAATATAAATCTTAAGGATACCAGCAACAAGGTTACAGTCGATGGTGAAATCTGAACCGGTTTACTACTACTTTGCTGGCTACGCATGCTCCAAATGCGTGCTGCGCGTGCGCATGCACAGTGCATGCCAAATGTGAGCTATGTACATGCATGCACAGTGTGCACCAAACATGAGATGTGCGCACGCAGTGTGCACCAAAAGGAGGCTTGGGAACGTAAGTAGAACAGCCCCCGGGGGATGGGGTGATCAGCTGTGGCACGCATGGGAACCTTTTTTAAAAACTTTTTAAAGCATTTTTTACTACCAGCTCTGGCGAATAGGTAGTAAAAAAATGCTTTTAAAAGGTTAAAAAAAAGGTTCCAACGATCAGCTGAGCGATGTGCAATCATCTGAACTTTTTTTTTTAACCTCTTAAAAGCATTTTTTTACTACCGGCTCGGGTGAATAGGTAGTAAAAAAATGCTTTAAAAAAGTAAAAAAAAAAAGGCTCCAACAATCAGCTGAGCAATGCATGATTGTCGGAACTTTTTAAAAAAACTTTTTAAAGCATTTTTAACTACCGGTTCCGGAGAACTGGTAGTAAAAAGATGCTAAAAAAGTAAAAAAAAAAAGTTCCGACCATCACATGTTGCTCAACTGATCGTCGGAACTTTTTTTTTTTTACATTTTTATTACCCGTTTGGCGAACCAGTAGCATTTTTTACTACTGGCTCAGGCAAACCGTCCTGAACTGGTAGCATTTCATCCCTGGTTACAGTCATACAGTCATAAGTGGGAGGAGATGGGTGATAAGTGGGAGGAGATGGGTGATAGGAGCGATGAGAAGATTAATAGTAATAGTAATGCAGACTCAGTGAATAGTTTGACAGTGTTGACGGAATTATTTGTTTAGCAGAGTGATGGCGTTCAGGAAAAAAATGTTCTTGTGTCTAGTTGTTCTGGTGTGCAGTGCTCTATAGCGTCATTTTGAGGGTAGGAGTTGAAACAATTTATGTCCAGGATGCTTGAGGGGTCTGGAAATATTTTCACAGCCCTTTTTTTGACTTGTGCAGTATACAGATCCTCAATGGAAGGTAGGTTGGTAGTAATTGCTTTTTCTGCAGTTCTAATTATCCTCTGAAGTCTATGTCTGTCTTGTTGGGTTGCAGAACCAAACCAGATAGAGGTGCAGATGACAGGTAATAATTCCTATGTAGAACTGGATCAGCAGCTCCTTGGGTAGTTTGGGAAAAGACATAGCAGTTGTAAATACAATTGAAGGATCTGGGAGGTACCTCCTTCCGATTGTTTGCAATCATTGTAGAGAGCACAAGGCTGTTCTCCTAGAAAAGAGACTGAATGAGCACAAATTGAATTTCTAAATTTTGAGAGGTTAACAAAGCACCCAACAGCTCCCACCCCTCCTGAATACATTTTGTTCCTACCACTACCACAAGGATTTTGTTCACCTTAAATGCAATGACCTAAGAAAACCATGCATCAGAGAACTGAAGAAGCTGGTGCTTCTCTTTCCCAAATATCACCACTAGTCTTCATAATAAACAATATTTTCAAGACAGGATATTAATAGAATCACAGAAAGAGCCTATGTTCAAAGGAAAGTTAAATCCCACTAGATACAGTTGATCAATTTTTTTTAAAAAAAAAATCTCTTCCAGGTTTCAAGTTAGAATATTTTTCTCCTAACCTATATTAAGAATAAAGAAACTAAAACATAATCAGCTCCTTTCCCAGACAGGGCAGTATAGAGAAAGCTGAAAGTGGAAACCCTGCATTGCATCTATAGATGTCCATGATTAGATTTCATTATGCTTTTTGCTGAGGAAGAGGATTCCAATATTTATTAAGTGTCTTTTTGTATATTTTTGCTGTATTGCTTTGAGTATAATGGTGGAAAAGGCCATTGAAGCTTGGGGAGAAAACTACTAGTTAACTGCACTGTTTCCCCGAAAATAAGACATCCCCTGATAATATGTCCAATCGGGCTTTTGAGTGCATGCCCTAAAATAAGCCTCCCCCCAAAAAAATAAGCCCTCCCTGAAAATATTTAAAAATAGAGTGAGAAATCAGGTAAGACGGCAAGAGGAGCCCCATCCAGGCACCCCAAAATAATAAGACCTCCCCGAAAATAAGGCCAAGCACTTATTTCAGGGTTCAAAAAATATAAGACAAGGTCTTATTTTCGGGCAAACATGGTATACTTATCCTGATTGCCTTGTCACTGCAGAGTAAAAATACTGTAACATGCAGCTAATTACCAAAAAAGCTTTTTTAGTATAAATACTGTAAATACAGTTTGAGAAAAGCTAAATGATTTTTGGGGATGCCTCTTGTTTGCATCTTCTCATCCTTTGCTTCTTTCTTTACATAGTTTTTACATCCCATTGTTGGAAAGAAAATCCATCTGGTTCAGTTCCAAGCTGGGAGAAAGATGCTGGAAAGAACATGGAGATGGAAAGATGGTTCGATGATGAACAGAACCAACAGCAGTCCTGGGTCAGCTGACCAATTGGTTTGATGAGTGCTTGGGTTTTTACAGGTTTCAAAGATGCTGCTAGGGGGTGTTGTGCAATGTCTGAAATGCACTTTAGAAGACTGTGCAATGTAGTGAGTTCTGTGTCTTCTGCTAAATGGTAGTGGGCTAATCCTATTATGTCCTAAAGGGTCATGTCCTGTTCTTCTTAATCCCATCACCCTGAAGCTGAAAGTCTTTTGTTTTGTAGATAGGTTAGTCTAGTGATGGCAAATCTTTTACACACCGAGTGCCCAAACTGCACGTGCGCAAATACCCAAACTGAAAGGTACATGCATGCGGAAACATGCACATGCGCACATGTGCATGTGCGGATGTGCGGATGTGCACATGGACATGCATGGACATGTGTACATGCGTAGGAGAGCCCCAAAGACCAACTAGCCGGCAAGAGATGGGGCATCCCAACACCAGCAGCGCAGCAAGAGGTAAGATTTTTTTTCTTTTGTGAGCTTCTGTTTCATCGTTTGCAGGGAAACAGAAGCTCACAAAAGAAACACCACAGAGATCTCTGACCTGGGGTGACAATGCGTGTGCCAGCAGAGAGGGCTCTGCATGCCACCTCTGTCACGTGTGCCATGGGTTCGTCATCATGGGGCTAGCCCAATCTTTCTTAATGGGCACAAAATATATGCTAGGGGTGGGGCTACTAAGAAAGTCTGCTTTCTGTTTTAAGAGCATGTTTCTACATTTCTCCCTTTGGGAAAATATAATATTCTGCTTTTTTAATATTTCCCAAAATATTTCATTCTTCAGAGGCTTTCCACACCATAATCAGTAAATGATTAGTGCAACTACAATGCAGATTGACATATAGATAGTCCTAAACAAGACTACTTTGTTTAGCAACCAGTCACAGTTATGGTGATGATAAGAAAGAAAATTGTATGACAAATCCTCATGTTTATAACCTTCACAAATATGTAAATCAAAAGAAAGCTTAATTATGATTGCAAATATAACTGCAGTTTCACTTTCATTTTGTTTAATAGCCAAATTGCCAATTGGTTGCTAAATAAGGATTACTTGTATCTAGTTTCTCCTTTTCCATAGTAGATTTTTTTCTGAACAGTTGGGAATAAATGCATGCTTTTTTTTTATTAGAACACAAATGTGCCTCTAGCTCAGAGGTTGGAAAGAATAAACATAACTCTCTCTCATCAGCAGATAATTTGCTGCCCTCCAAGAAATTTGGATTACTAAACTTTCTGAGGCTGATAGGAATTGATGTCTTGTGTTCAATTTGTTGTCAACAGAGTTGTAGAATTGCATGCTTCGTTTCCTAGGCTACAAAACAGCACACTTACCTACACGCTTAAGATGTTTTGTTTCCTGAGATGAACAACATGAAATCTTTTTCCATCCTCATCTCTCTAAATCCCATATATAGAGGCTAACCATCCTTTTTTTGTGTCCTAAATCTACTGCCAGTAATAATTTCGGTGAATCACTCTGAGATATGACTCAGGAAAGAGGAAGCTTTTTTTATTTCCTACCACCCTTTCCTGATTTTTATGATTGCCTTTTATGCTTATTTTCAATTTTGCATTATCCTTTCTGCGAATATTATTTATACTCATTGTTAATAAATAAAAAGGTCAAGATTCTTTCAAATTGAGCACTACTCCTGGTCAATTTAATTTTTAACCAAAATGTAGACGTGGTTTGTCATTGCTGCCTTTCCAGATTTCTTTATCTTCCCAATTTAGTCTGCAGCCTTGGGATTTTCAGGTGTTCTTCCATTTATATACTAGCCTAATTCAATCGTGCCTAGTCTGTTTTGAGATCAATGAAAACTGATATGCTGTGACTTTTATTAACCAAACAGTTTTTAAAAAGTTTTTAAAAGTGAGAGAAACCCCATACTAATATTTTCACCCAGTGCCTATTAGTTGTACAAGTAAATAATTGTAAAAATCATGGTGTCACAATGTAAAGTCTGTTATCTGTTTTCACCTATTTAACTGGTGCAAACAGGTAAGGCTAGTCTCTGGCTGGTCCTTTATGTCTGATCCTGATTGATCTTTAGCCCAATACTGCCCGACAAATACTAGTTGTGAAAGCGTACAGCAATTAATGAATGGGCAAGGAGGGAGGGAAGAACAGATTAAGAAATATTCATATCATTACACTTTTATTACAAGAACTGTTTCAAAATTAGAGGAAAGATCTTCCCTTCTAAATGAGTCATAGAGCTAAACAAGTATGCTCACTTTTATCTTCACTTGTATTTATTGTATGTATCCTTCAGGTGTGGGTTCTACTTACCTTTACTACCAGTTCGCATTGTACCTGCGCGTGCTCTTCTGCGCATGCACAGATCATCTATGATGACATCCGGGTCAGTGGGTGGAGCCTCCTGACTGTTTTACTACCAGTTCTTGTGAACCAGTCCGAATCAAGGGCAACCCACCACTTGTATCCTTTCAGTTAAGATAATTATTGTTTTCTTGAGCATATCATAGCTTTAAAGCAATCTCTCTCCCCCCACCCCCATGAAAAACAATAACAGCTTATTTTGCACCACACTTTGCAACTTAGTTAATATAAAACACAACTGATTTTTTTTTTTTAACTCTTAGGCCAGGTGCCTGCACCTCAAAGCCTCCGTGCTAGCAAATTTCCAGAATGGTATTTGGATAAATAAGGGTGCTTCCAGTTCTTGGTGCCAGCCCTTGTCAGTTCTCAAAAGCTATCATTGTGGCTATAATGATAGCATTTGACACAAAGTAGTTATTGGTAGAACTACCTAATTTCTGATCAAAGTGGCGGTGTCTCTCAGTGTTCAATTTTGTCATTTACTGTCAAGAAAAATGATATTCTGAAATGGCTATGGAAGGACTTCAAAGTGACAATCATTCTGAGACCAAAAGATGCTTCCTGATGGGCTTCCCAGCCTTCAGGATGACTAAATACTATTTGTAACTGTTACTGATTTCTTGTCTGAACTGCAATTCAGAAAATAGGTATCTTGCTATGGTCACCATGGATCAATAATTGACTGACTGACATCCAGCTTGTCAGAAAAAAAGTTTTACCTTCATTTTATTTCCGTAGCCTAGATGTGATAGAAAACCAAACACCATGTGAAATAATAAGTATTCAAGTCTTAGAAAAACACAGTTCTCACATATCCTTTTAGCGGGTAAAGCATTAATAATGAACCTGAGTGCCTGCAATCACTGCTCTATAATATTTTGTGATTATGATTGATTTCCACTTAGAGGCAGAGGACAATTCATCTCTATATATAAATTAGTGCTTCTGGCATTCATAGATAGCTGCTCATGTTTGGATTTAAACATTAATTAGGAATGAAGTGTAGTTGTAGTAATACATGAGGTTTTAAAAAAAATCCATAATGGACAATAATAATATTTTTTTCTCTCCCCCCTCCCTTACTGATTGACCAGCACAAATATTCTATCTGCTTTGGAAAATACAATTTTTAATAACCACTGGACAAAAAGACTATTTTTCAAAAGCTGAATATAAATTGTTTTACACTTTAAAGTTCAGTTCTCCCCCTCTTAGCCACTAGATAGAATAGTCCTATTTTATTCCAATAGATTATTTTTTTTTATCTTGCTGTATCAACTACAGGAAGATAACTACAGGAAGACCACTTTATTTTTAAAGAAAAATCTATGTTATGAACAACTCAGGCATAGTTGATTTACAAGACAGCCATTATGTTTCCAAAAATGGGGGATGATTAACTTTGCTTACTTGGTACAGGATGCTAAATGCTAAGAAATACTTGTATTACCTACTAGGGATTATTGGTTCATTCTGCAGTATCCACCATTTATTTATTTATTTATTTATTTATTTATTTATTTATTCATTCATTCATTCATTCATTCATTCATTCATTCATTTATTTATATGCCACCCTTCTCCAGAAGGACTCAGGGAGGCAAACACAAGTTAAAAACATGTACAACAAAGTTCCATTTTAAACCAAATTAACTAATAAATAATAAATAATAAAACCCAGAATCAGAGTCAGCCTATTTGCTTGAACAGCCAAGTCTTCAGTCCCGACAGAAGGAGCGGAGATCAGGAGCTGTCCGGAGCTCAGTAGGCAACTCATTCCAGAGAATGGGAGCACCCACAGAGAACGCCCTACCCCTGGGCACCACCAGACGACATTGGCTTGCCGTCAGAACTTTGAGGAGAGCAGCCCTATGTGAGCGAACAGGACGGTGAGAGGCAGGCAGGAGAAGGTGCTGCAAATATCCCGGACCTAAGTCATGTAGGGCCTTATAGGTGAGAACCAGCACCTTGAAGCGGACCCGGAGAACCACTGGTAACCAGTGCAGCTCATGCAGGAGAGGTGTTATATGGGAGTAATGAGGGGCTCCCGTAACAACCCGTGCGGCTGCATTCTGGATCAGCTGGAGTCTCCGGGTGCATTTCAGGGGCAGGCCCATGTAGAGGGAATTGCAGTAATCCAAGAAGGAAGTAACCAGGGTATGAGTGACAGTGCGAAGGTCATCTCGGTCCAGGAAAGGGTGCAACTGGCGCACCAGGCAAACCTGTGCGAAGGCCCCTCTCGTCACAGCCGTCAGGTGGTCTTCTAGGGACAGCCGAGCATCCAGGAGGACACCCGAGTTGCGAGCCCTATCAACGGGGGCAAGTTTTTCCCCACCCATCAAAAGTAATGGGGTCTCTGAAACTGTAGATTAGAATGGGAGCTTTTAAATCCGTTAGGCAGCAGCAATCAGGCAAGCAGGCTCCAGCCTCACCATCACTGGCATCCTCCGCACCCCCTCCATCCATAGATCGATCGGACGGGCGATGTTTCGCTTTCCAGGAAAGGGGCCATTAGATGTTCTGCGGGCCCCCCAACACCTCAAAGGTGCCTATCATATGCCTCTGCATTTCGGCGTTTAGCATGGAGCCACCTTTTTGGTCAGCTACTCGAAAGTTCTCTATCTTTTACTTTGACTCTAACTTGAAAATCTTATGATAGTTATACTTGACTTCCTTTTAACACTAGCTGTTTAAGTATGGTTTTTATACTTTTATTTTATTCACTGCTGAAGAAGTTGGAAAATCTGAAAAGCCTGCATAGTCCTTTGTACAGTTGTATTTGGTGCTAATAAAAACATTGCACAGCCACTGAATTTGAATTTTGTTTTAGTCTCTTAAGTTCTTCTAGTTTTTATACTACAGTAAGATTTGCTCAAAACCAGCTGTGCAATATAAAATAGGGGTAACCATATAACTTTAGATCTAATTTCAAAAGCTCTTTGCAAGCAATAAATTGAACCTCTAACAAAAAGTAATTATTCTGTGCTCAACAATGTACTATGCAACAAGGCAAAGAGGAAAGACTTAAGACTTAGCCAGGAGCTCAAGAGGGATTCTTTTCTTCCTGGTCCCCATAACAAACCTCTGAGAGATGTTGAGCAGACAGTTAGTGAGTAGCTTAAGTTTCCATGACTAAAGATAGACTTAAAGCTGGGTTTTCCTCTGTCGTAATCCAGCACCTTTACCACTTGACTGACTCAGAGGGTATTGAAAAGGAAGGAGCAAATAGGGAAAAATAAAGGACAGCATGAGCAATAATGTCTCAAGTCCTTTTCAGTCTGATCCCATCAATCCCTATTTCAGTTCTACCTAAAGTATAACCCACCTCTCATCAGATTGTTCCTCTTTAAATGCCTAATCAGAAAAACAGCACATTGTTATATAAATCCTGAAGGAGGAGGAGAAGGAGGAGATGCCATTGAACCACATAAAGGCCAACTACCATAACTCTGCAGTTGGAGCAAATTTAACAAGGCTATTGTGCACATATCTAAGTGTGTACACTAACAATAATGTTGAGACAAAGAGAATAATCTTCACATCATTCTGCAGGAAGAACTGTAATTGTCCAGTTATGAAATGTTTGTCTTAGGTCTGACATGTTGTTTTTTTGTGTGTCAGAAGAACACTGATAGTACATTTATTCCTATGGCTTTTCCCATCAATATAAATGAAGGATTTAGATAGATGATTGTCCATCCTCCTGTTGGCAAGGATACATCTTTACAACATTATGACTTCAGCCAGCTGATTTGCAAAGTTAAAGCTGCACTATAATAGTGGTTTGTTGATACTTGTAGCGTGCAACTTCCACAAACTATTTTATTGGCATTAGGCTTCTCTTACCATTTTGGGGGAGGGGGGGTGAAAATTTGAGAGAGCAAAAAGGTTTAAAACACAGTAAAGAGTCGGGGAGGTCAAAAGTTTGTTCTGTTAAGTTATTTATAACTCTTTGCCTTTAACACATAGCAGTTAAAAAGCTTTTAAGCAACTTTAGGTCCAGCTCGCAGCCCTACTCCATGGGATATATCAAACTGAAGTAACACAGACATATTTATATCAGCAACTCTTTGTTAAGTAACCACTTTTGTGAATATTTTATCAGAAAAATTGCTGTCATACACATTTGTTGACCCATGCTTGTGTGACAGTTATTTCTGTATCTTATCCAGGGGTGAAATCCAGCAGGTTCTGGAGAACCGGTAGTGGAAATTTTGAGCAGTTCGGAGAACAGGTAACAGAAATTTTGAGTAGTTCAGAGAACCGGCAAATACCACCTCTAGCTGGCCCCAGAGTGGGGTGGGAATGGGGACTTTGCAATATCCTTCCCCCAGGAGTGGGGAGGGAATGGGGATTTTGCAGTATCCTTCCCCTGGAGTGGAGTGGGAATGGAGATTTTGCAGTATCCTTTCCCTGCTATGCCCACCAAGCCACACCCACCAAGCCACACCACACCCACCAAGCTATGCCCACAGAACCGGTAATAAAAAATTTGGATTTCACCACTGATCTTATCCAAGTTGCATATGTATGGTTGTCTGTCTGTCTGTCTATCATCTATCTACCTAGTTATTTACCTCTCTACCGCTTGCATTGCAAACAGAAAGAATAGTTTTCTCCTAAATTGCAGATTGTTCTCTTTCTCTAGTCCAGGGGTCCTCAAACTTTTTGAACAGGGGGCCACTTCAGGGTCCCTCAGACTGTTGGGGGGCCGGACTGGCTAGGTGGCTGTGGCTGGGCCCCCCCATGTGACTGGGTGGGCATGGCTACCTGGTCATGTGACTGGGTGGACGTGGCTATGTGCATAGGGACTACTCAGAGGGCTGAAAAAAGTCATTTCTGACAGGTCCTTGCACTTTTGAATGGTCCTCGCAGTTATGACCATCCTCACATTTATGCCCATTGCAGCATTCTTAACAACCGTGTCACTCATTTCACAACTACTTCTCTTCACCACGTGACAAGATAGGGCACAAAACATAAAATATGAGGACAGTCGTAAGTGCAAGGACTGGTCAAAAGTGTGAGGACCGGTCAAAAATAACTTTTTCAGCCCTCTGAGTAGTCCATATGCACATAGGGACTACCCAGAGGGCTGAAAAAAGTGATTTCTGACAGGTCCTCAGACTTTTGACCGGACATCATTTATGCCAATTGCAGCACTTAATTAAATTAATTAAATAAAAATGTCCTAATGGAGCGGTCTGAGGCAGTCCGAGGCGGGCGTTCAGGCTGGCTGCAGGGCAAGGTGATACAACCAGGGTAGGTAGGCCGCTGCTGCCCAGGTGGGAGGCGGGTGCAGGCCTACAGGGCTGGCTGCAGGGTGAAGTGATTGGATGGGGTAGGTCAGGGGTCTACAATTTTAAACACTCAACCTTAAACACATGTAAACACTTAAACACAACTCCATATCACTTACTCCCACCCAGGTTTTGTGGCTCCCAGTATTTTCTTTTAAACAGGTATCTGTGTGTCTCTTTCATCTCTTTCATCTCTTTCTTTCTTCCCCCCTCTCTTTCTCTCCTTCATCTCTCTCTTTCTCCCCCCCTTTCCTTCCTTCATCTCTTTCTCTCCCCCCCTCTTTCTTTCCTTCATCTTTGACTGAAGACCTGGTGACTGCCTGGGATAGGGCAGCCACCGGGGCTTTAGACCACCTCGTGCCTTTGTGGCCTCTGACCTGATGTCCATCTCAATTGGCTCCTTGGTTCTCCGAGGAGCTGAGAGAGATGAAACATCAGAAAAGATGCTTAGAGAGTGTCTGGAGGACTAGTCAATCTGAATCCGACCAAACACTGGTGAGGTCTTATATCAAGACCTACCTAGTGGCGATAAAAGTGGCAAAATCTAACTATTTTTCCGCTCTTATCGCATCTGCAGAGAACCGCCCAGCCACTCTGTTTAGGGTGACCTATTCCCTTCTTTGGGGGGAGTGCGGAAAGACCCCTTGCAGGGTCGAGTTGAGGAGTTTGTGCAGTTCCTGCATGATAAAGTTACTCAGATTTGGGAAGGCTTGGACTCCGACTGGGTGAGTCCAGGGGGGGAGATGGGGGTAGGTCTTGAGAACATTTGCTACTGTACTAGGTATTTTTATATTGGCCCTTAAGCAGGCAGGAGAATAGAAGGAGAATAAAGCAATTCATCACAGTTTGATGAATATAATAGCTGCTATAAATTAAATTTTGCAACAAATGCCTTGTTGAACCTTGTTGAACCATTGCATTAGACAAACGTAATTGTTACTACTCTGGGTAGTTTTATTTGATTAAATTATTTATTTTACTGCATAGGAAAAGTCAAATGCTTTCAATCAAAGAGCTGCGGTGGTACAGTGGTAAGAATGCAGTACTGCAGGATACTTCTGCTGACTGCCAGCTGATTCCAATTTGGCAGTTCGAATCTCACCAGGCTCAAGGTTGACTCAGCCTTCCATCCTTCCAAGGTGGGTAAAATGAGGACCCAGATTGTTGGGGGCAATATACTGACTCTGTAAACTGCTTAGAGAGGCTTGTAAAGCACTGTGAAGTGGTATATAAGTCTAGGTGCTATTGCGATAGATGTACTATCAGTTTTCACTTGTTTATTATCAAACCATTTTCCACACATTATAAAAGTAGTGATGACTAGTTAAATATAGTTTTGAACAGTACAATATTCTCTCCCAATTACTAATAGATTTAACCCTAGCAAAATCCCCTTCTTCCTCTCATAATTACCAGGGAATGGAGTAGTGGAAGACTAATGCTATTTATTCACTGATAACATGACAGTAAAACACTGCTGAGAAGAAGAAAATTGGCAAAAAGTGCAAGTAATGGAAGCACATATGCTGGAGTAATTATGAATAATTCTGATTATCAGTTTTTACAATCAAGAGCTTCTTCTATCTATGGTGACTCTCAGCATGAATAAGGACTCTGAATAATCAGCTGGCAAAATGTCCCCTGTTGATCCAAAGGCCTTCTTTTGCAAGTACCCATACTCTAGATGTTGAGATGAGTGAGGCACAGTTGAGGCTACCATACTTGCCATGCCTCAATTAGTGCAAAAACCTATCTGGGAGTAAGAGCCATTGAATGTAATGAGACTTGCAGCAGAGTAAGCATGTAGCCAGTTTGGTCTAGTGGTTAGAAAGCAGGAGACTATGAGTTCTAGTCCTGCCTTACCTGGGTCACCTTGGGCCTGTCACCTTGGGCTGGGTGACCTTGGGCCAGTTGTTGTTGTGAGGAAAATAGAAGGAAAGTGTGCTGGAAATGTTTGCTGTCTTTAATATTTGTAAGATAGATAGATAGGTAGATAGGTAGATAGATAGATAGATAGATAGATAGATAGATAGATAGATCGATCACATACAAACTAAGGTTGTGAGTCCAAATTTTCAGTCTCTTCTCCCACCCTTTATGTTTATAATCTTGTGTGGATGTGCAAAAGAGAATGGTTTATCTAAGAATTATTGGTACATATGTAAAGGACAATGAACATCTTATTGTCCTCATAAGAAACTTCTATTCAGGTCAATAAGCCATAGTATGGATAGAGCATGGTGAAACAGAGTGGCTCCAGGTTATCAAAGAAATGTGACAAGACTGGATACTCTCTTCTTATTTATTCAACCTGCATGCTGAATGTACATTTAAAGGAAGTTAGTTTGCAAATAAAGGAGTGTGATTTTAAAATTGGAGAAAGATACATTAGTAACTTGTGATATGCTGATGACACGACTCTGATAGCTGAAAATGCAAAGCCCTGTTAATAAAAGTCAAGGACTGCAGTGAAAAATGGGACTACAATTAAATAGAAAGCTTGGAATGACAATAAAGATATCAAAGTGGTGGATAGCTTCTGTCTTTTATATCAACAGTAAAGGAACAAGCAAGAAAAATGCTGCAAACTAAAACTTGGTTCAACACCCATAAAGGCCATGAAAAACACTTTTAAATATTGTAATGTGTGTATACCCATAAAAATGAGAATAATGCAAGGCCTGGTATTTTCTGTGACATTCTATTGAAATGACAGTTTGAAAAAGATAGGAAAAAGTTTTGATGCTTTTATGCTTTGATCGTGCTTTTTCCAAAAGGCAACTGGACTTTTTTGGGTTTTTTCTTTGAAAATGTTTTGCTCTTCATACAAGAATCTTGAAAAGCTAAGTGTTTTCGAAAAACAAACCAACAAACAAACCCAAAAAAGTCCAGTTGCCTTTTAGAAAAAGCACCGTTGAAACAATCATAACCTGGATGATTGAGAATCTCCATAGACTTTTATGCTTTGATGTTACAGAAGACTCTGGGAATTTCATGGAGAGCCAAGAAAACAAATAGTTCTCACACAAAGTACAATTGACCAGCTCAAATCATCCTACTTTGGACCCATTACATGAAGACCTAACTCTCTAGAGATGGCTTTAATAGGCTCAACAACTATGGAAGGAAAGAGAAGAGGACAACCAGCAACAAGATAGATAGATTCAGTCAAAGTTATGATAAGTCCTTTTAACTGTTGAAAGAACTGCAGGGACAGATGATAATGGAGAAAATCTATATGGCAACAAAGAGTCAACAATGATTTGATGCCACATACCGTAATCAGAGGCTGATTAAAAATCAATTAATTTTACCAGTTGATTATGTTATTTCACTAAAGATTCATTTTTTAAAAAATTTTAATTAGATTTCTATACCGCCCTTCTCCCGAAGGACTCAGGGCGGTGAACAGCCAAAAGATAAAAACACAGAAAATACAAAATTTAAAATAGGTTAAAACAGATTAAACAGTTTGGCTAAATTTTAAAAATATCCCCTAATTAGACAAATTCAAATTCGTGTTTAAAATTTAAATTTAAAATTTAAAAATTTTAAAAGGAGAAGATTTAGGCCAGGCCAGCTTGATGGAATAAAAACGTTTTAAGCGCACGGCGGAAGGTGCGCAGATCCGGGATCCTCCGTATCTCCGGGGGGAGCTCGTTCCAGATCGTAGGTGCCCCCACAGAGAAGGCTCTCCCCCTAGTCAGTAATTATTATTTTACATTCATATTTGCATTGACCCTGCTGGTGCTTTATAATCTGGACTCTACTAAATGTATTTATCCACACATATATGCAAGTATATATAAATATGAGCTAACAAATTAGAATCCTAGCAGAGTACATATCTTTTTTTCCCCTGCATTTTATAGCTTGCTGTTGCTGCTCTCCCTTTTTGTAGGGATTTTGTTACATTCAGGGTTATCTTTCTTTCCTCTGTATACAGTTTTTAATGGCTGAAAGGATTTATTAAAATACAAACATATTAAAATAAATGAGGCAGAGGAAATTTATGAGATGTACATTTGTGCATACTAGGAAAACATTTTGTAATACCCTTTAGCCATCATCAAATTCTATGCTCTTATTCCTTTTGGCCCTTCACTAACAAGTCTATTGTAGGCTTAAATTTGTTTTGAGAGTTTGTAGCTGGAATTTAGTGATGTGAAGTTGGGGGATTCAATGAAATATAAAAATGAGTTGGGGAAGATCCATGAAGCCAGTGGATTGAATATTAGCCTTTTTCAGGGAAGGAGTATAGAGTAACTCACTGATAAAAGTGCAGATTTGCAAAAAATAAAATAAAATAAAATAAATAAATCCTAGGTTAAATGCCAAGCCTTATATGAAGAATCTCTCCCAGAAGGTCTTTTGTAATTAACAAAATTGGATTAAGACATGCTGCAAAAAGCTGCAGGGAATCCTGAAAATAATGATAGCATCTATTCACTTAGATTAACAATCCTAAAAACATTTTATGTTTTGTTTTATAAATGCAATGATGTGTTTCAGGTTCTTAAGTGAAGTCTGCCTAGAATCTGTTTAGAATGAGGCTGTGTCTGTATCTAAGATGAGAGAAAAAAGACTCTTTTTTCCTAGCTAAATTAATAATTTAATAAAAACTATTTTGAGGCAAGGGATCAACATATACTGAGCATCTGTTCAGGTTAGATACAGTACCAGTGAAAGTTTCTGACACAAACAGTCGGTCTTACAGCTCAACTCTTCTCATTAATATCAAGGTTCTTGGGATTAAATTGTTACTGCAGTTGAAGCGTGTCCTCAGGGACCTAATAAGTGACAATTTTCTCAGTTACACAGTATTTTACTGTGGCAAATAAGATGAGTTCAGTGTTTATTTTACACCATAAAGAGTTTCCAAGGGATCTCTAGATACCCAAGAAACCTGCTTCATTTATCCTGCCTTTTTTCTTTATTGACTGCCTTGGTAAAAGAGAGCGAACGAGGAAAAGGATAACGATGGAACTTAGACCTCCCTTACAATCAATTGATTAAAATAACATCCCAAACCTGTCATTTATAAACGAGCCCCAGCCAATTGATTTTGAATTTCAAACTAAAAATGTTAGCAGCAGAAGGTAGGGATGAAGGAATCGGTAGAAATAAAGCTTCCTTATTATCTTATTTGAGTGATGCTTAAGATTGATAAATTTTGTTGCTGAATTAAAAAAGAAAATAATAGTAAATATATTATGGTGTTCCATTGTTAGATTCATAGCACAAATCAAATGTAAATAATTAAATCTTTGGCATATGACCCAACAAGTCAGACACAGACTTCAGAGGATAATTAGAACTGCAGAAAAAAACAATTGGTACCAAACTGCCTTCCGTTGAGGACTTGTATACCGCACAAGTCAAAAAGAGGGCTGTGAAAATATTTACAGACCCCTGGATATAAACTGTTTCAAAACGACATTATAGAGCACTGCACACCAGAACAACTAGACACAAGGACAGTTTTTTCCCGAATGCCATCACTCTGCTAAACAAATAATTCCCTCAACACTGTCAAAATAGTTACTAAGTCTGCACTACTATTAATCTTTTCATCGTTCCCACCACCCATCTCCTTCCACTTATGACTGTATGACTAATTTTATTACTTGTATCCTTACTATTTATATTGATATTGTTTCCGGATTGCTTATTTGTACCCTATGACTATCATTAAGTGTTGTACCTTATGATTCTTGATGAACGTATCTTTTCTTTTATGTACATTGAAAGCACATGCACCAAGACAAATTCCTTGTTTGTCCAATCACACTTGGCCAATAAAAAATTCCATTCCATTCCATTCCATTCCATTCCATTCCATTCCATTCCATTCCATTCCATTCCATTCCATTCTATTCTATTCATATTATTTAAAAAGCCTGGTAGGAAAAATAGTGAGGCAGCTTAATTGTCCCTTTGCTCTTTTAAAGAAAAAATGTTTTTTATTCTGTTGATTGTATTTAGTGATAAGAGTATGTATGTGAATCTAAAGCGGGGCTGTCAAACTCTTGGCCCATGGGCCAGATACATCACATGCTGTCCATGCCCACGCCCAGTTTAGCGAAGGGGAAAAAAAAGTCCTGATATGTCACGTGACACTGCTATGATGACGTGAGTTTGACACCCCTGATCTAAAGGGATAGGCATTCTGCTGCCTACTTACCTTCTAATAATGGGAACAGTGATAGTTGATAGTTTTATTCCCCTGGTTCCCAACACCCATTGCAAATTTCATGAAAATCCAAAACAGAACCTCAGAGCTGTAGAGTTAAAGGAAAGATTATCCTTAAATTTTATAAGTATATGAAAAAAAATGCAATCACTTTGTCTTATTTTTAACTTGGTTTGTCCAGGGTGCCTAGGTACCTTTTCCCTTACACAATAAGTACACAATTTCTTTTCAAAGTGATCCTTGTGAGCCTCTGGTTTCTGCTTCATGCTCTATTTGGCATAGATGTGAAGGGCATTTTCAGTGAGTGCAATCGGGGAGACTTCATTTGTTATTTGTTATAAACCCCAATTTTCTAAAGCATCTTTGATTTTAGATATGATAGTTTTGAAAATCTATGTTTCACTGTACATTTGCATAATGAAATTTCTTTTTTAAAAAAAATTATGTCAACCAATTTTGTGTTGACAAGATGACAAAGATATATAAATTTGTTGAACTCTAATCACACATACACACACACACACAAAAAAAAATCCCAGTTATGGGCAATCAGAAGGAGTTTGTTCCACATGGCAAGAGAAGGCAGACTTCTGGGGGTCTGCTATGAGTCATGGTCTTATTGATGGCACAGAGCATGCCTGCTCTGACACCCTAAGATTAAATTATAGAGATAGACTAGGGCACCTGGTGGTGTACTGCCAATTGTATTATCAGAGGATAGATAGATAGATAGATAGATAGATAGATAGATAGATAGATAGATAGATAGATGATAGATAGATAGATAGATAGATAGATAGATAGATAGATAGATAAATAGATAGTCAATCTGATTTCTGTGTTGACCATCTGGTGATGTCCATGTGTAGAGTTATCTCTTGGGTTGTTGGAAAAGAGTGTTTGCTATGACCATAATATTCTCTTGACAAAATTCTAACAGCCTGTGGCCTGCTTCATTTTGTACTTCAAGACCAAACTTGCCTGTTATTCCGATTATCTTTTGGCTTCCTACTTTAGCATTCCAATCCCCCATGATGATAAGGACATCATTTTTTGGTGTTAATTCTATAAGATGCTGTAGGGCTTCATAGAACCGATCTATTTCATCCTCTTCAGCACCAGTGGTTGGGGCATAGACTTGGATTACTGTGATATTGAATGGTTTGCCTTGGATTCAAACTGAGATCATTCTGTCATTTTGAAGATTGTATCCCAGTATTGCTTTTCCTACTCTATACATCATTAATCAAATATTAAAACCTGGATAAAGAAATACAATTTCCTAGATCTTTAAACCTCTTAAATGTTTTTAGCACCATTAATTCTTTTGAGCTGCCTGGTCCCCAGGGGATGGTAGGGGACAGGAAGGCATGGAGGAAAGTTGTCCATGGGGTCACGATAGGTTGGATATGACTTTGCAACTAACAACAACAGCAGCAACAACATAAGGGTTGAGATTTGGGAACATTATGTTATGGTTCAGCTTGATTGTCAACCGACAAACTTGTGATTTTTTTTCCAGATTTGGGTATTACACACTTCAGCTCTTTCACACATGCCATTTAACATTTATATGAAACTACTTGGAAAGGTCATCCATCAGTTTTGGCAAGTCCTCCAACTGCTGAGTATGATCAAGAAAGAAAGACTCACATAGCCTTTCTTTAATGAGTTTTTAATGCCAAGTATTAGGGGTTAGAATGCAGAGTCTTAAGAACTTGACAGAACTCTCCAATTCTCCTTTATACTAAGTTTATTAACGTAGAGTATCCCTGTCTTTTGTTGCTTGTCTTCTTATTGTCTTTTGAATATTTTCAGAATGTTTTATAATGGATTTGACAGACTAAACAACTGTTTACCTGATAACCTGTAATAAGATCTCTGATTCTTCATGTTTAGGAATACTTGTCTTTATTAGCACTCTAAGTTGTAAGTTTGGAGGAGATATCATCAATATGTTAATAATACTCTGCCATACTTTGCCATCCCAAGTCAGACTTGAGATGAAATGGAATTACATTGCTCAGTATTTAGATGTTGTGAAGAAATGTATGGGTTAAAACAACCTAAATTTAATACCAAGAAAACAGAGTCAGTCTCTTGTTTGGACAGAGTTATAATGTCCTGAAAATTTTCCTGAACTGAGGGAAATTTTCCCTGACTACTGCAGGGTAGCAAATAGAAGGCCTAGTCACGACAGTCTTTGTTCAGATTACCCTTTAAAGTTTGGTTCATCCTCTGCCTGTTGGTTTCTTGTTAAATCATGAAATTAAGTTTGTTCTGTAGAGCACACAGATGCTACTGATATTAGTGGAGTGCATTTTGTATTTGATTTGCACAACATATGGAACTTTCATAGTGAGAGATCCAAATTTGAAATAAGAAGGAATTTTCTGACTATGAAGCAGTGGAGCACTATGTCTCCTGGTGTCATATGTGCACCATTGAAGGTTTTCAAAGAAAGATTGGAAAGCCATTTGTCTGGAATAGTCTGAGAATTCATGTCCTGGTGGCAGGTTGGACTAGAAGATCTTCCAGCCTATGATACTACTGTATTTTTCGGAGTATAAGACTCTCTGGACTATAAGATGCACCTACCTTTTTTGGTGAGGAGAACAAGAAAAAGAAATCTGTCTCTGCCTCATTTTGCCTCATTGCAGCAAACAGCCTACTTTACTTTCATTTTCATTTTCATCATAGCTTGATTAGTACAAGAAAAAAAAAATCTGTTCCTAGTAATTTACCTCCTTGCAGCAAGCAGCAGAGGCCCGTGCAATACAGCTGAGAGTCGGGAGGCCGATCCAACGGACAATCAATTTGTGTTAATGAGGCTGTGCTGAAGCTGAAATGGGCTGTTTCTTCTTGCTGCTTGCTGCAAGGAGGTAAATTGCTGGGAGGCAGAGGCCAAAGGGTGGGGGCCAGTAGGTGGGTGGGGCTACATTCGGTGTATAAGATGCACCTAAATTTTCACCCCCTTTTAGTGGGGGAAAGGTGCATCTTATACTCTGAAAAATACGGTATGTCTTTATAGAAGATGTGGATACTTATGGCTTTGAAATGCCAAGATATTAGAAATAAGGTGAAGATTGTCCTGGTCACTTTTTTTTTAATTGGTGTACTTTATGTTCACATGAAATGTAAATGTTAACATTGTGCATTAACCTTGTCTGTCTGTCTGTCCATTTAAAATAACAAATAAATGGAGACATGGAAAAAAATGCAAGCCACAATCACAAAGATTAACAGAGTTGTATTTTAAAAAAAGATGGGAAAACCTGCCTCTTCTTTCTTCCTTTTCCATCACTCTATGCTAAAAATTACTTTGGAAGCCAGGGCAATGAATTACAAATGAAAACTGAAAGAGAGGATGAGATGTGCTTAGTAAAGATGGAATAAGTTCAAGTTAAAGTGAAGCAAATTCCAAGGAATTCTTTTCTTATTCAGTTTTATTCAAAACTAGGCAATCTTTACCCCATTTGGATCATAATTTCAGAGATATTTCCTTACCTAAACAGAGAAACAGAATGACAAAGAACAGGCAAAACAAACTGTGAGAGCAGAAACAACTTCCAACATCCTGTCAGCTTCCCCATTGAGTTTCTTAGATGAATTTAGCAGGGAGCATTGGAAATTTCCCTCCCCTCCCCTCCCCTTCCCAGTAGGCAGGTATGTGGTTCCTGCTGGGTGGGGGAAGGAGTGAGGAATTGTGAAACTGTCTGGAAAACTGCCATAAAATGTTAAAAATGAAGATCATATGACCTGCAGCAGCAGCAATAGCACTAAAGCAGCCACAACTTTACCAAATTTCATTCCCTTGAGAGTCATGGGTCCTAGATTTTGGACTTATAGCCTATTTGAGGTATCTTAGTTCAAAAATTGTTGCCTTATGATACATCATGTCATCCAGTTAAAGGTCATGACAACAAGAGTTTTAGAATACCTACCTCATACCTGAGATGATATAATTCCCAATCTTTTGAGGATCTTTGTTTATCTCGCTGTATCTCACAACCTTTTTAAAATGTTAACACTTTTGTGTTAAAAAATTATAGTAAATCCTACTAACAGGGGTTTTTTTTTGCTTTATCTTACAAAACAATTAACAGTTATAAAGTAATACACTTTCCACATTGCCAGATTGTTTTCAGACTCTTGTTAAGGTGTGATAAATAAAGGTATCTTTTATTTCCATCTTATTTCCATTCCCATGAGATAGAAAAACTGGACAGACTCATTTTGTAATACATTTTAGAGGTAGATATATTGCCACTGTTCATTTGAATTAAGACAATTTCATCATGAGCATATAAAAATTAAGGACTAACATTGCAGTCATGGAAATGGACAGATTGCCTTTTCCTGACCTTTTGTTCTTAAGAACAAGGTAAGCATTAGGTATGTTTGTAACTGTTCTGATCATCCTCCAGACCATGCTGACCCAATTTCTCCAGACCTGGTAAGATAATCTTTTGTAAGGAAATTTTCCAAACCACAAAATGATTCATAATGTTCCAGTTGTGCATCACATTCACTTCCCAGAAAGTACTAGACCAGTGATGGCTAACTTTTTACATCACCGTGTGCTGGCCTGCCTGCCAGAAATGGCATGCAAAGCCATCCTGCCTGGACTGCGCGGCCCAGCTGGCCTTCACGCATGTGGGAGTGCCGATACCCAGAAAAGTGGTGGTCCATCATGTATGAGTGAGCCGGCACCGGAATTTCTGGTTTCTGGCACAGACGCACGCCTGATGAACAGCTGGCCATCGCGCATGCACACACCGTAAACCTGGAAGTTCAGGTGCTGTCTTGCGCATGCTCTTCCGGGTTTCGGCACTCCCACACACACGACAGCGAGAAGACCGGCGTGCGTGTATGCATAGGCACACAGAAGAGGAGCCAGCAAGGCCACGCATTCCTCACGGGATGGTTCTGCGTGCCCCTTCCGGCATGTGTTCCATAGGTTCGCCAACACAGTACTGGGCCATCTCTAGAATGCCTGAATTGCCATGATCTGAAGGACCAATGTGCACCAACTTCCTTTAGAATGGAACATTTTGCACATACTTAGAAAGAAAACAAATCACTCATCAAGCTAACCAAAGCACTAAATAAATTCCAGGTTCAATTCTATATGTTTATTAAATGACTCAGAAGAGATGATGGTAAAATGTATTGAAAAAAATGAAAAAACAGAACATTGATTCAACTAAGCAAAATAGATCTAATTGTAACTATTGACGTTTATTAGGGAACAACTTTTGAAGATACTTCCGTGGGAAGAAATTAGTATTAAAGACAAAGTGAGTTTACAAAATATTTTTTGTTGTTCAGTCACTAAATAGTGTGTGACTCTTCATGACCCCAGAAACCATAACACACCATGTCCCCCTGTCCTCCACTGTTTCCCAGAGTTTGTCCAAATTCATGTTCATTGTTGTTGATGGCAGTTTTCCAACTAGAGGATTCATTTGTAAGGAAGGAAAATTAAATTAAATTGATAAATCGTTATCTTGGATTACCTGACCAACTATCTTCTATGTGGAATTCTGTAGTAGCATTGCCAATTTTTTGATATAGACCAGATCACAAAACAGAAATCACAAATATATTAGAATTCTATTTTACTGAAATAATCTATAATAATAGAAATTTAACAGCATTTCTGTTTCTTTTCCTATTATACTGAGAGAGTCAAGATCTTGAACTTCTTCCTGTTTTTCTGGACTAAATTCATGTTTCCCAAATGGTTGCTGAATATCTTCAGGGCTATTTCTGTACTCCTTTATGGTCATTTAACATAATGTCTTGTGATCCTGGGAAATGCTGATCTGCTCATTCCTTAAGAAGCATGGATCCAGTGGACATAAAGAATTTCCATCCTATCTTCAGAGGTTTTTCAGTGATTCTACGCTTATTTGGGATTATTGTGCTGGGGGTGGGAGAGTTGGGCCCCTAAGTGCTCTGTTATAGGGTGCCTTCAACATTTCATTAACAACATTTCTCATTAACACTGAGAAAAGACATCTGCTAGTATCATCAATATGTTGATGATATCCTGTTATATATCTCAACTCCATCAAATGAAAATTGTGATAGATATTTTGACTCCATCTTTGACTCTCTAAGAGGTTATATTCCCTCATCAGGAACTGGTTTGCAAATTTGGGACCCTCTTGGACTCATGGCAGCTGTTAAGGAAGCAGGTAGAAGTTGTGCCTAGAATAGCCTTTGTTCTACTTTGGCTAGTATAACAGTTGTCTACATATTCTTGGGCAACCAGCTGCCAAATTCAGGAATGCCCCTGGTTTAACATGAGCATTTGTATACAGATTATTTGGATGCTTGTGTGAATGTATTTGTGGAGATATAACTCTAAATATATCATATGACTTGCTAATGTAATCCTTTCTATAGAGGAAGGAACAGCATGGTTTTAAAAATGTTGCTATAGCCATCAAAGTAGAACCACATCTCTGAACTCTGACTGAACAATCAATGGGACATATGGGTCTATGAGCCTGGGACTCAGATTAGATGGCAGTGGGTGAGGGTGGAATGTAGGTAGTTCATTTGCTCCACTTTCTTTGAACACTATGCAAACAGAGCTCGAGGGGGAAAAATAAAGGTGGTTGAGAAGTGATCACCACTTGTTGGGGTAACTTGCTAAGATAAAATAAATATTTCCTGGATCTGAGTTTAATTCCTCATGACTACAGGGGCATATAGTTTTCTTTGAAGCAATATGAATGTGGATATTTATTTCTTAAATTATCTATTCTTACACTGAATTTTGTGGGCAGCTCTTCTAAAACTTTAAAAGTGGAAGTTATACACATGAATATAATGAAACTCCTTAAGCAACCCAAATACACTACATCTAATGTATTTTGGACTGGATTTTGTGGACAGCTCTTCTAAAACATAAAACATGGAAGATACACACATGAATATAATACATATCACATCCAGTGATATGGGTTGGATTGTTCTAGATATTTAAAGGGGATGTGTATTTTCATTTCAGAAATTAGAGAACCTTTGTTACGTGGATTCACTTAGCAATTAGGGAAACACTGAGGTACAGAAATTATTGGCTCTTCAGACTAAATTAAAAAAAAAATTCAAGATTTCTCCAGGAAATTGAGTGAAATACACAAATTGACTTTTGCATTAAAATTATATATGTATGACTGCTGTCTCCAGCACTGGAGATTAAAAATCTGACAGTCCCATCTGTGTAAGCATGGAAACTGTATATCTGCTCAAAATTAAGCTCATCAAAACTAAAATAATATTATTGGCTTTTATTTGAAAATATTATAATCTAAGAGGCATACCTTGTTTTCTTAGTTATGAAGGCAACAAACAGTGTGATAGTTGAAGATAAAACAAGAACCCACTTAACTTGTTAAATGTGAAAAGCTGGTAAAAGACAAATAACAACAACAACAAAAATCTTGCCAGATGTAACAGATTAGGTCCAAACTGAAAAAAATACTACCAGAAATGTGAACAATCCAGCCTGGATGACTTACTGCTTGTCTTGCTCAGTGTTATTTATATCTAGAAACCAATCAACATTGAAAAAGGAACACAATAATTTATACATTAAGAGCTGTCAAATAAATGTAGGTCTAAACTGGCGAAACTTGCCCTCATTTTCTTCTAAAATCTGATGACAAGAGCAAGAAAAAAATCCATTACAGGCCTGTCAGTCACTATAAGATGCTTAATGCTGACATGATTTCTTTAAAGGGGAAAAGGAAACTAAGGATGAAATATGCAACAATAGGTATAAAAATAGTCATATTTGAAGTCTGTAAGTAATGCCGTAATGCCTTCTTCCATCTTGCCAATATTTGCATTAATGAAAATAGATTTGTGAGGTGGAATATTTATAATTGCAATAGGTTAACAACAACAATTAAAAAAACAGTAACAAAAGACTTGTCATTATGATGGAAGAACTTATTTGTGTATCAAAATAATATCATGAGGTAATTTTCAGGCATAACTCTTGACTGCCCAACTCTTCCTCCTTTCCAGTATACAGGTCACTGCATTTCGAATAAAAGCCCAAGGGCTGTTCCTTACATTATTCATACTAACCATCTTTGAAACTCCAAAAGGGTAAAATTAAAGCTCTCCCCCTGATCATTCTGAATAAGCTTCTTATCCAATCCTTCCCATCTGCTGAATCAAAAAAACAAAACAAAAGTGTGCTTAAACCAACAAGGATTCTCAACTCAAAATGCTGAGTCCAAACTGAAGCAGCCATAGAAAGCAAGGGAACACTTGATTAGAAAGCAATATCTTATTAATAATTGGTTTTCCCTCAGCCTTCCTGTTTTAGTTGTGGTTTTGATTTGCCTCAGATTTTGGGATATGAACATGACTATCATGATTACCCACAGGACACAGTTGAGTTTTCATGTATTTCTAGGCACCAAATAGGGTAGCTGACAAATACCTTTCAGAGAGTAAACTCTCAATACAATGAATCAAAACCAGCTTGCTGAGTCAAAATTGTTTCACCGTGGTCAAATGTTATTTGAGTGAGAACAGCCAGGTTCTTAACATTCTCCCCATTCTGTTACAGTTCAGAGCAACACTCGATATAATATTTATTGAGGAAGAGATGGTGCTATGAACAGAATGCACCCGCTGAAGTGTTTTCCACAGACCCCTAAATATTCATAGTAGAAGTTGAAAACTTAAAATGCTTTCATTCATTGGAAAGATATACCAGAAAGCAAAGACTGAGTGGGTAATAAATTCAACATGGACTTAAAATGCCCATGAAATGGCTGTTTTAAGAGTCAGTAAACAGCTGCATCCGAACTTGTCCTGCCAGTCAGTTAGAAACTGATCTGGAATGAAAACAAGTAAGCAGATGCAACTGAAGAAAGAGACTATTGGGAAGCTTAATCAATCATGGTAGGCATGAACTTTGAGAAGAAAGTAAAAACCTCAAAGGCAGGAGATCAGTTTTAAAAAATAGCTTAAATCACAAGAGACAAACGAGAAGCAAAATGATTTGAGGAAAGGCAAAGTCCCCTCTCAAAAAGATCGGCCAAGATCTCAGTAGAAGTTCTGAAAAAAACAGTTACACAGTAAGACAGTCTCCATGCCTCTATTAATTTTTCTGTTATCCATCTGAATCCTGCAAAAATCCTACTGTTTCCTAGTTAGTCAATACATGTAGTCCTCAACTTACAACCAGTCATTTAGCAACTGTTCAGAGTTATGATGGACACCATGATGGTTTTGCCTTAGATTTCAAGTTCCAATGGCTGCCCCAACTGGTGATATGGCCATGTCTTGGCATTTAGTAACCAGTTTTCATTTATGGCTATTTGCAGCATCCTGCAATCACATGATCTCAATTTACAACATTTTTGCTGGAAACTGGCATTTGCCTGAAAAGCATTGTAAAATATGAGTGCTGTTGTGGTGATGACCTACTTAATAACTATCATGACTTATGGCATGATCGTCATTAAATCAAGGATGACCTGTATAACCAGGGAGAATAGGTTTGAGGAAATCATTGGGAAAATTAATCTAATATTTTAAAGGTAAAGGTTCCCCTCACACATATGTGCTAGTCATTCCCGACTCTAGGAGGTGGTGTAAATCTCCATTTCAAAGCCAAAGAGCCAGCGCTGCCTGAAGATTTCTCCGTGGTCATGTGGCTGGCATAACTAAACGCCAAAGGTGCATGGAACACTGTTACCTTCCCACCAAAGGTGGTCCCTATTTTTCTATTTGCATTTTTTACGGGCTTTCAAACTGCTAGATTGGTAGAAGCTGGGACAAGTAACGGGAGCTCACCCCTTTACATGGCACTAGGGATTTGAACTGCTGAACTGCCGACCTTTTGATCGACAAACTCAGTATCTTAGCCACTGTGTCCCTCCATATTTTAAAGTGGGGTTTGATTTTGTTTCAAATTGCCACTCTAGTCCTACATATATTAGCAAACTGTAGAATGATGGAAATAATATATTTGATTTTCTTCTTAAGGGAAAAGATAGAAATAGTGAATATTAGGTGCTAAACAATAAAGTAGTTTATTTGTCTCTATAGGTGAAGAAGGGAGGAAGAGGTGAAGGCAGCAGTTGGTAAGTTTTCAAAGTAAACATCTACCAAAACCCCAAACTGGATGTATACATGGAGCATTTGTTTTCCTCCCCAAAAGCTAGGTGTGTCTTATGGTCTAGAGCGTCTTATGGGAAAAATAAGATGGTACATCTAGGAGAAATTATTAGTTATCTTGTCTGTTCTAAAATATGATTGATTCTTTCAGGTTTTCTAAACTCACCACCATGGTGGCACAGTGGTTAGAATGCAGTATTGCAGGCTAATTCAGCTCACTGCCAGGAGTTCGATTCTCACCAGCTCAAGGTTTACTCAGCTTTCCATCCTGCCAAGGTCAGTACAATGAGGACCCAGATTGTTGGGGGCAATATGCTGATTCTGTAAACTGCTTGGAGGGTTATAAAGCACTACGAAGCGGTACATAGGTCTAAGTACTATTACTATTCAGGCAACGAACTGAGATTTTCCTTAATGGAATGCTGGGTCCATGCAGTACAACTTTGGTTACAATCAACTGTCTTCAGTTTAACATACTAAATAGTCATCTTTTCAAATGCCTCATAAAGTATTTACTACACCAAAATGTTTTTGGCCCATCAAAGTTTCTGAGATTGGATATAAACTTGAAGACAATGCAATTATTTCTCATCACTCTTCTTTCTTCTCCCTGGAAAAAGTCACTTGAAGAGGTGCTTTCTAGAAAGAAATTTTACATTCTAATGTTATTCTTAATTTGCATTTCACTAGAGAAAACCAACACATGGCTGATTCATTAGAACAATGGTTTGTAACAGCTTCAGGCTGACATCTCTAACACTGTCACCAAGAGTAGATGTAAGTAAATTATATTCATACAATCCCTGTTGATAATATGATGCAGATAACTGACATATCTGTAAGGACTGTACAGTTTAAAAATGTCTACAAGTATCATTAAATTGCAGCAAAATTCTGGCCCTGAAGGCAAACAAGATATTGAATGAAATAAGCAACACAAGCATTAACTGTTGAATGTGCATCACACTACTATAAGAAAAGAAAGTATGCCATGCTGATCTGATTATCAGATGTATTTCTTTTTTAAAAGATGGGACAAATATTTATGTGATATGTACTTGAAATCTTGTTGCTTGTATTTGGAATTCGAATTAAACATACATGTCACAAATTATATTTATATATATTTTTATATAAAAATATAAACATATTTAATATAAATATTAAAATATTTATATTAAAAATCCTATAGATTGCATGGATTTAAAAATACCATCCAACACAATTAAGCTTGTAGATTAATGAAGTATTTGTTTAGTTAGCAGTGGTTCACATGTACTGACAAATATGTCCTATTGAAGTCCCTGGGCCTTTAATTTATCACTTTGAGACATTACACACTATCATGTAAGTGTTATACATTATTCCAGCCATACCACAAACAATGTGAGTTTGGAAACAAGCTTAAACGGAACCATAATAAGAGTGAGTTGCTGTTCGTTTAGAAACCCTCTTGCTATCTGGTTATAACCTTGGATCCTATAAACGTAGACATCTCCAGCCTGTCTTGTGACAGAGAAGTATTCCTCAACCTGAATTGACAGATCTCTTCTACAAGTTATCTTGGGTAGACATTTAAAAGAAAGAAGGCCAATTCCTGTGGGCCCCATAAGGAATGGCCCACTGGGCTGACTTCTGCTTATGTCCTACTATTACCTGGAATCAGTTAGAAAGAAATGGAACCACTGAAAAATAGTGTCTCCAAACTCCAAGTTTTGCATGTGGTGCAGAAATATACTGTGGTTGATGAGAGCAAATATGGCTGAAAGGTCAAATAGAGGCACACTCTCCTCATATAGGTCCAATAAAATTAACCTATCAGGATGATCAATGTAATTTCCTTCCTATGCTCAGGGCTGAATTGTTACTAAAAAGCTTTCTGATAAATTGCTTCCTTAAAACACCACCTTTTCAACATCCTTCCCTAAACAGAAGGGACATATTAGTCCATTCTTGCAGACAGCCCTTCTCCAGATGCTTCTGCACTATGGGAAAAAGCAGGTAGCAAGCAACAAACGAAAGAGCTTTATCGGTGGTGGGACAAAGAGCTTTGTACAATTAAGTCATATTCATTTTTCCAGGTGATCAAAAAGTTATTTTAGAATTTTAGAAATTCAGTATATTGCAACTTTGTTATTGTAAATGTGTGCTATCTTATTACTATGATCCTTCGTTATACCTTACATGTGGTGTCCTTCTCTGATTTGGTTCTTATTTTGTGTTGTATTGTTTCCTTGTTTGTAAAAAAATTTACATTTTATATATATTTTTTATCTGGTTGTGCATCACCTAGAGGACTCCTGGTATCAGACAGTATAAATGTGCAATTGATTTATTAATCAATTATTTTAGCTGGCATTATTTATTGCAACATTTACTGGGGATTGATTTACCACATTAATTAACCTGCCTAGATCTTTGATGATGGTGGTATATTATAGTTCATAAGCCTCCAGTATTGATAGTTATTTGAAATCCTTGAAGAAGGAGGGAATAAAACAAAAGAAGAAGGGGGAGAGGAGGAAGAGACTCTTGGTTTTATATTGTCCTTCGAAGTTAAAAGTAGAAACTGTAAGATAGATAACTTGAGGGTTGCAAAAGCTCTAATGACAGATAACCAATAATATGGTGTTTTTTACGGTATGTATGTATGTATGCATGTATGTATGTATGTATGTATGTATGTATGTATCAGGGATGAAATGTAAAAATGTTTGCTACCGGTTCTGTGGGTGTGACTTGATGGGCGTGGCTTCATGGTCATGTGACCAGGTGGGAGTGGTCAACTTGACATCATTCACTGTTAGAGCCAGGAGCTGCACATTTTGAAGCACATTCTGCCCTTCTGAAGACCCCAACGCTTTGAGTTTCCCTCTGCCATCCAAGAGAACATCGGAGTCTTCTCTTGCAGAAGCAGAATCCAGGTACAGAAATGGAAAAATGAGGGTGGAAATGAGGAGGAGGAGGCGTAATTAGCAGAATCCAGGTACAGAAGTGGAAAAATGGAGAGTGGGAATGGGGAGGAGAAGGTGTTTCCTTAGATTGTTGACGGTCCCAACTAAGCCAACAGCAAAAGTAGTGGCAGCGGAGGGGGCAACAGAGGCATGTGTGTGTATGTGTGTGTGTGTGTGTGTGTGTGCAAGGACTTGGAAGCAGACACTGCTCTGAGGAAAAGAGGAGGCAGTGAAGCCCTGGCTATTACCTGGGAGAGGAGGACCATGGAGGGACACACACACACAAACACACACACCATCACCCCTGCTGCTGATACTTTTGCTGTCGGCTTCTCGGCACTCTTCAAGTCAATCTTGAAGAGTTGGAAGACATTTCCTTAGATCGCTGATGCTTCAAACAATGAATTTGGGAGAGTGAAAGGCAGGCAAGCATGGCAGGGCTGCGGGGAAGGGAGTAAGCTGCTAGCTCCCTTCCCCGTAGCCCTGCCATGCTTGCTTGCCTTCCATGCGGCCTTCTGCTTGCCTGCCTTTGCAAACTGGCCACGGGAAGACCGCATGGAAGGCAGGGAACCATGGCAATGCTGAGGGCCATGGTCTGGTTCAGGGGCATGGCCAGCCAGCAATTGCTACCGGTACGGTGAACTAGCCCCAATCTCTGGATCGGTAGCGGAGATTGGGGCTAGTTCACCATACTGGTAGCAATTGCTGGCTGGCTATGCCCCTGAACCAGACCATAAATATATAAATTTCTTTTCTTTTCTTTTCTTTTCTTTTCTTTTCTTTTCTTTTCTTTTCTTTTCTTTTCTTTTCTTTTCTTTTCTTTTCTTTTCTTTTCGTGGGTCTTTATGTGTATTTCTTTTTAGCCAGGTCCTTCCTACGTAAACCAAGATTTTTATGCAACCCTAGTTCAGTGAAATCCCAATCCACTAGTTTCTAGGCTTTTTTTCTTCAGCAGGCAGCAAGCTGCCCGCTGCCCATTGGGAGACTAAAGAGACTAAGATAGATCTATTTCGGATTTATAAGCCCTCATCAGTTAGCCACACCTTCATCCCATGTATCCTCCCTGTAAAGGTACAGTATTATTCTTACAGAATAATCAGAGAAGCCATCAAGATAGAAAAACATCCCCACAGCATGAATAAAAGAGATGATACCTCCCGCCTACCAGCTACTTGGAAACCCGCCCTTATTGACAAACGAATCCCAAACACAAAAAATAACACCAGACCCACACTCATGAAAACTACACAGGACGTCACCTTCACACATCCACGCAAAAAGCAAGCTCAAACCCACACCGATGATGAGGCATGACCACAAACCAGAAGCCAGACCACAGCTGCATCATTAACCACTTTACACCCCTCCAATCCATACATGAAGCAAACTGACACACACCATGAAGATGTAGCACGAGCACGAACATGGAGCCAAACAAAAGCAACGCAGGCCACGAGTTCAAATCCCCCTGCAACTCAGACCAACCTGAGCACAGCCAAGCCCCCACCCTATCAGAACACAACCCCAGCCTATCAGAGCACAGCTAACCCCCCATCCAATCAGAGCACACCTCCACGCAATCAGAACACAGCCATGCTCTCAGTTCATACCCCCACTGGCAGTTAAAAAGAAGAAACAACCACGATCACACATTGCTCCTAGAAGCGCAAGGCCGAAGGCACCAGCCTGAAGATGACAATGAGACTTTGTCGAAACGTCGCCAAGGCACTTCCAATTTTACGCAGGAGAAAACCCGAATAACCAAAGACCTACATACAAATACCCGCGAAAACCTCAGAAAACAAATACACACACACACACACACACACACACACACATTTACACATACATATGTATATATATGTTAATATAGATATATATGTGTGAGTGTGTATATACACAAACTGATACAAAGTAGTAAGTGAGAAAAAAGAAAAAGAAAGAAAAAGCAAAAAGTGCAAGAAAAGAAAAAAGTTAAAGAAAAATACACTAGAACCTCTGGTCATGAACACTTCTGTCTACGACCAAATTGGATTCCGACCAAAAAATTCACAAAATTTTTGAATCTGGTCACAAACACATTCTCGGCGATCAAACATGGCAGTGGCTGGGTTTTTTTTTGTTTTGTTTTTTTTTGGTTTTTTTTGTAAGTGCCAAACAACAGTGATTTCATATGGCCGCTGTATTAATTTTGCATTAATTTTGGTTAGGTTCGGGTCACGACCAAATCGGGTTGCGACCAAAATTATGGAATAAATTATGGTCATGACCAGAGGTTCTAATGTAGAAAAGAATAAAAAAGATGCAAAAAGAAGCTTTCAATTTTCCTCACAGCAGTTATAAGTACAATTATATCTTAACTCTTCTCCAAAGGTACATCATAATACTATTATTTTTAGAATCTATCATATATAATCACCAAAACCATAAATCACTAGTTCATTTTTTTTATTTTTACTCAAAATAATCTAATTAAAGTAGATAGTGATCTCTGATCAAAAAAGTTAGTTTATCCATCTGAGCAATTTCACCAATCATTTCTCCATAGCAAGTAGTATTGAAACTTCCTATCTATGCCAGAGATGTCAAATTCGATTTCATTGAAAGCTTCATCAGAGTTGTGTTTGATCTCAGGAAGGCAGGGGACATGTGGGGGCAGCTCAATGCCATTTATGTTGGGGGCATTTATGGTGGCCCAGGTGGAGCTGGGGAGATCCTCTTGCAGCCCTCTGCCAGTGAAAATGGAGCTTGGGATGGCCAGTGAGCGTCCCTCCTGAACTCCATTTTCGCTGGCAGAGGCACTGTGGGCCAGTCCTTTGCTATTTCTAGGGCTGCCCCACAGGCCAGCTATAAGCACCCTGCAGGCCAGATCCAGCCCATAGGCCTTGAGTTTGATACCTCTGATCTATGCATATAACTATATTGTCGCACAATAATAATAAATCATAATAATCTTCTATGGATGTTGTTCTATTAATTCACCAGTCCTAGAGGAATTTTGGCTTCAATTGAATGTTGGCCTCCTTTGTATCAATGTATGTATTTGAATCCAAATGGCATTATGAGATAGGGAAAATATGTCAATTACTCCAATGAAAGTAAATGGCAAGCTGCTTCTTTTTTTTTTTTTCTGTTTTGTTTTATTCTAATTTAACATTTAGGTGAAGTGAATGCTGATTTCATTAAGCAAACACCATGGTCATTCACTGAATGCTGATATTGTTAAGTGAACACTGCAGTTATTAAGCAAAACCATTGTCTGCAATGATGTTGTGGCCCGCCAGTGACCAACAGAACTGGTAGCAGATTCAGACAGTGAGGAGGTTGGAAAGGAACATAGGCCAGGCCTGGAGTCTGGGGAAGGCCCGGATGAGGGCTCTGCATCGGAGGCAGAGAGGGGGCCAGGGCCATCTGGTAGTTATGTGCTGCCTCTGGAGCCTCCGGAATCTGACATCAACGAGGCAGAAAAACAGTGTGAGCCTGTTCCCAGTGTGCGCATGTGCAGAGCTGCCAGAAGTCAAGAACAATTAAGAAAACAAAAACAAAAACGGGTAACTCGGGAGTAAGGCTTGGAGGTGATTGGCCCCTTCCATAAGACATAAAAGAGGAGCAAATAGATGTGAGCCTTTGCAGGAAGCAATTAGTTCATATAGTCAATTCAAGCTCTGAGAAGTCTGTTTGACTCTGTGCTTCATTTGGCCTTGCAAAACTAATTGACAATTAGGTCTATGGCAGCGTTTCAAGGGAGATAAAGGTGGGGGCTTATCAAAATTACCCTGAAAGACTGTGTCAACATTACCCTGAAAGACTGTGTCAACTCAAGCAGACATCTGTCGGAATCTTCACAGACTGTTTGTGAATCATTACGGACTGTGAAAGACCATAATTCACAGCCGCCTCAATAAAAGAGATTTTTGGGACTAAGATTGTGATTTATGCTTTCTCAGGAAGCCTAGATCGGAACAAATGACCATTTTTTCCTAGGAACAGAAAGTAACCATAAATCACATTCATGTGTCCACAGGGTACCCCAAATTGCTGTAAATGGGGACTAGTTATAAAGCATCCAAAATGTGATCAGATGGCCCTGGGGGTGGAGCAGCCATCAGAACATTAAATCTCATTCATAAGCAATTTTTTGTGTAACTTTAAACAGTCACTGAGTGACTGGTCATTAAACAAAGATAACCTATATTTAGTTCCTAAAGATTTGTTTTGGTCTAAAGTAGAGCATTCTACTTCTCTTTTGTAGAAATGCTCAGATATTCATTTATTACTACTCCCTATTCAATTGTCTTGATTCAGTATTGATTTAGCATTGAAAGAGAAGCTTTAGTGAATGGGGAGATGCTGCCTGAACAACAATAGTAAAAATCCCTTATTATAGATAGAAAGATTCATTTAAAGTGATCAGTTTATACAGTTATAATAAATCAATGCTATGCCATCCTTTTTTTCCTCATGAAAGAAATAGTGTTCCTATTTTGAGAAAAGAATCAAGAGAAAAAGGGAAAACAAGACTACATTAAAGTAAAAGGTAATCAAAAAGGTAATCCAAGAAAGTTTGAACAAAGCAATGGTTTAAAAAAACAAAAGACATCTTTACAGCTGTAGAAACTGAAAATTTGTATTGAAATCTCAACACTGGCTCTGCATTCTATGGAGGGAAAAGATAGTTTATAGGACAAAGTAGAGCCATATTTTTTAAAAAGTTTGAATGGAGAAAGCAAAATAAGATCATAATGTACAGATTTAGAAAAGAGATAGGATCTGTGGCATAGAAGATGGAGGAGAGAATCTCTTTGCTCTCTGCTGCAACCCTTTTATCATTTTTCTTTCCTGTTTTCTGTTAAAGGGCATCGTTAGGTTTGGATTCTCTCCCGATAAAAAATATATGTCATAACAGCAAAAGGATGAAGGCTGCCTTTGATTTATGGACACAAAAACAGTTACATGTTATTTTTAAACAATTTAAATAAATCAGTAACTGGGGACCGAATGATTTCCCAGAGATCATCTTGAGAAAATTAGGAGCAGGATAGATTTAGTTTTGCATGGATAGAATGTACATGGAGCAAAAAATTTCTATTCATCCTAATGGGATTCTAATGGGGTATGTCAAATATAATAACAGCAAGGATATTTTTTTTTCTAAATGATGCAAATCTATTTAAAATTGAACTGCATTTGAAAATGCAAGAAATGCTTCTAGCCCCAATTATACTGAGTGCCCAAAAACCAACACAACAAAAACCCCTAACCCAACCTTGTATGGTTTATATGTTCTGACAACAGAGGATGTCATTTGGAAAGTTCACTAGAAAAATATTTTTTTCTCTTTCCTTTGCGTGGTTGTTGTTCTAATGAGAAAAATACACCATAAAATGTTTCCTATTATGCATTAATATTTCTCAGTATTCATAAAATATGGAACTGAATGTAGCTGCTGCTTTAACAGATATCAGTATTCTGCAGGAACTGTCTAAAATGAGATTAATAGCCCTACTTTGCAGTGTCCTTTCAAAGAATAGAAGGGTTAAAACCTCCCTAGAGTTTTGTATGAAGATTTATTACAACAGATCACCCATAAAACAATTAGTTCTTTTTAACAAGAGCATCTGAACAAACAGGTGGCCAGCATTTTTGACAGATCTCAAGGGAGAATATAAATCTTGATTAAAAATTTAATCTTGAGAAGAGTAAGGTATCTTTTTTCTTACCTTGTCAATTGTTATTTTGCTTTCATTGGTATGGCAATTTTATCATTTTGTTTTATGTGCTGGTATTTTTTTTTAGGTGACAGTTTATATAGCCATGATGGCAGAAAAATTACAAAAATCATCAAGAAATTAATAAGGTGTGGGGAAGGAGGTTAAAAAGCAGCTGCATTTAAACATCAGGCTGTCATAAGAAGCTCTCTTTTTTTGCTTTTGGCTGCAGATTTAACCAGCAATTTAAAAAAACAACAACTGAAGTCCAAATGTGTGCTACATGAGCTGTATAAACTAGGCCAATGTGACTATATAATGTGTAAGGCAGTTTTGAAAACTTGTGAAGCCTCCTAGAGTTGTTTGAAGTTGGGCAGCCTAGATTGATAAATTATCAAAATAAATTTGATAAATTTATTTATTTATTTATTTATTTATTTATTTATTTATTTAATCAAATTTCTTTACCGCCCTACTCCCAAAGGACTCAGGGCGGTGAACAGCCAAAATAAAATACAGATAATACAAATATTAAAAATCCCTTAAAATTATTAAATATTTTGGCCGAAACACAGATTAAAACACCCAATTTATAAAATCACGAATTAAAAAATTTAAAATTTAAAAAATTTAAAAGAGGGAAGTTATAAATAAACTACAATTAAAACAAGTCATGGCTTACTGTGATGTGAAAACCCAACCAATGGGTAAATTATTACATTTTGGTCAACTCTTCAAGGTAGACAAGATCAGGAAACCAAACTCATTAAGTGAATTAAAATGTACTGCAGTGCAATAGCAGAATTGTGATAGCCTGCTAAAGATCCTCTCTACTTCAAACCAAACACAATCCAGGCAAATGTGTTTTGAGTTTCGTTGTCCCAAGAGGCAACTGGAGATTTATTTGTGTTCTCAGGATCACCTGAGTAATGCAAATGGATATGAAGCCTTCTTGGAACTGTTGAAAGGACTGTATGGTATACTGGAGATAGATGATGCATATCCCTCCCTCTCTGATGACAGAGGGCTGTTCAAATTAACATCATCTATCATCTATCTATCTCCAGTGGCCTCAATGATTCTCTAGTCTGGAAGAATGCAAATGGCCAACTGTCTCCAAGGAATATAAATCCTTCCATTCCCCACCATCCAGTCAGAGCTGAAGAAGCTTCTTGGATGAGAAGCGAAACGTCTTCAAAGAAAAACAAGAAAGTCCAGTTGCCTCTTGAAAAAGCACCTTTGGTACAACCATGACCTGGATGACTGAGAATTTCCATAGACATCTGACTTTTTCTAGTTTTTTACTACAAGAACCGGTAGTAAAAATTTGTAGTAGTTCGGAGAACCGGTAATAACATTTGCTGGCCATGCCCCTGAACCACTCCCTGGCCCGGTCGCTGCCCGCTTACCCTGCTACCTCATCAAAGGCTTTTTTAAAAAACTTTTAAAAGCATTTTTTCTACAACCTCTTCGGCCAAAAAAAAAAAAACAATGCTTTTAAAAGTAAAAAAAAAAAAAAAAAGCCTCTGATGATCACGCAGCTCAGCTGGGATTGTCAGAGGCTTTTAAAAACATTTTTCTACAATCTCTTTGGCCAAAGAGGTTGTAGAAAAGAAATGCTTTTAAAAGCCTCTGGCGATCCCAGCAGAGTTGCCTGATCATCAGAGGCTTCTAAAAGCATTTTTTTTTTTTTGCAACCTCTTTGGCCGAAAAGGTTGTAGGAAAAAAAATGCCTTTAAAAGCCTCTGGCGATCCCAGCTGAGTTGCCTGATCATCAGAGGCTTTTAAACCTCTTAAGGTTGTAGAAAAAATGCTTTTAAAAGTAAAAAATAAAAAAGTTGGCCACACCCACCTAGTCACATTACCCCCCACCAAGCCACACCCACAAAATAAGCCATGCCCACAGAACTGGTAGTAAAATATTTTAGAACCCACCCCTGATCTGCAGTTCTAAGTTGCCATTCATTCCATTCAGTGCAGAATTTTGAGACAGATGATTTAGTTTTTGCAGCAAATATCTAGTGCTGAAAATCAAGGTTTTGCTTCAGATAAGATACAGTCATTTTGTGATTTAAAGGGTTGAAGAAGCTAGCAAAAATTCACTGGTAGACTAGATGCCAACTGGAAGGTGAGTATAAGATCTTTCCTAGATAAGTTGGCAGGTTAGAACAAGTTCTCAAGAGATTTAACTTCTTGCCAGGAGGATTTAAAGTCCAATGGTTCTTTGAGAGCCATCATTCTCACTGCACCAGATATAATTTTCTCTCTCTTTAGCTGAAACACAACCATTTTTAAAGCCAATATTATACATCAAAAGTATATTTCTTGCCAGGTATCTACAAAAACATTTATACCAGCCCATTCAAAAAGCTAGTTCTAAACTCAGGTACTACTCCTTGAATTTTAGGCTACATGAAGTTTAATATCTTATGTTTAGCTTAATGAGGTGCAGTGTGTGTTAGCTCAAACAGAAAATGAATCAAAATGCATATTATATTAAGACCCTCCTATTCCAGCAAGCCGGCCTGGCCTAATTTTCTCCCCTTTCTTTTAAATTTTTAAATTGAAATTTTAATTTGTTTTAAATTATTTGGATTTTTAATTGTCTTGGGCTAAATTATTTAATTTGGTTTTAATTATGTTTCTAACTTTTGTATTTATGTATTTTATTTTGTGCCTGTTCACCGCCCTGAGTCCTTCGGGAGTAGGGCGGTATATAAATTTAATAAAACAAGCAAACAAACAAACAAACAAACACCATATAGTATAGTTAATAGCACTAGTACTTAGACTTATATACAGTGCTCTACAGTCCTCTCTCTAAGTGGTTTAGAGTCAGCATATTGCCCCCAATAATCTGGGTTCTCATTTTACAGACCTTGGAAGGACGGAAGGCTGAGTCAACCTTGAGCCTGGTGAGACTTGAACTGCCAAATTGCAGGCAGCCAGCAGTCAGCAGAAGTAGCCTGCAGTACTGTGTTCTAACCACTGCGCCACCGTGGCTCTTCATGCTCTCACCTATGTATGTATATGTAACAAGAGCAATTCTTGTACAGATGTGTTTAAAATGGATGTAGCCAACCCTTTTTAATGAACATTTCTTTAAAGGAAATCTAACACAGATGCCTACTAGTAGTGTTTGACGTTGCAGTAGGCAGACCTAGGACTGATCTGTCCCCGTACCCACACACACACAAATACAACCAGCCGAGGGTTAAGGAAACACTTTGGAACACACCCAGTTTCTTTATCTCCCACTTGGCAGCGATAGACACACCGCCTGCCAAGTGCCTTTATTTTCACAGTAAAACAGAAAGATTAAATACTCAAGAGTCCAAATGTCCGACAACAAGAAATCTTTCTCTCGGACTTCCTGCCTGGCTCCGCAGCTTTGAAGACGCTCTCTTTTGAACGCCCGTTCTCTGGTTCCGTAAAAGCCCCAGAACAGCCGGAAAACTGCTGTCTGGAGGCTTGGAACCCTCTCCCCGGGCAAAGGGGAGAGAATAGAGTCGACAGGCGGGGGTAGAGCCCCCCCCAAGTGCGCTAGGAGAAATCCTGGGGCGCAAAGGGTGTGGGCTCCCTATTGAAGCCTGTCAAGCCACTCCGGACCAGAAACGACTCCGCTGAAGCGGAGCTAGAAGCTGCGACCAGAATCTGCAGAAAATCAACAGGGGGGATTTTTAACAGCTTTACTTCGATCGCAGACGGAGCAAATCAGGAGAAAACAAAAGGAAATTTGCAAGTAACACTTTAACTCCGCTTTATTATGCAGAAAATGGCGCCTGAGGGCGGGAGGAAGAAACTACCAGGGGAAGTGCTCGTTAAGGCTTGTTAACACTTTACAGCTACTGGATTACACCCTAAGAGAAAGTTTTAAATGGAAGCGGCCAGGAAAAGAATTTGGTATCGAGGAAAAGAATTTGGTTCTGATTTTAACTAAAATCTGGTCTTTATACTGTGTGGAAAAAACTTGAATTGTTGTCCTGATAGCTGGATAAATACAAAGTAGCTGAAATATGGCTGACAACAGGGCTGGTGAATCAGCAAATTCCCAAGCCGTGACTGTCCAGGCTTTTCAAGAACTTTTAGACTTTTTTACCTCAGCCCTGCTGAATACAATCGAAAGGGCTTTTTCAAAAAATAGCTTGGGAAATTATAAGCAGGAAATTATTCACAAGAATTTGTTTTTGGAAGATCAGGAAATGGACAGGATTAAGAGATTGGCTGGTACAGCTGAAACAAAGGTTTTGGTGGACGTTTCCATTCCAATGACAGAAAAGCAACAAATGGTTTCTTTATTGCAAGCTGACAATCTTTATGGCAACCAATTTTGGTTATATGGACAAAGAAATGGATTGAATGATTATACAAACCAGAAGAGACAAGATGAGTGTTATGTATTGATACTTTTAAGCGGGAGTTTCAAACCTGCCTACGTTTCTGATTGGCTGACAGTCTCTCCAGGATTGTATATAAGGAGGACTGCAGCCTCTGAGTTTTTGCTGAAGTCTCACTGTATATTAAAGAGCTGTTGTCACTTGCTTGCTTGTGCCTCTCGTTATTCCCGAACCACTTCATTGGCGACGAGGATGGGATTGAGGCTACAAGAAGCCAACCAGTGAGACCACGAGCTTCAGCTAGGCGACGAGGCGAACCACAGGAGACATACCGGACATGTCTGCCTACGTTCCGCCCAAGCCTTTTGATCCGACCCGCGAAAAATGGGTCTCGTACCTAACGAGGTTTGAATGCTCGTTAGAAGCCAGCGACATGCAGGGCCTCTCGGCTAATCGAAAGAGAGCCCTATTCCTAAGCCACTGCGGACCGGACGTGTTCGAGATGGCCGAGTCACTGTGTGAGCCAACGCCGGTTCAAACAGTCTCATGGGACACTCTGATGGCAACTCTCCGGGCTCACTACGCTCCCGTCCCCTCCAAGTTCGTGCAGCGATACCAACTGAGGCAGCGCGTCCAACGAGAGGGAGAGCCGGTCAGCGCGTACATGGCCAGCCTGAGAAAAGCCGCAACTCATTGCGACTACAGAGACTTGGATGACGCGTTGCTTGAGCAACTGATCTGTGGTGTTCGGGACATTAGGCTGCAACGGCGGCTGCTTGCCAAGCCTGATTTGACGCTTGCCGGAGCCCTTGACGAGGCCAGGGCTCACGAAGCCTCCACAAAGGCCGCTGAAACGCTACAGCGTCCGCCGACCAGCAAAGACAGCCCCAAGTCTGCCCCGGTGCACAGAGAGGACGCCGGATCCAGCTCGGAGTCCGAGTCGGATGAGGACGTCTTCCGAACAGAGCACCGGAGAAAAGACACTGGCAGCCCCCGGCGAAGCTGTCCCAGCTGTGGTGGGCACCATGATAGACTGTCCTGCAAATACAGAGAGGCTATTTGCAGGCGTTGCGAGAAGAAAGGGCACTTGGCGCGAGTCTGCAGAGCCATTCTGCCCAGAAGTCTCAAACCACGTGAGCGCCGCAACCAACCGGAATCAGCGCGCCAGAAGCAGCCAACGAGAGAAGGCGGCGCGAAAAAACGGCGCGAATTTGAACCGCGAGATGGCCGCAGCATACACATCGACCAGGCCAGCACAACGGTCGAGGACAAAGTCAGCACGGTGGTCGAAATCAACGGAAGACCGTGCTCGATGGAGATCGACACCGGATCAGCTCTCTCCATCATGTCGTGGACAACCCTAAAGACCCTCCTGCCGTCGTTCCGGAAGGATCAACTCTCCAGACAGAGACTGCGCATCCTAGACTACCAGGGGAACCGAGTCCCCCTCGAAGGCGTGGGCACGTTCCGGGTCACCTACGGAGACTACGAAAGAGACCTGCCGCTGACCATCGTCACGAAGCAGCTGCCGAGCCTCCTGGGCATGGGGTGGTTCCGAGCCCTTGGCATGGGCTTCACCGGCGTCCACCTGATGTCCAAGTCAACCCTGAAAGACAGCCTCCTGTCCGAGTTCCAGGACGTTTTCGGGGACACATTGGGCAAGTATGTGGGGACCCCTATTTCACTAAACTTAGACCCCAACATAGCCCAAGTAAGACTAAAGGCCAGAAGAGTGCCGTTCGCATTGAAACCAAAGATCGATGCAGAACTGGACAAACTGATTAAGCAAGGGGTGTTGGTTCCCGTTGACCATGCCAAGTGGGAGACCCCCATAGTCACCCCAGTTAAGTCCGATGGCTCAATCAGAATTTGCGCCGACTACAAGTGCACGATCAACAAGGCTTTGCAGCCGAGCGCCTATCCGGTGCCGATCGTGCACCATCTACTACACTCCCTGGGCCCCGGAAAAATTTTTGCCAAATTAGACCTGGCCCAAGCCTATCAACAGTTACCGGTCGACAACGCCACGGCAGAGGCGCAAACGATCGTGACTCATAGGGGTGCATTTAAATGCACCAGGCTCCAATTTGGGGTGAGCGTTGCACCCGGCTTATTTCAAAGCACCATGGAGCGCCTGTTGCAAGGACTTCCGGGAGTAGTCCCCTATTTCGATGACGTCTTAGTCAGCGCCCAAGACGAACACCAGCTAGGGGACAGGGTACGGAACGTCCTGTCCAGATTCAGAGAAGCGGGACTAAGACTTAAAAAGAACAAATGCAGGATAGCGGTCCCCTCGGTAGAATTTCTGGGGTACAGGGTGGACGGCACAGGCATCCACCCTACCGAAAGCAAGGTGAGGGCCATCAAAAGCGCACCAGCCCCCAAATCCAAAGCTGAGCTCCAAGCCTTCCTTGGACTGCTAAATTTCTACTCAATGTTCCTAAGAGATAAGGCCACGGTCGCTGATCCCCTTCACAAACTCTTAGGGAAGAATGTACCATGGGTCTGGGGGAAACCGCAAGCGGCCGCTTTTGAGGCAGTAAAAAAACTTCTATCTGAGGACAGTTTCCTGATCCAATACAATGCAGAGCTGCCGCTCGTCTTAGTTTGCGACGCCTCCCCCGTAGGAGTTGGTGCCGTCCTAGGCCATAGACTGCCGAACGGCCTAGAGGCACCCATTGCCTTCTACTCCCGAACTCTGTCCAGCACAGAACGAAACTATAGCCAATTGGACAGAGAGGCTCTGGCTGCGATTGCGGGGGTTAAGAAGTTCCACGAATACCTCTATGGCCGAAAATTCGAACTTGTGACTGACCATAGACCGTTGCTAGGACTGCTAGCAGGCGACAGGCCAACCCCCGCTGCCCTCTCCCCCCGTTTAACTAGATGGGCGATTTTCTTATCGGCCTACTCGTACCAGCTCGTCCATCGGCCTGGGCGGACCCTGGGTCATGCGGATGCCCTTAGCCGTTGCCCCCTTCCCGACCTGCTGGACAACCCAACACCGGAAACCTCCGTCCTGTTGTTGGACACGTTAACCTTGGGGCCCATCTCCTCCGGCGAGGTGGCGAAGGCATCAAATAGAGACCCTGTTATCCGGACTGTTATGGGTTGGGTTTTGAAAGGGTGGCCGGACAAGGTGGTCGGGGAGGAGTACCAAGGTTTTGCCAACAAACGAAATGAACTGTTTACGCAAGGGGGGTGCTTACTGTGGGGTGACAGAGTGGTAATTCCAGCAAAACTACGAGATAGAGTTTTAGAAGTATTGCACGAAGGGCATCCTGGCATCGTTAGGATGAAGTGCTTAGCCCGCAGCTATGTCTGGTGGCCCAACATGGACCAGGTCATTTCCGAGTGGGTGGGGAAGTGCAGACCCTGCCAGGAGTCTCGCCCCGATCCCCCAGTAGCGCCCATCCGAGAGTGGGAGAAACCAAAAGGCCCATGGGGGAGGATCCACATTGATTTTGCCGGCCCGTTCCATGGCCAAACGTTTTTAATAGTAGTGGATGCCTTTTCAAAATGGCTCGAAATTGTATTAATGCCATCCACAACGGCCGAAGCGGTTATCAAGGCCCTAAGAAAGTTGTTTGCCACCCACGGCCTGCCGGATACCTTGGTATCGGACAATGGGCCCCAATTTACAGCGACCCTTTTCGAAGGCTACTTAGCCGGCCTGGGGATCCGCCATGCCCTATCAGCCCCATTTCACCCGGCTTCCAACGGATTGGCTGAACGATTTGTCAGGACAGCCAAGGAAGCACTGTCCAGATTAGACAATGGGGACTGGCAGGCCAGGATAGATCAATTCCTTGTGGTTCAGCATGCATCACCATGCACAGCAACTGGGAGAAGCCCAGCAGAGCTCCTCATGGGGAGAAAGCTCCGGTGCGTGTTGGACAGGCTTCACCCTAACTATTCGCACGAAAACTTTAAGGGAGAGACCTGTGGCTTAAGGCAGTTTCAGGTCGGGTCCCCGGTGTTCGCTCGCAATTATGCCAGCGGTCCTCTGTGGGTTGCAGGAACCATAGTGGGGATAACAGGCCCAAAATCATACACGGTGGACGTGGGGGTAGATAGACTCTGGAAGCGCCACATAGACCAACTGAGGAAACGGGTGGTTGGCGAGGCAAATATCAACGCAGACATGTCCGAGCCTAACTATGACCACTTCTCCAAAACAGCTAACTCAAGCCCGGGGCCGCGAGAATACTTAGCTGACAAGCCCTGGTTCCAGCGCCACCCCAGCGAGTCGCCACTCCCAGCCGGGGATAACCACGCCCCGGATAAAATCCAGGAGGTTCCATTGGCGGAGCCGGGAGAGACAAAGAGTTCCTCCGACCAGCTCGACGCCTCACCAAACACTGAACTGCGCAGGTCAACTAGGGCGAGAACTCAGCCTAAGCACCTGCGAGACTTTGTTTGTACATATGTTAATTTTTGAGTGTTAGTGCCTTCTGGGAAGGGAGGGGTGTTATGTATTGATACTTTTAAGCGGGAGTTTCAAACCTGCCTACGTTTCTGATTGGCTGACAGTCTCTCCAGGATTGTATATAAGGAGGACTGCAGCCTCTGAGTTTTTGCTGAAGTCTCACTGTATATTAAAGAGCTGTTGTCACTTGCTTGCTTATGCCTCTCGTTATTCCCGAACCACTTCAATGAGGATTTTAAGTTAGAAAATCTGACTTCAAGAAGAGAGCGAGTATTTCAAAAACATCAACCTCAAATCACTATTTTAAAAGTTTCCAAAATAAAACTGGGGGGATTGTTGAAAGAATTTATTAAAAAAATGGATTGGAAAAAATACAAAAAGAAGTGAAGAACAGAAGATTAAGAAAGATATTCTCCTGTGGATTTTTGAAATTGGTAACGGGCAAATATGTGTTTTAATGGTATTAAAAGATTTTTAAAATGTTTAACATAAAGTTATATTATTCTACAAGATATATGAGATAAATTGTATAAGCTTTTAGGATGTCTAACCCTTTGAAGCGAAGAGGATTAATGTCAAACTCAGAATTTTATTGTAAACTGATAATTAGTTTTGGATAGTTAAGGGTTGTTTTTTTTAAAAAAAGTTAGAGGTATTAAGACGGTTAACTGAAAAATTGAAAGATACCCTCCTATAGATTCTGAAATTTATATTTGGCAAATAAGTGTTTTAAAGGTATTAAGAGATTTTTAAAATGCTTAACATTAGACTATATTATTTTAATAAGATATATGAGATAAAATGTGCAAGATTTTAAGATGAAATTTTTTTTTCTGGTATAGAAATGGAATTTATTCATGATTTTTATTGTTTGTAAGACTGCTAAAGTATCGGATTATGCATTAAGAAAAAGGTTTTTCTTTCTATTTTTTTCTATATAAGTAGGAAGAATGAATTTAATTTAATTGGTATTGAGAATTTATAAAAGGGAGGTTGTTGAATTGGAGCAAAGGGAGTTAAAGAACATGTGGGAGCTTTGAACTTTATAATTTGTTAGTTTATTTTAGCATATGTTTGTTAGATGCTATACCCTGTTTTTGCTCTGGGAAGTCAGGGGTGGGGTGGGGAGGGGGGATAAGGGAGGGGGTAAGTGATGAATAGAGAAATGTCTTAGCAGAAGAAAGTGTATTCTAGAATATAGGAGTTGCTCAGATACTAAAGGAGGAAAATATTTCACAGCAAAGAAGTTAGAAAGGAGAGAGGAGGAGGGGGTAGGAAGAGGAGAGGGAGGGAGAGGAATGGAAGAAAGGAGAGGAGGAAGGGAAGGGAAGGGGACAGGAGTAGGAGTGAAGGCGAGAAGGGGGAAAAGAAGAGAGAAGTGGGGGAAAGGGAAAGGAAGTAGGATGAGGTGGGAGAAGAGGTAGGAGGGAAGAGGAGGGGGGATGGGAAAGAAAGGAGGAGGAGAAGAAGGTTTGTTGTGGAATGAGGGAAGAAGGAGAAGAGCAACTCTGAAGATAATTAAAATGTTTTATTGTAATGCTTTCTTTAAGGGAAATATGTATATGGAGGATTTCTTATGTATAAGAAAATGTATAATTTATGTGGGGAAGGGGAAGGGTGGGGTGGGGAGAAAATTGTTTGTATTTCTTATAAAACTTTTTAATAATAAAAAAAAAAAAATCTTTCTCTCAGCAATTCCGGACGAGGCTTTAGTGACTATCCAAGGTTTGCTTTGTTCGTCACAAGGATCACTGACCACCACCCTCTGTTATATAGTCTCTGGGGTGTGGTCCAGTGGCTCAGTTCTAATCCCTAGCACGCCTCCTAAACTGCTGCAATCGTTTATCACGCCTTCGGAGGCGTGCGTCCAGGAATGATGTTTCTTCGTCACTCTGATCCGAGCCACCTGTCTCCCTACTGATCTCCTCTCCCTCGGCCGGCACCTGAGACAATGCCAGAGGGGAGGGGCCTGGAGAGGGAGGCCTGGCTGACTCCTCTTCCTCATGCTCAGAGCTTTCTTCCTCCGATGGGACAGGCTCAGAGGGCGGGGCCACAACAAGGACTGAGAAGTGCAAGGCCAGTTCTCCACTCCTTTTTCTGTCTTCAACACTGTCTTTTTTTTAAAAAAAAAACAGATTCTGGACTTCCTGCCTGCCTACTTGTCTTCCATAGCTCTAGGTTGATTGCTCTATTGGTCTACAGGTCTATTTGAAAGGAAAGTAGGTTGTCTGGAGTGAGGTTGCTGGCTTGCGTGGGACGTTAGAATTCTGAATTGTCGACTCAGGTTTTAAACTTTCCCTTTCAGCTATTTGTTTACTGTCCTTTTTGCATGAAGGTTTAAGGAAAAGAAAAAGAGTCTGCACTGATTATTTACCTTAAAGATGCATCCACTCGCACTAGGTGGCTCAGTGGCTAAGACACTGAGCTTGTCGATCTGAAATGTCGGCAGTTCGGTGGTTCAAATCCCTAGTACAGGTATCCTGCGCGAGCAGCGGGTTGGACTAGATGACCTCCAAGGTCTCTTCCAACTCCGTTACTGTTACAATATTCTTGGCTTATCCTGGAAAAAGGGAATAATGATTAGAGCAATTCAGGTTCCTTTACCTCTCACTTTCTTCTATGTGTGTACTTAACATTGCACTCTTTGTCTCAGACTTTGTTCTAGAAGTAGTTCAAGGGCTTCTTGGCCTCCTTTGCTTAGTCTTTTGTGCTGATCTTTCCATCCTGCTTAATAGGAATGTAAATCATTTTTGCATTTGCCAAGGGAGTCATGGGACACCTTTTCTTCCTTTCTGAGATTTTATTTGTATCTCAACAGCAAATAGCCATCATTTAATTGAAGCTAAATGTGCATACACCTGAGTACATCAGCAATACCAGTGCACCTATGTAACTCTTTTTCTCCCAAGTTCTTGTTAAAATGAGAATGTACTGAATTTATTTATTAAACATTCAATAATGATTGCACTGTTACCTGCACCAATTCCACCTAATCCTTCCCACATTTTTTTGTGTCTATGAATATAGGAATCAGCAATTTTGTCTAAATGTTTTCATTGGGATTGTGAAGCTGTTTGGATCTGAGCTGTTTGCAGTATTGAAAATCTGAACATTAGGAACTGATCTTTATAGTGATAAATTTTGCGTACAGTATTTCAAAGCCACAGTCTAAATTTGAGGTTGCAATATGATGAATGCGGACAATAATATCAACTCAAAGGGCATTTGGTTTTTGATACATATCTATATGTATGAGACTTTGCCACGTTGTTATATTGCATTTTAAGAGAGAAAGCTGGCTTTAAATCTCTGTATTTTTGATACATTTGTTTCTTTGTATTTTGTATGCACATATTGAAAGATTCTTCAGCTAAAAGCAAATATAAGCAAATAAAACACTGTAAGTAAGACATTTTTCCTCTCTTGTACATATCAACGATCACTTTCTAACCTAAAAAGCTTTAAATGCAGTACCTTTTCCACACATAGTAATTTCCCTATTCCTCAGATGAGTTTGTTTCTCATTTTCTTCATATTTTTCCAACTCTGTAATACAAATTTTAAGGGCCAACAATCAACACCACACATTGTGCTTCAAATCCAACTGCAATTCTTCTTTGAAAACTATTGTCTATAGACATCTAGTGTGGAATTGGCCTTTTTCACAGCTATTATACATATAGGCCCTCATCTTTTTCATTGAAAGAAATATCTCATATCCCAAGCTCCCATACCTGATCAGTCATTGCCAGCACAGATCCTATTCATCATATGTGAAGTTAGAATAGCTGTTCCATATGTATCATTGCTGTTTATATACATAAGTGGAAAATTTGCACCATTCTGTTCATTACCCAGTGTGAAGAGATTCCTTTACAGTTATTGACTATCCATTCTTGCATTTACCATAATAAAAACATTTGCAGACATGACACCTCAGCTCTAAATTCAGAATGTGTAGAAGAGTACAGAGATGGCTTTGAAAAACAGCTGTTAAGTAAATACCAGCTTGGAAAGTAGGAATAAAAAAGAAACTAAGACTGCCCTGCCTTGATTCTCTTTGGTTTTTTCTTTTTTTTTTGGGGGGGGGGAGGACATGGGGAAGAGACAATCCTGTCAGCTTTTACATTTTTGTCATAATGTCCTAAACAATAAAGTAGAGTTCAAGTAATCCTCGTGGTGTTGTTTCCTGATCTGGCCTACCTAAAAGGTGAATGGACAATTCACATCACTATTCTTGCTGGAACCTTCTTTACTACCTTATATTATGACACTTGTCGATTTGTCACTATTGCATTGTATGCAAGATATTCACTATTGCAAAACTTGTCAATTTATTTTTACTGGATCCTTTTCTAAAAAATCAATTATTTGTCTATAAAAAGACCTCTAGACTGATCTCAAGACATCTATATTTACTTGGGAGTTCTTGGTGGATCCATTGAAGGAAATCCAAGGAAACAATGTCTCCTATATTACTCTTGTCCTATCACAGAAATATAAAAGATTACCGAGACAAAGAAAAAATAAGCCTCCACATAATGCATTCTTAAGACTTTCTCTTCTAGCTGCTTGTTAGATTTATTTCTCAAACTGTTTTGCACTAATTTGTTATGAGTATTACATTACCAAGTTAAACCATGAACATCGTGTCCAGAAATATTTCACAAGAAGAGTCCCCCACTCCTCTGCTCGCAACAAAATACCTTATACCACCAGACTTGAAATTCTGGGCCTAGAAAACTTAGAACTATGCTGTTATGTCCTTATAAGGACATCCGCCCGGATTGGCTGCCAGCCACCGGGCGGGAAAGTTTGAATCCCTGTCAGGGGGCGGTGCGTCTGCCGGAGGGAATATAAGGAGAGCTCCGGCAGCGCACGCCAGTCTTGCTACTGTTGCTGTTCTAATAAAGTTACTTATGTAACGAGCTGGTCACGTCTTCATTCCTGTGCCGATCTAACACTGGCGACGAAGGACTAGAGAGAAGAACGAACCTCGCGGCACCAAGCCAACAACGCCAAGACTCCGGCACCGGGAACTACAGTAGGCATTTCCGTAGGCATGGCATCCGCTGAAGTCACTTTGCCAGCCCTTGCTCCTTTCCGGCCAGGGAAGGACAAGTGGAAATCCTACGTAGTGAAATTCCGGCAATACCTGAGAGGCAACAACATTAGGGATGCCGATGATGACCGGAAAAAGGGCATTTTCCTGGCCAACTGCGGCTCCGAGGTCCTCGACATGGCAATCGATCTCGTAGCACCACGAGACATCGAAGAAGTGCCATGGACAGACCTGCTGCAGATCCTGGAAGACCACTATGCCCCAACAGGAACACCGGTGGCGAACCGGTTCACCTTCCACCAAAGGGACCAGAAGGAAGGTGAGATGATCAAGGAATTCGTGGCCGCCCTACGCCAGATCGCAGCCAGCTGTGAGTTCGACCACGTGGACAATGCCATCGCTGACCGCGTGGTTTTCGGCATGAGGGACAGAGGCCTGCAAAAGAAATTCCTGAGCAGGAAGAAACTCGTGCTCAAGGATGTCGTGGAGGAAGCCACTGCATCCGAAATCTCGGAGAAAGCAGCCGCCGCAGTAAGCAGAGCAAAGGGAATCCACAAGATTCGCTCCACAGCGCAATCGTCAACAGAGGATTCCACAGCCGGATCCGAGTCAGAGGGGGAAGCCACCGTCCACAAGGTCTCCAGACCCCCAAGGCGGGAAGCCGCCCAAGGGAACTACAAGGGGGAGCGCTGCGCCAGCTGCAGAGGGGACCATGCCAGAGCAACCTGCAAGTGGAGAGATGCGACCTGCCGACGCTGCAACAGAAGGGGTCACATCGCCGAAGCTTGCAGAGCTGAGGAACCAGCCCCAGAGCCCTCCAGCCACCGTCCCCGCGAGAATCGGAAGGATTACCAGAGATCATCCAAACGGTCCTCTGGCCCTTCCAGACGCAGAGACGACGAATTCCCCCGGAGCGGAGCGGTCCACCAGACGACCATCGCACACACGACCTCAGACAATGCCACCAAGTTCCACGTGACCATCCACGTGGAGGGAGCACCCTGCAAAATGGAGGTAGACTTGGGCTCGGTCTACTCCATCATGGACTGGCAGCAGTTGAAGCGCCTGCAACCCAGCATCACCAAGCGAGAGCTGAAGCCACTACACTCCAAGCTCGTCGACTTTGGGGGAAACCCCATCGGAGTGTTAGGGAGAGCCGACATCCGGGTCACCTACAAGGAGTTCGAAGGCAAGCTCCCCATCACCGTCGTGAAGGACAGCCGACCGAACCTACTAGGAGTGGAGTGGTTCAAGCCGCTGGGGCTTTCAATCGAAGGCATCAACCAAATTCGCAGGGACGGACTCGACAACCTCATCGAAGAGTTCAAGGAAGTCTTCGATGGTAAGCTGGGGAAATTTGTGGGGAGGCCAATCTCGTTCAATCTGGACAAGGGAATCACCCCAATTAGGCTCAAGCCCCGCCGAGTTCCGTTTGCCCTGCGGCCCAAAGTAGACGAGCAGCTGGATAAGCTGATCGCCCAGGGCGTCCTGGAACCGATCGATCATGCTTCATGGGAGACCCCCATTGTGACCCCACTGAAGCATGATGGGTCTGTGCGCATCTGCGCCGACTACCGTTGTACCATCAACAAGGCGTTGGCACAGAGCTCATACCCAGTCCCAGTGGTGCAACACCTGCTGCATTCCCTGGGATCTGGATCAATCTTTGCGAAACTGGACCTGGCCCAGGCTTACCAGCAACTGCCAGTAGACGAAAAAACGGCGGAGGCTCAAACAATTGTCACGCACAGGGGGGCATTCAAATGTAACCGCCTCCAATTTGGAGTCAGCGCTGCCCCCGGCATCTTCCAATCCATGATGGAACGCCTTCTCCAAGGTGTTCCAGGGGTGGTGCCTTACTTTGACGATGTGCTCATCTCCGGTGACTCAAGAGCTCAACTCCTTGAGAGGCTCAGGCTTGTCCTGCAGCGATTCAAGGCCAAGGGCTTGAGGGTCAGGCGGGACAAGTGCATCATAGGAGTACAGGAAGTCGAGTTCCTGGGCTACCTCATTGATAGCACAGGCATCCACCCCACCAAATCCAAAGTGGAAGCAATCCATGAAGCTCCAAGCCCAAAAAACAAAACGGAGCTTCAGGCATTCCTTGGGTTGCTCAACTTTTATGCAATCTTTCTAAAGCAGAAAGCCACAGTTGCTGAGCCACTTCACCGCCTGCTGGGGAAATCAGCATCCTGGAAGTGGGGCCAGGAAGAGGAAGCGGCATTCCGAGCCATAAAAGGACTATTGACGTCCAAAAGCGTCCTCATCCATTACAGCGAAACGCTCCCCATTAAGCTGACCTGCGATGCGTCGCCCTACGGGGTGGGGGCAGTCCTCAGCCACGAACTGCCCAACGGCACCGAAGCCCCAATCGCATATTTCTCGAAGACCATGTCCGGAGCAGAACGGAACTACAGTCAGCTGGACAAAGAAGCCCTGGCCATCGTGGCAGGAGTGAAGCGCTTCCACGAATATCTCTATGGAAGACGCTTCACCATAGTCACCGATCACAAGCCACTCCTGGGACTCCTCGCAGGCGACCAACCCACCCCGACCTTCATGTCCCCGCGGATGACGAGATGGGCCATCTTCCTGGCCGGCTACTCCTATAGGCTTGTGCACCAGCCAGGCACAGCCATAGGAAACGCCGACGCACTCAGCAGATGCCCATCGAAGAACCCGGTGGAAGACCCAGCCCCCACGCTCCATCTATTCCACATAGATGACGACACCAGCTGTCCAGTCTCCTCCGCAGATGTGGCCACGCACACCCAGAGAGACCCCACCCTCCGCCAAGTAAGGTCCTGGATCCTCAGGGGGTGGCCATCGAAACAGACGGAAGAGAGGTTCAGCCCGTTCACCAGGAAACAGACGGAGCTGTCCACCATAAAGGGCTGTCTGCTATGGGGAGACAGGGTGCTGATCCCAAGCACTCTACAACGGCGGACGCTGGAGACACTGCACAACGGGCACCCGGGCATCGTCCGCATGAAGGCCCTGGCACGGAGTTACGTCTGGTGGCCCTCACTGGACAGAGACATCGAACAATGGGTCTCCAGATGTGACCCGTGCCAAGAAGTCTGCCCCGCGCCGCCGCAATCTGAAGTCACGAACTGGGAGACCCCCAGCAACCCCTGGTCGAGGGTCCACATCGACTTCGTGGGCCCGATGCAGGGGCGACACCTCCTCATCGTGGTAGATGCCTTCTCCAAGTGGCTCGAGGTGATACCCATGGCATCTACCACAACAGAAGCGACGATCCGAGCCCTGCGCCGCCTGTTTGCCACACACGGACTACCGGACGTGCTGGTCTTGGACAACGGCCCCCAGCTCACATCCCTGGCCATGGAGTCCTTCCTGGCAGGACTGGGCATCCGCTATGCCCTCTCCGCTCCGTACAGGCCGGCCGGAAACGGACAAGCGGAACGGATGGTCCAGCTCACAAAAGAAGCCCTCACCAAGATGGGCCCGGGAGACTGGCAAGAACGCATCGACAACTTCCTCCTCACACAGCACATCACGCCGCATGCCACCACCCACAAGAGCCCGGCCGAACTCCTCATGGGCAGAAGGTTGAGGTCACCCTTGGACCGGCTGCACCCCCAATACAGCCCGGAAGTGACCGCAACCGCCAGCCGGCCGCTTCGCGCCTTCAGCAAAGGAAATTCAGTTTTCGCGCTGAATTTCAACGGCTCTCCTAAGTGGCTGAAAGGGAAGATTGCCAGCACAACCGGCCCCAAATCCTACACCGTCGAGTTGGAAGATGGACAGGTCGTGAGACGTCACATCGACCAACTCCGGAAAAGGTGGGGGGGAGCACACGAAAACCAGCCTGACGAGGGAGGCTTACAACACCCAGACGAGGTAGGCTTACAACACCCCAGCGAGGTAGACCTACCATACCCAGACGAGGTAGGCCCACCACACCCCTACGAGGCAGAGCAACGCCATCCCGACGAGGTCGGCCCAGCACACTACCAGGCACTGTCACGTCGGCAGTGCAGCGAGGTAGACCGGGGCCAACCGCACGGGGAATGGCAACACCAACCCGGCCAGGTGGGCACCTGGCACAACAGGCCCAGGGACCCCCGACCCAGCCCGCAGGTAGACCAGGACCTGCCCAGAAGGGAAGCACCGCACCCCACCAGCGAAGGCAACCCACGGCAGCCCTACCAGGGAGATCTCAACACAAGGCGAGTAGACCAGGGACCATCGCAGATGGGCACACCACAGCACATGGGCGAGGGTGGCACACGACTCCCCGGCGAGAGGGACCCCCGCCCAAAGCAAGAAACAACCCGGCAACAACAACCCAACCCAGACGACCCCAACCACCAACTGGCGGTAGACCAGGGACTAGGGGGAAGGGAAAGCCGACAACAACCCGGCCAGGGAGGCCTGCGCCAACCCGGCAGGGGAGACCTCCACCGACCCAAGGAGGCATCCCCACAACGACACCCCGACCAGGTCGACCACCACCAACCCGACGGGGAAGACCAACGCCTGCCCGGCCAAGGAGACCTGCGCCAACCCTGCAAGGTCGGACACCGCTACCCGAGCCAACACCACCCACAGCGGGCAGACCGGACCCAAGGGCACCGGACCGAACCACCCTCCAGACCACAGCGGGCCGGGCCACAGCAGAACCGCAGCCACCGGGAGACCGAGGAAGAGCAAGTGACAGCCGGGGTCTTACCGAGACTCAGACGCTCTTCCCGGGTCGGAACTGAACAGCACCGCCGAGGCGAAAGATCCACAGGCCAGGAGGAAGACCACCAGAACCAGCCATTCCAGGTCTGCGGTCCGGCCGGAGGCGCTGAGGGTGACCCCACACACTCGCCAGCCGAACTGAGCCCGGTTCCGGGGAAGGATCCAGGAGCCACAGAAACCCCGTCCGTCCAGGGCGGGGACACGGGAGAAATGAGACTGCGCAGGTCAAGTAGGGTGCCTAGGCGTCCTACGTACCTGCAGGACTACGTCACGTTTATTGACGAACACTGAACGTTTTTTTCTTGGACTAGGGGGGAGGAGTGTTATGTCCTTATAAGGACATCCGCCCGGATTGGCTGCCAGCCACCGGGCGGGAAAGTTTGAATCCCTGTCAGGGGGCGGTGCGTCTGCCGGAGGGAATATAAGGAGAGCTCCGGCAGCGCACGCCAGTCTTGCTACTGTTGCTGTTCTAATAAAGTTACTTATGTAACGAGCTGGTCACGTCTTCATTCCTGCGCCGATCTAACATATGCCACCTTCAGTACCTAAGCGTAGCTCATAAAATTATCTGCTACAATGTCCTACCTGTCAATAACTACTTCAGCTTCAACCACAACAATACACAAGCACACAATGGATACAAACTTAAGGTAAACCACTCCAAACTCGATTGCAGAATATACGACTTCATCAACAGAGTGATCAATGCCTGGAATGCACTACCTGACTCTGTGGTTTCATCCCCAAACCCCCAAAATTTTAACCTAAGACTGTCTACTGTTGACCTCACCCCATTCCTAAGAGGTCATAAGGGGCGTGCATAAGAGCACCAATGTGCCTACTGTCCCTGTCCTAATGTTTCCTCTATTTGTATCTATTTCATATATTCAATTCATGCTTATATAAATTACCTAATACATTCTTGACAAATAAATAAATAAATTGGCCATTTTGTCTTTCTGTTAAACACTTAGACAACCTTGGCTCAGAAAGGCTGGACTTGGTTACTTTTGGGATAAAAGATCACTCAAAAAATCCTAAAAGTAGATTAGGCAGGGAATTAGAAGGGGGAAAAAAAATCACAGATAGTGATGTCAAACTTCTTCCACATTGTTGACAAAAAACCTCTTCTTGGATATGTGTAATCAGAAATCAAGTTGGCCTGACATGCTTTTTTTTTAGATCAGGAATTGAACATTAGAGTTGTTTAAGGAAAAAATAATGGCAAAACAAGTGGGGATAAAAATAAAGACTATTTATGTTTGGTGATTGTCTGGGCTTAGCGGGGATTTTATTCTTAGAAATGTTCTGTATTTTATGCCTCAATTCCACTGCTGAAAGAAGCCAAGAAGAAAAGGGAGGAGGCTATACTGGTAAAACTTGATGGAGTGATAGCAAAATAATTCACCCACTATTGTCCCTAATCTCTGAATTCCATTCTAACATTATGTGAGTGTGGGGAAAACATGTTCATCTGCTGCTAAGTAATATAGTTTGTGATGTAGAGTTTTATCTTGATGCCAGAAGGAGAATGCAGTTTAGTAGTAAAAAAGAAAAAAAAAGAAAGAATCAATTCACTTAAACTCACTTTAATTATTTCTGTAATGAGAGTATAATTTCATCCTTCTTCAGTGCAGAACATGGTATTAATTGTCAGAACAAAAAAAGTTGAATGAAAGCTATATTACCATAATTATTTTTCTTCCCCCCCTTTTTTTTTTCTCTCTGGGCCAAAAGTTACAAAAAAGAAAGGCAATGATAAACTATTTCAGGGAGCACTTTAGTTAAAGAATTAGAAAACAATAACTGTCCATGCCTCCCTCCCTACCCCCACAAAGACATTTTTAAATGCTAATTTATTTTATTCCATCAAATTCCAGCTCATGTCTGGGCTTCAGATAAGGCTGCAATATTTACTTACCTAGCAGGATAGTTCTTTTGATGGCCAAGACAGTTCAAGCTGTTTTGTACTGCTCCAGCTCATTTCTGAGAAGATGAAGAAAGCATGTCCTTTAAATGCCTGGGAGTATGTGGTTAAGAGTCTTATTGATATGGTCTATGTTCTGGACTTGATTTCCATGCAGTACTACTTATAATATATTTATTACTTTAATAATTATGCTCTATCGCAGGGGTGGGAAACCATGGCCCTTTTATGACTTGTGGACTTCAACTCCCAGAATTCCTGAGTTCAGGAATTCTGGGAGTTGAAGTCCAAAAGTCATAAAGGGGCCATATTTCCCAATCTCTGCTCTATTGGGATTAATACCTAAAGATATTTTGACTACAACATCCCTTCATTTAGCTGTTAAGGATTAGAACAGAATTCTTTTTAACATGTACATTTCTCCTAACAGAACTGGATATCTGTTCATCTAATGCAACTATACATATCTGGGGTCTTTGAAAATGTTCTACAGTTCTCTTAAACAAGTTGTGCTGCATTTTTAATCCTTTCATTGTAATGTCTTCTGCGGCAAAATACACTTGTGTCATGAACAATATTGTCTGGGATTTTATCCTTTCTGTTCCAGATTGGACACCTAGTTTTCATCTTTTCAGTATTTTTCTTTGATGGAATGTCTGAACACTTCAGAACCATTTGTGTCTTCTAATGTATTCCTTTGACACTGAAATTAGAGGACCCAAAGGTGCTTTTTCAACAACCATGTTCTGGATGACTGAGAATCTCCATAGATATTTGAAATTAAAGGAGTATTTCATCTTCTTGTGTTTTCAACTTCCATTTAAAGTCCTTTAAATCCTGACTTCTGGTTTGATGTCACGGCAAGATCGGATGCGAGGAGCGGTGCTCCATGAACTCGAGCCAAATCTTCCTGGTTGGAGGGCCCCTCCAAGGGGCTAAAGTCACTCTGTAGGGGTGATGAAGAAAGGAGGGGCACCCTGCAGGTCACGGAGAGCGGCGGCTCTCCAGCTGGACCCAGGGATTCCCTCCTATCCAACAATGAAGAGGAGAGGCAGTCATTATGGCTGCCATGAAGCTGGGGCAGCCAAAAAAACAAAGAATGTGCTGGAGTGGTCTAGATGAACAGTGATTGGAACTGGGTGAGATGATTCTTTTTTTACCTAGAACCTAACCCCAAAGAAAATAAACTCTGGAAAAGAGACTCAAAGCTGTGAATAATTACAGAGAGAAAAATTATAGACCCGAAGGAAAAGGAACTAAAGGAAGAGCGCAAAATCTTTAAAATATAGAAAGATTGGATTTTTAAACTTTATTGGTAATATTTTGGCAAGACATTTTAAAATGCTGGAATTATTTGTCTGAATATTGACTATTTGCACAAAACTGAAATAAATATTTGTCAGATTTTGTGCAATGTTGAAATTTAAGATGAAGGCACCATCTACTGGTAAATGGAATAAATACTAAAGTCCTACAGCCTTGGAAAGTACTGATAAGACAAAGGAAAAAATGTGGAAATAAATAACACCTGGAGGATTGCTGTCTACTGTTCTATATCTGTCTACTTCATGGTTATTGGAGGTTTAACTGTGAGATTATGGAAGACATCTAAAGAAAGCAACTTTTGAATGCTAGGATCTATGACTGAACTTACAGAGTGGATTTAAGGAGACATTTGGAAATTTTCCTGGATTACCTAAATGGAACTAATTGACTAACTGTGGGACACAAAGAACTATAACTATTGCATTCCCCTGAGGACCAGTGCTAGGATTGAGCAAATGGTTTCTAAACTGGCTTTCTGAGGTCATACACAGTTGAGACTTTGGGGTGGTGACAGGCTACTGACAGGCTATTGAGCAATATTTGGACCTATCAAAATAAGACAAGATGTTGCATCAGGGGGATATGAGTGGATTTCAAAAAGAAATTGTGTTGATGCTCCAAAGTACTTATGGTATGTTGATAAAGAACCACAGGGAGATAAAAGTCTTAATGCATGACATTATGGGGAAATCAGAAAATGTTCAACAAGGGACAATGAATAAAGATAATAAAACACAGGAAATAGAGGAGATAATAGAAAGACCAGAGGAAAAGACAGAACAGATAAATCAACAAATAAAACAAGAAGAGAAGAAGGAGAAGACAATAAAGACTTATGAATCAAATAAGGGACAATATATATTAAGAGATCAAAAAATGGGATTGGATAAAAAGAAAGATATTTTTGAAGAGAAGATAGGGGCTTGGGCAGATCCTCCGGAGGTATGGCAGCAAAAGATAGTAGAGATGAAAGATAGGAAGATGGGTCAAATAGGAAAGATGTAGACAGAGACAAAGACCCAAGGGAGGAGTTTGGGAGACAATTAAAAAAATGAATAAGAATTGAAATACTAAAGCGGTCAAGAGATGATGGTTAGAAATGGAAAGCTGTTTAATATAAGATTGGCTTTATTGAGAGCTAGAATAGAAGCAGAAACAAGATCAAGGGGGAATATTATTATACATATTTTTATATAATATACTAAAAGTAATAGCTAGATGTAAAGATTAGATGTTGAAAGATGGTATCACTATTTATGTTTAAATAATATTGTGATTCTTATTAGAATGGCACACAAAAACACTGAACAACTAAACAATGAAGAAACACACTCTAATACAAATGTGTATAATAACACCACAATTACATAAGTATGATTAATGTAATAAGTATTATTAATATTGCTATTATTATTTGTATTTAAATGAATGATACCCAGATGCCTCACTGTTCATATAATGATATTGATGTATATCCAAAAATAAAAAATAAGAAAATAAAGTCCTTTAAGTTCTACCCAGTTTAAGAGACATTGCCTTCTGTTTGATCTTTATTCCCACTCTGAAGCCACTGTATTAGGTCTTACAGAAGATCATCTTCACCCCTTCCCAAATACTCATTGTCTGTTTCCTGCTTTTATGTCATTGCTGAAAGGGCAAACTCCATTTTTTTATTATTATTATGCTGTCATGTTGACATTTGGTGTTTCATATCAGATTATTTCTATGCTTATCTGCCAAAGGAGTATTATCTCACTCACAGTATCTACTTAATAAAAAAGGAATGCAGCCTATGTTGATTCTCAAATAATAATAGAATCTGATGTGACACAAGGAGCAGGTTTTTATGAAAAACAGGTAAGACACATGAGTGTAGGTGGGGGTTCAACTTTTGGAAAAGATAGTATTTTAAACACAGAAAAAGATCTGCAATTTGTTCTGGATAAGCAACCTAGAATCTAAATGCTTACCTCATAGCAGATACATTCTAATGTGTGCTAGTCTTTTAAACCCAAAGGCAAGTAAAAACATGAGAAGTTTAGTGAGAATAGGGGATCTAGCTTCACAATTGTTCTTTCAAATAATTGCCTAAAAGTTAAACCTACTATTAAAAAAAGAAACAAAACAAAAACAAACAAATCTGAGGTGGGTTTCAGCAGATTCTGACCAGTTCTGGAGAACCAGTAGTGGAAATTTTGAATAGTTCGGGGAATTGGTAGTAAAAACTCTGATTGGCCCCGCCCCCATCTATTCTCTGCCTCCCAAGTCCCAACTGATCGGGAGGAAATGGGGATTTTGCAGTAACCTTCCCCTGGAGTGGGATGGTAATGGAGATTTTACAGTATCCTTCCCCTGCCACGCCCACCAAGCCACACCCACACAACTGGTAGTAAAAAAAATTAAAACCCACCACTGAAACAAACATATTGCTATATAACATATAAAACATATGTTTGCAGGAATTGGATATGGCTAGTCTAGAGAAAAGAAGGACTAAGCTGACACGATAGCAGTATTCCAGTATTTGTGGGGCTGCCACAAAGAAGAAGGGGTCAGCTTATTTTCCATAGCACCAGAAGGCAAGACAAGAAACAATGGAAACGAAAGGAAAGAAACAACTTGGAATTAAGGATAAACTTCCTAATAGTGAAGACAATTAACCTGTGGAACAGCTTGCCTTCAGAAGTTGTTGGTGCTTCATCACTGGAGGTTTTTAAGAAGAGACTGGACAGCTACTTGTCTGAAATGGTCTAGGGCAGGGGTGTCAAACTTGCATCGTCATGGCATCATCATGTGATGTATTGAGACTTTTCCCCCTTCGCTAAACCGGGCATGGGTGTGGCCAGTGTGTCACGTATCTGGCCCACAGGCCACAAGTTTAACAGCCCTGGTTTAGGGTCTTCTGCTTGAGCAAGGGATTAGACTAGAAGACCTCCAAGGTCTCTTCCAACTCTATTGTCTATTGTTTACATGCTTACATTCATTCTTTCACACAGGTCAGCTTAAATTTGAATCATCCTCTGCCATGCCAATCTCTGGCAGGAAGATGCTACATGAAAATAGAAGGAATGCTACATGAAGATAGAAGGGGAAAAAAAGACTAGAAAGAGAAAAGAAAAAAATGGAAATAAAAAAGGGACATAGTGACAGAATGGAGGAGTCTACCTGATTTTGGCTTTAGTCCCACCACGGCTTACTGAAACTTTACTTGTTCTTGGCATACATCCCTGCTACAGCTTATACTTTAGAAAAACACTGACCTAATGGTCTATGTGAGCTCTCCTATGAGCATGCTATTTCCACTGGAAACTTTCTCTAGCCAAGAGGTAGCTAGAGTGCAGGATATGATCACATAGATGGCAACAGCCCTAATCTGATGAATTTTTTTTTTTTGGTCCTCCTATGAATTAGTTTCACCAATTAACCCAAATTAAATTATAGGTATTCTGGCAAAGATGGAGATATGCCTTCCATCTGGTGCCTAATATGCATTGTACCTAGACTGTTCACTATACTAGCTTTGCATCTGAGTCTTATTAACTTTTATTTGATCTCTTTCCAGCAGTCTAGGGACATGATATAGGTTCAGCCATTGTTAGGATTGGATCAGGGGTGTCAAACTTGCAGCCCATGGGCCAGATGTGTCACGTACTGGCTCCACCCCTGCCCGATTCAGCAAAGGGGGAAAAAAGTCCCAATACGTCATGTGATGCTGCTGTGATGACGCAAGTTTGACACCCCTAGATTAGATGGTCTGAAAAGACTGTGCCGATGACAAAATTATCCCCCTCTTCCCCCCACACACAAGTTCCTTGAGCTCCATGAGATCTGACTGAGAGTTCAAACTTTGATTGAAATTTCAAACCCTGCAGAAGCCTTAACCACATAAAATGTGATAAACAGTGAAAGATTATCAACATATCAGCATCCGATTAGCAAACCCTCCATTATTAGGTTGAAATCCTGTTAGGACTAAAATTGCATACAGACTAAGGTTTAATGAAATAGCTACCTTACAGGTAAAACATGGAATGGGGGTTAGTTTCTGCACTGAACCTGACTGTTTTGCTGATAATTTCTAAGTCTTCTTTGAAAATACAAACTCACATGCCTTGTGATACTATCCCTTCACTCCTGGGTACCTTAAACATATTTTTTACTAGCAATCGTGCTGGCAAAAATAACAATAATAAAGTTCAAATAAGTTCAAACCAGAGTTACATAATCACTCATTCTGTGTTTTCATTTTCTGAAGATGACAGATTTCTTCTGGACCGTTATCTATGACATTTGGAAAATTGAAAAGCAGAGGGAGAAAGACCCACCCAACAATGCTTAGATTTGCTTTTGACCTAAAAGGGAATAAGTTGTCAAGAGTTATTGATCATCTGATAGCTTTTTGCTTTTTCTATATTGAAAAAAAAATGAAGGAAAAAGAAAAACTATAAAATAGTCAGGGATAACAGCCACCTTGCAAGAAAACAGACTCAACATTCAGGGGAATAAACAAGACAAATGGATGGAGGCATTTGCTAGAAAGACTGGCATTTGGGCAAGGATTTTGATTCCATTTTGTGGTGAAGGTAAGAGGGCAACCTAGTGTTTTTTTTTTTCCTTAGGATAGTCACCCACACCCACATCCAAATATTCCTGTCATCTTGAATTGGAATATATTGAGTCCAGGTGACAATGCTGACAAAGAGACTTATGTGGCTTTGTATTCTTTTGTATTTTATTGCTCACATTAGTTCTTGGAAAGGGGGAAAATGTGGAGCTCAACAGTCCATAAATCTTCACTGACACTCTTCATGATATTGTCTCCTTGGGTTAGGGAAACTGAAGGTGATATACTGTATCCTCTGCTTGTGCTAAGAGAAGCTACACTCTATGTAGATTAGAAAGTTCACAAAACAATAGAAATAACTATTTTTCAACATTAAAAAAAAATACTGTTAAATTTTTATTTATTGAAAGCACAACAGGGAGGTCTGAACCAAGATCAGTTTCACTTTTATGCCTCACTAAAATTTTGAAAATGGTATGTTTCTTTCTAACTCTAATTGTTGCAAATGTTGGGGCCATCACACCTATGCCCAAAAGGAAAAGAAAAACAAAATAGCTATTTAAATCAAATGCAATGGTGGATAGAGCCAAAGTGTTGGATTAAATAATCAACAGGCTTGCCCACAATTCTTTTTTTTTTTTTGCCAACTGGTCACTGGTTAAATCAAACTTTTCTTGGACAATAAACAGTTGCAAGATGCTAAGGGAAGACATGGTGACATCTAATTACTATTCAATCTCATGTCTTCATAATTTTCTGAGCCAGTTCACTGATCAAGCCTAACAGTTCTTTGGAAAAATATGTAAAAGTTAATCCATTATATTTGTGTCCCAACCTCTGATAATCAACTCTGCTACATTCATTGGCATGCACCAATGGTGGGTTGCTCCAGGTTCTATCCAGTTCTATAGAACCGGTAGTAAAACCGGCTGGAGGCTCTGCCCACCCACCACAACGTCATCATGGGTGATCTGCGCATGTGCAGAAGCGTGCGTGCATGCGCGCTCCCACTGCAAACTGGTAGTAAAGGTAAGTAGAACCCACCCCTGGCATGGACATTATAATTCCTTTACACTTTCTTTTTCCCTTTGTACAAAACCTCCTCAATGTCTATCTATTTGAAATATGACAGATAGCAGGGGGTTATTTTCAACTTTTCCAGAATAAAATCATAAACTTTCCCCTTTATTTCTTAAAAAAAACATAGAGCCCAATATAGACTCTGGGAAGAAGAGTATTTTTGTTTTCATCTTTATTTTTATGGAATGTTGTGAAGCTAGACTCTTTATATGAGAAAGAGGGCCATAGAAGTTGTAAGTAAGTAAGTAAGTAAGTAAGTAAGTAAGTAAGTAAGTAAAACTTCCAAGGAGTTCTGATTGTAGCAGATAGACAACATTCTAGTCCCAAGTAAACTAACCTGCCGAAGGATAGCAATAGCACTTAAATTTACATACAACTTCACAGTACTTTATGGCCCTCTCTAAGCGGTTTACAGAGTCAGCATATTGCCCCCAACAATCTGGGTCCTTATTTTACCAACCTTGGAAGAATAGAAGGCTGAGTCAACCTTGAGCAGGTGGGAATCGAACTGCCTGACTGCTGGCAGCCAGCAATAAGCAGAAGCAGCCTGCAGTACTGCATTCTAACCACTCCACCACCATGGATCCTCATCATGCATACAGCGCTTTTCCTTTTTTCTGTTTTTTCCAAACAATCAGGGGTGAAATGCTACCGGTTTGGTCCAGTTCGTCCGAAGTAAAAAGGTTACTGGTTCATTGAACCAGTAGTAAAAAATGTAAAAAAAAAAAAAAAGTTCCGACGATCAGCTGAGCAACACGCGATCGTCAGAACTTTTTTTTTTTTTTTTACTTTTTTAGCATTTTTCTCCAGGACCAGTAGTTAAAAATGCTTTAAAAAGTAAAAAAAAAAAAAAAAAAAAAAAAAAAAGTTCCAAAGATCGCGTCGCTCAGCTGATCGTCGGAACTTTTTTTTTTTTTTTACTTTTTAGGCAATTTTTACTATCGATTCTCTGAACCGGTAGTAAAAAATGCTTTTAAAAGATAAAAAAAGGCTCCAATGATCACAGCTGTAATAGATTGTAAAATAGGTTGTAAAATAGGTTGTAAAAAAAGGCTTTTAAAAGTAAAAAAAAGGCTCTGAAGATCACATGCCACAGTTGGTAACCCCCCTATGCACTGTTCTACTTACTCCATGCCTCCTTTTGGTGTGCACTGCGCACACGTGCACTTTGCATTTGGCACATGATGCGCACTGCACATGTATTCATGCAGTGCATGTTTGGCACGTACTGCACATGCACAGCCAACAAACTGGTAGTAAACCCGTTCAGATTTCACCACTGCAAACAATGGTAGCAAAATTCATGTGTGTTGGGCAGTCAAGCATCTTGCTCTAAGTTTCATTCTTCAGAGACAAAAGCAGAAGGAGGAATGCATGATTACACCTCTGAGATTTGACACTGAAGTGAGACACTATAATCTTTTCCTGCTTCACTTCTTCTTCCCTTTGTGGTTCATATGCAAGAACATAGTATTGTAGGAAAGCCATTATTTTAAATACCTGAATAGCTGACACACTGACTCAAACCCAGTAATATCCACAGAGGCCGTGCAATAGTTTGGGGATTGGTGTCATATGATCCTACTTGGTTACAGCCTGGAAGGTACAGGTTATTTGATGGCAGTAACTCAATGATTATGGGCTATACATCAGACTATATTGACACAGGAATCAGCACTGATATGGAGTAAGAGTCAGATTAGAGAAAGAGTTGTTCAGTCCTTAAGTCATGTGTGTCCCAAGTAATAGCTTTGAATTAAGCCTACCATCCTTGCACTGCTAAAATAGCTGCAAAGAGGTACTTTCTAAAATAGCTGCAAAGGTACTTTGTGTACCTTTTTGCATCCACCTGGACTTTTGCAACCCAGATAAAGTAGCTCAATTTGTCTCCAGGAAACATTCTACTTTCCAGCTGTTCTTCCTGGAGGAGTGCATTATATGCAGAAAAGCTTTTCCTAATTCCCATGCAGAATTCTCCCTCAGGCAGATTTCACCAGATGAAATCTGGTGAAATTGCAATATTTTCAACTCCCAAACCATAGGCAACCTTATTATGCTACACACTGTTGAGACGTTGTGGCAGAAGCTTGGGCCAGAGCAATCCAGATGTTCAATGTCTCTTGAACCTGGAAATGAGTTAATCAAACAATTTTCCCCACTACAAATAATAGGAAGGGTAATGAGACACAAACTTCTCTCCCTCCACATTACTTGTCTGCAGGTGGCAGAGCATTGGGCTTAGTAAATCAAAAAGATTCAGGGAACTTCTTCAGCATTTTGGCTTTTTATTTCAACTGTTAAATGTTTGTTGTGTTTCCTTTCGTGTAAAAAAACACAAAGAATAATGAGGGTTAATGATAAAGTGATTTATCAAACTGTTTACCTGCAAGCTTTTGTTTCCAAGTTTATTTATTTATTGGGAAAATCTCAATTTACTTTTTAAAGTGCTGGGCTTAAATGGGACATTGTTCCTCATGATGTCCATCAGGATATCTAAAGGAACATTTGCAATGCCAAATTAATGAATTTAATTCATTTGCTAGAATACTATCTTCCGGGAACTACAGTAGGTACAAATAGTTATGTCCTATGTGCCTGGAGAAATTGTAGAGAGCCAAGGAGATAGCTTGAACCAAATATTCAAAAATTGTTATGTAAAAGATGAGGATAGAAACATTCCTAAAGTCTCAAGGAGAGATTTTGGATGATTTTTCTTGAGTCACTGCATATAAGAGGAAGATAACGAGATGCACTTGAAAGATTCAGTTATTATAGTCTTAGTTCTGGTCTTCCTATGGAATGTATTTCCTGATCTGGTCTACTTCAAATGGCTGATAAATACACAGTATTACTAGAGTAACTCTAAATGTATCATTTCCTATTTCAGCAACTTAACCACAACTGGGCATAAAATCACCTTTAACTGACACTTGGGTTTTGATTCTGTATTTTGGAATATCTCTTGAGCACGTTAAAAAAAAAAAAACAATTGCTTACAAGTATTGTTCTCAGAGTAACTGGACATAATTCCAGGAGGGGGAAAAATGATTCTTTTAAGGTTTTAATATCAAAATATACAATTGTATCATTTCCATCTTGGAAATCTGATGTAGAAATGCATTATTCTATATTATATTATTGTTATTTTTAGTAATGTTGAATAACACTAATCTGCAGGGACCACACTCGGTTATGAGATCCCCAACTTTTCTTCTTTGCTTTAGAGATATATGAACCTCCTACTATTAGTTTCCAATGTGGTATGTTGCTTTGCAACTATTCAAAGCAGAAATTTGAAAAATGCCTGAAGGTTAAAGCATTTACTCTCACCGCTGCTTTTTCTTTTCCTTTGCAATTCTCAATTTGGACAAATCATTAGCATATACATTCATTGTGACTTGCTAGAAATAATTGAACTGGTTTGCACATTTCCTAGTAACATGAAACCATACGCTGAGAATAAAATAATAATGAAAAGAAAATAGGTTAAATTATAGCCATGAGAGAAGGGTTGACTAGTTCTCTACTTAATGTATAGTACATAGAGATAATATCTATATCATTTATCTAGTTACCTACCTATTTAACTATCTCTCCTATGTTTTTACAGTATCTGGTATTTTGTTTTATACGTTAATTTGGAATTAGGCAGTAAGGATAAGCTTCCAACTTTTATTTTCTTGTTTTTCAGGTGAAATCTTTGCCCTCATACAGCTAAAATAGCATCTCTGCTCAGCAGGAGGCAGTAAGTAACATAAAAGAAAAATGACCCATGAAAGATCCTGGTTAAAAGCCAAAAGAAAGAGCTAAACAAGGGAAAAGCAGGAAAGGCAAATTGCAAGCAAAACTAAGTTGAAGCTCAAAGGGTCACAGTAATGCTTCACTTTGTTGTTGCTGACCATATTCTCTTGGGGAAATGTGGGCACTGGTTGAAGCTGAAGCTAACATTGTGGACTTCCTAGTTCTTCTTTTGTGAGATCAGATGAAAAATCATTATCCAAGGTATATATTTATAGGTTCAATTTAATTGAACCTTTCTTTTCAACTGTAATCTGCTTCAGATTTCAAAGGAATTCCCATTGTGAAGTGATTACAAACCACATGTCTGATATTGTGGACACCAAAAATATTTTTTTCCCCTAGTTATGCTTTCATAGTTTCATCCAAGGCACTTTTTTTATAGAGTTCCTGCATGTATATTTTATGCATATGGATATACATGGTGAATAATTCAAGGGACTGAATACACTTACTACAACAGGATGTGATGCTTTTATTTTATCTGCTCTGGTTAAAGAAAAAGAAATATCCATCAGGAAATTTACAACACTGATGTCCTTTCTAAATATTTAATACATTGGATGCATCAAAGTCTATTTTTCCTCTGATAAGTACTTAATTGTGTCATTTTCAAAATGATCAATGATAAAGCTGGAATTATTTAAATTGAATTTGACTTAGATTAGGCACTATGTTGGCTAATGGCTTCTTTTGAGTATTCTATTATTCAGAATAGTGCTATAGTCAAAATCAATTCCGCCAATAAACAGTATCTCAAGCTATGTCCAAGGGTTATTTTTTTCCTTTTTCCTGTGTTGGGTTTTATGCAAGCAAAGCAACTAAGGGGCTGCATGTATAATACCAAGAAGACAACACTTCTTACATGATGCATTCTTGTAAGTCTTTATACTTGGGAATACAAGATATTAGTTTATTCATGCACGTACAGCATTGAATTTCTCTGTGCTTTTGGTCAGACATCTCTCTATATCTCTTTAACACGTTAAAGAGTGAGTTGCTGGGCAAAATATGAAAGACCTTTCTGTGTACTAGAGATATGGACATCAACATAAACAAGTCATTAGTGGATGTTGATAATGTCAATTAATGAATGAACTCTTAACTGTAGTGAAATCCTGCCATTAGAGATGGTCTTGAAAGCACCACCTGAATTTTATTGAAGCAATGTGATTCTGATTCAGCAAAGAGGAACACCACACAAATGAGACTCTGAACTTCACACATATAGATGTATTTATCTACTAAAATTTGTATGGTGCCCCAAACAAAAGACCCTAGGGGCTCAGACTTACAAAATCTAAGACAAAGTAATAAAATCATATACAACAATCTATAAAACCAAGCACTTAAAAAATTGGCAGGGAAGCAGCAGCCCCAGATATCAACCCCTACTTTCCAAAACTTAGCACAAAAGTAAATTTAGCTTCTGAAATTTAAGACAACAGGGCCAATCTGAACTGGGGCAGTGGGAGAGCTATTCTACAGGTCTAGAAGAAACACTTATAAGGTTTATTAATAAACATCTGTTTTCCTTATGCACATAATAGTGGTGACTGGAATATTCAGCACGCCCTTTTCGTATAGAAAGATTCCACTTGGAGGAGAGGGCCCAGAGGTCCACAGTATCCAAGTTTTTGAAAGGTTTAATGATAATAACCAACCAATTGAATTGGACCCCACTTTTAAAACTTTGAATTCGAAGTGCTAATCAGCAGCCCAGAGGTGATATTCAACAGGTTCTGACCAGTTCTAGAGAACTGGTAGTGGAAATTTTGAGTAGTTCAGAGAACCGGTAAATACCACCTCTGACTGGTCCTTCCCCCATGTATTCTCTGCCTCCCGAGTCCCAGCTGATCGGGAGGAAATGGGAATTTTGCAGTAACCTTCCCCTTCCACGCCCACCAAGCCAAGCCAAGCCAAGCCAAGCCAAGCCAAGCCAAGCCAAGCCAAGCCAAGCCAAGCCAAGCCAAGCCAAGCCAAGCCACACCCACCAAGCCATGCCCACAGAACCAGTACTAAAAAATTTTGAATCCTACTGCAGCAGCCAGTGCAGCTCCCATTTGTGTGAGACCTTTAAAGACTAACCTTAACTCTAACTCAGAAGGCAGTGCAATTATTGCAGAACAATGCCCCGTTACTCAACCATGTAGGGTAACAGGATACCAAAAGGATATTGTGGTTGAAAGAATTAAATGCTATTAATAGACCCAGCAGGACAATAACAACTGCTCTTCCCTCAGGTTAGCCACAAAATTCCATGCCCTTCCTTAAACTTAACCTGGAAGGGATATAGAGAAATTTGTTTATTCAAGGTTCTCTATAATGGTTGTCCTACCATCTTTCCTTTAATTTCCTGAAAAAGGTAATGGGACAGAAGTTATCCAAAATTGCTGGGTTCAAAAATGTCCTTTTGAGTAGTACTACTAACTTCTTCAAAGCTAACTGTATCACTCCTTTGGTCAAAAAGGCATTTACCACTTCTTGAATCCAGCCTATTTTCTGTTAATCTGATTTTACACTAAAGACCTTTGCTTCTTGACTGACTATCTCAAAGGGCAAATATCAATCTTGCAAGTCTCAAAACATTTCCCCTTTTAACTCTCTAGGAAACTAGGAAGGTCCCTATTGAAATACTTCCAATGTGCTTCCCTCTCCTTTCTGGGAATTGATATATCTCTTACAAGATGTTTTTCTGGTCTGTTGGTCTCCCTTATGTCTAAGGATTTCTACATATTATTAGGTACCTAGTGTAGACTATCCTAACTGGGTCTTTAAGTCCCAAGAGGGATATTGGTGCTGGGAAATCCCACGGCTACAATAAAGTGGTTTTATTAAAACAATTTTGAAATATCCACCACCTCTAGATCATATTTTCAATCTTCTAATGCCAGAGCAAGGTCAAGTGTATATGAATCATGCCTGAAATAATGTAGGACAAATCTATGGTTGTCATGGTGGCCACAACTTGGTGATTTGTGCAATGTATACCTTTGACTCAATCTTCAAATTCTGGCTTCCTCTAGCATCAGTGCTATATCTCTGTTCCACCAAAAATACAGAAAAACGGATAAGGTCATTGAGGAGGAGAATGGAACAATTTTGTTGTTGCTGTAGCTTTTTATTATTTATTTCACACTTTAGGCCACCCTGTTTTTAATGCCTTGAATAAATCTCTTTCGAAATGTAGAATTGTTCATCACCATTTTCAGATAATTAGAAAAATTAGAAAAAAAAAAATCTCCCACAGATGACCCACTTCAAAATGCAACACATACTTTAGGCTTCTGTCAGCCAGAGAAAAAGAGGGGTGGGAGAACCAAACTGCAAATGGGGCATTTCACTTTACACCTCATTGAAATGGTTTTAAGAAAGAGTACAGAAACTCCTCTTTTTGAAAATTGTTATAGCTGAGTAACCTTTTTTTCTTTTTTAAAAAAAGAAAAACATCCCAGTGGAAAGGAGTAATGGATTTTCCCCCCCTCAGGAATAGATGCTGTCATAAATTTTGTACTATGGTTGAACAATCTGACAGCAACATCACCACTATCCTTGTGTTAGTTTTTAAACACAAGCATCCTTGTTGATGAAGATAACAGTGGATGGGCTTAGTAAACAGAAAGTCCTGCTTTTTCTAAAATAACAGCCCACAGAGAGCAAAGTTAGCTAACTTTTCATTATAAGAAATTTTGGTCAGAAATTGTTAATCAGATGACATGCTGCAATATTTTCTAGAAAGGAAAATCTTTATATTGAGCTCAACTCCTAGTGACCTTGTGGATGTGTCTATGAATATGGCTTTCTTCTGGGAATTGCTTTCAACTTTCATCTCAAACCTATAGCCCTAGTATTCCTTGGAGAACTCCTGTAGGAGAAAATCAGGCAGAGATGGGAGACGGAGTTAAGCGTGTCATCAATTTAGAGGCATTATATTCCCCCAAATGGGCCAAGTCCAACCCCTTCTGAATTCCATTGATCCTTATCTGGTGCCAATTGCATGATTAACTTTAATTGATTAGATTCTTGTATATAGGCTTGAATTAATCTTCTGTGCTGCAACTTAACAGATTGTCCTGATCCTTTGCACCTGACAACTCCCAGAATAAAACAGATCTAAATCAACTTAGCTTCTGTCCCCAAATTGGGTTAGCCAAGCACTATCACTTGCTGGCTTATATCAAGAATCTCCAAGTCAGCTCAAACTGCTTGATTACACTTACAAACAGAGTGCAATCTACCCTGTCAGCCAGATGGTGTCTGATGCCAGAAATTCTGCTTTCGTCATCTGTCTGCTATGGTAGAATAACAAAAAAGTTCTCAAACATCTGTTGGTACTGTACTTAAAACATTAAATGATAAACATGGCCTCAGGTTGTCACATGTTTCCCCCCCCTCTAAAGTCCTATTCTTGAAAAATCTTCACCCATCTATTTGTAGTGGAAGATCAGTGAAGAGGCAGTAAATGCTATCCTTCTTTAGCTTAGCTGCATGGTATAGAGAACTCTTTATAATTTTATATTTCATGTAATGGTTTAGTATTGTAGCATACAAATTGAGTAATCATTTATTTTGTTCTCTAAAGAATTATACTTGGGTGCACTTTGTTTTTTCTTGTCCTTGGTGAGACACATAAGTATTTTGGGCTAATGATTTCATCATCAACCCCTATATCATTGGAAACAGATCTTGAGATAGTTTCATTGCCACCTAAGATAAACAAAACTAGACAAAACTTTAAATATTAAACTTTAAATATTCTTTGATTACTGGCTTGTGTTACATTCTTGAATATTTATGAATATACTTTGATTGCTCTCTCATGTTATTTTCCTATATGCTTGGAACTAAGCCTTAAGTACTCATAACAGTTTAGTCATTGCTTTTGACTCCAAAAGGACTTGTGACCTGACCATGCTGTGCTGGGGACAGAGTAATGATTTTCTACATAAACACTTGACACAGAAAAAGTTTCTAATTTTGTTCACTTCATAAATGCCTGTCGTCTTTAAAGGAGCAATCTCTGCTACCAAACCAGTTTATGACTTTAGTCATAAAAGGTCATAGAAAAAGTTGTAGGGATTTTTGTATGAGTATCTCCTATTTAGGCATTTTTGTAGTAAGGAATTTTTATAATGTAAAATGCAATTATCTGTAGGGATCCTTCTGGCAATAGGCTCTTCAGAGAGTCCTGCACCAACTTAAACCAAATTAATTTTGGAGATCACATAATTAAAAGATTTTCTCTAGTTTAGGTGGGAAATTATTAAATTGTTCTAAATAATATGGTGGAATGAATTGTTCATCCATCCCTCCTCTTATTGCCTAGCTTGCTCATCAACATGAATAACCTTTCCTCCCTGAGAAATAGGGGGAATAGGAACCAAGTAACTCAGTCCACTGAGTCTTCTTCCAAAGATTCAAATTGTCCCCTTTTGTGGGCTTTAGAATATTTATATGGAATAAACAAAAGGCTTAATTCAATGTGGAATGAACAAAGCTCACCCAAAACGGCTATGGCTGCATCAGTTCTACATCACTTTCATATTTAAAGAAATGCATCTGTGCACAAAAGAGAAAAAGTGGAAACAAGGTAAATCAGAAATGGAAGAGACCGAAATATATTATTTAAAATGTCAGATGACTCCCAAAGCAGCCAAATAAATAAATAAGAACATCCAGAATAGGACTCCATCTGCAATCTATTTACAGGGAACAAGTCACAATGAGTTTCATGGAGCTTGCAGTTTAAAGGTGTCAGGACTCTACTGTTAGTAAGAAGAATACAGCAAGTGCTAACTTTTCTTTTCTTCCTGGAAAGAGATAATATAGAAAAATAATTAAATCTCAGAGGCCCCTTTTCATCTTATACAGTTTTTCTTTGAGTGGAAAACAGACATTGAAGCTGCCCCAAAAGACATTTTCAAACTATCCATTGCCCTGAATGCAAAGACATGAAATGAAGGCACCATATTGATTCGTTCTGGTTTTATGACACTTAATGTTCATTGGAGAGGAAGCATGGGGGAGGGAGGTGGTGAAGATCAGTATTTTTTTAAAAAAAATAGAGTAAATTATATATATATAGTGAGTTGCATATTTTGTAATCAAAAACAAGCAGTAAAAATGGTTCAAATGAAGGATGCCTATTTTTAAAATCGTAATCATTGTGTCTTTAGCAGCTACTTAACTATGTAAGTATTTGTAGAGCTAACACCATTCATTGTGCCAGTTTTCCTTAAACTGGATTCCCCTATGTGTATAATGTGATTTGTAGAATTTTTAGCGAGAGCACTGTTTTGAAATTGTGACAGTCCTGGTCACAGAGGATGACACATTGATAAAGATTGCTCTATGCAGCAAAAACACGCACATATCAAATATCTTAAAGGGCCAGAATAATATGACTTCACCTTGATTCATTTTTAGACAGCGTGAGTAGTTTTTCTTTCTGATTTCAGAGGAAGTAGCAGAGATATTCTGGATTAATTTGCAGAAGGAAAACAATGTCTGATTGGCTAATTACTAGGCCACTCTCTCACATACTTTTGTTGAAACCTGAGTGTTTTTAAATATACAATATTTAATAAGGTTTATTGTGAATAAAAAGCAAAAAGAAAGAAAATATTAGAAAAAAGGAAAAGATATGAAAAAATACAAATGAGAAACAGTAAGTCAAGAAAAAAAAGAGGAAAAAAAGAAGGAAAAAAGATATTTAAAGAAGCAACTTTCAATATTTTTAGCAGCAATTACAAACAAGATTATTACCATTTCTATCTTCCCAAATTACATGCTGTGATCCCTATCTTGCCATAAAGCTCTTTTTTCAATTAGTAAATTAATTCATTTTTGTTCATTTTCAGCAAAAAGTCCATAAAGGATTTCCCATCTTCTGTAAAAGTACTGATTATTCCTTCCCTATTTAGACAAATCACTTTGGCCCTTTTAGCAGGTCCTGACATCTTCACAATCCACTCTTCCATTGTGGGTACTCCTGTATTTTTTCATCTTTGTGCATATGGTATTCTCACTGCGGTTAGCATATGTATTTAGACACTTTATAATGTCTGATTTTAACCATTGTTTCTTTTCTATAAATGGCTCTTGAGCAGGGGCCAACAAATGTATTTTGGGGCATATCCTGGGTTTTTCTCTATTATGATTATATGGTTGATTGATGTTTGATTTGATTTGATTTGATTTCTATAGTAGCCCATCTCAACAAGTGACACTGGACAGCATATGTCAAAAAACAAAAAAATTAAAACAATGCAGAATAAATATATATGGTCATCAAGCAGAATGATTGCCATGGATGTTAATACAGCCAAGAAACAAGCCCATTAACACACTTGGAACTTCAGGCCCAGGCATGTAACAAATCTTCACAGCCTCATAAGAGGCCAACAAGAAATTTAAAACCAATCAGTGTGACAATTTCCTTTAGTTTTTCCCTTAGTTTATCCCTTCTGGAGGTTGTTGCACAATTAAAACCAAATCATTGGCAAATGCTGATGAAACCTAAATCATTGATTAACCTGGGTTAATCTCTGGGTTGAATATTTCCCTAGCTCACCCTGATTGCTGGTGTTTCATCAGGCCAAGAACTCCCATGCCCAGAAACAGAATCAAGAAAGGGAACTACATCAGGGGTGGGATTCAAAATATTTTACTACCACTGTGGGCGTGGCTTGGTGGTGTGGCTTGGTAGGCGTGGCAGGGGAAGGATACTGTAAAATCTCCATCCCCTCCCCACTCCAGCAGAAGGTTACAGCAAGATCCCCATTTCCTCCTGATCAACTGGGACTCAGGAGGCAGAGAATAGATGGGGGCGGGGCCAATCAGAAGTGGTATTTACCGGTTCTCTGAACTACTCAAAATTTCTGCTACCAGTTCTCCAGAACTGGTCAGAACCTGCTGAAATCCACCTCTGAACTACATACTTATTTAGCTTTATTCTGTACGTGAAGCATTGCTGCATGGCATTTTTTGAATCAAAGTCATGTCGAAGTCTTTACAATGCTTGGTAGTTTTCTTCTGTTCTAATAACTCTTTCTCAAAGCAGTTAAGCATTTTTAGACCTATTTCTGAGTGACATTATTGCTGGTATACGTATGAGAAGATGCTCCCTCCTCGCTCCCTCCTTCCCTCTATTTTCTTCCTCAAACACTCCATCATTATGCATCCCCTCTAGCTATGCATGCTCCCTAAACTGAAACAAATCCCATGGAGAATTTATTTAACTTGAGCGTGGGAAGTTAGAAATGATGCAAGCAAGCCATTCACGGGAACCTTTTGCTACCTTACATCTCAGATATCTGAAAGAATCCTACATCTTACCCAGGACAATTTCATTGAAATTCCTTTCCCGATTTGGGGGCGGGGGGCGAGGGCAGGCACAAAAGCAATTTTCTTTCTATCCAATTGAAAAGAAATACTTTAAAAGCCGAATAAATAACACTAGCTTGAATGTTGAATTATGTTGGGGTGTGTGCATGTGTGCACATGTGTGTATGTGTTGTGTATGTGTGTGTGCATGTGTGAATATTTTGCAGAAATTTGCCCAAGGCAGTGTTTGAGAAAACATCTTTTTAAATTTTCTCTGAAACAATTAAATGACTGATTCCTGCCTTTCTTGTAGCAGATAAATTCTCCAATTAAAGTCTTTTCTATTGGTTTATGTTTAGAATTTAGTGTGTGTGTTTCCCCCTCCTTTTCAATGGCCCAGAGGGGAAAAAAAATTGGGGATTGTCAACTTTTGGAAGTGCAGAGATAGCCTCAGGGTCTTTGTCACTTGTGCACAGCCTAGACATCAAAGGATATTATCATTGTGTAAAATTGCCCAAAGGCAAATACTATTTGCAGACCTTCTGGCCCCATTATGTTGAAATGATAAAGAATGTCAGTGTAGTCCATTGAGCAGAATAATAAACATTCCTGCCTCCACACTTACAGAGCCTACAGAATTTAAGCTGCTTGCTGTCATGATTCAAAGAAAAGAAAATGCTTGCCCTTTCTTGCTAAGAATTTAGCACAGCCTTACTGTTAATTATGGCCGTAATGCAGCAGAAAATGGAGGAAAGTTCATAGAACCATATTTTGCAAGTGAAATATGGCTTATCCATTTTTAATTAAATAAGGCATCAATGTAACCCACTTTCATGGCAGAGCTAATTAAAACTGAAATGACTTAACATTGCTGGGTGAACATTGAACATTGAATGAAATTGAACATTGTTCAATTTGTTCCTACAAAAATGCAGAAGTAAAGGACCTAGAGGAAGGAAAAACAGAGTTGGCTAAGGCACAATATGGCGTTTGTAAATGTTCCCACTTGTGTAGGTGGAGCATATGCCAAGCCATGGCTAGAATTATTCATTTTAATTGACTGTCAAAGGAGAAAACCCATAGGACAATAACAAAATCAGGAGTAATCATCCAAGACATTGGTGTAGGTAGGCATGTTTCCAGCTGTTTAGCCATTCTGAATTCTTGTTAGAACTTGAAGTCAATGGCTTGTATCCAATAGCACTTAGCACTTAGACTTATATACCACTTCACAGTGCTATACAGCCAGTGGTATGTTTCAAAATTTTTTACTACCGATTCTGTGGGTATGGCTTGGTGGACGTGGCAGGGGAAGGATACTGTAAAATCTCTATTCCCACCTCACTCCAGGTGAAGGATACTGTAAAATCTCCATTTCCTTCCGATCAGCTGGGACTTGGGAGGCAGAGAATAGATGGGGGTGAGGCCAGTCAGAATTTTTACTACCGGTTCTCTGAACTACTCAAAATTTCTGCTACCGGTTCTCCAGAACTGGTCAGAACCTGCTAAAATGCACCTCTGTTTACAGCCCTTTCTAAACTGTTTACAGTATCAGTATATGTTACGAAATGGGGTTGAGGGGTACCCCAGACCGTGAACCAGCTCATGAGTAAACACACTGAGACTGAAATAATTCTGACAGAGGTGTCTTGTGTAAAAATATAATTTACTTTAAAACATTTAAAAAGCACTATGTCTTTAAGAAAGCACATTAAAAACAAAGTCTTATCTGAGTATGTGAATCAAGGCTATCTCCCTAGATCCCTCTCCACAATACCGAAACAGTTCACAAGAGAATAAAGCTAGCATGAAGGTAAGCTTCGGCGTTGATACATCATCAAGGCAATCAAAATGGGGGCAGCACAAGCTTCACAGCTAAAAGTCACCTGAAGTAAAAATAGTTCAAACAGCAAACATTGCTTGAAGCTTGTGGGAGAGAGGAAGTCCAGCAACAGCAGTCCCGATGATAGCTTGCATGCTACAAAGCAGCAAAAGCCAAGCATCCGTGGGAGTTTCTCTGCAATGGCGTCTGGAGTCCTTATCTGCATTCTTCTCCCATCTGCGGCTTTGCACTGAGCTTCTTGCAGGAGCTGTGCATTTAGGCCTAAACCAGGAGTCTAGGCCCGAGTAGCAAGCGAAAAGGTCCTTGCTTATATGGGGAGTTAACCTGCAATTAACTAGGGCGGGGAAGGCTTGCAGGTAATTACAAACAGGAGATGGCTTGATTGAAACCATACTGTTTGTGAGTAGGCAAATAGCCACAGCAATCCTGGAAACACTCGTGACAGTATATTTCTCCCAACAATCTGGGTCCTGCTTTTGCCGACCTTGGAAGGAAGGCTGAGTCAATCTTGACCCAGTGAGAATTGAACTGCTGGCAATCAGCAGAATCAGCCTGCAATATACTGCATTCTAACCACTGGGCCATCACGGGTCTTTTAGCTAATTATCTTTTAGATAAAGATCTGCAGCATAGCCAGTATGCAATTATAAGTAGCATATGTCCAGCAGTGTCACAAAGCATTTTTTATGTTTTTTTGTGAACCAATTATTTGTTTCTGTTGGGTTGACTTTAAGTTTTACTAGATTGTCATTCAAACACTTCAGCCATGTTTTCCTTGTTCATAGTGGTTGCAAACTTATAGGCATGATTTCCAGAGCAATCAATAAGGAAGCCAGCATGTAGGAGATGTGACCAAACCACCACATTCAACACTTCTGAATTTTATCAGCTACTATGGGTTTGTTAAATAACTGTAATCCTTCCAAATGTCTGATTCAATATGGGAAAATCAATTGTGGAAAAAATGCATCTGCTTGGTCATGTTGTCTACTGAGACATGTTCTTAAAAGATGTGTTAAGTGTAAAACTACACTTGGAGACTCAAGTATATTGTTTGTTTTCTTTCATGGACCCTTACATTTTCATTGAGGAAGGTGAGTGCATATGTAAGCATCCTGAAAAATGTCAATTGCCAGCACATATACAACCCATCTTAACAAAGGAAATGCTAATATTCTACAGAGAAATTGTTGAGTCTGTCATCTGCACCTCTATAACTGTCTGGTTTGGTTCTGCAACCCAACAAGACAGACACAGACTTCAGAGGATAATTAGAACTGCAGAAAAAACAATTACTACCAACCTGCCTTCCATTGAGGACCTGTATACTGCATGAGTCAAAAAAAGAGCTGTGAAAATATTTACAGACCCTGGACATAAACTGTTTCAACTTCTACCCTCAAAACGATGCTACAGAACATTGTACACCAGAACAACTAGACACGAGAACAGTTTTTTCCCAAATGCCATGACTCTGCTAAACAAATAATTCCCTCCACACTGTCAAACTACTTACTAAGTCTGCATTACTATTAATCTTCTCATCGTTCCTATCACCCATCTCCTCCCATTTATGACTGTATGACTGTAACCTTGTTGCTGGTATCCTTAAGATTTATATTGACTGTTTCTCTATGACTATCATTAAGTGTTGTACCTTATGATTCTTGACGAATATATCTTTTCTTTTATGTACACTGAGAGCATATGCACCAAGACAAATTCCTTGTGTGTCCAATCACACTTGGCCAACAAAGAATTCTATTCTATTCTATTCTGTTCAAATAACTTTCTCCCTCTCAAATCTAGTTATGTTGCCTCATGGGCTGTTCCTGGGGCTGGTAAGCAAAGAAAACTGGGAGTTGATCCCAAGAGTATATATCCATGATGGTGAACCTATGGCACGGGTGCCACAGGTGGCACGCGGAACCATATCTGTGGGCACCTGAGCATTGCCCTAGCTCAGCTCCAGAGCACATGTGCATGCCGGCAAACTGATTTTTGGGCCTTCCTTCTGGAAGTCAGGAAACGGGCTGTTTCTGGCCTCCGGAGGATCTCTCAGGGGATGGAGAAAGCTGTTTTCACCCTCCTCAGGCTCCAAGAAAGGCTCTGGGGCCTGGGGAGGGCAAAAAACGGGCCTACCAGGCCCACCGTTAACCTTTTTGCCATCACATGCAGCGTGGAGAGGTCGTGTGCACATGCGTAGGGGTGCAGGGTGTGGAGAGCTGTGCGCGCAACCCTCCCATGCTCTCTACCCTTTTGGCACGTGATGGCAAAAAGGTTAGCCATCACTGGTATATATGAACCAGCAGGTTCATCCAAGGTTGTGAAAGTCATCCTGGATGTCCAGCTAAAGCAAAATGCTTATTTACTGTATGCAGGCACAACAACCACCTTACCCACTTTGAAAAACTATATATTTCCTAGCAAAGTTTAAGAAGCGTGGTTCTTTGATTTTCTGCATGCTAGGCATGATTTTTCATAGCATGCAGAAGGTTGTCAGTTCAAGGTTCTGATATTCTATTCTACAAGTATTCCTGAGATCTTGGCAGCCATAGTTTCCTCCTGTCCCATTTTATATATAAACAAAATCAAGATAGGGTTATTTTCAGTTTCCAATAAAGTAAATTAGTGGAAAAGCACAAATGCAACTGGATAAAGTTGGTGAGTGTTCTCATTGCTGTGCCAGTTGCTGAAATGAAAAGAAAAAAAAAAAAAAAACAGGTTGCCAACTGATGCCATTCGCCTACAATGTCAGGGCAAGCCTGACTTTAAATTGAGAGTTTAATTTTCACATGACAATGAAAATGGCAAGTTGTTTATTTTCATTTCCTTAAAATCCTTGCGGGGAAGGGATGCACCCATTGGCTTCGTATAAGTCATGGTTGAAGGTATTCTTGCAGTAATGAGGAGCACTTTGCTATTAATTTAGGATCAATTTAGAAGAATAACAAGCCTGACAAGGTGAGATGGCTACGCTTCTTTCCTGATCAATAGATGCATAAAAAATGTAACTACCAAGCACATTTTGCCAGATGCCAATTTAGATATATTACCCTCTTCAGTATAAAACTCTCAAATTAGTTGACTCTAGCATTTTTAATGAAAGCAGCCTGCTTTATTCATCCCATATATCCTTTGGCTTTGAATAAGAAACCCACCATTTTTAAAGTGGCTATGTCAGTAGTGTCCTGTCACTTGCCAGCTATGATACCAACACAGTTATTGCTATTTGATTTCAGATGGTTATCCGAATTCCTGTTGATTACCAACTATTGATAGAAAGTAAGCTTCAAGACAATGAAATATATTTAGGCAAATGTATTTATTTGCTTATTTATTAAACAAACATATATAGCTGCCCATCTACCAAAAGTAGTCCCGATAGATATTATTATATGATATTATTTTATTATATCAGACAATATGATAAAACCATTCAGTGAGTTTTAGAAATGCTAAATTTTGATTGGTGAATGCCCACATGATTTCTGTTTGATGCTTTTCACTCAGTTGTTAGAACAATACTGAAGTCATATAATTCTAAAATAGTATTTTTGTCTAAAAAAGACAAAACAGAGACAAAATATCTATTCAGCCCAGCAGTTTCTTCAAAGCATTGACACTCTACATACATAAGTAATCTCTAAATAACATGTATGATCGGTTTGAAAACCTCCTACCTGACTGAGGAAGTGGGGGAGGGAGGGAAGGAGACAGAAAGAAGGATGTGGCATTATCAAGTGCCAGATACAGATTTGCTATAATGGACACTGGTCCACTTGCACTGGAAGTTACAGTAATTAATTTGCAAAGTCTAAAACCTATAAATAGCAATTCAGCCAGGAATAGTAATGTTGGCTCCTAGGAAATAGCATATGAAATCAGACCATTTGTCAATTTACTTTGATGTTTTTGTGCTGAGTGTTCGCCAAAGTTTCTGTTGATTTTTTCCCCTTTAGAGCAGTCTGGTATTACCTAAAATATTACTCCATGAAAAAGAATTCTTTCCCCATACAGATGCTCATATATACTCTGAGATTTCTTGTGGAAGAAAACCAAGCAGTTTAAATAATAATAATAATAATAATAATAATAATAATAATAATAATAATAATACCTGGACTTGCAAATTGAAGTTGAGCGACTGTGGAAAAAGAAATCGTGAGGTTCATTGACATTGCAATACCTGGTGATGCATGGATTGAAGATAAGCAGCAAGAAAAAATCACAAAGTATCGGGACTTGCAAATTGAAGTTGAGCGACTGTGGAAAAAGAAATTGTGTGTTGTCCGATTATAATTGGAGCCCTTGGAGCAATACCCAAAGGGCTACCCCGCTATTTAGAAATTCTAAATTTGCCAGACTTGAACATTTTGACTCTACAAAAAACCACCTTACTCGGAACAGCTTATATCCTCCGATGATACCTTAACAGTTCCTAGGTCCTTGGTTAGGACTCGAGCTGCTGAGCTATTAACCAGCCTCAAAGGCTGTGAATCTCACTAAAGATTAAATAATAATAATAATAATAATAATAATAATAATAATAATCTGAAAATGATCAATAAGGAAAAGGGGAGGAAAATCACATCATTCAGCAAAGGAGAAAAGGTTTATATTGTATCAAGAGAAAACAGTCAACATCGACAATGTGTTCCTGCTGGACTTCATTGTGACACAGACATGATTATCAGTTGAAATTCATCTTTACATGGTATAAGGCCTGTAAAATAAAGTTGTATATAACAGTGTTATCCATGTTTTGAATATTCCCTTTGCATCGGGTAAATTTATACTAGCACCATTTTCTTTTCCTAGGCTATTACCGCAGAGTGAAAATTGACTGATTGCATTTTTAAATCATAGTTTATAAGTCATTTTCCTCCCATGCTGCAAATGTCTTTGTTCAGTTTATCATGATGTTCTTTTCTTTTTCTTACTTATTATTTTCTATCTCTTTAGTATGTATCTCTTACTCCTATATGGAACAGCAATTTAAAATATTTGAAATAGACTTGGCAAAAGACTTGACAACCAAAGTCCAAGGGGATTGCCTGAGATATTTTCTCAGATTAGTTTCTTGGCCCAGACTCAATCTCATTTTATCTAACTGTTACTTTGGTAACTGCACTTTCTCTTCCCCTTCAACAGCATTCATTATATCAGTAGCAGGATTTTTTTGGGTGGCAGGAGCCTTCATGTTAGTCTTAACTCTTGGTGGCTGCTTGGATTTATCCCTGCAGTTTTCTTGGCAAGATTTTGAAAATGGTTTGTCGTTGCCTGCTTCCTAGAGCTAAGAAAGAATGAGTGGTCCAAGGTCATCCAGCTGGCTTCATATCTAAAGTGGGACTAAGCCCATAGTCTCCTGGTTTCTAGCCTAATGCTTAACCACTACACCAGATTGGCTCTTGGAGTTCATTATATTGATATAGTAAATGCAAATTTAGAGCTTATACACATTGCCAAAAAACAGAAATAGACATCCTTGTCCTCTAATAATCCTTCAGTCACCGTGAAGTTGATTTTATGATACATTTGTCTACTTGTCTACTCCACTTTTGAAGTACACCTTTCTATATTCTAGCCTGAACACTTTTGCTTGTTTAGAATATGTACTTCACTGTGTTGCAAGTGGTTTTAATTACTTTGCAAATGCAGAAATGCCCTTTCAGCCAAAGCAATGTTTATCATAAACTTTAATATTTATTTATTTTATAATTTGTTGATTTTATTTGCTGCCTATCACACCATGGGGCTACTGTAGGTGGCTTACACCAATAAATAGGAAGAAATGAAAAGAGTTCCACAGGTGCTTTTCATGAGTCAACTGGATTTTCTGGTTTTTCTTTGAAGACATTTCACTTCTCATCCAAAAAACTTATTTGGCTCTGACTGGATGGTGGGGAATGGAAAGATTTATACTCCTTGCAGACAGCTGGTCATTTGCATTTTTTAGCAAGTCGTTAAGGTCACATGGAGGTTTATCTATGTCATCAGGGTCACTTGAGTGGTGCAAATTGGTGTGGAGCCTTCTTGGAACTATTGAAAGGACTGTGTTGTAAACTGGAGATAGTCTACAATCATATCTTTCATATCTCACATCTGGCATATCTCTCCCCCTCTGTTGAGAGAGGGCTGTTCAATTTTGACATAGATGGTCTTTTTGACCCTTCTTTCATTCCTCTCTATCCAAAATGTGGACTTTGCTATCTTCAAAAGAGTGGCCTTTGTCTTTTAAATGCAGGTGGACTGCTGAATCTAGTCCTGATGGGTTTGTTCTCCTATGTTGTGCTATGCACTTATGAAGTGGTTGTTTTGTTTCCCCAATGTACAGACCTGCACGTGGCTCACTCGTTGTACTGAGTCTAAGAATGAAAAGAATGTAAACAGAACAGAAGTAAGAAGATACAATAAGAGAATAAACAGTGAAAAAGAACACAACGGAATGCATCAATATGATAACCAAAAAAGATAAACGGGTGGAAAGCAGAGAACAAGTGGTGGAGGAGGTGGAGTCTGTTTCCAGAAACAATTTCCAGCATAGAACTTGCAGAAGGATGGGGGGGGGGGGGCGGCAGATCTTACTTTAAAGGGTAAGGTATTGATTATAGTGATATTTATTTATTATAGTGATCTTTACTAGGATTATTCTAATAACTTAATGGTTATAACACTTGCCTTATAAATAAAATGTTGCTGGCTAGAAATCTGGGGGATTATTTTTTTTAAAAAAAAATTCTTTCCCTGGTCTTCCTACTATTTTTCTGTACATTTTAAAATGAAATCTAATAGTGTTTTGTTTTATCATTTCATTTTGGAGTTGGAGTTAAATTCTTCTATTCAGAAAACTGGAAAAACACTGCTGTAATGATGCACTGCATTGTAATTTTGCATATGGACTGCCTTTGAGAAGAGGAATCTATAATGTAACAATTACTATTGCTATTACTAATTTGCAATGAATCTGTTAAAGGTTACATCCTTTTCATATTAGTTACCCATTGGTTCTCATACAATAAAATCTACTAAATAAAAGTTATTTTGATCCTGTTTTTCAGTAAGTAAAGTAAAATTTCCCCTTTTAGCAAGAAAACGAAATCCCCCTTTCACATCTCATCACAGATATTGACAGTATTTAGGTATTCAGAGCGGTGTCATATGTCATCATTGCAAAGACCGACAGCTAGAAATGCCTCTTTCATGCCCAATGACAGAAATGAGAGGAAAATTGTTTCCCTCTGATGTTGTTTCTCCCAAATGTTCAGGATTTTCTGCTGAAGGAACTCATAACAGACACTTTGTCATGTGGCCCTGACACATTTATTAATATTCCCTGAAGGACTAAGAAGGAAACAGCAAGCCGGGGCTAGACTGAAAGCAATGCACTATTACAATGAAAACTGATTTGAAGAGTAGGGGAGGGGTGTGTGCATAATGAATGTAAAGCCAGAGGTGATTCATCACGGTAAAAAATGCATCTAGCCTTCCCAATAAGTCTCTTTTATTAAGGCAATCTTGGGCGTAATGTTGTTTTACCTTGGCTTTCCACCTCCAGTGAATCTATCCATGTTTCCCACCTCTACAAATCTTGTCCCCCAAGGACAGCTCTGTAATGAGAGTGAAGTGTTTTTATTATTGCTTTTGTTAATCATGCTTCCTGCATCCCATGAAATGTGGCTTATTCTTCCAGCCATAAACCATGCCAGAGTTATTGGGAGATTAATCAATACATCTTATTAATCATGATCACAACTGGTAATCACAAGGTGCAATTACTCAATGATTCATTAGCGGAGTCTTGTTCAAATGTCAGCAACTATTAAATTTTCAGAATGCATAATTTTCTGTTTAGCCCAACAGCCACATAACTAGACCGTCAGGTTTCACTTTACCATAATTTATGGCAGGCACTGCATTCAATATTAATTATCACTTTTAAAAATATTTACATTCACAGCCAATATTTTGTTAATCTACTTGAACTGTTGTTTTAATTAGATATATAATAGATATACATGTATAGTATATACATGTTTAGATATACATGTTCCTAAGTCTCATTGGTATGAGACTTAGGAACATATATGCATATGAACACTGGAATTTATTATCATGCAAAATATTAAATGTTTTAAAAAGTCAATGAATGAAAAATCTATTCCATGCATTTAGGGGATTTTTTTTTAATTCCCCCAGGGTGATACATGTTTTAGCCAAAAGAACAACATTTGGATGCATTTCAGGCACTGATAAGCAGAAGTTGTTTGCTTTCTTCTGCTGCTAGACAGAATTTATATTAGCAAAGCAGCATTTTATTTTATTAACCATGGCACCTGTTTATTTTCTGCTGGACTAGGCATACCACCTGACTACCAATTCATGTAAGATTTCCCCCCCCCCTCTCTCTGAAGATCTAAGACAGAAAAGGGTTTGTCGCAAATGGTGAGAAATTCTACAAGAATAAAAGAATTCTAAAATAAACAGCAGTAATAAGATCATTACACTTGCCTTGATTTCTTTTACTTCCGATAATATTTATTTATTTATTTATTTATTTATTTATTTATTTATTTAATATAACTTATATGCCACCCTATCTCCATAGGACTCAGGGTGGCTCACAACAATTAAAACAAACCAATAAAATACATAAAATACATACATAAACAAATATTAAAACCCGTTAAAATAATTGAAAACCCCCTCAGTCCAGGCTGGGTGCCACTAACAGCCATGTTTTTAATTCACGGCGAAAGGTGCGGAGGTCAGGAGCCAGCTGGAGCCCCAGGGGGAATTGATTCTAAAGGATGTGCGCGCCCACAGAAAAAGCTCTACCCCTGGTGGCCACCAGCCAACATTGTCTAGCTGACTGTACCCAGAGCAGGCCCACCCTATGGGAATGCACCGGGTGATGAGAAGCTGTTGCTGGTTGCAGATGGTCCACCAAATATCCTAGGCCTAAGCCATGTAGAGCTTTATAGGTCATTACCAGCACCTTGAATCTCACCTGGAGGGCAACCGGCAACCAATGCAGGCACTGCATTCAATATTAATTATCACTTTTAAAAATATTTACATTCACAGAAAGGAAATTGATTAACTTCAGAGAACTTTGGGGCCCTTTTATACTTTTTTCTTACATTTCCTTTTTGCTATGTCTTCATACCTGCATGATCATCAGAAAATGCAAAAAAGCTCCTTATCAATAACTAAGCTATTTAACACTTCCGCTGTTGGTACAGATGTCAAGCAACTAGGTAGTGTGGTCTTATGACCCAACTATACTGTCAGAAAATATCTGCAAGGGAAGACACACAAGTGGTTTTTGAACAACCTTGTCAGGTCTGCATCTTCAGCATACTCTGCTTCATTGTCATCCTGCCATAAAATACATGTGGGGGGGGAGATTGGGGAAGCAAGCGGGGAGGAATTACAGGGTGACAGGAACCAGAGATGTCAATATGGAACAGATTGGCCAATCAAGGATGGAGCCATGAGAAGGGAATATGAAACTCCACCAAAGAGACACCAAACCTCAGAGCCATTCCCCAAACATCTAATTTGAATATCATTGGACACTGACACACTGGCCAAGGGGAAAGGCCAGGGAAGAGGGAAAAATGCAGGCTTTGGGTAGTAATATTCAGATCCAGCTTTGCTTATCTTGTAACTGCTTGACTTTAGTAAAAGTAAACCTTTCACTTCAGAAATGGAGTCGAGGGTCTTTCTTTCCTAAATGCTCAAGTCAGGACAACCTTATTCTTTCTTCCTTGAAGAGCATGATTAAGATAGCTGATTGATAAAACAAAGAATTGGTACAAAAGTATTATAAATAAGTAAATGCTGCATCTATTCATTATTTGAGTTCTTCAGAGAGAACATAGTGACCTGGTATCACTTTAAATATGCTAGCCTTCTTATAGGCATGTCTACATTCTGCCTGAATGTATGTAGGGATGAAGGCATATTGACATCTGTATAAACCAGAAACTTGATGATATAAGGTCCTGACTTGCAAAGGAGCCAATATGTGCTATCGGTTCATGCATAGACTTTCTTTCTATAGACAATCACAATGAGCCTATGATTGCCTGAATGAAGCCAATGGCCAGATGTGGATACCTTCGAGACTGACTTCTGCCACCAGTAGCCTCCCACCGGCCAGTCCGCTCCCACAGAGAGGGTCTCCTCAGGGTGCCATCGGCCAAGTTATGTCAGCTGGCGACACCCAGGGGGAGGGCCTTCTCTGTGGGAGCCCCAGCCCTGTGGAATGAACTGCCCCTGGAAATACGTAAGATCTCCGACCTCCGGGTGTTTCGCTGCGCATTGAAGACCCTGTTGTTCTGCCAGGCTGGGTTATCAACATAATAATTTTAAATTGGGGTATTTTAAATTTTTGGGGTTTTAAACCGGCCAAATCTATTTAATTATTTTAATTTTTAATCATTGTTGTGTCTTGTGTTTTTAAATTGGCTATACACCGCCCTGAGTCCTTTGGGAGAAGGGCGGTATAGAAATGAAATTATTATTATTATTATTATTATTATCTTAAAAGACTTGAATGGAGCTAGAAAATATCAGATATAAAGTGAAGAAAGACATTCACATTAATTATTGATTCGGATATCAACATATAAAAGTACAAGCCAACATTTGGACATCTACTGCAACAACTACATTACTTGCATTGGTATTCTAACACATGAAATCTGGGGTTAAAAAAAAAAAAACAATAGAAAGTTCTTCATAGAAAATATAATGGGGAAAAATCACCCAGTAACAGCAGAATTTCATGCTCAGGTTTTTTTTTTTGTTTTTTTTTTAAAGTAGGGCATGGTAACTCATTAAAGGACAGTTCTGGATGATTTTCCTTGACAAATTGTTCTCCTCTACAAAGGACTTCAAAAATGCCTGACAACATGTGACAAACCATTATTATTGGCACATTATTATAGTCACTAACACAATGTTAATCATCAGGAAAATTCCTCTGAAATGCCCTGTATAGTATAACTTAAAATACTGTATATAAAATCCTATGGGGAAAAAAGCATTTCAACAGTTATTAACAGAAAGTTCTGTTAACATTATTAACAGAAAGAAGTGAGTGGGATTTTTTCCCAACAGCTGCAGTAACCACATTGTGTGTCATCAGTCAACATACAGAAGGAGGAAGGAAAAATTAGGTAGAGACATTAATAGAATATACTTCCAAGAAGTTATTTTTTTAAAAAAAGATAAGAAATTGAATATATCTTCTGTCACTATGGATTTGGATGCAACCTCCCTGGGGTAGGCAGCTCTCCTTTCAGATTCCTTATAGAAAATATGTCAGTCCAGTTCAGATATTATCCAGCAATTTAAGTCATATTTGCAGAAAGGGAAATAAAGGGAAGTCATCTGCTCTTGAAATGTGATGCACAGTGGGCTTCATTCTTCCAGCAAACAAATTTGTTTGTTCAACATGGCATAAGAATGGAATTCCACTTATCAAAGAGCAAAGAATAATACTAGACTTAACATCTGGAGGACTTAAGTCTCAAAACAGTATTGTGATTGGATGCTCAACCATTTCCTATGATTAAAAAATAGAGATGTTATTATTCAAATTATTTTCCCATCACACCTTTATCTGTTCCATGGAAATGTGAAACTAAAGGTGTTTATAAAAAAGAAAATAACCATAGTTATATATCAAAAACTGGTGCTGCCAATCTTAGCTGCCTTAATTGTTTCTCCTTTTGTATTGACATGGCCAAAACTATGCGGATCCTTTCCTTCAAGCACCTGCTCACTTTTAATCGCAGCTTTTCCTTTTGCTTGCCTTTGATTCAAGTAAGGTAGAGCAAAAGATAGAAAATCGAATTATTTCCTTTCTCTTCTTATTCTGGCCTCTAATGTGTAGATGTTGTTGTTGTTGTTGTTGTTGTTGTTGATGATGATGATGATGATGATGATGATGATGATGATGATTCACTCCAGAACCACTACATATAGACAAGACGCTCTCACACTCACCTCAATATCCACTACACAAAGCTATCAGACACAAACATTAGGGGAAGGACCCATACACCCTCTCTTTTAGATAGAGAACAAAACTTTAATAATTTTGGAATCCTAGACTTTAAACGTTTGTCGGACTAAAACCAATCTTCTTCTTTTCTTTTTGAAAATTCTTGTCCTGAGATGTGAGAAGAGATCACTGGAACTGGGGGAAAAAATGGAGGAAATTAGAAAGATACTGTTGGAAGACATAAGCTAATATGAAAATTGGAAAAAGGCCCATAGTGAGCTAATAGCAGAGGAAAACAAAGGTCGATGGATGGATGGATTCCAAGTCACTGAAGTGGGTGAACTATCTTGATCTGTGGTAGAGAGTGGAACTATCTTTCTTGAAACATAGATGAGAGCAGGAGAAGAGAACTTCATTGCCTCAACTAAAACTACACCAGGAAGACAACATAACTATCTTGATACTCAGGATGAAATAGTATCTGGTGCACCAGCCAGCCATCAGAGAGGAGGGAGCATGCCAGGCAATCCAACAGTTGGAACTGGTCCTGTAACTAAAATAGAATGAAACAGCAGAAATGGCCAGATCTAAGGGGCTTAAGACGAATCAGTTTTGAATCAAAGTTGGGAAACATGGATGAAGGATATATTTGCAATGGTTGGCAGTGGAAAGAACATGGTGACATCTGCTTCTGTCCCTACAAATTATGAGTGCCCTTAATGGCCAATCAATGCAAATCAGCCCTCATATTCATATTTCTTAGCTTCCTATGCCATATTTGGCGACAATAAATCAGGTGTCAGGGTTCCAAATAACACCCCCAACAAAAGAAGACTCTGAAGCTAGAAGTTCCTCAAAGTTCCATTTTATTAGAGATGTCATATTGGCACATCTGGGAAAACCCAAATCTGAAAGGTTCCAGGTTTTCCCCATCCAAAAGAAAGTCCAAGCCCCTTCCCCCTGCACCCACATGTCCATCACATGGTCCAATCAATACACTGTCCCAATTGGAGATGCCACTCAGTCAGGCTGGACGCCCTTGACTCTCAGAGAAAAGAATGTTATTATGGCTAGATATCCCTGCAACTCCATGCAATGCCCCCTCCCAATTTCCCACAGCACTAAGTGTGGCAGCCCTGAAGATCCAAAGAAAAAGATGGCCTCCAGGACTGACCTAAGGAGGCTAAAACTTTTAGGAAATTAATAATGGCATGCTTGAAATAAGGAAGGATAATCCTCCAAATCTAAGGACTTGTTTGGATCTCTGGAAGAAAGAATACAGGTGGCTTTTTATGGAGAATGGAGGTGGAGGAAGGAGTGCTGGATGGGAATCAGTGAGGTTTTTCAACCTGGGCAGCTTTAAGATTTGTGGGCTTCAACTCTTAGAATTCATTCTTGGGGTTTCTGGGAACTGAAGTCCCCATATCTTAAAACTGCCCAAGTTGAAAAACAAACACTGTTCTAGGAAAACATTTTTATGATTTTTCTAAAAAATGTATTTATTTATTTATTATTTAAATTTTTATACTGCCCTTCTCCCGAAGGACTCAGGGTGGTGCACAGCCAACACTAAAACACATATATACAAAAAATTTAAAAGCAATTTAAAAATATATTAAATAATTTGGCCCCAATATTATTAAAAAAAACTAAAACAATCATTAAAATTCATGTTTAGGCCAGCCCAGCTTGTTGAAACAATAAGGTCTTGAGGGCACAGCGAAAGGCGCGTAGGTCAGGGATCATCCGTATTTTGGGGGCAATGCATTCCAGAGGGCAGGTGCCCCCACAGAGAAGGCTCTCCCCCTGGGGGTCGCCAGTCAACATTGTTTGACCGACGGCACCCTGAGGAGTCCCTCTCTGTGGGAACATATTGGCCGGTGGGAGGTTATTGGTAACAGAAGGCGATCTCATAAGTAGCCAGGTCCTAAGCCATGGAGCGCTTTAAAGATGGTAACCAACACCTTGAATCGCACCCAGAAGACCACCAGGAGCCAGTGCAGCTCGCGCAGGAGAGGTGTTACATGGGTGCGCCGTGTCGCTCCCATAATCACCTGCGCAGCCACATTCTGGACCAGTTGGAGCCTCTGAGTGCTCTTCAAGGGGAGCCCCATGTAGAGAGCATTACAGTAGTCCAGACGGGAGGTGACGAGGGCATGAGTGAACCAGAGTGATTAGTAAACTAGAATGTACCATAAGGATTAGAGTTTAAGCTATATTTTCTGCAGTCTGTTTCTCCTTGATAGTTTCTGGTAATTATCTTAAATTAACTTTTTGTATCTGGAATGCATTGTATTTATGCATAGCAAACTCAATTCCAATCCATTTTTGTTCAACCTTAAACTTTAAGTCCCAGCCCACTGTGGCTCTTTGAAATTTACTATAATTTATGCCAACTCATTTCCTATACAAGAACAAGGATTTATAACATCAAAGATCATCTATATCCTGAATAATAAAACAAATGAAGTAAAATATATTAGTTTTTGTGTCTGTTGTTCTCTCACTTTCATTGCAATCACACAACATTTGGTTACAGTATAGATGAGAATACAACTGGAATCTGATGTTTTTGCCATAATTTTTGCTATAATTTTTCATCTACCTGCCCTGGAAAAAAATTAACAATGGGTATGCAAAATCTTTATGGAAGTCCTTATAAAAATTTCAGTAAAACAGCACCTACTTCATTGTTTCAATTTGTCCAGAATTTCATAGGTTAGTGTGTTCTATTGTGAAATGTTAGCATAACTGACCTGTAATAATGCCAATTTTAGCACATTTGCCCAACCCTGAAAAATTGCTTTCTCAGCTTGGGAAAATTAATGTGTGGAGATAACCTGCAGGTTCCCAGATCAATCTAACTCTCAAGTCTGAATTCTGTGTTAGAAATATCCCTAGGCATCAGAGGTATGGACCTAAAAAGTATAGCTTTTTGAGCTTGAATGTTTTTTCCTGGCTTGGGCTCAGTGATGAAATCCAAATTTTTTTACTACCGGTTCAGTGGGCGTGGCTTGGTGGGCATGGCAAGAGAAGAATGCTGCAAAATCTCCATTTCCACCCCACTCCAGGGGAAAGATACTGCAAAATCTCCATTCCCATCCCACTCTGGGGCCAGCCAGAGGTGGTATTTGCCGGTTCTCCGAACAACTCAAAATTTCAGCTACTGGTTCTCCAAACTACTCAAAATTGCTGCTACCGGTTCTCCAGAACCTGTCAGAACCTGCTGGATTTCACCCCTGCTTGGGCTCCATATAGGATTTCAGCAAGGACTTTAATCTTCAAAACTTTTAGGTCTGCCAGTGTTAATTCCAAGTTTACTGTCAAATATACATTCAGGCTATGAGAGCTCATAAATTGCTGTTAAGAGGAAGAATGTCGGATCAAGAAATTCCGTTTCCAAAAAGATGGGTGGTAATAGCAGAAATATTAAATAATTCTTGTGCCATAGGATAAACAAAGGCCCTAAAGATGTGTGGTCACTCCTAAAGTTCTTCTGGGAAGGTGGGCCCGGGATAACACACACACAAACACAAAACACCTGTTGACTTTATGGGCGGCTAGTCTGGCAATCTCTATAGTGGTTAGGTTGTTATGTTCATGATTATTACTTATAATAAGTATATTATTTGATCATATAATTATAGTACTAACTGTATTATTAGAACATAGCATTATTAGAAGATACACCTGATCTCTGCCTTGCTATATCAACTTTCTGTAGCTTTCACGTTTTATACAATATATAATAAATCTGTCAATCTCAAGCAAATATCTAGGATGCAATTTTTATTTAAGAAGAGAAAAGGAAATGATTATTATTCCATTCACTTCCTGTTCACACATATGTTACAAGTGGAACATATCGCAAATTGTTATTGCCGCATTCACATCATCTCCTCTTATCTCTGCTCAGTGACTATGAGAAGTCTTAATCTATTCTTCATCATCCAGGGCATTTAATTCTTTCAATCAAGCAGTATTTCTCACTTGGCTTCTCCTATCCAGTGATAGACTCATTCATTTAAACAGACTTCTTGCATGACTTATTTAAAGCTAATGTTCTGCAGGCGAGGAATTTAAACTCTGTCCAAACCTTGCACATTAACCCTAGCCATCTATTCATTTATTTTGTGAGGTGGAGGGGAGAGGATCTGACAATAATAGTGAGCACTGGTGGTTTTAGCTGCTGTACTATTAATATATCCCTCTAATAGAGTAGGGGAAAAGGTGATAATGATCCCCCTTCACTATTCAGGCCCATCATAAAACATTCAACTTGTCTTCCAGTGATTTGGACAAATTTCCATAAATGTAAAGGTAAAGGTTCCCCTCGCACATTTGTGCTAGTTGCTTCTGATTCTAGGGAGCGGTGCTCATCTTCGTTTCAAAGCCGAAGAGCCAGCGCTGTGCAAAGACATCTCTGTGGTCATGTGGCCGGCATGAGTAAATACCAAGGGCGCACGGAATTCTGTTCTATAGCAATGAACAAATAGCTCCATTGCATGTGTATAAATACAAGGCATGATGTGGATGTTACTCCCTGTTATTTGAGTATAACCTGTAGCTTTTTTTTAACTAACACCAGGATCTGATTCCATTTTTTTTTTAAAAAAAATTTAAATTTGATTTATATGCCGCCCTTCTCCAGAGATTCAGGGCAGCTTACAATGCTTTAAGCAATAGCCTTCATACTTTTGTATATTTATACAAAGTCAGCTTATTGCCCCCACAAACTGGGTCCTCATTTTACCTACCTTAGAAAGGATGGAAGGCTGAGTCAACCTTGAGCCTGGTGAGATTCGAACTTACAGTAATTGCAGACAGCTGGTGTTAATCACAATGCTATCAGTCTGCTGAGCCACCAGGCCCTTTCTAAAGAGTTTCTAAAACTCTTATCCTATATAACATTCTGATGAAATGACAATACTGGTTTTTCAGCATATGTATGAAAACAAACCTGTATGCCAGTTTTTCTTACCCATAGCTACAATAATATTTATTTAATCAAATTTATTTAATGGATCCATGAAAATTTAGATTTGCACAAAAGATGGCAGGAGATGAGTTCTTCCTCCCCCACCCCCAGGCCCCGCAATTGCAGGCCTTACCTTCTGATGTTGGGAAAATAGGATGAATGGACTAGGGAAAATCTGTACTGCAACCTAAACTAATTCTTTCTCATGCCACACCCAGGTATTTCTTAAACCAACTTCAAAATTCTATCTGGATAGCATAAAGGCTGGGCTTGCATTCAGTCTTTATAATGGTTACCACTTTATAGTGGTCATGTGGCCAGCATGACTAAATGCCAAAGGTGCACAGAATGCTGTTACTTTCCCACCAAAGGTGGTCCCTATTTTTCTACTTGCATTTTTTATGTCCTTTCAAACTGCTAGGTTGGCAGAAGCTGGGACATGTAACGGGAGCTCACCCCGTTATGTGGCACTAGGGATTCGAACTGCTGAACTGCTGATCTTTTGATCGACAAGCTCAGCGTCTTAGCCACTGAGCCACTGCATCCCTATTGCTCCATCCTTACTAGTCCCCATATCTTTAGTTCACTTTCTCTGAGGTTTGCACACATGGATGCCTTCATACCCCTTCCCACATTATCTCCTGTAACACCAAAGCAGACCCCTTTTCTCTCCATTATTATAGCATTCTTGCTCTGCTGATATAGTTCAAAGCAATTAGAAGAAAAGGCCGTTCTTTATTCGATAGGTCTATGTAAATTTTGTAACAGGAAATTAGTGATGCAAACCCTGTGATTTACAAACCAAGAGGATTAGAAAACAACAACAACAACAACAATCCCCTCCAAATATGCATTTTGAAGTTAAGATATAAATCCTTCCTCTTGGGATGTGTTAATAGTACAGTAGCTATCGGAGTTTGTCACGTTGCACATTTCTATTGTACTGTTATTACTAGGGTTCCCTTGTTGTTAAGAGTTATTTTACATAGGTAAACTGCTGAAACCTTGTGATTAAAGCAGCACTGATGTATACATTACTTGGCTAATTCTGAATCAGACGACCAAGGCGGCAGGGCTAATAACAATCAGCACAGAGCTGTAAGATATTCATTTTCACACCTAAGAGTTGACAGTTTTTTTTCCCCTTTCTTTCTGAAGAGGAACTTAGGAGTCTGCCAGAGAGAAAACCAATACAGTAAGTGAAATGAAAAGACAAGGCAACCCTCCTATTTACAATGCTTGTCGCACTTTACCTGACATCCTCATTAAAAGCACCGTGCACCCATCACTGCAGTCATTATTTGGATCAACAAATAATGAGTCCATGGCCTCAAGATTCTGTTTCCACTGTCTCTTTCAAGGGCTGTTCATTTTGATAGAAAAAGAACAACATTAACCAATGAAGCTGGTTTCACAGTCAGTTGGCATTAAGGTGACCCATGCTTAACAAGCATAAAAAGATGCTCAACCAATTCAAACAGAGTCTCACAATCAGCTTGCTGATTTTCAAGACTGCGCCTCTCACAGCTCAATTTAGAAACAGTCAGGAAACAATGCCTCATCTCTTCCAATTTGCTGGATTGGGAAAAGAGGAAATCACCTTTTAGATAATCAGATAAATAAAACAGAAATGTAACAAATAAATAATTTATTGCATGTTTCCCTAATTTTCCATCTTCATTTTTAATATATACATAGTTCTAGTACAGAGGGACTTATTTCCAGTTGCACCATAAAGCACTTGTTACATCAGTTAAAGAGATGCAAGACCAAACATGAGCTTTTATTATTTAGACAGGAAAGCAAATCCTGCTTTACCTCTTAGGAAACTTCTATTGGCTGCTGTGAAAAAAAAAAGTGTTCTTGGTGTTCTCTGATCTTGGTTGTTTCCTTGCAGGTATTTTCTTGCCTAACTTGGAATACTGCATTCAGTTTGATCACCACAATGTAAAAAAGATGTTGAGACTCTAGAAAGAGTGCAGAGAAGAGCAACAAAGATGCTTAGGGGACTGGAGGCTAAAACATATGAAGAACAGTTGCAGAAACTGGGTATGTCTAGTTTAATGAAAAGAAGGACTAGCAGAGACATGATAGCAGTGTTCCAATATCTCAGGGGTTTCCACAAAGAAGAGGGAGTCAAACTATTCTCCAAAGTACCTGAGGGTAGAACAAGAAGCAATGGGTAGAAACTAATCAAGGAGAGAAGCAATTTAGAACTAACAAGAAATTTCCTGACAGAACAATTAATCAGTGGAACAACTTCCCTCCAGAAGTTGTGAATACTCCAACACTGGAAGTTTTTAAGAAGATGTTGGATAACCGTTTGTCTGAAGTGGTGTCATGTTTCCTGCCTAAGCAGGGGGTTGGACTAGAAGACTTCCAAGGTCCCTTCCAACTCTGTTATTCTATTCTATTCTATTCTATTCTATTCTATTCTATTCTATTCTATTCTATTCTATTCTATTCTATTCTATTCTATTCTATTCTAATTAAGTAACATCAACAGTGGAGGAACAGCAACAGAAACAATAATATTTAGAATGAATTGTTAACATTTTTATAGTTAAATATTAGGCCAAGTTCAGCATGCAAGTCACAAGTCTGTTTATGGTGAAACAAATAAAATTTCTCACCTCAAGCATTTCATACAAAATGCATATATTTATAAAATGCATATAGCTGGAACAAAATCATTAGAAAAGGTGAGTATATTCCTTTGTAAAAAGTTGAACTTAGGTTCATAAGTGCAGGTACATAGCTTAAGAAAATAATGTGCAAAACAATGTGATTGAACATTTTAAATATAATATGAATTGACAAAACAAATACTGATTATTTTTCAAATTTACCCAAATCTACTTTTTAAATTGAAGCATCAGTGAAAAAGGTGAAATGAGCTCAGTTTGCTAATTTTGAAAAAACCATGCTTCAGCTTGGATTGAAGACTTAGATGCTGTCTACTCAAAGCAAGTTTGGGATATGAGATTTGGGATATAATTTTGTTTATGTACAAATCTGAAAACATAACCATATGCATGCACACACATACTGTATACAGGAAGACCTTGATTTAAAACCACAACTGGAACCAGAATCTCTATTAAATGTAGTGGCAGTTAAGCAAGAAGCTCATGTGACTGCTTCATTGAACAACTTTATTTCTGACACTCCTATCTGTGATTGTTAAGCAATCTTCTGTGTCTAAGTAGATGGCATGAAAGAGGTTCCTGATGAAGGATTTCAGCTCCAGATGAAGCTGAAACCCTCCCAGCAGGCAGCTCTTTGAGAGCAAAAGGCTGCCTGCCAAAGGATTTAAGTTCCATGAGGAGCTGAAATTCTCCTGGTAGGCAGCCCTTTTGTTCTCAAACATTCCTGCAGCCCATCAAAGGATGAAGAGGAAATCCTTCAGACTGCAGGAATGGAGTTGAAATCCTGAAGAAATCCTCCATCCCCTCTGCTTACAACATTTCCTGCTGCCTTTCCCACTGATTCCCTGGGGAGGCTGGCAGAGAAGATTGCAAATGGTGATTATATGATCATGCTTATCATAAATACAAGCCAGTTGCCAAACATCCAAAATGTGGCTACATAACCATGGGGGTGGGTGGGCAACATGACACTTTACAGCAGGCCTGTCAACTGGTGGCCCATGGGCCGGATGTATCATGTGCAGGCCACATACACCTCAAGTCCACAAAAGCAAAAAACATCACACTATATCACTTGACATGATCAAGCTTGACACCTCTGCTTTACAGTGTCCGGAAGTACTTTATGGGCCATAAAACACCCCTTTCAAAGCCGTTAAATAAGCAGTCATAAGTCAAATACTACCTGTCATAATGAGCAGCCATAAGTCAAGTACAGACACATACATACATCCCAATAGGCTGCAGTAGACAATATTGGTCATCCTCTACAATGTGCTGAGACCACCATCTCCAAAATAGATGCAGCTGACCTTAAAAGCAGGAAAAAGTGATTTTTTGTTTGTTTGTTGGTATTAAAATTTAAAACAATGTTTAAATTAAAGCTACATATACAATCAGTTTAAATGTTTACCAAAGAACAAGTTTTTGTTCGTTTTTTTAAAGAAAAGACTGGAAGCCTTTTGTGGACTTTCTGCAAAAAGAAGAAAAAAGTGAAATGATGATTTATGGATTTCATGATTGAAAAAGATGGGAATACAATATGGGGTTGAAGGGAAATCTGGCAGAGATAAGAGGGAAGGAAGATGATGGATTTGTTGATATCTGTTGAAGAGAAGGTCAGAAGTCATTATATATCATGAGTCTTGTTTTTTCTTCCTTTTTTTTCTTTTATTGCACCTTTACTTCTTTTTCTAGTCTGCTGACATTTAGAGCCTTTCCTTTTCATTTTATCTTCACACAAACCTCACAATGATAGGTCAACAGAAATCAGCAATGACCAAAACCAAGGAGGACTGAAAAATTGGATCTGGATCTCACCAGACCTATTTAACAATCCATATATTTCTAGTTTTAGGTCAGGGTTAAGAAGTTGTGACTTTGTATATATTACTAGAATATAACTTCTATCTTTGATCTTTGGCTGATGTTATGAAAGTTGGAGCTACAGAGTCCTTGGCTTGAATTTCAGATATAATAACTCTTAAAATAGGTACGTTAATTTTCTGAAAGCTTATTGAGAAATCTCAAGTCAGCCAATTTCCATGTTAACCAAACAAATTGTGACTGATATGAATGCAGTGGATGTCTGTTATTTTCATAGGAGAAAATAATTTTTCTGTTTCACAACTTTCTGAGACAGCTGAAAGCACAGGTAGTATTGATATAAGATGAAATAAGATGATTTCAATACAAAATAAAACATGCTAAACCTATACTAAGTGAGACTGAAGCATTTTAGTTACACATAAAAATAATGCATAGATGCAGAACTAGTTCATGGGGATATTTTTATAAGTCCCACCTTAGACATAAAAGCTGGGTAAGTTTGGACCAACCACCCTTTCTCAATCCAACCCAAGTCACTAGGTGGTTATTGTGGGGAAAATAGGAGGAGGAAGAAGTATTATATAAATTTGCTGCCTTGTTTATAAAAACAATAAAGGTAGGCTAAAAATAAATAAATAATGGTGCACTGAAATGTTTTCACTGATTCATTCTATGTGATATTGTTTCAACCTTAGGCTTGAACAATTAGAACATTATTCCCAATAGAAAGAAGTACATTGATTACTGACCAGTTACATCAGGGCTATCCAACTTATCAGCTGTGGGCCAGATGCGTCACGCGCTGGCCATACCCACACCCGGTTTAGCAAAAGGGGAAAAAGTCCCGAGACGCCATGTGATGTAAGTTTGACACCCCTGAGTTACATGATCCATGCTTATCAATCACGAGAAATTCTATTACTTCAATCTACTATAAACTGATTCTTCTTTCAGATGTGAAAATCCAGGCAGTCAAGTTCAAGCAGATCTAATTCAACTGATGTAGAAATAGTGGGAACTTCATTCTTAATGACAGCTGTACCATTGATCACTCACCTCATTATTTTTTTGCCATCCCTCATAGTCATTGCAGCCATAGGTGAAGCTTTCTCTCCACAGTGGCTCTGATCCACAATTTAACAACTGCTGCTGAGCATGTATTCTGTGCTTGTTTCCCTTGATCTATCAGAAGAAGGCAAAAATAAGGAAACAGATTTGTGACAACAGTTCCACCAACTACATTTTCCTAATAGATGTTATGGACTCATAAGATTTAACTAAGATAATAAATTACATTCCAGATAGCTGACAGGCATCTGTTTAACGTCGTTAAACGTTGTTTAAGAGAACTTCACAGGCACAACATTTCATCCTTGCAGCAATCTGTTGACAAATGACATCAGCTCACCTTCACACTTTAAAATTTTTCATTGAATAATATATGAGTCATCTTACTTATACATCTGGTTCCCTATATAAATCTGGTCCAGTGCACTTCCACTTCACCAAGCAAGTAGACATTTCAGGAGCAGTATTTGCCACTTTCCTTTGAGGAAAAAATATTTGAGATTTAAAGTTGTATCAAATAATATCATCTGATTTGTAGACCAGCATCCACCAACCATTAATTCTTCATTGTCCACCACTGAACACACAAAGACAATACAACCTGTCTGCTCAGGTTTATTAAGAACCATCCAGAGAAAATTTGGAGCTTGTGGGAAAGTCTCATGACACAAATCAAAGCCTGCTTGTGGAATAGATGAAAATGGTATAATTTCTGTAAGGAATGAAATCACAAAATCCTGAAAATTGGCCTGATTCAGGACCTTTATGATATTAAACGGATATACTTTATTAACTCAGGTTTTTTTAATTTGCAAGTCAACTGTAGGAAATCAGGAGTCAAGGCAGTTTAAATGAATATATAGGTTTATTTCATGCTCACACTCTCTACAAGAATCTTAACTATTAATAATCAAAGCAAATTGGTAGTAGATAAAAGTAAATGGAATTCAAGGTGGGTTGGACTTAGATTTCTTGTGGGGGTGAAGGGTCTTGAGATTGATGACATGCTTAACCCTTCCCTTGGGCTCATCCTGGTCATCTCCTACACTGGCTATTATAATAGTACAAGTATATTTTATTATTTGAAATTCTTTAGTTTACTATTACCCTCTGCCTCATGTTCAGGAATTACAGGTGTTCAGGAATTACTACTATTAGTACAGTATTGTTTTGTTTGAGTACAATAAAGTTCAAATGATTGCACTCACAGCTTGACTAACTTTCTTAGATATTAAAAGGTAATACATGCTGAGCCAGATTATTAGTCCATTTAGCCAAAGTTTTGTAATATAGTATCTCTAAATGTTTGAGGCATTGAATTAAATCTTAATAGAAATGGCAGAAAATTGATTGAAAAAATCCTTAGTTCCCTAATAGAAAGGCATAGTTTTTCCACATTCGTTTTGAAAGGTTGAATTCTATAGCAAGTTCATGCTCATAACTATGACCTTAACAACTGCAGTCTCCATAAATTATGTAGTGAGAGAAGGGTTTTAACTCAGCTCCCTCTCTACTGGAGACATTAGACAGTGACCACATACCTTTAGGACTTTTTCCTTGCTGTGGAACCAGAATAATGTCACTTGACTCTTCTGGAGTTTCATAACTTGCTTTATGCAAGTTGTATTTCCCATTTTGTGTTTTGCAAGAAATATATTGTAAAGAGTAACACATTTTCATTCATTTGCAAACACAAAGTTTCCATAAGATCATGAAAAGAAATGTGTAAATTGCCTTCAGGCTAAAGATGGAAATGTTTTAGTATGTTTGCAATTAATAAACTGAATAAAATTTGTTTTCCAAGAGCCAATTTCTCTCTAGAGATGGGTACAAAGATTAAATAATACTGCAGATTTTTTTTAAGTGATGTGCTGGATTGTTGAATCATTGTAAGCAATTACATGCTACAAATAATGTCTACAATCAGATTTCTATGGGTAGAAAAGAGAGTTGGCAATGTGGTTCCTTCTCATCTTTGTTCCTCTTTGACAGTAAATGGATGTAAGTGGCCCCAAAAAAGCACATAGAAGGTTCTATAAAACACCTATGGAGCCATGGAAAAACAAAAAAACCAAGTTCTTTCAATTTAAAAAATGTTGGAGAAGTAATGATATACTATGGATAGAGAGATAAGCAAAGGAAAAATGTGTTTGGAGAGAGGACGAGGAGGAGGAGGAGGAGGAGGATAGAATTGTGCTTAAATTCTGAGATCAAATTGATTATCATGATCTATAAAAAAGCCATAAAGATAATTCTCTTGATACAAGATTTCTCTATCAATTTCAGCTGCTTCCTCCTCCCCTCCTAATATTGCCCATTGCTCTTCAGCAGTTCTTCCTTCACCATCCCTTTTCAAAAGGTATAAAGGAAAGAAGGAAAAGAGGAAAGTAGAATACATAAATTGACTTATGCTCAGGCAATATTTGATTAAAATCTAATAAAATATCTTAAATCCCTTTGATCTAAATGTAAGAATATTAGCACATGTGTAGCTTTTTTGAAGTCAGTGGACAAAAATAAATTATGTTATTACTGTAACATCCTGGAAAGAGTGCATGGAATACTGTACCACTATTTATAAAATCGTCATTTTCCTTGAATTGGTTAATTTTTTTATTATTATTATTTTTGCTTTAATTTATATGCTGCCCTTCTCCGGAGACTCAGGGTGGCTTACAATGTGTTAAGCAATAGCCTTCATACTTTTGTATATTTATACAAAGTCAGCTTATTGCCCCCACAAACTGGGTCCTCATTTTACCTACCTTAGAAAGGATGGAAGGCTGAGTCAACCTTGAGCCTGGTGAGATTCGAACTTACAGTAATTGCAGACAGCTGGTGTTAATCACAATTCTTTTTAGTCTGCTGAGCCACCAGGCCCTTTTTTTAGTATAATGGGTGTACACAATGCTGCTCAACTGTAGTTATTAATTCTCTTCAGGCAGAGACTCCCTAGGAAACATGTTTCCACACATGCTAAAGTTAATCTTGTAATGTATATGGGTTTTTAAGGTTGCCCAACTCAAGACTATGTGCAGTCAGTCCAATACATATGTTAATAACATACCATTTTATGAGTGGTGAAACTCTCCACAGTTTGCCACTGGTTCACTGCCTACACATGCACAATGTATGCCAAACACGCACTTCACTTGGAAAAAGAGGCTTAAGAAGGTAAATAGAACAGCGAGGGGGGAAACAGCTGTGCTGCGCTATTTAGATTCTCTAGAAAGCAGGATTTCCTGCTTTCTAGCAAATATAAATCATGTGGCACAGCTGATCGTCTGAAATACCGGTTCAGATGAACCAGTAGCATTTTTTTACTATTGGTTCACCTGAACCGGCAGCTTTTATTACGACCGGTTCGCCCAAACCGGTGTGAACTGGTAGCATTTCACCCCTGCATTTTATATTTATGTGCATTTCATTGGGTGTATAAATGTGACTCTTACAGCTTTTGATTCTTTTTCCCCTTAAAATCATAATAATGCAAGCATTAGAATGAATTGTTTCTCATGGTTTGAAATAGTTTTAAGTATTCAAAATAGAAATACTGGATTTATCTGGAGGCACCCTATATTTTGGTCTCATTCTCTTTATTTCTAACTAAATAGTTATTATAGGCTTTTGGGAAAAATGCTTTAGATATACAACAAGTCAATTAAATATGTCATATGCTAGTTTTGTTTATTAAGCATCAGAAATATTTCTGGCCCAGAATAATCCTGATAGCAACAACACCCTCTTCACCCTTAGCCCCTTTAATGGTAAATGATAGTTTTGGATTTCAGAAATGATATGGAAGGAGTGAGGTTCCTAAAGTCCTTTAATGTATAAAAGGAAAAAGAAGAGCTGGTTTGACAACTTTTCATTTTTCTGCTACTTTTTTCCTTCAACCACAGCCTCAGTTCCTTTGTTATTTTATGGCTAACTCACACATTGCATACCCTCTAAAATATTTCGTGAACTAATAGCTGCAATCAGTCCTGATTCTCTGATAACAGAAAAGGGACATATATCTTGGCATTCCTATTACTTGATTAAAACATATTGTGTTGGGGGGGGGGCGCGGGACCTGCATATTCATGATTTGGAATCTTTTATTTCAGCTAACAAAAGTTCAGAGTCAACATGTTTCTAAAGAGTGGTTGGTGGACAAATTAAATCAGTAAGTGAGGATTACTGCTCACATCTTCTTCAAATGGGCTTCTGGTCAATCACTGTGGGACTCATGACGCTGGATTAAAGTGGTCTTTGATCTGATCCAGCAGTTCTCATTTTATGATTAAAACATAAGAATTAGATTAATCTATCCCCCCGGCTCCTAGACTGAAAATTCATAGCTAATAAATGGTGTGTTATGCTTTTATTTCTAAAATTCCCCCAAAGCAGATGAATAGAGAACATTTGCTAAAGGTTCCCTGTCTTCTTATTAGGCGATATGGCAGGTTAGGGAGGTGGATATTCTCAGTGGCTGATTCCTTCCTTGCCTCTGTTCTTACATCTTTCCAAAGAATAGTTAAAGCGAGACATTTCCTCTCAGTCCCTGGTGAATTAGCAGCTAGAAAACCTTCTTTATTGCCTGCTGATGAAGACAGCATTAATGTTTTGATTATGTTTTACACTGTATTTGATTTTGTACACCACCACTGGAGTGAGTCAAACAAACAAATCAAGCCAACAAATAAATATGGTGACAGCAGCAATTTATGCAAAAATTTTCTACAGCTAATGCTGCTCGAAGATTTCCACCATAAAATATTTCTAGATTTTCTGGTCCTACTGGGTGAAAGATCCCTTGATATATTACAACCTTAGCAACTTTAATGTAACAAACTTTACATAGGAATATATTGGGGGTGGGGTCTACAAATTTCAGATAAAGCAGTATGCAGTAGCCAAATTGGCTCTTGCAACCTGTTTTGCTGACTTCATGTTCAGCTTTTAACATAATTCCAGATTTATTCTATCTCTATCATTTTTATTTAGTTATTACAATTAAAATTGCCCATTCTTGCTTAAAAAGGTCTAAATCAAGTGGTATCCTCCAGATATTTTGGACATCTGACTAATTATCTGTATCTATTGATGGTACTTGAATAGTATTGCTATTCAGTTGGGGGTGATGAGAACAACAGCACAGCAGCACAATGTAACATCTGCCCCTTTTGTAGATACATCATTGTGATGTGGCATGCATAAATGAAGGGATGGGGCTTGTGCCACATTGGAGTAATGTTGCTTCCAATCCTGTGGACACATTTGTTTACACTGTTAAGGAACTGAAAACGTTGTGGGTCCAAAATATCTGGAAATCAGTAGAATGTCTACCACTGTGTTAAATGTTATTTATTTATCATTTAACATACAAAAAAGAGGAAAGGGGGAAAATAAGCAAGAACAAAGAATAAAACAGAAAACGAAACAAAATCATAGTTTTACCTGAAATAAATCATTTGCTTCAGTTTTTCACATTTCATTAAATCTTGACCATCCAGAATAATTTTGATCCATTGCATTTTCCACTGCATTTATAATGTGCCACTTCAGAAAATCACTAAAAAATAAAACAGAAGCAAAAAATGCTTATTAGCAATCCATAGTCATAAATCTAGGGTTGCACTTTCTTTCCGAAACCAAAGAGAAATATTTTTTGCTGCCAACCAATTGCTTGATCAATGCATAATTTTTGATAAAGTGGTAAGTTCCAAATTTTTGGTATATTATTCAAGAGTATATTCACCTATTAAAACTATTAAACATTGTAGTTTTATATTAATCAGCTTATGGATATTAAACCAAAATAGGGCAATAGCAGGTAAACCTATAATATATTAATAAGTGTCCCCTTGCACATTTTACATTTATAGCATGGTAAGATTGGCAGCTCACTCTTTTTAAAAATTCTGTAGGATGTCTAGAAGATCTGAAAGAGCTTATTTTATGGAACCATTCTTACCGTAAAATCTTAAAAACACATTTCATATTCTTTAAGAGTTTAAGGTATTAACATGAGATATTCCAGAATTCTTGCAAATGCTCAATATCTGCCTCAACCATAATTCATTCTCTAAAAAAAGTAGGCTTGAAATCTTTCAAAATACATTCTAATGCTAACAAAAATTTGGAAGGGGTGTGCGTGTGTGAGAGAGAGGGGGGAGAGGGAGAGAGAGAGAGAGAGAGAGAGAGAGAGAGAGAGAGAGAGAGAGAGAGAGAGAGAGAGACTATTTGGATAAGTCCCTGCAAGGTTTCTTTGGTTTTCTTGGCAAGATTTTCCAGAAACAGTTTGTCATTGCCTTTTTCCTATAGCTCAGAGTGACTGGTCCAAGGTCACCCAACCGGATTTGTGTCCAAGAAAGGTCTCCTGGTTTCTAGCCTGATGCCTTAACCAGCACACCAAGCTAGTGTTCTAATTTGGGAGTTAGATGTTGCTAAATATGAAATCAACTGAAAAGACTGTCTTTTTGCTAATATAAGCAACTCCAGTTCCTCTTGCAAATGCTTTAAAAATGTGATTGGCAATAAGCGGATCTATCCCTCCTCTGCATGGCTTAGCCTCAGAATATCTGCAGCATTAGCTCTTCCCATACATATTTTTGTAATACTTGAAACTGAAATCAGAAGTTCAGTAATGCATGGTATCTCTTTTTAAAAGCACAATAGGACTAGATGTCTTGGTACCAGATGATGGAAGTCCTTGCAAGTATAGTTGATTCCTCCATCTATTTTAAGATGTACCCATGGTGCTAAATATTTCATTCTCTTAAAGTGGTTCACTATTTTTATCTCCGGGAGCTTATGTTTGCTTTAGCCTATTCTTACTATAAAATCATTTTTAAATTATTAAATATATTGTTTTAATGTGTGTTAGGGTGTTTTTTTTTTTGTTTTTTTTTGTTTTTTTTACAATTCTTCCTTTTATTTAGGTAGAAAAAATTATGGTATAAAAATAAACATTGACTATTGGAAAACTGACTCGGCAGTTTTGCAGCACTTCTAAAAGTATAGGTTTATGAAGATCTTAAATGGTCAAATCAATACCCTTAATCTATTTATATACTTTATTCACCCTTTTAATAGCTTGTTGAAAGGTGATCAGTAGACAAATTTTTAATATTTATTTGCAAATGTGGCTACCATAATTAAAAAAATAATTATATGCAATTGATGTTATGCTTCTTCGTCTCCATCTTGTACTAATACGCTTATAAAAGAAAATAGACAAATGATATTTGAATATATTTCATTTGGAAAGTGTTCTTTAAAGGAAAATTTCCATTTCTATCTCAAAGTTTAGTCGCATGAGTAATGCAGTGACATTGAAATAGTTCCCCCTTTCATTTAGAAATTAATCTTACTGTGCAAATAAAAGCAACATGCTATTCCCATCAGTGATGACCTAAAAATGATGCAGCAAATGGCATTCTGTAGCTACATTTATAATGCAATCAGGCATACTTTTGTGACACTTGCTTGTTGCTGAGAAGGGCAAAAATGTGTCTACAGGGGGAGAATAATGCTGTATAAGCATTACCTCTGCCTTTGTCAAAGTGGATTGAGAAAGACCAAAATTCCATAATGTTAAGGATATTGTTGTTGTGTTACCAACCAGCAGAGTAAATGCACGAGGAAACATTGTTGAGAGCGATGAATAAGAGTTATGCAAACTGGTTTATCAAAAGTTTACTTTATAGTAGAAAAACAATCTCATAGTCTTTAAATCAATCCAAGTCTTTGCCAGTTAAATCAGTCCAGTGATATAAAATCTTCTTACCACACAAACAGTAGTTGATTAGAATAACAAACTCACTCTGGTTCACAAACCACGATGGTAGCAGATCCATCCAACAATGATAGCACAATGGATAGCACTCCACACACTATGGTAGCTTATCATAGCAACTCCTCACACAATGGTAGCATATCATCAAACTGAATATGTTACAGTACCTTACTTAAATACATTCACAATCTGTGATTATCTAATTACAGCATGATTCAGCATTACAATGAATCAGCAGAAAAACTTTAAAGTCACACAATACATATTCATATTAAAGTCACAGAATACATATATTGCCTGGACAACTTGTTAGGCTCAAACCATATCCTAACACATAAAACATTAAGTGTTCACATATCAATCAGTTCATTTCAATTCTAATGACTGTTTTACCAATCCAAAGACCCTGAGCACTCTGATACACATAAGGCTATTTCACCAGGAATTTCACCTATTCACCAGTTGTGATCTCCCTTAAATTAAATGGCACATCTGTGAAAGCTCTGAAGTTTCTTGTGCACATTTTACAGCATAACCCACAAGGAACTGTAAGACAGTAAATAAAGGATTAACAACAGATGTTACTGTATAGGACAAATATCTTTTCCAGAAAAAGTAGTAGGCTACAATTAATGTACCCTTCATAGTGCTTAGATTTTGTAACCGTACACATTTTGTACCTGATTTTGCTATAAGCCCCTTGGAGGACCTTTTCAAGTCCCAAAGGAACTTTTTTTTTCTTTTCAAACAAAGAAATAAGACTCATTGAATTATAGCTTTAGAACTGCAGGTTTGCTTACTTATTCCAGTTTTTAATGGCTTTTATCACTGGTGGGAATTTTGTTGAAAATTGTAGCTGAGGCAAAGTAACTGCATGAAGAAGATATACAGATAAATAACTGCTGATACTTAAAAATCTGAAAATGGTAATATAGTAAAACTAAGGATGATTCACAATATAATTGCACTTTACTTGATTTGGCATTACATTATTACTCAACACTTGCTAACTGTGAAGGGGCTGAATGCATAATAAGGCAATGCTAGTCTATTTCATGTGCGAGTAATAGCAAATTCACTCTTGCAAATAGTCAATTATCACACATACTTGTTCATGAGAAATGGCATATGGTCAGCAAGTCTAATTGTAGGGCATTTTATACAGGAAGTGTATACTATAAATTCTTCCCTCTTTTATCCTAATTCCAGATTCTATATTGCCCTAGACCAGATTCTGAATGTTGCAGGCATTCCCCTTGCCTCAAGGGGATCGCAGAGATCCCCTTGAGGCATGGCATTCATCTTGGACCTTATTTACAATTTATTTATTATTAAACACATTTTACAATACAGATGTACAGAAATGATCGGTTGGCTTTCATTTGTAGGTCTAGGATGAAATTTTTCCTTTCTGCAAACTGAAGATTTATGTAACTGGAACTAGAAAACAAATGCAATCATAGCTTTTGAGTGATTATTTATTTATGTGATGGTAATTCTAGACTCTCCTCATATGAATGATACTAGATGGCATAAATCAGCAATCTCAATAATGAATACCTCTATGCATTAAATCAACAACCTTAATATAGTTATTAGATAAAAACAATCACAAACTATATATATATATATATATATATATATATATATATATATATATATATATATATATATATATATATGTCTTTTTCTGTTTTTCGTAGGCTTTTATGTGCATATTCTTTCTAGCCAGGTTTTACCTACGTAAGCTAGGTTGTTCTGCAGCTCTGACTGTGTGAAATCTCATTCACCAACCTCAGAGCTCCTCCTCTGCTGACAAACTGCAACTCTGCGTTGCTCTCTGGGAGACTCAGATAGCTATTTCTGCCTTATAAGGCTTCGTCAGTGAGCCACACCCACTTCTCAGATATTCCCCCTGTAAAGGTACAATGTGTCTTTTTCTGTTTTTCGTAGGCTTTTATGTGCATATTCTTTCTAGCCAGGTTTTACCTACGTAAGCTAGGTTGTTCTGCAGCTCTGACTGTGTGAAATCTCATTCACCAACCTCAGAGCTCCTCCTCTGCTGACAAACTGCAACTCTGCGTTGCTCTCTGGGAGACTCAGATAGCTATTTCTGCCTTATAAGGCTTCGTCAGTGAGCCACACCCACTTCTCAGATATTCCCCCTGTAAAGGTACAATGTGTCTTTTTCTGTTTTTCGTAGGCTTTTATGTGCATATTCTTTCTAGCCAGGTTTTACCTACGTAAGCTAGGTTGTTCTGCAGCTCTGACTGTGTGAAATCTCATTCACCAACCTCAGAGCTCCTCCTCTGCTGACAAACTGCAACTCTGCGTTGCTCTCTGGGAGACTCAGATAGCTATTTCTGCCTTATAAGGCTTCGTCAGTGAGCCACACCCACTTCTCAGATATTCCCCCTGTAAAGGTACAATGTGTCTTTTTCTGTTTTTCGTAGGCTTTTATGTGCATATTCTTTCTAGCCAGGTTTTACCTACGTAAGCTAGGTTGTTCTGCAGCTCTGACTGTGTGAAATCTCATTCACCAACCTCAGAGCTCCTCCTCTGCTGACAAACTGCAACTCTGTGTTGCTCTCTGGGAGACTCAGATAGCTATTTCTGCCTTATAAGGCTTCGTCAGTGAGCCACACCCACTTCTCAGATATTCCCCCTGTAAAGGTACAATGTGTCTTTTTCTGTTTTTCGTAGGCTTTTATGTGCATATTCTTTCTAGCCAGGTTTTACCTACGTAAGCTAGGTTGTTCTGCAGCTCTGACTGTGTGAAATCTCATTCACCAACCTCAGAGCTCCTCCTCTGCTGACAAACTGCAACTCTGCGTTGCTCTCTGGGAGACTCAGATAGCTATTTCTGCCTTATAAGGCTTCGTCAGTGAGCCACACCCACTTCTCAGATATTCCCCCTGTAAAGGTACAATGTGTCTTTTTCTGTTTTTCGTAGGCTTTTATGTGCATATTCTTTCTAGCCAGGTTTTACCTACGTAAGCTAGGTTGTTCTGCAGCTCTGACTGTGTGAAATCTCATTCACCAACCTCAGAGCTCCTCCTCTGCTGACAAACTGCAACTCTGCGTTGCTCTCTGGGAGACTCAGATAGCTATTTCTGCCTTATAAGGCTTCGTCAGTGAGCCACACCCACTTCTCAGATATTCCCCCTGTAAAGGTACAATGTGTCTTTTTCTGTTTTTCGTAGGCTTTTATGTGCATATTCTTTCTAGCCAGGTTTTACCTACGTAAGCTAGGTTGTTCTGCAGCTCTGACTGTGTGAAATCTCATTCACCAACCTCAGAGCTCCTCCTCTGCTGACAAACTGCAACTCTGCGTTGCTCTCTGGGAGACTCAGATAGCTATTTCTGCCTTATAAGGCTTCGTCAGTGAGCCACACCCACTTCTCAGATATTCCCCCTGTAAAGGTACAATGTGTCTTTTTCTGTTTTTCGTAGGCTTTTATGTGCATATTCTTTCTAGCCAGGTTTTACCTACGTAAGCTAGGTTGTTCTGCAGCTCTGACTGTGTGAAATCTCATTCACCAACCTCAGAGCTCCTCCTCTGCTGACAAACTGCAACTCTGCGTTGCTCTCTGGGAGACTCAGATAGCTATTTCTGCCTTATAAGGCTTCGTCAGTGAGCCACACCCACTTCTCAGATATTCCCCCTGTAAAGGTACAATGTGTCTTTTTCTGTTTTTCGTAGGCTTTTATGTGCATATTCTTTCTAGCCAGGTTTTACCTACGTAAGCTAGGTTGTTCTGCAGCTCTGACTGTGTGAAATCTCATTCACCAACCTCAGAGCTCCTCCTCTGCTGACAAACTGCAACTCTGCGTTGCTCTCTGGGAGACTCAGATAGCTATTTCTGCCTTATAAGGCTTCGTCAGTGAGCCACACCCACTTCTCAGATATTCCCCCTGTAAAGGTACAATGTGTCTTTTTCTGTTTTTCGTAGGCTTTTATGTGCATATTCTTTCTAGCCAGGTTTTACCTACGTAAGCTAGGTTGTTCTGCAGCTCTGACTGTGTGAAATCTCATTCACCAACCTCAGAGCTCCTCCTCTGCTGACAAACTGCAACTCTGCGTTGCTCTCTGGGAGACTCAGATAGCTATTTCTGCCTTATAAGGCTTCGTCAGTGAGCCACACCCACTTCTCAGATATTCCCCCTGTAAAGGTACAATGTGTCTTTTTCTGTTTTTCGTAGGCTTTTATGTGCATATTCTTTCTAGCCAGGTTTTACCTACGTAAGCTAGGTTGTTCTGCAGCTCTGACTGTGTGAAATCTCATTCACCAACCTCAGAGCTCCTCCTCTGCTGACAAACTGCAACTCTGCGTTGCTCTCTGGGAGACTCAGATAGCTATTTCTGCCTTATAAGGCTTCGTCAGTGAGCCACACCCACTTCTCAGATATTCCCCCTGTAAAGGTACAATGTGTCTTTTTCTGTTTTTCGTAGGCTTTTATGTGCATATTCTTTCTAGCCAGGTTTTACCTACGTAAGCTAGGTTGTTCTGCAGCTCTGACTGTGTGAAATCTCATTCACCAACCTCAGAGCTCCTCCTCTGCTGACAAACTGCAACTCTGCGTTGCTCTCTGGGAGACTCAGATAGCTATTTCTGCCTTATAAGGCTTCGTCAGTGAGCCACACCCACTTCTCAGATATTCCCCCTGTAAAGGTACAATGTGTCTTTTTCTGTTTTTCGTAGGCTTTTATGTGCATATTCTTTCTAGCCAGGTTTTACCTACGTAAGCTAGGTTGTTCTGCAGCTCTGACTGTGTGAAATCTCATTCACCAACCTCAGAGCTCCTCCTCTGCTGACAAACTGCAACTCTGCGTTGCTCTCTGGGAGACTCAGATAGCTATTTCTGCCTTATAAGGCTTCGTCAGTGAGCCACACCCACTTCTCAGATATTCCCCCTGTAAAGGTACAATGTGTCTTTTTCTGTTTTTCGTAGGCTTTTATGTGCATATTCTTTCTAGCCAGGTTTTACCTACGTAAGCTAGGTTGTTCTGCAGCTCTGACTGTGTGAAATCTCATTCACCAACCTCAGAGCTCCTCCTCTGCTGACAAACTGCAACTCTGCGTTGCTCTCTGGGAGACTCAGATAGCTATTTCTGCCTTATAAGGCTTCGTCAGTGAGCCACACCCACTTCTCAGATATTCCCCCTGTAAAGGTACAATGTGTCTTTTTCTGTTTTTCGTAGGCTTTTATGTGCATATTCTTTCTAGCCAGGTTTTACCTACGTAAGCTAGGTTGTTCTGCAGCTCTGACTGTGTGAAATCTCATTCACCAACCTCAGAGCTCCTCCTCTGCTGACAAACTGCAACTCTGCGTTGCTCTCTGGGAGACTCAGATAGCTATTTCTGCCTTATAAGGCTTCGTCAGTGAGCCACACCCACTTCTCAGATATTCCCCCTGTAAAGGTACAATGTGTCTTTTTCTGTTTTTCGTAGGCTTTTATGTGCATATTCTTTCTAGCCAGGTTTTACCTACGTAAGCTAGGTTGTTCTGCAGCTCTGACTGTGTGAAATCTCATTCACCAACCTCAGAGCTCCTCCTCTGCTGACAAACTGCAACTCTGCGTTGCTCTCTGGGAGACTCAGATAGCTATTTCTGCCTTATAAGGCTTCGTCAGTGAGCCACACCCACTTCTCAGATATTCCCCCTGTAAAGGTACAATGTGTCTTTTTCTGTTTTTCGTAGGCTTTTATGTGCATATTCTTTCTAGCCAGGTTTTACCTACGTAAGCTAGGTTGTTCTGCAGCTCTGACTGTGTGAAATCTCATTCACCAACCTCAGAGCTCCTCCTCTGCTGACAAACTGCAACTCTGCGTTGCTCTCTGGGAGACTCAGATAGCTATTTCTGCCTTATAAGGCTTCGTCAGTGAGCCACACCCACTTCTCAGATATTCCCCCTGTAAAGGTACAATGTGTCTTTTTCTGTTTTTCGTAGGCTTTTATGTGCATATTCTTTCTAGCCAGGTTTTACCTACGTAAGCTAGGTTGTTCTGCAGCTCTGACTGTGTGAAATCTCATTCACCAACCTCAGAGCTCCTCCTCTGCTGACAAACTGCAACTCTGCGTTGCTCTCTGGGAGACTCAGATAGCTATTTCTGCCTTATAAGGCTTCGTCAGTGAGCCACACCCACTTCTCAGATATTCCCCCTGTAAAGGTACAATGTGTCTTTTTCTGTTTTTCGTAGGCTTTTATGTGCATATTCTTTCTAGCCAGGTTTTACCTACGTAAGCTAGGTTGTTCTGCAGCTCTGACTGTGTGAAATCTCATTCACCAACCTCAGAGCTCCTCCTCTGCTGACAAACTGCAACTCTGCGTTGCTCTCTGGGAGACTCAGATAGCTATTTCTGCCTTATAAGGCTTCGTCAGTGAGCCACACCCACTTCTCAGATATTCCCCCTGTAAAGGTACAATGTGTCTTTTTCTGTTTTTCGTAGGCTTTTATGTGCTATCTGAGTCTCCCAGAGAGCAACGCAGAGTTGCAGTTTGTCAGCAGAGGAGGAGCTCTGAGGTTGGTGAATGAGATTTCACACAGTCAGAGCTGCAGAACAACCTAGCTTACGTAGGTAAAACCTGGCTAGAAAGAATATGCACATAAAAGCCTACGAAAAACAGAAAAAGACACATTGTACCTTTACAGGGGGAATATCTGAGAAGTGGGTGTGGCTCACTGACGAAGCCTTATAAGGCAGAAATAGCTATCTGAGTCTCCCAGAGAGCAACGCAGAGTTGCAGTTTGTCAGCAGAGGAGGAGCTCTGAGGTTGGTGAATGAGATTTCACACAGTCAGAGCTGCAGAACAACCTAGCTTACGTAGGTAAAACCTGGCTAGAAAGAATATGCACATAAAAGCCTACGAAAAACAGAAAAAGACACATTGTACCTTTACAGGGGGAATATCTGAGAAGTGGGTGTGGCTCACTGACGAAGCCTTATAAGGCAGAAATAGCTATCTGAGTCTCCCAGAGAGCAACGCAGAGTTGCAGTTTGTCAGCAGAGGAGGAGCTCTGAGGTTGGTGAATGAGATTTCACACAGTCAGAGCTGCAGAACAACCTAGCTTACGTAGGTAAAACCTGGCTAGAAAGAATATGCACATAAAAGCCTACGAAAAACAGAAAAAGACACATTGTACCTTTACAGGGGGAATATCTGAGAAGTGGGTGTGGCTCACTGACGAAGCCTTATAAGGCAGAAATAGCTATCTGAGTCTCCCAGAGAGCAACGCAGAGTTGCAGTTTGTCAGCAGAGGAGGAGCTCTGAGGTTGGTGAATGAGATTTCACACAGTCAGAGCTGCAGAACAACCTAGCTTACGTAGGTAAAACCTGGCTAGAAAGAATATGCACATAAAAGCCTACGAAAAACAGAAAAAGACACATTGTACCTTTACAGGGGGAATATCTGAGAAGTGGGTGTGGCTCACTGACGAAGCCTTATAAGGCAGAAATAGCTATCTGAGTCTCCCAGAGAGCAACGCAGAGTTGCAGTTTGTCAGCAGAGGAGGAGCTCTGAGGTTGGTGAATGAGATTTCACACAGTCAGAGCTGCAGAACAACCTAGCTTACGTAGGTAAAACCTGGCTAGAAAGAATATGCACATAAAAGCCTACGAAAAACAGAAAAAGACACATTGTACCTTTACAGGGGGAATATCTGAGAAGTGGGTGTGGCTCACTGACGAAGCCTTATAAGGCAGAAATAGCTATCTGAGTCTCCCAGAGAGCAACGCAGAGTTGCAGTTTGTCAGCAGAGGAGGAGCTCTGAGGTTGGTGAATGAGATTTCACACAGTCAGAGCTGCAGAACAACCTAGCTTACGTAGGTAAAACCTGGCTAGAAAGAATATGCACATAAAAGCCTACGAAAAACAGAAAAAGACACATTGTACCTTTACAGGGGGAATATCTGAGAAGTGGGTGTGGCTCACTGACGAAGCCTTATAAGGCAGAAATAGCTATCTGAGTCTCCCAGAGAGCAACGCAGAGTTGCAGTTTGTCAGCAGAGGAGGAGCTCTGAGGTTGGTGAATGAGATTTCACACAGTCAGAGCTGCAGAACAACCTAGCTTACGTAGGTAAAACCTGGCTAGAAAGAATATGCACATAAAAGCCTACGAAAAACAGAAAAAGACACATTGTACCTTTACAGGGGGAATATCTGAGAAGTGGGTGTGGCTCACTGACGAAGCCTTATAAGGCAGAAATAGCTATCTGAGTCTCCCAGAGAGCAACGCAGAGTTGCAGTTTGTCAGCAGAGGAGGAGCTCTGAGGTTGGTGAATGAGATTTCACACAGTCAGAGCTGCAGAACAACCTAGCTTACGTAGGTAAAACCTGGCTAGAAAGAATATGCACATAAAAGCCTACGAAAAACAGAAAAAGACACATTGTACCTTTACAGGGGGAATATCTGAGAAGTGGGTGTGGCTCACTGACGAAGCCTTATAAGGCAGAAATAGCTATCTGAGTCTCCCAGAGAGCAACGCAGAGTTGCAGTTTGTCAGCAGAGGAGGAGCTCTGAGGTTGGTGAATGAGATTTCACACAGTCAGAGCTGCAGAACAACCTAGCTTACGTAGGTAAAACCTGGCTAGAAAGAATATGCACATAAAAGCCTACGAAAAACAGAAAAAGACACATTGTACCTTTACAGGGGGAATATCTGAGAAGTGGGTGTGGCTCACTGACGAAGCCTTATAAGGCAGAAATAGCTATCTGAGTCTCCCAGAGAGCAACGCAGAGTTGCAGTTTGTCAGCAGAGGAGGAGCTCTGAGGTTGGTGAATGAGATTTCACACAGTCAGAGCTGCAGAACAACCTAGCTTACGTAGGTAAAACCTGGCTAGAAAGAATATGCACATAAAAGCCTACGAAAAACAGAAAAAGACACATTGTACCTTTACAGGGGGAATATCTGAGAAGTGGGTGTGGCTCACTGACGAAGCCTTATAAGGCAGAAATAGCTATCTGAGTCTCCCAGAGAGCAACGCAGAGTTGCAGTTTGTCAGCAGAGGAGGAGCTCTGAGGTTGGTGAATGAGATTTCACACAGTCAGAGCTGCAGAACAACCTAGCTTACGTAGGTAAAACCTGGCTAGAAAGAATATGCACATAAAAGCCTACGAAAAACAGAAAAAGACACATTGTACCTTTACAGGGGGAATATCTGAGAAGTGGGTGTGGCTCACTGACGAAGCCTTATAAGGCAGAAATAGCTATCTGAGTCTCCCAGAGAGCAACGCAGAGTTGCAGTTTGTCAGCAGAGGAGGAGCTCTGAGGTTGGTGAATGAGATTTCACACAGTCAGAGCTGCAGAACAACCTAGCTTACGTAGGTAAAACCTGGCTAGAAAGAATATGCACATAAAAGCCTACGAAAAACAGAAAAAGACACATTGTACCTTTACAGGGGGAATATCTGAGAAGTGGGTGTGGCTCACTGACGAAGCCTTATAAGGCAGAAATAGCTATCTGAGTCTCCCAGAGAGCAACGCAGAGTTGCAGTTTGTCAGCAGAGGAGGAGCTCTGAGGTTGGTGAATGAGATTTCACACAGTCAGAGCTGCAGAACAACCTAGCTTACGTAGGTAAAACCTGGCTAGAAAGAATATGCACATAAAAGCCTACGAAAAACAGAAAAAGACACATTGTACCTTTACAGGGGGAATATCTGAGAAGTGGGTGTGGCTCACTGACGAAGCCTTATAAGGCAGAAATAGCTATCTGAGTCTCCCAGAGAGCAACGCAGAGTTGCAGTTTGTCAGCAGAGGAGGAGCTCTGAGGTTGGTGAATGAGATTTCACACAGTCAGAGCTGCAGAACAACCTAGCTTACATAGGTAAAACCTGGCTAGAAAGAATATGCACATAAAAGCCTACGAAAAACAGAAAAAGACACATTGTACCTTTACAGGGGGAATATCTGAGAAGTGGGTGTGGCTCACTGACGAAGCCTTATAAGGCAGAAATAGCTATCTGAGTCTCCCAGAGAGCAACGCAGAGTTGCAGTTTGTCAGCAGAGGAGGAGCTCTGAGGTTGGTGAATGAGATTTCACACAGTCAGAGCTGCAGAACAACCTAGCTTACGTAGGTAAAACCTGGCTAGAAAGAATATGCACATAAAAGCCTACGAAAAACAGAAAAAGACACATTGTACCTTTACAGGGGGAATATCTGAGAAGTGGGTGTGGCTCACTGACGAAGCCTTATAAGGCAGAAATAGCTATCTGAGTCTCCCAGAGAGCAACGCAGAGTTGCAGTTTGTCAGCAGAGGAGGAGCTCTGAGGTTGGTGAATGAGATTTCACACAGTCAGAGCTGCAGAACAACCTAGCTTACGTAGGTAAAACCTGGCTAGAAAGAATATGCACATAAAAGCCTACGAAAAACAGAAAAAGACACATTGTACCTTTACAGGGGGAATATCTGAGAAGTGGGTGTGGCTCACTGACGAAGCCTTATAAGGCAGAAATAGCTATCTGAGTCTCCCAGAGAGCAACGCAGAGTTGCAGTTTGTCAGCAGAGGAGGAGCTCTGAGGTTGGTGAATGAGATTTCACACAGTCAGAGCTGCAGAACAACCTAGCTTACGTAGGTAAAACCTGGCTAGAAAGAATATGCACATAAAAGCCTACGAAAAACAGAAAAAGACACATTGTACCTTTACAGGGGGAATATCTGAGAAGTGGGTGTGGCTCACTGACGAAGCCTTATAAGGCAGAAATAGCTATCTGAGTCTCCCAGAGAGCAACGCAGAGTTGCAGTTTGTCAGCAGAGGAGGAGCTCTGAGGTTGGTGAATGAGATTTCACACAGTCAGAGCTGCAGAACAACCTAGCTTACGTAGGTAAAACCTGGCTAGAAAGAATATGCACATAAAAGCCTACGAAAAACAGAAAAAGACACATTGTACCTTTACAGGGGGAATATCTGAGAAGTGGGTGTGGCTCACTGACGAAGCCTTATAAGGCAGAAATAGCTATCTGAGTCTCCCAGAGAGCAACGCAGAGTTGCAGTTTGTCAGCAGAGGAGGAGCTCTGAGGTTGGTGAATGAGATTTCACACAGTCAGAGCTGCAGAACAACCTAGCTTACGTAGGTAAAACCTGGCTAGAAAGAATATGCACATAAAAGCCTACGAAAAACAGAAAAAGACACATTGTACCTTTACAGGGGGAATATCTGAGAAGTGGGTGTGGCTCACTGACGAAGCCTTATAAGGCAGAAATAGCTATCTGAGTCTCCCAGAGAGCAACGCAGAGTTGCAGTTTGTCAGCAGAGGAGGAGCTCTGAGGTTGGTGAATGAGATTTCACACAGTCAGAGCTGCAGAACAACCTAGCTTACGTAGGTAAAACCTGGCTAGAAAGAATATGCACATAAAAGCCTACGAAAAACAGAAAAAGACACATTGTACCTTTACAGGGGGAATATCTGAGAAGTGGGTGTGGCTCACTGACGAAGCCTTATAAGGCAGAAATAGCTATCTGAGTCTCCCAGAGAGCAACGCAGAGTTGCAGTTTGTCAGCAGAGGAGGAGCTCTGAGGTTGGTGAATGAGATTTCACACAGTCAGAGCTGCAGAACAACCTAGCTTACGTAGGTAAAACCTGGCTAGAAAGAATATGCACATAAAAGCCTACGAAAAACAGAAAAAGACACATTGTACCTTTACAGGGGGAATATCTGAGAAGTGGGTGTGGCTCACTGACGAAGCCTTATAAGGCAGAAATAGCTATCTGAGTCTCCCAGAGAGCAACGCAGAGTTGCAGTTTGTCAGCAGAGGAGGAGCTCTGAGGTTGGTGAATGAGATTTCACACAGTCAGAGCTGCAGAACAACCTAGCTTACGTAGGTAAAACCTGGCTAGAAAGAATATGCACATAAAAGCCTACGAAAAACAGAAAAAGACACATTGTACCTTTACAGGGGGAATATCTGAGAAGTGGGTGTGGCTCACTGACGAAGCCTTATAAGGCAGAAATAGCTATCTGAGTCTCCCAGAGAGCAATGCAGAGTTGCAGTTTGTCAGCAGAGGAGGAGCTCTGAGGTTGGTGAATGAGATTTCACACAGTCAGAGCTGCAGAACAACCTAGCTTACGTAGGTAAAACCTGGCTAGAAAGAATATGCACATAAAAGCCTACGAAAAACAGAAAAAGACACATTGTACCTTTACAGGGGGAATATCTGAGAAGTGGGTGTGGCTCACTGACGAAGCCTTATAAGGCAGAAATAGCTATCTGAGTCTCCCAGAGAGCAACGCAGAGTTGCAGTTTGTCAGCAGAGGAGGAGCTCTGAGGTTGGTGAATGAGATTTCACACAGTCAGAGCTGCAGAACAACCTAGCTTACGTAGGTAAAACCTGGCTAGAAAGAATATGCACATAAAAGCCTACGAAAAACAGAAAAAGACACATTGTACCTTTACAGGGGGAATATCTGAGAAGTGGGTGTGGCTCACTGACGAAGCCTTATAAGGCAGAAATAGCTATCTGAGTCTCCCAGAGAGCAACGCAGAGTTGCAGTTTGTCAGCAGAGGAGGAGCTCTGAGGTTGGTGAATGAGATTTCACACAGTCAGAGCTGCAGAACAACCTAGCTTACGTAGGTAAAACCTGGCTAGAAAGAATATGCACATAAAAGCCTACGAAAAACAGAAAAAGACACATTGTACCTTTACAGGGGGAATATCTGAGAAGTGGGTGTGGCTCACTGACGAAGCCTTATAAGGCAGAAATAGCTATCTGAGTCTCCCAGAGAGCAACGCAGAGTTGCAGTTTGTCAGCAGAGGAGGAGCTCTGAGGTTGGTGAATGAGATTTCACACAGTCAGAGCTGCAGAACAACCTAGCTTACGTAGGTAAAACCTGGCTAGAAAGAATATGCACATAAAAGCCTACGAAAAACAGAAAAAGACACATTGTACCTTTACAGGGGGAATATCTGAGAAGTGGGTGTGGCTCACTGACGAAGCCTTATAAGGCAGAAATAGCTATCTGAGTCTCCCAGAGAGCAACGCAGAGTTGCAGTTTGTCAGCAGAGGAGGAGCTCTGAGGTTGGTGAATGAGATTTCACACAGTCAGAGCTGCAGAACAACCTAGCTTACGTAGGTAAAACCTGGCTAGAAAGAATATGCATATATATATATATATATATATATATATATATATATATATATATATATATATATATATATATATATATATATATATATGCCTCAGCAGCACTTGAGAAGGCCTCTGGAAGTAAAATTGTTTCAAGGGCCTTCTTGACTGAAAGGAAGATTGGGATAATCACATCCCAGGAAGCAATGTCTCCCATAAATCAGAGTCATCTTTCAAAAAGGACTTATTCCTAGTCATAATCTTTTTGACATTTCCTTGGGGAGGAACCAGAAGAAATCTTAATTACTGCCTAGCAAGGCATCTTCTGATGTTTTCTAGTGCTGTACCTCAGAAGGATTTGTAGCACTTTGAAGCCTATTATCAGGCAGTGCAACAATCACAATTTTTAGTTTTGTTCTACAGTAATGAATTTTCCCAACTAGTACCAGGTACCAGGCGTTTTATAGCAAGGATTCTATATAAATTGATAGAGAATTGATAGTTCAATTGTAAAGTCATCAGGGCATGAGTAACTGTCCTCTACAGCATATAAGGGCCTGGTGGCTCAGCAGACTAAAAGCATTATGATTAACACCAGCTGTCTGCAATTACTGTAAGTTCGAATCTCACCAGGCTCAAGGTTGACTCAGCCTTCCATCCTTTCTAAGGTAGGTAAATTGAGGACCCAGTTTGTGGGGGCAATAAGCTGACTTTGTATAAATATACAAAAGTATGAAGGCTATTGCTTAATGAATTGTAAGCCGCCCTGAGTCTCCGGAGAACGGTGGCATATAAATCAAATAAAATAAATAAATAAATAAAAAACTGATCAAAATCCCCTTTCTCTAGCAGAAACTCTGAGGCCAGGAGGATATGCCTAGTTGTGGACTAGCTTCTTCTGGATGACTAAAAGCCCATTTTGAAATAGGGTAATAGAATCAGTAGATGATATATTTAGTAGATATACCAAAACTATCTTGCTCTTGTACAAATCAAGGTTGTTTCTTCCCACCCAGGCTGAAAATTCACAATGTCTATAGTGTCTCCAGCTTGGCCTGAGGTAGCAAGGTAACATTGAATGTTACCTTCATTGAACGTCCAAACTATTGGATGTCTTCCAGCAGTTTCTTATAGATAAGGCACCCAAAGGTTTTACTGATGTTCCCCCATCACCACACAATGGAATAAGTAAGATGCTGCTTCCAATCTCAATATTTGTAGGAAGCTCAGAAAGATACCATGCTTGAGATGGTATATTGCTGAGATTAACATACTTCTCATCATTCAGATGCTGATAAAGGTAATCTTTGCTTTATTTATTTATTTTACAGGCTTTATAAACCACTCCTGCTCTAAGTAGCCCACAGTCCCTTTTTCATAATCAGATCAAAACAAAATCAAATACTGTCAGGAACTGGGCATGGCTAGTCTAGTGAAGAGAAGGACCAGGGGAGACATGATGACAATGTTCCAATATTTGTGGGGCTGCCACAGAGAGGAGGGGGTCAAACTATTTTCCAAATCTGAAGGCCAGACAAGGAATAATGGATGGAAACTGAACAAAGAGAGATTAAACCTGGAAATAAGGAGAAATTTTCTGACAGTGAGAGCAATCAACCAATGGAACAGATTGCCTTCAGAAGTTGTGGGAACTTCATCACTGGAATCTTTCAAGAAGAGACTGGACTGCCAACTGTCAGAAATGTTGTAGGGTCTCCTCTTTTGGTGGGGGTTGGACTAGATGACTTACAAGGTCCCTTCCAACTCTGTTTATCTGTTATTTTATCAGTCAACAAATCAGAATTATAATATTAAACTATATGATTCTGGGGGGAAATTGCAATCCTCCCTGCCTGCTCTCCCCCATTTAAAACTAGATTCACCATTGGGGTTTCCATTTTATGACAATGCTGAATCCTGACTGAGAATGTCCCAAAAAAAATAATTTCTCTCAATGACCATCTGCCATTAAGTTCTTACTACCTTCTCAATAACCCTTCTTTTGAAGGGAAAGCTAGTCAAGGCAAGGCAAATTATAAAGGATGGTTTCTTTTTTCATATAATTCATATCACTTCATATAATTTTATTGAGAAATTTTAAAGATGATAAAATCCAATAAGAACTAGTAATAAGAAGAAAGAAAACAAAGAAAAAAGAAAAAAGTGCAAAAAGAAAAAAATGAAATGAAATAGAATGGAGCAGCTTCCAATTCCTTTAGATGAATTATAGGTATAAATCAGTGGTGAAATCCAAAATTTTTTATTACTAGTTCTATCGGTGTGACTTGGTGGGTGTGGTGTGGCTTGGTGGGTGTGGCAGGGGAAGGATACTGCAAAATTTCCATTCCCATCCCACTCCTGGGACCAGCCAGAGGTGATATTTGCCAGTTCTCCGAACTGCTCAAAATTTCCGCTACTGGTTCTTCAGAACCTGGCAGAACCTGCTGGATTTCACACCTGGTATAAATGCAAAATTACCTACCTCTTTCTTTATGGTACAGGAAAAAAAAACCTTAAAATCATGAAAACTATAAATCATAAGTATCATTTTTTGTTTCATGCACAGGCAGTAATAAACGTACATAATGTTTCTCATCAAGATAGAAATTTATTCATCTAAGATATGACATATTTAAAGTGGCTTCTTAACATAACAGTCAAATGATAGCTTAATCCAAAAAACCCTCATAAAATATAAATAAATAAATAATAAACAAATATTCTCCTGATTCCTGCACTGTTCTATGCACATTTTTCCATTTTATTTATTTCAACTCCTTCAATATATTTAGTTTATGAAAACGATGAAGGGAATGTATCTCATTTCCTTACTGTATGTGTGTTTAAGCAGTTTTTTCCAATTTATAATTTTCTATTTTGTAACTTTCCAAGATACAGATATTTTTGGTGCAGTAATTTCCCAGTTATGCTATTTCCCAAAATATACTAGTATTTTAATGCAATATTTAAAAATGAACCCTAGTGCACTCTTATAAGCAAACTATGTAATTAATATCATGTGTAGTTTGATCATTGCTATAATTATCATCTTTTTTTTTAAATGTCAGCAGCATTACCCAGAATCAAACTATCACAGGTGTAGTTACATGCATAACTAATAGGATTTGGGAAGTTATACAACTTTTCAGAGCTACATCTGTGAAATTGTTCATCATATCAACAGTGAGTCAAGTGTTCCTTGCAATGGCTAAGTCATTCTAAATTCTTAGTAAAACCTAGGCTTGATAAATATGCTGTACATATTTTAGTTAAATTAAATTCAGTAGAACCACTTTTCCATTAAGTTTGTATAACCTTTAGCTGTAGTTAATAGGTCTGTATGAATATTCATTTCAGATTTGATTCAAAGATGATTCAGTTGGAACTCCAAATCAAATCAACACTCCAAATCTAATCATAAAGACTATTCAAATTGTCAAATCAATTTGTATCCTTCCAAATTAATCCAGACAGTTTGGACAGTGTATCATGCAGGTGCAGGAACAGCTTTTTCCATACTGATTCAAAATTCAAATCAAATAGTCCCAAAATCAAATGTTCAGATTGAGTCAGATTAATTTTTGGATGTACAAAGCTTCTTTGCCCATTACAAAGATTATTTTGGGGTAATTTAAGTAACATTTTTCTAACCCAATATTTAATGCAATAAACTCGACCAAAAGTTAATTACTTTTAATTTCAGTTGATTTTAGCTAGAAAAAGGCAAATCTTTCAATTTCAGTCGTAGACATTAATGAGATAATCCTCTCTTGAATATAAATCATTTTATACCACTATAATTTCCCTCCAATTTTGGCATCATCAGACTCTTGGTTACAATTTTAATGCTAAATACTAAATGAATTTATGAAATCGTAGAGCTCTTCTTTTTAACAATATTCATTTGTATTCAGAACTCAATGGCCCATTCCTAATAGATGCTTAAGTTATTAAACTCTGTTGAAGATATCATTTGATCCACACAGGAAGAACACAAATTCTAACATTTTTTGGGTAAACCTACATGCCTTTGGTGACTAAAATTAATGATGGGTGAGCTCCCCTTGGTTCAAATCAGATTAGCATGGAAATAAGCTTATATATTTGTAAAAATGGGGGGAGGGAAAAGGGGAGAAAGAGAAAGAGAGCAAGAACAAGAACAAGAGTTCAGCTTAAATTCTGTAGAGATTCTCAGTCATCCAGGCCATGGTTGTCCCAGCTGCCTCTATGCTTTTTCTGGAGGCAACTGGACTTTCTTGTTTTTTCTTTGAAGATGTTTCCTTCTCATCCAAAAGCTTCTTTAGCTCTGATAGGATAGTGGGGAATGGAAGGATTTATATTCCTTGCAGATAGCTGGTCATTTGAATCCTTTTAGAGGGTTGTTGAACCACTATCCTGTCAGAGTTGAAGAAGCTTCTTGGATGAGAAGCAAAATGTCTTAAAAGAAAAAAAAACAAGGAAGTCCAGTTGCCTCCAAAAAAAGCACTTTTGAGACAAGAGTTTGGCTTGTTTTTTTGCCAATTTCTTAATCAGAGTAAGAATTTATAGTCTCTCTTCTATCACTAAATTGCCCACCTTAATTTACTCACTAACTTTTTCTATTTCACATGCTCACTAATCACACCTTCAAAAATGAGAAATGTAGGTTTGTCAGCATTCCCGAAAACCCCCCAACTCCAAGTAAAACTCTGAAGCAAGCATTTTTCAAAGTTCTATTTACTAGAATAGGTAAACTGGCACATCTGGGAAAACCCAAATCTGAGAGGTCCGGGTTTTCCCTCAGTAAATCAAAACCCCCAAAACCATCCCCTCAGTCCTCAGACGATCACATGCTCCAATCACCATCCATCTTGAGACAGCACTCCAACCATTTCTTCTCCAGATGCAGGATCGGCCTGAGCTTGACCGACAGGAAGAATTCTATTATGTCTACAGACAACCCCTCTACTAAATCCCCCCTCCTACTTTCCCACACATGAGAAGGTGGCAGCATGGAAGCTTCCGGCCTAATATGGCTTCCAAAAGTGACAGGTTCTCAATTGCCTGTCTGGCTGACTAGTAGTAGTTATAATGGTTATTTAATATGTGGCTACAACTAAAAATATAAGTGAAATCTCCCATCTCTAGCCTAAAGTGATGCAGAACATTCTGCATGATCAGGATTTCACCTCATCATTCCCATTTCGTGTGTGTGTGTGTCTGTGTGTCTGTGTGTGTTCACAGATCTAGCATATGTCTACAGTATATACCAGGATGGTTATTGCTAGGATGTATTTCTCTTCTTAAAATATACATTTACAGTTATTACATTTATGAAAATGTACAATTTCTATGATATATCTCAAAGACTTAAAAAAGTTTTAAAAGCAAATTGGAGTCTACCAACATCCGCAGCACTTTATTCCATTGTTGAAAATTTATTACTATTAGGAAATTATTCCTGGTATCGATTGACAAGAGCTTCTTTGTAATTTGAAAAGCTTCTTATCTTGCCTTCTGTAACCACACTGAAGAATGGGTACATCTTGTGTATAATAGCCTTTTGGTTTCTTAAACAGTTATCATGTTTCCCTGCAGTCTCATTTTCTCGAGGCTAAACATAGCCAATGCCTCAAATGATTCCTCTTTTTTTTTTCTTTTGGGACTTTATTATTTTGCTTTCTTTGGTCTAGACATACTTCAGTGTTCAATGCACCTTGTAAAAGATGGTGTTTAGAACTTATACAATATTTTAGGTGAAATCTGGTAATTAATTTAATTACTAACAGGTCTGGTTTTCTAACTGACCACCCTGAATTGCTTTGCTGTATGATCAGCAGTGAAATCCTCTGAAGTCTGCTACTGGTTCTGAGAGTCTGCTACTTCGCACGCATGCGCACCTGAGGTGTCCCCGCGTAGTGCTGAAAAAGGGACATTTTGATGTCTTCAGAGTCTGCAAACATAAGTAGAACAGCAGGGGGGGGGGAAATCTGCTGTGCCACACAATTTAGCTAGAAAGCAGGAAATCCAACAATTCTAGCTAATATAAATCACATGTCATGGCTGATCGTCACCCAGCTGATCGTCGGAAATACCGGTTTGCCTAAACCGGTAGCATTTTTTACTACCAGTTTGGGAGAACTGGTCTGAACCAGTAGCATTTCACCCCTGTATATGATGTTTTGTCCCAAAGAAAGATCTGAACATTCAGATTGATTTGTAGATGCAACCATGATCTTCAAGGTAAATTGATTAAGACACCTTTTGCTCTGCAGAATTTGTAATGAGGGTGGACTTTTTTAAATCTTATTTAGTGAGCAGCGTGCAAACAGTCTCAATGAAGTATCTATGATAAAAATGTGATTGTGTAAAGTTCTCAGCAGAAATGCTCACAGAGAACCACATTTAAATGCTACTTTGCTTAAGATAATTTTTGTTGGTGCTACAGAAAAAATAGAATATCTTTTTATATGGCTACATAGTCATTAGAGACTTTTTTATTTTTAATGTAAGAGGCAGTAGCTGCTACAACACCTACCTAGGCAAAGGTTGTTTCTGACATCTGTAGCAGGCTTAGAAAGAAAGGTGATAAGACGATGCAATAGGAGGTCACTTTTCAGCTTTTCACCTTTAATAATAGCAAGTTTTATTAAGCCTCTGGGGGTTTGGTAACAAGAATAATACTTGTGAATCTGAATCATGAACCTCTTCCACTAAATAAATGAAAGTCTGCAAGTTCAGGTAATCAGAAAACTTTATATATTAAAAAAAAAAAGTTCTGGTGTGTGTGGGTGTATATGTGAGAAAGAGAGAGAGAGAGAGAACGCATCACAAATTCTGGTATTCTGATAATGCTCCCTTGAAATGAAATCTTTTCATTCATTCTCCTGCAGAATCATGTCACTGAACAGGGCAGAACAAGTTATAGGCTACATTTTGTTCAGCATAAGACATGAATTTTGATAATGTCTCACATAAAACAAGAAACCAACTGACATTTTCATCTTCTTATATCTGTTGCACTCAATTGGTATGTTGCTTTATTTATTATTTAACAATATCTGTTGATCACTCTGGCACCTGGAGACTGGGCTGTTTACAACGGTTAAGAAAACAAAACAAAAGCAGTAACAGAATACAGAATCTAATTAATCTAATAATAATAACATATTAAGTTTATATGCTGCCCAGCTGCCAGAAGCACTAAGTATAGTGGACATCTAGAACTTATCAGAACCAAAAGCATGGTAAATCAAAAGGTCTAAGTGCTTTATGGAATATTAGAAGGGAAGAGGGTAAGTGAATGTTTAGGGGATTAGGGATTTTTAACAGATTTTCTTTAAGATATTTATACCAGATGGGCAATTTTAGCAAAATGGTACCTAATGTGTCCTAGCTGCTACACTGTACCTTGGAAGCCTAATAGGCTGTTTATGTAGGCACCCTACATAATTCTGGGAGGAACTCCTAATCCTAATGTCAAGTCCCAAGCAAATGAGAGCAACTATCATGGAAGGAGATGAAACTCTGTGTCTCAGAATCCCTAGTCCTCCAGAGGAGCCACAATGTCAAACCTGCAGGCCACTTCAGGTTCCTAGAGACTTTACACTTATCACGGAGGCGATTCTGGTGGCCCGGCATAAAGAAAGATGTGGACAATTATGTGAAAAGTTGTACCACCTGTGCCACAATGAAGAAACGACCAGGAAAAAACCCCAGACTGCTGCAACCAGGTAGCAGAACCAATGAGGCCATGGGAGGAAAGCACAATGGACTTTATGATCCATTTGTCCACTTTATGGTGGACATTTTTTCTCACCAATCCTGCCCAAGAAAAGTCTGGATACAATCTGTAGGTTCAATAAGCATGGAGAAGCATTGATACTTTTCCATGCAAATTTAAATGGGAACTTAAACATGAATACTTAGTTGCTTCCACTTTGGTTTTTGTATACCATCCAGGAGTGAGACAAGGCTGTATACTCTCTCCATATATATTCAATAAATATGCTGAATATATATTGAGGGAAGCTGAATTGGAAGAAGATGAGAATGGTTTTACAAATGGAAGAATGCACATCAATAATTTTCCTATGCTGAAGACACTATTCCGATACCTGAAAATGTAAAGGATCTGCAAAGTCTAGCATTAAAAGTCAAAGAGCTCATTGAAAAAATGAGACTAAATTTTAATATCATGAAGACCAAACTGATTATAACATAATGGAAGAGCCTTGGTGGTGCAGCGGACTAAGTGCTGTTATGTAGCACTTAGCTGCCAGCTGCCTGCAATTAGTGTGAGTTCAAATCTCACCAGGCTCAAGGTTGACTCAGCCTTCCATCCTTCCAAGGTAGGTAAATTGAGGACCCGGATTGTGGGGGCAATAAGCTGACTTTGTAGAAACACCGCTTATGGGGGGCCAAAAGCCCTAATAAAGCAGGTATATACAAAAGAATGAAAGCTATTGCTAGAAGTGCATTGTAAGCCGCCCTGAGTCTTCGGAGGAGGACAGCATATAAATTGAACTAATAATAATAAATAATAAACAGGTACAAGAACCAACCTTAAAGATGACAACAGAGATACTAAAATTGTGGAAAGTTCTGTCTTTTGGGATTAGCTATCAACAATAAGGGTTCAGCTGTAAAGAAATATGTACAGGCTAACACTTTGTATAGTAGAAATTAAGCCCACAGAAAAGGTATTTAGATACCTTGATGTGTCTATACCTATAAAGATCAGTAACAGTCTGTGGAAGACCTGCTCTACAGTTGTGGCAGTTGTTTACATTTATCCTGAATAAATCACAGTCCCAAATCAACTGTCCCATTTTTATTCAGATTCCTTGCCAAGAGGAATTATCAAGAAGTAGATCTATGTATTTGTTTTCCTCACAGATATTGTTGCTTTTAACAAGCTATATCTTTAGGACCACAAGGGAGAATGTATTGAGTAATTGGAAATGAAAACAACTTGCTCAGTTACATGAATAGAAATTGTTGTTGAGGCACCCACTAGAACAGTATACAACTCTAATATTAATTTCATTTTATAAAACCAGCATTGATGTCAATGATATTGCTACATACCACACTCCAGTTGTTAAAGTGTAATTCACTAGAATGCATTTGTAAAACACAATCTGACAAGGTTCTGCCTTGTTATTATTTATTGTGTTACTAAAAATTCAGCGCTGCGTATTTTACCCCCGGTTTTCTATTCCATGTAGATCCAAAGATTAGCCAAGGAAGTTACATTTCTTGGTTAAATTGGCAGAAAATATTTTAATGCATATTATTTCATGTATAATGTTTCTCATATAGTTACTTAATATCAGTTGGTAATGAAATGCCATCCCCATCCAAGGTTCATCTACATCAGTGGTGTCGAACTTAAGACCCAGGGGCCGGATCCAGCCCATGGAGTGCTTAGATCTGGTCTCCCTGAAACAGTGAAGGACAAGCCCACGGTGCCTCTACTAGCAAAAATGGGCTATACATGGCCCTCACAAGCTCCATTTTCGGCTGCGATGGCCTCCTGGAACTCTCTGCCAGCAAAAACAGAACTCGTTTTTCACTGGAAGAGTATCTGGGCCACCACAGGTACCTTCAACATGAGTGACGTCGAGCTAGCCCTGCCCACCCTGGCCACACCCACCTCCTCCCCCCGAGGTCAAACATACCCTGATGTGGCCCTTAATGAAATCGAGTTTGACACCCCTGATCTACATCCTTCTCTTTCCTCAAATTTTGCTTGCAGAATCAATATTTATGAATATACAAAAAGGTGCATACTGAATGAGCATTCATGACATCAGAATGTCCCGGATGCCTTAGTTTTGCCAGGAATTACCACAATGTGTGACATTTCAGAGAACCTGTAAACAGCTGAGAAAAATAGTTATTTTTTTCATAAAAAGCTTGAAATAAGGAAGCCCACTCTATTGTGCTATTTTTCTAATGCACTGAATTAGGTAGGTAGGTATGTAAGTAGGTAGAACCCTTTTTCCTTTACACATGTGATTTAATTATCTTTAAGAGATGATTTTAAGAAAAAGCATTGTGAAAGCTTGATTGAATCTGGAATATCTTACCCAATTTAGTTGTCTCAGCTACTAACTTTCACAGTCTTAATTCTAATTTAACTTCTGTGAACCTCTTCCCATATTTAAGAGGTTCCTAAGAGGGCTTGCATAAGTGCATTCATGTGCCTATCATCCCTGTCACATTTTAAGTTTTTTCATTTTGTTTGTTCAAATCTGTAATTTTTGCTTGATGAATAAACATTTTTTTAAAAAAAGCTGTTCCTACTGAGCAGAAGCTAATTACCTAGAAGTAGAGATAGGGTTCCCACCACAGATTTCCTCGCACATTCTATTTAATTATTTTTATTTATTTACTAAATGTGACTATCTTTCTTCCAATTCACTATATCTGGTTTATTTAACAACTTTGCTCAGAAGAATTATTTTTAATGCTTCCCAGATGTTGGAATCTTGTTAAGCTTTTAGACTCACTGAAACTATCTTGAGTCTTTTATGCTATTGTCTTGGGAACTTAACAAATATACGCTTCAATTTCTTAGTGCCTTGATGTGTTTTTTTATGCAAGCAATTCAAGTTTCATTCAATTGAAGGTAATTGTCAAGGTCTTTAGGTGCTTTTTATGAATAGAAGTATTCTAGTTTACTGACTGTCAGACCATCATTATATCCACAAAGCAATCTCATTTCCAAATGGGCTCCTATATTGCCTGTAATTGATAGTTTATGCAATGAAGGAATGAAGCCTGGATATGAACACTGGATGTTCACAACCATTTATAGAATTTATAGAAATTTATTCATCAAACAAAAATTACAAATTTGAACTTTCTGGGATGATTCATGGCCACATGTTATTCTATCATCACCTGATTGGTTCAGGAAATGCCAGTAGAATAAATTTGTTGTTGTTAGTTGTGAAGTCATGTCCGACAATCGTGACCCCATGGACAGCGTTCCTCCAGACCTTCCTGTCTTCTACCACTTCTGGAATCCATTTAAACTCATGCCTACTGCTTCAGTGACTCCATCCAGCCACCTCATTCTCTGTCATCCCTTTCTTCTTTTGCCCTCAATTTTTCCCAGTATTAGGCTCTTCTCCAGTGAGTCCTTCCTTCTCATTAGGTGGCCAAAGTAGTAGAATAAATAAGCGTGTGAAATACTTTTACAGAACGTATCCTGTTTCCCTGAAAATAAGCCTCCCCCTGAAAATAAGCCCTCCCTGAAAATATTTAAATGCAGAGCTGGAAATCAGGTAAGACGGCAAGAAGAGTCCCATCTTGCTTCATGCGCCCCAAAATAATAAGACCTCCCTGAAAAAAAGGCCACATGCTTATTTCGGAGTTCAAAAAATATAAGACAGGGTCTTATTTTCAGGAAAACACGGTAGTGATAGAGTAGCCCTCATATATTTAAAAGTTATGCACAACCTCTTGTGAATTTTCCAATAAATTATTCTTAATGAGTGGCAGGAAAAAAGAATCCTTCTTTCAAAGGGAGAAAAAACATTTTTTGAAAGTATGGTGCCAGCTTTGGTATACCATTAATTAGATTTTAAAAATGGACGTTTGAAGTAAGAAGTTGTTTTATCATATAAACTAAACTGGAAAGAAAGTGATACCACAGATAACAAGAATCTTTCGCCTAGTTTTCAATGTCAGAGAGACAGCAAAATGTGCAATTCTTGGTTGTGTTGTGACCCAGAGTATATTTTCTCTGAATTGATTTTTTTTTTATTGTATTTTGGAAAAAAGAAAACATAACCTTCTATTTCTGCAGAACACCAGCTATACAACATTCATTTCCTTGATTTGTCCCAATGAAAATTGATGGCCAACATTTTGTTACTGCAGCTTAATGAATCTGCTAATTGGGAAGTATGAGCTTTTTAGTGGGAAATTATTGACCAACACATGCTTAGACAACTCAATTTTCTTTGCGTTGTCAGACAAAGGTCCTTGCTGAAGATTAAATGGAGAGAAGTAGCTCAGGATTTATAGTTCCATACAGGAGTCTATAATTCCTGCACAAGATGATAAGCTACAATGTTTATGTTTTTTATGGCTGTGTCCTAGAAATTCACCTGCTAGAGTTCTTCCTTTGGCGAAATTGATTAGTGAATAGGAGATTGATGATGATGATGATGATGATGATGATGATGATGATGATGATTTATATCTTCAATTCGATTCACAGCCTAGGACTGGTAAAAACTTACCAGTTCAAGTCCTAACCAAGGATCTACGAGTATTGCAATTGTCTAGATGGGAAATGACTAGGGCATGAATGACTGTGAATAGGGACTGTTGGTCAGGAAAGGGTGTAACTGGTGCACAACCTGCAGTTGCACAAAGGCCCTAGTGGCCATATCTGCCACCTGCTCTTTGAGCAAGAGTTGTGACACAAGGAGAACCTCCAGATTATGCACTGGGTCTGTTTGGGGTTATTAAATTGTTTAATATTAAATAATAATAATAATAATAATAATAATAATAATAATAATAATAATAATAACAACAACAACAACAACAACAACAACCCCTCCGAGGAGCTCTACCTTGTCGTGGTGGAGGGGTTTGCATGCTCTAGTGATCCTAAGGGCTATGCTGAACAGGTGCAACCATATCAGACAGACCTTAGGTGAAGGGCCAGACAAAATCTGCTCCACAACCCATTCAAACATGGTGAATACAGAAAAAATGAAATTTATGCCAGCTGAACTGTCGCCTGGATTAACAAGGGTTCCGTTGGATGCTATGGCTCCTGGGCATTCTACGCAAAATGAGTTACAGGGCTCAACTCCCTCTGCTAGGCAACCAGGGCATGGAGCTGACAAGCTACTGGAAGAAAAACCCAAAAAACGAAAAATTTGGACCAGGGAAGAAAACACCTCTATTATGAAAGCTTACTATCAGTCTGAGCCAGCAAAACATGGATTTCAAAAAAGAATGTATCAGATTTGGAAGATGAACCATACGGACTGTGACACCAGTGAACAAAGGTTAATGGACCAATGACGTGTAATCCTAAACCACAAATTTTTCACTACAGAAGAATTAATAGCAATAGAAGAGAAAGCAATTAATGATCTGAGTACAACAACAAAGAAGAATAACATCAAGAATGATTTCCAGACTCAAAAGCAAATTGAGGAAGAAAGGGAAGAAGAGGATACTGAAATGGATGAAGATAAAGAACAAGGAAGCACTAAAGAACAAACACCAACAGATAGTGCTCAATTAGCTGGAAAAATAAAGCACCAAATGGAAGATGATGAAAGAACACGTTTGCCAAAGCTGAACCAAGTGAACCGGAAAGAATTGAGAAATGTACTAAAAAAGGTCAATGAGGCTGTGCAAACTATTCGAACCACTACATTAGCCGAAATTAACCAACTGATGTATGCAGCAGCTGTCATAACCACCAAAGAACCGGGGTTGAAAATACAAAAGAACCAAAGAGGCAAGAAGGGGAAGCCTAAGTGGAAAATTCGGTTAGAATTGAAGATCAAAAAAGTACATTGAGATTTGAGCAACTTGAAGAACCTAAGGCAAGGTCAGCTAAAGAACAAGCAGGTCAAAAGCAGCCTGGCAGCAAGATACAATCTAAGGAATAAGGAGATTGCAGTAGTAATTGAAGAGTTGAAGCAGAGGGTTGTTGCCATCGCTGAAAAGATTAAAAGATATGAAAACCGAGTAACTCAGTTCAAGGAAAACTCACAGTTCAGAGCAAATCAGCACCAGTTTTATAAGAATTTAGAAAATGGAAACGGAGTAACAACAAATGAAAAGCCTGATAAAGAGAAAGCTCTGAAATTCTGGAAGAATTTGTGGGAAAACAACAAGAAGCACAACAGAAATGCAAAATGGATCAAATGGGTTGAGGACTCTATTAAAGTGCATAAAATGGAAGACGTGAAAATAACAAAAGCAATGGTGCAAAGACAGTCAAGAAAAGTGAAGAACTGGAGTGCACCTGGACCGGATGAGCTGCATGGCTTCTGGTGTAAAGGCACTTACAAGTCTGCACAAAAGATTGGCAACCCAGATGAACCAGATCCTAAAAACACCTGAAAATGATGGATGGATGACAACTGGAAGGACATTTTTGATCCAAAAAGATAAAGAAAAAGGAAAGGACCCTGGAAACTATAGGTCAATCACCTGCTTGCCAACAACATACAAGCTTCTTACTGGTATCATTGCAAACCAAATCTATAGATATCTGGAAAGAAATAACTTGCTTCCTGTAGAACAGAAAGAATGCTGCAAAAACTCAAGAGGAACAAAAGATCAATTGCTGATCGACAAGCTAATCCTAAAGAACTCAAAGAAAAGATGAACCAACCTGTTCATGGCTTGGATAGACTATAAGAAAGCATTTGATTCAGTTCCCCATAGCTGGATCAAGAAATGCCTGGAAATATTAGGCATCGGCAGCAACATACAAAAATTCATGGAATCTTCAATGAACCTCTGGAAAACAAAACTTACGGCTAATGAAGAAGAACTGGGTGAAGTTGAAATTAAACGAGGCATTTTCCAAGCCGATTCCCTTTCACCCCTACTTTTTATACTCTCAATGCTACCACTGACAATCATTTTGAAGAAGATGAACTATGGATACGAACTTGCAAAGAAAGGACTGAAAATCTCGCGCTTGATGTACATGGATGATTTGAAGCTGTTTGGTAAAACAAAAGCTGAACTGAATTTATTAATTGAAAACACAAAAGAATTCAGCCAAGACATTGGTATGCAGTTTGGAATTGACAAATGTGCAACAATAGCAACCAAAGCAGGCAAGATCATAGAAGAGGATGGAATAGAACTAGAGAATGAAGAAATGATAAAGACAGTAAAATCAGAAGAAGGCTACAAGTACTTGGGGATTTTAGAAGCCTCTGACTTAATGCATAATAAAGTCAAGGAATTAACTTCAGCCAAGTACATTCGGCGAATTCGTAAGATATTAATGTCCAAATTGAGTGGAGGAAACATCATAAAAGCCATAAATACCTGGGCTATACCTGTGATTAGATACTCTGCAGGAATAATTGACTGGACCCAGATGGAGTTAGACAATTTGGACAGAAAAACAAGGAAGCTTATGACAATGAATTATGCCTTGCACCCTAAAAGTGATGTTGACCAATTATATTTACCAAGAGCAGAGGGTGGTCGAGGACTCCTACAAGTAAAGCAGACTGTGGAAGAAGAAAAATGCAGCTTGAATGATTACATCCAGAAAAGTGAAGAACCAATGATTAAGGAAGTAAATAAAGGAGGCCTTTTAAAGACAACTAAAACAAAAGCAGAATATAAGAAAGAAGTAATTGAGCAGCGAGCTGAAAATTGGAACACAAAGCTCTGCATGGCCAATACTTGAAAAGTATTGAAGGCAAAACTGAGCAGAAACTAACTTGGAACTGGTTAAGATCAGGAGTACTGAAAAAAGAAACAGAAAGCTTTATTTTGGCAGCTCAAGAACAAGCCTTAGCCACAAACTGTATGAAGGCAAAAATTCAACATGTTACCACCAACAGCAAATGCCGCCTCTGCAATGAGAAAGAGGAGACAGTTGACCACCTGATCAGTAGGTGCAGCAAAATTTCACAAACTGACTACCTACAACGCCATGACCGTGTTGCTAATATCATTCACTGGAAATTGTGCCAGAAGTTTGGATTTGAATACAGCAAAAACCACTGGGAACATCAGGTTGAGAAAGTTTTAGAGAATGAGAAACTCAAGATCTTGTGAGACTTTAGGATTCAGACTGACAGGCACTTGGTCCACAACACACCTGACATAACAATAGTTGAAAATAAAAAAGTATGGTTCATTGACATTGCAATACCTGGTGATGCACGAATTGAAGATAAGCAGCAAGAAAAAATCACAAAGTACCGGGACTTACAAATTGAAGTTGAACGACTGTGGAAAAAGAAATTGTGTGTTGTCCCGATTGTAATTGGAGCCCTCGGAGCAATACCCAAAGGGCTACCCCGCTATTTAGAAATTCTAAATTTGCCGGACTTGAACATTTTGACTCTACAAAAAACCACCTTACTCGGAACAGCTTACATCCTCCGACGATACCTTAACAGTTCCTAGGTCCTTGGTTAGGACTCGAGCTGCTGAGCTATTAACCAGCCTCAAAGGCTGTGAATCTCACTAAAGATTAAATAATAATAATAATAATAATAATAATAATAATAATATTCTTTAAATTATCAAATTATTGATTTAATAACCTCAAAACCAGTGTATATTTTCTCAGTGATTTTTTCTCTCTCGTCAGCCCAAGTTCTGCCTTGCCAACAGCACAATATATTAAGATACACATAGCGGAGGATTAGAACTCTACTGGCTTTTGCAATTGCAAACTAGTGTACTATTGAATAAATTAGAAAATGGTTAAGGAGTTGTCCAAGTCTGTACTAGTTTTGATCATTCTTCACTTTCCACTTTTGAGTTTGTGCCTATTTATGTAATTACCTTTGCCACCCAAAGTTTTCTATACTCTTCCTCTGAATATTTATGTTAACCTCTCCTGTTATGATATGTTAGATCCATTTTTACTGGCAGCTTGAAGTTTTTAAAAGTTGATTTCTGAGGCCTGTTCTAGACCATTTCAATATTAATTTCCCATAAATGAATTTCCCAAGAGATACAATAATGTCTGGTGAAAGATTTTCAGTTTTAGGTTGTGATATGGCTATTAGGGGAAAACTGTTTAAATTTTAAACTCATTTCCAAAGCTTAGGGAAATTTATAGCAAAACTTGTAAGGCCTCCTCTGGGGGCCATGAAGAGTAACTACTTCAGTTTCACAACAAATTAAAATGTATGCCTTTTATCTGATATGAAGATGCTGGAAGGCACCTGAAAGACTTCAATTCTTAGATGGAGGGAAATTTCTTTCTGAATTGATTCATTGTCACATTGAACTTTCTTCCATATTTAATCTCTCTGATGACTTCTATCTGGATGCCTTTTTCAGGGTCTCTGTGCCTTATATTATTTCACCTATTTAACAATGAAACTGATTATTGGATTTAAAAGCCTATTTGCAGCCTCTCCTATCTACTAAGGATCACTGCTTTCTTCGTCAATCATATCTTTTTTGTGACTCTAGCAACAATTCCATCAAGGTGACGATAACTGCTTTTATTCCTGGCCTCGATCTTCATCTTTTCAAGGAAAATGCTATTAGTACAGTATAACAACCAAGCAGGCACCTTGTGTGATTAGCCCAGGGAAAATTGGAAGCAACTGTGCAGTGAAAACATCTAAGAAAACAGTATATAATCCTGCAGTTATGGCAAAGACTGCCAAATGTTTTCCTAAATGGACTATTAGGTGAAATTTGTATGGGCCTTTCTTTAAATAGAATTCAGTCAATATGAACATTGATCTCCTGACTTCTCTTTTTTTACTTCCCTCTGTAGCATTTCCCTGGTACCCCACTGCATTGATCATAACCTGTACATCATTTTCTCTTGTTGAAAGAGGCAATTTTACAGACCTCTTTAGCTCCCCTAGATTTTAGTTGGACGAGAACAGAGGAAGGTAGTAATTATTGGAGCTGCTTCCTAAAGGAAATAGGGCTGCCCTCCGGGCTTTCTACAGCCAACCAATAGCTTGTTTACCTGGGCATTTTCAGGGTCAAAATGTTCAGAGAGCTCAACTTCTTTCACATTAATGCCCATGGTAACAATATCATTCGTTTTGCTTCACTTGCATTCTGAATTTTGTGGGCTCAGAAGTAGAGTTTGGTTTGTTTAGAATTGACCTAAGAGACCTCCAGGATATTTCAAGGTTTTAGTCCAGAATGGGAAGTCAAAATAAACAAAAAATAAAGCTAAATTCTGGAAGATAAGCCACTTCATGGTCAATAAAACTGCATATAGTTCTCCATGAACTCACCAGGACTCCCTAGTCAATCTTGACTTGAAAGAGACATGGCTTTACAGCTTATTTAGTTGCTATTTTTTTATAGCTTTGTTTTTTTTATTGCAAACTTTTCTATGCATTACCCTGGGCTCTCTCACTAATATACTAATAATAAGCAGACATTTTATACATTTGTTAATATTGTTCAATGAAACCTTTGAATATAAATGTTCCTGTAAATTCTTATGTTCTTGAAATATTGTGAGCAGAGGTAGAAAATAGCTGAAATGTGTATGCATTTCAACAATACTGTGTATAGATATTCAGATTGTTTATACTCTGAAATCATGGAATTAAAGAGTTTATACATTACTACCAGTGGTGGGTTCCTCCCGGTTCGGTCCGGTTCGGCCGAGCCTGTAGCAGTGATGATATGACATCACCGAACCGGTTCTCCCCCCTGCCCTCCCACCCCCACCCCCCCACGTTATTCTTACCTTTTATTTGGTCCCACCCCCAATCTATTGCTGCCTCCTGAGTCCCAGCTGATGACTAGAGGGAAAAAAACTGTTTAAACTCTTGCCACGGGGCTTCAAAGGGCCGTCCTACAGCTGATCAGTGTTAAAAGCAAACAAATGAGTCGGGTCATAAGTGCAAGGACTGGTCGTAAGTGCGAAGAGCTTCCAGAAATGACTCTGACCAGCTAGCCACACCCACCTAGTCACATGCCCCCCCAAGCCACACCCACAAAATAAGCCACGCCCACAGAACCATTAGTAAAAAAATTTAGAACCCACCCCTGATTACTACAGTATTACAATCCTTCCAAGCTCAGTATACTAGGTTCTTTATTTTGTTTTATTTCTTTGATTTATATAGCCATCGGTCTCAAAATACTCTTACCACATTGAAAAACAATAAACCAAGTTTATATATAAAACATACACAATACCTGAGGACAAGCTAAATAAATAACAGACATATCATGAACTCTAGCTAACACTCTGACAGCTATTCCTGGGAACATCCATGTCTTAGCAGCCTTCCAGGAAATCAGCAAAAAACAGTCTCAGAGGGAACAGAATTTCAAAGGGCAGATAGGGCCACCATCATGATGATATCATTTGACTGATGGAATCCACAGCATGCCTCTTCTTTTGAACATATTAGAATTGGCAGAAACAACTAGGGAGAAACAATACCAAGTCCCATACCATTAGGTATTTTACAAGGTGGAAACTAGCACCTTGAATTGCATTAGAAAAAATGAAGTTCATGAAACAGAAGTGTAATATGTGCAGATCAAGGCACATTCATAACTGGCTGCACTGCCATATTGTGCACCAGCTGCAGTTTCTAATTGTTCTCCAAGGGCAGCCCCATGTGGAGCAAATTGCAGTAATCCACCCAGAAGGTGACTAAGACATGAGTGACTGTGTTATCACCTGGTCTTGGAAAGGGTGTAACTGGTACACAAGACAAAGTTGTACAATAGCTTTCCTGAGCACACTTGCCTCCTACTATTTGAAGAGGAACTGAAAGTTCAGAAGAACCCTCAAATTACATGTTAAGGTAGTACAATCCCATCCAGAATGAGAGAAAAAGCTCCTACTTGAGCATCTAGACTTCACAGCCTCCAGACATGAAAACAAAGCTTCCACTGCATTCATGATTGGGCAATGTTGGAGGATAAAGCTGGATATCGTCACTATACTCAAGGTTTCTTACCTCATACAATCAGGTGACTTCATCCAGAACTTTCAAGTCAATTTAAAATTTCAGGAATTGGGAGAGCACCCAACAAAGCAAAGGCAGATCTTTCTCCCTCCCTCCCACCCACCCACCCAAACACACACACACACACACACACACACACATACACACACACACACACAAATCCATCAACACCAAGTGGAACTATCTCCAGAGGAACAGAACAATCATCATACACTGTGGCCCGACTCCTAAATTTTGAAATTCACCCAGAAGAATAACAAAAATAATTGTATCAAAGGCTGCTGAGAATCAAAGAGAGCAAGGATGAATGGATCATTCCCTTCCCACTCATGTCAGAGGTCATCCACAAATATGATCATTGTGGTTTTGAACCCGTATCTGAAATATGATTGAAGCAGGTCAGATAATTTGCATACTCCAGAGTTCTCTGAAGCTGCAGTGCCATCATCTTTCATCAAACTTTTCAGAAAGGGGAAGGATGGATATAGAAGAACAGTTGACTAATGTGGTCATGTCCAGCAATGGTTTGTTGGATAGTTGATTTAACTATCTGCTATTTCAATGAAGAATTCACCAATATAAAATTCTATTTATAGATATTCCATCTACAGAGATATATTTTGGCGTTTGATCACATATTTGCTTACATGCTGTTTTTTTCTTAATTTCTGGACGTATTACTGTAGACTTTGAGTTCAGATCTTTAAATAGTCTATTTTTCCTCTTTATAATAGCTAGTCTGTATTCCAGCTTGATAAACACCATTAAATCAGATTAGATAGCTAAGCACACTTTAGTTTTTCTACCTTTCAATTATTAAGTCTCAGTAACAACTATTTTATGTAATTATTGACAGACCAGAATCAGGCATCAGGTAGTATGACATAAATATTAAGGACATCGTTTCATGCCTCTTGAAAAAGGCAGAAATATTTTAGTAACTCTCTGCCACATTGACCATTTGTCAGAAAAGCAATCTAATTTAGCCATGATCTTGGTTATAATGCATGCTTTCAAAGGTCGACTACAAAATGAGATTTCTCCAGAAATTGAGAATTTAAGTAATGGCCTTAACACCTCAGCAACTTCATTCTACTGAATCAAAATTATGTTGATGAGAAAAAGGAATCTGTAAACTTCCACTTATTTTTATTTTTTTTAAAAAAACTCATAGCATTCTTCATTATTGACCATGCTGGCTGTGAGTGATGGTTTAGTAAGATTTGGAGGATTATAGACCTGTCAGCCATACTGTGGCATCTATTGCCACAACGCCCTTAACCCCAGGAAGATAAAACTAATTCTGAATTTTATAATTAAGAATGTGATGGTTCTAAATAGGCAAGTGCACTGAAGTCTATTAAAATGGGACATATAAAGGCAATCACAGGTTTATGGGAAAATATAAGAACAAAAGAATGAAAAGAAAAAAACATAAGAGCAGCCTCACTGGTAATCTTAGTCCAACATGTCCAATATGTTCTCTCAGAGATCACCTAGGTGTCCCTGGAATGCTTCCTGTAGGAACAGACTGTGGGTTTTTTTCAGTGGTGAAATCCATTTTTTTTTACTACTGGTTCTGAGGGCGTGGCTTGGTGGGCATGGCAGGGGAAGGATACTGCAAAATCTCCATTCCCATCCCACTCCTGGGGGAAGGATATTGCAAAATCTCCATTCCCACCCCACTCTGGGGCCAGCCAAGGTGGTATTTGCCGGTTCTCCAAACCACTCAAAATTTCCGCTACCGGTTCTCCAGAACCTGTCAGAACCTGCTGGATTTCACCCCTGGTTTTTTTTTTTCCTCTAAACAGCTGATACGGAGGCATGAAATTCTCATTTTGGAGGTAAAATAAATCTGTATTGGATAAATTCTCTACTAAGAACATATCTAATTTTCTTTTAAAATCTTCCAAGTTTGAGACTAATATTTTCAGAGAGAGAATAATTTTGTCTCATTCCACTTTCTCTATGCTATTTTATGTGCCTTGGGGTCTGGGCACCCTTCACTGAATCAGGCAGCACCTCTTATGTAGTCCTGTGAACTCCCTACACCTATCTCAATTCATGCTCTCTCATGCCTTAGTTAATCCACATGGCACCTCTTGAACATGTCTGAACATCCTTCTCAACCCATACACCCACCCATGTGTCCTTCCTGACTCATGCTTTCCCACATACCCCCATCTCTTGCACACTCCAAGCTCATGCAGCATCTTATGCACACACCCACATTTCTTCCCATCCCATACAGTCACTTTCTCTCATCTCCACATATCCTTTCTGACCAGCATCCTTGTACACCTTTTCCCTCCCTTCACCACCCAGGAGCACTCACTTACCTGACTGCTGGCCTTGCACTTGCAACTTCCTGCTGGCTTCCCCATTGATTTTCTCTATGCAAAATATCCACAAGCAAAATAAACCAGCAGGAGAGGGAGGGGAGTGGGGGGGGAGGGAGGGGGGAGGGAGGGAGGGAGAGAGGGAGGGAGGGAAGGAACGAAGGAAGGAAGGGAGGAAGGAAGGAAGGAAGGATTTTTGACATTTCCTTTCAACTTCCCACAAGGAAACTCAATGGGGAAACCGGCAGAATGTCAGTTGCTCCTGCTCCCAGTATTTTAGCCCAATGTTGTAACATGCTGGAATCCTTTTGAATTGTGATTTGGTCACCCTACTTGGTATTATCTGCAAAATTGTGATTTATTGGGATTATTCTACATCCACAACATTCCAGAAATAAGATTAATTATTTATTATAAGATTAATATTATTTAGTTGTTAAAGATTGTTCTTGAGAAACTGTCTCTTGATAGTGGTAGCATTTTTTTCCTAAATGCTAGGAGACATAGTGCTTGAAAATATGTCCTTGTACCTTAACAAAGGTATGAAAATAAATTGCTGATATGTTTTTCATTAATTTTCTTCCTTTTCTTTGACACCTGGAATGATGTTCTTCTGACATATGTGTATCATACATGTATACCCATACACATGTAAATTTAAAACACATTTGGAATGTAAATTATTATCTTTGTTTACAGAATATGGCCAACCAGGGCAATTCTGTAAGTTAATAAAAGATAAAAGAAACAATTTCTACATAATGTGCTGGTGCACTGTGTTTGTTTGTTTGTTTATTTATTTATTTATTTATTTATTTATTTATTTATTTATTTATTTATTTGTCAAGCATATATAAGATTACAGATTTTTTAAAAAGTATAAACATAATTTGAATACATGAAAAGGATATGAGTAAAAAGGGACATTAGGACAGGGATGGTAAGCACGCTGGTGCACTTATACACTCCCCTTACAGACCTCTTAGGAATGAGGTGAGGTCAACAGTAGACAGTCTAAGGTTAAAGTTTTTGGGGTTTAGGGAAGAAACTACAGAGTCAGGTAGTACATTCCAGGCATTGACCACTCTGTCACTGAAGTCATATTTTCTGCAATTGAGTTTGGAGCTGTTTACCTTGAGTTTGTATCTATTGTTTGCTCATGTATTGTTGTGGTTGAAGCTGTAGTTCTAAGTTGTCTAAGCCCAAAATTTCAAGTCTGGTGGCATAAGGTATCATTGATTCTCTTTCACCTCCTTCCATCTGCTACCCTCTCTTGCTTTAGCCTTCTCCAACTCACTCTTTACAGTCTGTGATATATATGTTCAGAATTGAATTTAAACTACTCAAACTTACCCCCATTTCCTTCTGCCTTAACTTGCTATATTTTCTATTTCTATTGAAGTCTTATTTAAAGAGGATTTAGATCAGTATTTCCCAGTCCTGGCAATTTCTAGATATGTAGTTGAACTCCCCAAAATTCTCAGCCAGTCTTAACATTCCTGAGAATTATGTTAAGTTTAAGACTACACATCTGGAAGTTACCAGACTGGGAAACAGTAACTCAAACTGAAAATCAAAGTACTGATGAAAGAAAATTGAACTTCCCAATTCTTCCCAATTCTATTTATTCCTTAAATCATGAAGGAAAAATACACTACTTCCAAAAAGGGGTTCCTGATCAATAGGTACCAATAAATTAATAGTTCAAAATAAACCAAATGTGATGATGATAATTATGGCACCTTTTAGCAATGTTATCTGCAGGAATCATTTCTAAAATGATTGGGTGTATATATATATATATAATATACATATATATATATATATATATATATATATATATATATATATATATAGTAAGTGATAAAACCATAACAGACATTTTGGTGCCATTAAACTCTTTAAGACAGGATTATCTTGAAATAAATTATATATTCAACAGAAGAAAGATAATTGCTGAAGTTTTTCTTAATTGGTTTGCGTCCTGTGTAGGTCACACTGAAAGACAAAAGAATGTCTACATTTTAGTAATGATATATTTCTGCAACAATGATGCAGTGTCTTCCTCTGTTAATTAAATATTTCCAGTAAGTGGGCTGTATATATTGCTTCCCCGCCCCCCAGGGTACAAAGCAGTTTTTGACATGTATCACTATAGAGACTAGAAATATTTGTACATTCCTCAGTTAGCAGCTTATCATTTGACAAAGTTAACAAGTTATACACTACAGGAATTGGGAACTAAAATGTCTCTATGTCAAATATGTGACTTCTCTATTTTTGCTTCCCAGTGCCCAAGAGCAGGTTTCACAAGATTCATAGACTTGACCTGCTCTGTCAGAACCATTTGTTGCCAAGAGCTATGGCATTATAAAAAATGTTGTACTAAATAAGTTGACTCTGTTCCCTTAGACCTGTGGTCACACACAGTGATTAAACCATTTGGCCGCCAAACCATAAGGAACCTCTTAGATTTTGTCAGCTGAAAAATCTTCCATCCAATATGAAAGAAAAGCAGAGAAAAGGAAAAGTCTACAGTGAGATGCTTGATTGTTCTTATTTTTTTATTTTTTTATGAAAAAGAAAGATCCCCTTGACAAATGGCCAACAATGATATCAGCAGAAGTATGTGCTTGTGGCAGTTTAATCTGTGGAGATCTTGCCTTTACAGCTTTCAGTTATAGCTGAAAAAATGTGCAATGAAGTTAATCAATTGTATTAAAATGAAATGACTGGGTGCAATCCCTATAGCTATTGAGATGCAAACAGTAAAGGAGAATATTTTTCTCCTATTCTTATAACATGAGCTTTAAGTCCTTGAATAGTTGCTGATTTTAAATTAATTCAGTTGAAATAAATGGCAGTAACATATTTGATTGGGTTGACATATTTTTTTTTTTAAATGGCTATTCTTGGGCAGTTAAAAAGCTATTTCCATTATTTTTGCCTATCGTTCATCCTTACAGAGGAACATATTCCACTGACTAGTGCAGCTTAAAAGGAACTATGGTTAAACTACGCCGTTATGATGAAAAAAAAAACAGACTTACTTTTGCTATCTATTAAAAAAATGGATAAATTTCATTTTTGTATGTTTTGTCCCAAAACTGTTGTATAGTCTTAAAATACTGTATGCTCATGTTAATTCTGCCTGAATTAGCGATATTAAAGAAAATGAAAGACAATAATCAGTAAGAGAAGCAGGCATAAACTCTGGTGCTAGTACTTAAGGGAATTGTTATCAGAGAAATGCATTAACAATTTACTTACCATACTAGCAGAGTTTTTCAAATAAATTGCTGAGAGTTATTAAATTGCATCAGACGAGATTGTTGTGCTAACTGTAGACAGATTGTTCTTCCATTCTGTTAAAACAGAATTATTTACTATCATCAATTGCTTTTAACTTATTGGATTCTGGGACTATTGTTCTCTACCCAGTTTTTACATGAATTGGAGGTACATATGAACATTAAAAACAAGCAAAGGAAGAAATGAAGTTCCATACTAGAGTCTCAAAGGAAACTGGACTATTTTTTCCATCCGTGAGGAAGAAGAGCAAAAAGTTTCATTTCTCATCCAAAATGTTTTGTTCTTCTTCCTCAAGGAAAAAAACAGTCCAGTTACCTTTAGGAAAAAAAACACCTTTGAGACAACTATGACCTGGATGATTGAGAATCTCCCCAGACATTCTGCATTACTAGAGCTGTAAAAAAAAAAAAAATCAGAAAGTAATTTCACTTAATTAAATTTCAACGTTTACCTTCAAAGCAAAGTGACAAAACCAAACATTTTCCTATTTTTAAAGGTCAGGGAATGATGAAAGATATACTTAGTTTTATCCAGTAAGTGTGACTTCTGGATAAGTAGATAGGTTTCAGATGATGGCCAGCAGCCATTATTATGGTGGACTGCCTCATCTCCACACAACTCTAGAGCTTGCTGCCATACCAAACTTCAATTTATTGTTATACTTCTGAACTAGTCCAGGGTGTCGCTAGCAAACTGCAATCATTTCAGAATCACACTTTCATATAAATAGATGTCTGATGTCATTAAATGGCAATCTTGAAAATAATAAATGTAATCAATATTTACATTACTTAATCCAGAAAGTCTTGTGTTCTCAAAATACATAACTATAAATGGACACATGAAGCTTGGGCATTCATTCTGAATAGAGTGATGCAAAGCTTTCATTTTGATAAAGCTTTTATCAAATTATCTCTGCAATATAGATCCACAACCTTAAACCAGGGGTGAAATCCAGCAGGTTCTGACAGATTCGGGAGAACCGGTAGCGGAAATTTTGAGCAGTTCGGAGAACCAGTAGCAGAAATTTTAAGTAGTTCAGAGAACCGGCAAATGCCACCTCTGGCTGGCCCCAGAGTGGGGTGGGAATGGGGATTTTGCAGAATCCTTCCCCTACCATGCCCACCAAGCCACACCACGCCCACCAAGCCACGCCCACAGAACCGGTAGTAAAAAAAATTGGATTTCACCACTGCCCAAAACCGCAAATTAAACCATGTACTGTATCTGCAAAGTGCTACATATCCTTTGGAAGCATTTCATAGATTTAATGACTTTTCTTTGGCCATTGTACGATATGGAAGCTTCGTGTCTATATATTGAGAATGTAGAGGGAATTTAGCAGTGTGTTAGATTCTTTGACATTGATGTGACCAGCTGGCCAATGAGATTTATTATCTATTATCAAAGCTCTTGTTTGGTGCTTTGGGTTTACTTTCTTCTCTTGGCTTTCAGATTTCAGCCACAGGCCTTGATGTCTCTCTCTCCCTCTCTCTCATGTAACGGAATGATATATTTATTGTTGATACAGCCAACACAATTAAGAGCTCAACTCAGCTCTTAGCACTTTGAATATATGCCCAAAGCAGTAAGCATTTTGGGGTCAGACCACACTGTTCAATTTTGCTTGAAGGGAGAAGGTTTAAATCTCCTGAAAATTAGTATTTTTGTGCCCAGCTACAATAGGTGCTGTCCTAAATATTTGTTGTTAGGAATAAGGAATGGCAAGACTACAAATGCCACCCATTCTGGCCCAACAACTTTTCTGTCATCCGAACTCTGTGCCAGCCTGCTTTTGCTGCTTCTGCTAATTAATAATATAGTATTACAATTAAGCCACAACTCTCATGATCCAATCTTGCCTATCTATGCTATCACCTTTCAAAATCTAAGGATCAAAAGGAACAGAATATTACCCCAAAGGTTTCAGTCATTGCTCTTTTAAGTCATGCCTAGGAAAGACTGGTCAGTGTGCTAATGTTTCTTGCTCAGTTTGCCATTTTGTCCAAAGCCACTGAAGGGAGGGAATCTTCTTAGGATGGTCCAAGTTTGTCAGCAAGTTCTGCTTACTCCAGTGATCAGATGCACCAAAGTTTACAGTAGTAGGTTGCAAGTGCAAGTTAGTGCTAATTCTTTGCAATCGTGCCATCTCTGAAATCTCAGAAAAGGAAGTGGAAAAGAAAGAGCATAATTGTTAAGAGTTTTGAAAGTTTTTTAACTTGGCATGGAGACCTTGCTGACCTTGTGTGACATAATGTAGTCTCTTCTAGACAATTTGAAGATTGCTGTGCTGCTTTTCTCTCATACCTGCTATCTCTGCATTAAAAGACATGCAGGGGGAATATTTCCAAAGTGTATTAAGGCAAATTCTTGAAGATATCCAGGTTAAATTAGCCAGGATTAATGTTCCCTAAAAAGAAGCTGCCATTTGTGCTATCTTCATCCCATTTTGATGAAAAATGAAGCAATGCAGGTGTTTCGATGTTATCTCATTTTAGCTTTTGAGTGAGTCTTTTTTTTTTATTGAAACTTGAATCAAACCGGTTTGCTCTTAACTCACAAATTAAAACAACTAGATCTTGATTCTCCAGTTTAAATCAAATAAGGAGTTCCTCTAAAGTCCTGAAGTTGATGTCTGAATGAAGACTAAAACTGGACACCTGGGAATGAAAAACTTGGAAATTATATGAAAAACGCTGCTATGAAGCCATAACCAAAAATTAGTTCAGGAAAAATTTAGAATGAGCACTTATGATACAGAGTGAAGTGGATCAAGATGATAGAATTTATATTGCATCTGACTACTTATTTCTGGTCCTGCTTCATAATATTTGGTTATATTAGCTTCCATTGGACTAATTTCGCTCTCTTTCTGGTTTGTTTGTATGTGATCATCATTTTAGCCATTGTCTATCCACTGCAGGATGAATGCTTCTTCCGCATATTTCCAACCAATATGGTCCTGAGTTTTCTTTTGCTAATTGGGCCTGCAATACTTGCTGATATCATGGATTCATATATACTTACACACACACATATACTTACACACACATATACATATACTTATCCACAGAGAGAGAGGTACACATGCAATTTTGAGGTTAACAACTTTAAGCAGAGCAGAAAAAAGGAGTAAGAAATAGTAAACTATTAAACAGTAGTAAACAGGCTCAGACTTAACCTAGACAAGACCGAGTGGCTGTGGGTATTGCCTCCTAAAGAATATGTTGATTGTCCATCCTTGGTTCTGGGGAGGGGGGAGAAATTGTCCTCCTCAGAACGGGCTCACAATTTGGGTGTCCTCCTAGACTCACAGCTAAGATTAGAGCAACATCTGACAGCTGTGGCTAGGGGGACCTTTGCACAGGTTCACCTGGTGTAGCAATTGTGACCCTACTTGGATCAGGAGGCTCTCCTCACAGTCACTCATGCCCTTGTCACCTCACAGTTAGATTATTGCAACACGCTCTACATGGGGCTACCCTTGAAAAGTGTTCGGAGACTACAGTTGGTCCAGAATGCAGCCGCGCGAGCTGTTGTGGGTGCACCTAGGTACACCCACATTACACCAATTCTCTGTGAGCTGCACTGGCTCCCTATTGGTCTCCGGTCACAATTCAAGGTGTTGGTTATTACCTTTAAAGCCCTACATGGCTCAGGGCCAGGTTATCTTCGAGACTGCCTTCTGCCACATAGCTCCCAGCAACCGGTAAGATCCCACAGAGTTGGTCTCCTCCAGGTCCCGTCAGCTAAACAATGCTGGCTGGCGGGCCCGCGGGGGAGGGCCTTCTCTGTGGCTGCCCCAGCTCTCTGGAACTAGTTACCTCCTGAGGTCTGGACCATCCCCACCCTATTGGCCTTTTGAAAAGCGGTGAAGACCTGGCTTTTCCGGAAGGCCTGGGGCCGTTGATCTCGCTTTTGTGATCTGGCGAGATCTGGCCATGAATGGCATGAATGAGTTTTTAATGTTTTTATTTTTTTTTTAATAATGATTTTTTAAAATGTATTGTGAGCCGCCCTGAGTCTTCGGAGAGGGGTGGCATATAAATTGAATGAAATTAAATGAATATTAAATGAAATGAAATTAAACTAAAGAAATTAAGGCCCAAGATAAGAAAATATAAAAAAGCCAAAAGAAAGTTCTACTATACTATCCTTCTAACCTTGCAAATTATCCTTGTTTCTATCATGTTCCTATACCTCATTCATATACTGCCCTTTATTTTTTGATCTTAATAGTCTTTTTCTTAACAGTTTCATTTAATTTTCATCCAGCCACAACTTTCTCAGTGATCCTCTTCCCCTCAACTTAGTTACTCTTCTTTCATATGCTTATTTTGTAGTCAGAGCTTTTTCATTCATTTATATGATCAAGCCACCTCAATGTATCGTTTTTGGTAGTAGTAACTCTCTGTTGTATTCAATTCACATTCATTAGATCCCTATAGTGTTGACTCTATCTCATCCTGTTTTATCACATCTGCTTTTTAAATGTCCCTTTCCCTTTGCATTCAAATTGCTATTATGTTTATCCTGATATTCCCAATGTCCAGCTTTACCTTGACAAACTGAACTTACATCAGGAATGCAAGGATAGCACAGCTTCTTGTGTATTACAGAAAAGCTAAGAAGTACTTCTGAACAAATTTCAGTAACTGTTGTGTATCAAATATAAGCTCTATTTATACTGCATTTTTTTTAATTCTTCCACATTTCTCCCACCTTGTCCATATAAGACATTAGAAGTGACTCTCTTTGAGACAGGAGGAGCAGTTTCCATAAATTTATTGTTTTGATGTCGACCAGATGTCAGGATCTTTGCTTTTGAATATGGAAGAACTAGTTCTTATACCTAAGATCACTTCCACATAGCCAACAATCAAATATTCATTTTTGTACAGACCCATTTTTTTCAACATTCATTCCTTACAACAGATCACATGCTACCAATTACATTTGTATCAGCATATGCATCTTAAAATTTCTCCATTCTCCTAACTTCAGTAAACATTCTATTATGATACACTAGCTGGACGCCTGTGCTTCGCTAAGAAACTATGTGCTCGGGCTTGATAAATTGACACCGCTTGATACTTAATATAGAATGTGTAACTCCGAAGCATCAGAGTGTGTTAATATAATGCAACTAGCGAAACAAAGGGGGAGGGGGAGTAGAATGTCCCAGCCTGCAGCATCCATCGGTATTCATCTGGCTAGCATTCTGTCAGTGTATGAGAGAGTTGAGAGGTGTTTGGAAACTCAAATAGTATTTGCTGTGTGAGCAAGAAGGAGACAGGAAGGAGGCTGGGCGTGGCTTAGCTCAACTGTTTTGTATTAAAGCTGCTTCCTGCTGTGAAAGTAAAACTGAAACTGAAACTCCTCTGCTTGTGTTTTCATTTGGAACAGATTTATTTTCAGGTGGAGTGGGGGAGTAGAACTCCTTAGCATCAAAGCGTGTTAATAATAATATGGGAAATAATAATGTTCTGATGGTCATTTCAAAAAATCTTTTCTTAGTGAGCACCTTGAAACCAAGAGAAACATACGTGGCAAATTTCAAGATTGTAGGTTTTACAGTTCTGGAGATTTCATGATTAATACGTGAGTGGTTTTCGCTTTTGTTTAATTACTTTAAAGCAGCGGTTCTCAACCTGGGGTCCCGATCTTTTTGGGGGTTGAACGGCCATTTCACAGGGGTTGCCAAAGCCCTCTCTCGTCCCCCCCCATGCCTTCACTCACCCTCACCCTCTGCCTCTGTTGGATCGCCAGTTGCCGTTCGCTTACCCCGCCCACTCCCAATCTATTGCTGCCTCCGGAGTCCCAGCGAGGGAAAAAACTTTAAATTCTTGCCATGGGACTTCAAAGAGCCGCCCTACTCTCAGCTGTTTTGCGGAGGGCTCTGTTGCTAGCTAGCTGCAAAGAGGTAAATTCCTGGAGCAGATTTTTTTTTTCCTAGCTATGCTGAAAAAGCGAAATTGCAATGTGACAAAATGAGGCAGAGAGATTTCTTTTTCTTTTTCCTCACCAAAAAAGGTAGGTGCAAAACTGCAAACAATGGGAAATTTAGGGCAAAAGAGGAGGTTCAAGATTTTAAAACACAAAAGAAAAAAGCTCTATTTAACTAGGGAATTGTAATAATTGAGATACTATTAATTGTATATTGTGTTGAAAGCAGAAATGGTTAAGTTGTGGTTTGGAGGAATATATGGGGGAAATTATTTGGTTTATTATTATTGGTAAATATAATTAATTGATTTGTAAGAAATTGGATTGCATGGAAATAATTGGAATATTCATGTTCATATTGATTAATATACAAAAAAGATAGTTATATAACTAATTGATTTATATTAAAATGTTGAATTTGTATTAAACAACTGTATTACATAATTACATAAATAACCAATGTGAGGATGGATATAAAAATAGATGACAATGCGAAGGGGTATAATATAGAATAGAAGGGAAAAATTGAATTTGATTAAGATTAGAGATGAGGATGAAGGGTAATATTGGTTTTTTTAAAAAATAGACGAGGAATAAATATGGTAAAAAGGAAATATAGAAATTGTAAATTTAATTGAAATGACTAAACACTGTGTTGGAAGAAATATCCTTCTGGGTTCTGCTCCAAGTGGGGAAAAAGACACTGGAAACATGGAGACTGCTTGGAAAGATGGTTTAATGGTGAATAGGATCGCATGGCTTGAGTTCCTGAACAGAAAAGGGGCAGATACAATAAATCCTCGGGTTTTTATGCTCCTTCTGGCTTTGCATTTCTTGGGGCCCTGAAAGAGTATCCTGATTGTTTGTCAGACTCCCAGGGGGTGGGGGTCTTAGCTAGCCTTGCTGACTGATGGTCACATGTGCTTCCCAGGTCACATGCTTCCCAGGTCACGTGTGGTGAGTTTCGGTTGCTAGATGGGGCCCATTGTGTTAGGTTCTGTTGATCTTTATATTTGTTTGGGGTTGGCTTTCTTCCCTTTCATCTTTTTTATTGTACAGCAATCTTTCTCCTCAAACCTACCACCCCTCTCTTTTCTTTCCTTCTTACTTTCTCTTCCCCCCTCTTCTTCTCCTCCCTACTTCCTCTTCCTTTCTCCTTCTCCTCTCTTCCTCCCTCTCTTACCCTCACTCCTACTCTAATTTCCCTTCCCTTCCTTCATCCCTCTCTATTGCTGTATCCTTTTATGCATATGGACTACTCAGAGGGCTGAAAAAGTTATTTTTGACTGGTCCTCACACTTTTGACCAGTCCTCGAACTTACGACTGTCCTCACAATTTACGTTTTTGCCCTAACTTGTCACCATGGTGAAGAGAAGCAGTTGTGAAATGAGTGACATGGTTGTTAAGAATGCTGCACGGGCATAAATGTGAGGATGGTCATAAGTGTGAGGACCAGTCAAAAGTGCGAGGACCTGTCAGAAATGTCAGCTAGCCACGCCCACCCAGTCACATGACCTCCAAGCCACACCCACAAAACAAACCACGCCCACAGAACCAGTAGTAAAAAAATTTAGAAACCACCCCTGGTTGGGGGTCACTACAACATGAGGAACTGTATTAAAGGGTCGTGGCATTAGGAAGGTTGGGAACCACTGCCCTATATACATAGCCATGGCCACCCGGTCACATGACCAGCTAGCCACGCCCACACAGGCACATGACCTCCAAGCCACGCCCATAAAACAAGCCACGCCCACAGAACCGGTAGTAAAAAAAATTAGAACCCACCCCTGGTTGGGGATCACCACAACATGAGGAACTGTATTAAAGGGTCGTGGCATTAGGAAGGTTGAGAACCACTGCTTTAAAGACCACACACTCAGCAGTGACTTTAAGCATCTAACAAGGATTAAAAACAAGTAAGAACAGGCTCTTAAAAAATTAATAAACAGTAAAAAAAAAAATGACCACACCAGGAAGGAAAAATAAAATCTACCACCCCATAATAACAGGTTTACATATTGCGATCAAACAATACATGTGGGAAAAGGCAGATTTTAATACCTTCTTAGAGAGGACAATAAGGATTTAATAATACTTGTTATATAAATTAACATGGCAGCTAGAATCATAGTCATTAAGAAGCTATCACCTATTTAGGATTAGCTGGAAAATTATCTCCAAACTCTGAAGATCACCTTGTTCTCTTCAATTTATCTTATCTGAATTTATCTGAGAAACTGCTTCAGGCACCTTCTTCCTCCTTCTCTTTTAGAAAGACTTCAGATCACAAAGCTCTTCACAATTCTCTCCTTTAAAATCCATCTAGCTCTATCTTCTTTCCACTGCAATGTTAAAAAAAAATCAAAATGGAATATCTTTAATTTACTTAGTGAGTAAAAAGATATTTACAAACATAGTAATACAAATAATAACACTATTATCCTTTATTTGCTTACTTCACATTAGCCTTGTGAACTTCAATGGAATTATTTTGGACTAAAGCACATAATGATTCATTTATCATTTCAGTGTGTGTAGGTCTTTGGTATGATTAGAAATTAGTCTTTTGGAACAACCAAGTCATTTTATTTTCCTATGTACATTAATATTTCTGCTTCAGTTCAATAATTGCTTGCCACTGTTCTGGTTCAGATTTCCAAAATCAATTCTGCAAGTATCAAATTTGCATATGATAAATAATATCAAAGATTTTGTTGCTGCTGCTGCTGTTATTGTTCCCTAGTGCGGATTATTAATGTGTCTTCTTCCAATTTTAAAATCACTCTTAGCTTCCTCCAAACAAGCTTCCTCCAATATATATTCAGAATATCAGTTGAATAAATAAGGAGGCAATAAACAGCCTTGTCTCATTCCTTTGCCAACTTAGAACCAGACTATTTTGCCATGTTCTGTCTATACTGTGTCTTCCTAACCTGTGTATAGGTTTTGCTTGAGGAGAATTAGTTGCTCTGAGATTCTCATTTTTCTAAGCATATTCCACAGTTTGACATGATCAGCATAATCCAAGAGTTTTCTAGAATTAACGAAGCACATACTGACTTTTTTTTTTGCGGGATGGGGGGGTGGGGTATTGTTTGATTTTTTTGGTTGCACATCAGCAATAATTTTGCTGATGTTCCTCAGCCTTTTCTAAAAGCAGCTTGAACATCTAGAATCTCTGTTTCCATGTAGGGCTCTAGAATGCATAAGATGATGCTAAATATTACTTTGCTGACATGTAAAATTAAGGACAATTGAAAACAGTTTGCATACTTTGATAAGGCCGCTTCCTTGGTATTGGTATGTAGACTGATCTCTTCCAATCATTGGCTATTCCAGATTTTTCTTCTGTTGATTTTGTGGGTATTTCATCAATTTCCAAACCTTCCAACTTGGAAATAACAGAAATGTTGTTCTAACTTCTTCTTCTAATACTAGAAGTTCTTCTAAATAGGGAATATCTTTTAAACTATGACATCTCTACTAATATAATTTCAGTATACTACTTTCATATTTGATCTTTGAAACAATCCTAATTTATTTCATGTCATCGATGTCTAAAATGTTAATTCATAATTGTTTCGGTTCATTTTTCACTGATTTGAATTTATCCAAAAGATCCTCAGCAATTCCTATGTAGTTTGTGGCAGGCCAATCTAACCTGAAAGGCCAATCATCCAGTACTATATCACCAATAATTTTATATTTTCTATCTATGTAGTTTTCTTGTTTTTTTAAAAAAGAAACAATTTACTACTGCCTTCTCTTACAGAGCCCAATTGTTGCATTTGCCATTGCCACTAAGGCAGGGGTGGGCAAATGTGGCCCTTTTACAACCTGTGGACTTCAACTCCCAGAATTCCTGAGACAGCCAAGCTTGACTCAGACTTCCATCCTTCCGACGTGGGTAAAATGAGGACCCAGATTGTTGGGGGCAATATGCTGACTCTGTAAACCGCTTAGAGAGGGCTGTAAGAGTACTATGAAGCAGTATATAAGTGCTATTGCTATATCACTGCTACCCAATATAGATGCCTACTTGCTTTAGCTGGGCAGCTGGGGTGACTTTCATAACTAGGGTGATCCTGCTGAGAATATATAGTCTTGCAATACATTCCTAGAGTTCTTTGCTTGCTTGTATACAGTATATTTATACAATATTCAATAAATGAACATTTTTTGAGGGTCTGTTAATGCACAAATATTAACATGCTATTTTTCCAACAGGTATTTATTACTTAATCATTTATTCCTAATATGTTCCACCATTTTAGCTGAAAGTTATTTTAGTGGAAATCAATCAAAGGCTGGGTTTTGACGCTCCTCTCTCCATGCCACTCCATCCCTCATGGTCATCTTCACATTTTGTTCATTAAGATGCACAGAGCAATTGTCTTGTATTTTCCTTTTTTCTGCTGAACATACTTACCTGGCTTGGGAACAGGAACCTTAAGGTTGTATAAAAACATAGATGATTTCTGCAGTCCAGTGACAGTGTTTGAATGCCTGTGGTTCGCCCATATTTCTTTCTCATTCAATTGATGGACTTTCTTTTTTGTGCATGTGTTGTACACAAGAGGAAAAGAATGTTTAATTATCAAGTAAATCCCATCACTTTTCAGTAATCCCCATCATCAAACATTAGAATCACTTTACAGGTGACATATAAAAGACCTTTTACACAGTGATCAAAATTTAGGAGACCCATATTGAAAATTCCCACTCAAATATTATTTTTCATTGGATGATTTTAAACAGGTTATTATATTTCACCCCATATTTTTATCATGAGCATAATATGATGGCATAAATTACAAATGAGCTCCAAGTGCAAAGTTCAAATGTAACAAACATATCTCAATTGCAAGTACTATATAGAAGGTGTGAAATATCCTACCATCTATGAATATATATTTTTTCTCTTAATGGATTGCATCTGAACCTTAAGTATATCTGTTGGTGTGAAGATTGGAAGATTTGAAATAAAATTATTAAGATCATAAGAGTGATTCATGCATGAATGTCCTTGATTCAATATCCTATTATTAGTCATCAGCTTATCATATAACTTTCAGCTGAATGAATGAATGGTCTCTGCTGAAAGTTCTTATGGCTGAGGTGTTGAAAAATAATATAAAGTCTTAATACTATCATGATTAATTGCAAGTCTGAAATTACTTATATCCATAGTTTGCAAACTAGATTGAACTAAAATGGATTAACATTAGAATTAATATTTTGTAGGCATCAAGTGTAGATGGGGAAGTTTCATATTCAAAAGGAGCATTGGGAACAGGAAAGAAAGCAGGTGCTTTTGTGAAGGACAGAAAAGTATATAACTCTGTAGCTCACTCCAGATCTCCTAAAAGTACAGTAGATTGGAAAGGATATACCTGTTATAACCTCACTGTAAAAATCCAGACAATCACTCGATGGGAACAACATTTTGCAGTGTTCTGTATTTCTTTGCTATCATCTACTGCTAATTGGATTTCTGCAACTCAAATGTGGTGGACCTAAGACAGGATAATTATATAGTTATTACCTATCAAAATTGTACTTCATAAAATCAAAAGCAATGTATTGTATATTAGAAAATGTAGCCCAATGGTAAATGACATATTAGAGGCTCCAGGCCTCTGCTGGTTAAACTGAAAAAAATATCCTAGAAGTTTGAAGAATTACTCTTAATGTGTGAAGTATATTGAGTGAGATAAAGTAATGATCATGCAGAGTTTGGGCTTCAGAAGAAACACAAAATAAAGCTAGGATTGCAACCCATGCAATCTCCAAATTAAAGGTGCTGGTTTTAACACTGTTTTCTTACTGACAAGGGATACGGTGGTTCAGTGACTAAGACACTGAGCTTGTCGATTGCATAATGGGGTGAGCTCCCATTACTTGTCCCAGCTTCTGCCAACCTAGCAGTACGAAAGCATGTAAAAAATGCAAGTAGAAAAATAGGGACCACCTTTGGTGGGAAGGTAACAATGCTCCCTGCACCTTTGGCATTTAATCATGCTGGCCATATGACCACGAAGATGTCTTTGGACAGTGCTGGCTCTTCGACTTTGAAACTGAGATGAGCACCGCCCCCTAGAGTCGGAAACGACTAGCATATATGTGTGACGGGAACCTTTACCTTTTACCTTTACCTTTTCTTACTGACAAAAGAGAATATTTGGAGTGCTGGGTTGAACTGTGGGGCTCTTGGTATTCTCTGAGCTTGGTGATTTTGTTGCAGACATTTCATTTCCAAACTAGGTAACATCATCAGTACTAGGAGAGAATGAGTTCTGTACTGATGGGTTGTTCTGTCAGTGTTGGTGGGACTGTTCTTGGTGATTCCTTGATTAAGCTGTTATTTACTGTTAACTTGTTTGTCTGCATTGGTAGTTCCTTGATTAACATATTGTTTACTTTATTGTTGAACTAGTGTTAATCATGTTGTTAATCTCTGTTTATGTTGATTGCTGATGAAGGGCTTTGGTCTTGTTTCCTTTTTGGCTTTTTGATTGTCTATTTTGAGTGGTATAGATGTTGTTTGTCACTATGTGCCTGTTGATGGCTAATTTGTCTAGCACCAGGCCTCCAGGAATTCTCTAGCATATTTGAACTTGGCTTGATCTAGAATGCTCACAGTTTCCCAATTGAAACCATGGTTGAGTCTGTTCATGTGTTGTGAAACTAAGGAATGTTTATGATGTTTCCTTACTTCCTGTTCCTTATTCAAACATCCCTGCTAGTTCTGCTTATTCTTTTTAAATCCTATACCTCTTATCCCATGGGAGAAAAGGAATATTTCATGATAATTCACTGACCATTTTTTTGTTCTGACTGCAAGCAACTCATAGGCATGTTTTCACCTTTAGTGTATTGTGTGTGTGTGTGTCTCTCTCTCTGTGTACATGTTTGGATAACAATTCAGAAGAAATCCATTCTCGTCTGGACTATTGTAACGCTCTCTACATGGGGCTCCCCTTGGGGTGCACCTGGAGGCTCCAACTGGTGCAGAATGCAGCCGCACGGGGGATTATGGGAGCGACATGGCGCTCCCATGTGACTCCTCTCCTGCGCGAGCTACATTGGCTTCCGGTGGACTTCCGGGTGCGCTTCAAGGTGTTGGTGATCACCTTTAAAGCGCTCCATGGTACTTACGGGACTGCTTTCTGCCACCAATTGCCTCCCACCGGCCAGTTCACTCCCACAGAGAGGGCCTCCTCAGGGTGCCGTCAGCCAGACAATGTCGGCTGGCGACCCCCAGGGGGAGAGCCTTCTCTGTGGTGGCACCTACCCTCTGGAACAATCTACCCCCAGAGATACGAGTGATCCCAGACCTCCGGACTTTTCGTCAGGCCCTTAAAACTTATTTTTTTCAGTTAGCCGGGCTGTCCTGATTTTATGATTGGTTTTAAAATTGATATTGATTTTAATTGAAATGTTTTAAATTATGGGCCAAATTTTATTTAATTATCTTTAAAATAATTATCTTTATTTAATTTTAACTTTTGTGTATGAATGTTTTATATTTGGCTGTTCACCGCCCTGAGTCCGAAAGGAGAAGGGCGGTATAGAAATCTGAAAAATAAATAAATAAAAAAATAAAATGTACTCTGATATTTCTTCTGAATGGTGCAAATATATTGAAATGATATTGCACAGAAAATTGCACAGAAATGGGAGCTTATTTCTTTCTCCAAGCCCTGCAATGTGTATAGTATATCTTGCTGAAATTTATAAATAATAATTGAGATTTGTTTTGCCAAGCAACATAAGGCAGTTACAGCTTACTTTCTCTCCCTCCCTCCCCCCCTCTCTCTCCTTTAATAAAACACTCTGGGATGGCAGTGGTGGATAGGCAGGACAAGTGCTGCACCTCTCTGCAATGTGGATGATGACCTGGTCAAGTGTCAGGCATATAAACAGAGGAAATGACATGCATTATTTCATTTAAATCCTTGAATGTATTCCTATGCTTAATTTCTAAGCATTTTTCCATTTCTCTTCATTTCTCAGATATAATAAGTCCCAAATCCCTAAACCTATATCATACAAAGAGAGTGAAGGAGTGAGAGAGCAAGAGAGCAAAAGAGATTGAGTTTTAAAAAGCTATACAAATTATAAGACTGTGTATGGAATAATAAAGTTGTTATAGGCTTGCTAGAGGTTTTTCAAAGTCATACTGAAGGAGATTTCCCCCTCCTTCCCCCCCCCCACTTTTTTTTTTTTTGTTCTTTTTAGACTAGTTTTGCAGCTAGTGAATTCCGACTAAATAGTACAAGGTATTACTGAATACATTCTGAAAAGAAAGTGAGACATGATAGCACATCATCGTTTTATACTAAAAATTCTTCTTTAAGTTCAAGGCTATTCTCTTAACTTTGCCATGAAAAATTTCAAAGGCTATACTTAATATAGCCCCTTAGGCAATGCAGAAACAATAAACATTTGAATGAAGCCTTGCCAAGGAGAGCAACTAGCCTTGATGCTGAGACAAGCATTTGACTTGTATGAAGTGCTCTTTAGAGCCATAACAGAAATTAACATATCCCTCCCATCTTTTGAGATAGCTTCTATGTCCTTTATAAATCAGAAAGAATAAATAAAGAGCTGGGTTGCACATCATTATAGGCCAACAAATGTTTTGCCTGTAGGCTTAGCATGCTGTATGAACCCAACTATTATGAAAAAAGCAAATCTCACACTTTGATGCATTGTGTTACCTAGAGCACATGTGTTGATCAGCACCTGGCTTCAGCAGACATCAAACAGATAGCATTCAAAAACCCATATCTATATATCTAGAAAGATAAGATGGAAAAGGAATGGGAATCAGTTATGGGCAAGAATAATATCCCAGAATTAAGAGAAAAGGTGTGACCCTGTATTCCACTGTAAAATAAAGCTATTTTCCAATTTCTTTAAGACTGAAAGTGCCTGCAGTGTAGAGGGCCCATGCTTAATAAGTGAGAAAAATGCTGGATGGAATAATAATAATAATAATAATAATAATAATAATAATAATAATAATAATAATAATAATTATTATTATTATTTTATTTCTATACCACCCTTCTCCCGAAGGACTCAGGGCGGTGTACAGCCTATTTAAAAACACAGACAAAACAACAGTATAAAATTTAAAATAATTAAATAGGTGGCTCAAATTTAAAACCCCAATAAATTTAAATACCCAATTTAAAACTATTGTGTTGATAGTCCGGCTTGGCGGAACAACAGGGTCTTCAATGCGCAGCGAAACGCCCGGAGGTCGGAGATCTTACGAATTTCCGGGGGCAGTTCATTCCATAGGGCTGGGGCTCCCACAGAGAAGGCCCTCCCCCTGGGTGTCGCCAGCCGACATAACTTGGCTGATGGCACCCTGAGGAGACCCTCTCTGTGGGAACGGACTGGTCGGTGGGAGGCTATTGGTGGCAGAAGACGGTCTCGAAGGTACCCGGGTCCTATGCCATGGAGCGCTTTAAAGGTGGTAACCAACACCTTGAATCGCACCCGGAAGACCACTGGGAGCCAGTGCAGCTCGCGCAGGAGGGGTGTCACATGGGCACAGCGGGACGCGCCCATAACCACCCGCGCGGCCGCATTCTGGACCAGTTGGAGCCTCCGAGTGCTCTTCAAGGGGAGCCCCATGTAGAGAGCATTGCAATAGTCCAACCGGGAGGTGACAAGGGCGTGAGTGACCGTGCGCAAGGCATCCCGATCCAGAAAGGGCTGCAACTGGCGAATCAGGCGGACCTGATAAAAGGCCCCCCTGGCCACGGCCGTCATGTGCTCTTCTAAAGACAGCCGTGTGTCCAGGAGGACACCCAGATTGCGAGCCCTCTCTGTGGGGGGCAAGGATTCACCCCCAATAGTCAGCGATGGCACCTGCTGACTATATCGGGGCGCCGGAAGCCACAGCCACTCGGTCTTGGAGGGGTTGAGTCTGAGCCTGTTCCTCCCCATCCAGGCCCGCACGGCCTCCAGGCAGCGGGACATCACATCAAGGGCATCGTTGGGGTGGTCTGGGGTGGAGATGTACCATCAGCGTACAGAGTATCATCAGCGTACAGATGGCACTTCACCCCAAAACCACGGATGATCTCACCCAGCGGCTTCACATAAATGTTGAACAGGAGAGGCGAGAGGACCGACCCTTGCGGCACTCCCCATGCGAGATGCCTCGAGGTCGACCTCTGCCCCCCTGCCAACACAAACTGCGAGCGGTCGGAGAGGAAGGAAGAGAACCACCGCAGAACGGTGCCCCCTATTCCTAACCCCCTCAACCGCTGCAGCATGATACCATGGTCGATGGTATCAAAAGCCGCTGAGAGGTCTAATAGGACTAGGACAGATGAACAACCCCTGTCCCGAGCCCTCCAGAGATCATCCACCAACGCGACCAATGCCGTTTCTGTGCTGTACCCCTGCCTGAAGCCCGACTGGTACGGGTCTAGATAGATAGCTTCATCCAGGTGCCGGGGAAGTTGTCGTGCCACCACGCTCTCAACAACCTTCGCCACAAAACGAAGGTTGGAGACTGGACGATAGTTGGCTAATTCAGCCGGGTCCAGGGAAGGCTTCTTGAGGAGGGGCCTCACTACCGCCTCTTTCAAGGTGGCAGGAAAGGCACCCTCACTCAAAGAAGCACCTATAATCCCCTGGAGCCAGCCTCGTGTAACCTCCCGGGAGGCCAGTACCAACCAGGAGGGACACGGGTCCAATAAACACGTGGCAGCACTAATCTTACCCAGAACCCTGTCCACATCCTCGGGAGCCACAGGATCAAACTCCTCCCAGATAACATTCTCAAGACCTGCCCCGGTCTCCTCCCGTGGACTCATCCAATCTGAGTCCAAGCCATCCCGAATCCGAGCGACTTTATCGTGCAGGAATTGCACAAAGTCCTCAGCACGACCCTGCAAGGGATCTTCCCGCACTCCCCCCCGAAGAAGGGAGTGGGTCACCCTAAACAGGGCGGCTGGGCGGTTCTCTGCAGATGCGATAAGAGCGGAAAAATGGTTAGACTTTGCCGCTTTTATCGCCACTAGGTAGGTCTTGATATAAGACCTCACCTGTGTCCGGTCGGAGTCGGATTGGCTAGTCCTCCAAATGCTCTCTAGGCGTCTTTTCCGACGCTTCATCTCTCTCAGCTCCTCAGAGAACCAAGGAGCTAATTGAGATCGGCATCGGGTCAGAGGCCGCAAAGGCACGACACGGTCCAAAGCTCCAGCGGCCGCCCTTTCCCAGGCGGCCACCAGCTCTTCAGTCGAGTCGTGTGTTAGTGTCTCAGGAAACGGCCCAAGCTCCGTCAGGAACCTTTCAGGATCCATCAGGCGCCTGGGACGGAACCATCTAGTCGGTTCCGTCTCCCTGCGGTGGGGGGAGGCGGTAGGAAAGTCTAGTTGAAGGAGTGAATGATCTGTCCATGACAAGGGTTTAATATCTAGGTCCCCTCTACCAAGATCATTCAACCACTGACCAGAGATAAAAATCAGGTCTAGAGTGTGACCCCCTATGTGAGTTGTTTGACCTTCTCATTGATATCACAAAAGACATTTCCACATTTGATTTAAATTGCTGCTCTTCTGGTAACTCCTTACAATACAATTATCTATATAAATAGCATAATTTTTATATATAGCTAATTATGAGTTTGTGTCTTCCTATAAAGAAAAAGTCAACAGGAGATGGACTTCTGGTATGGGAGTATGGTGCACAGTTTTGTCTTCTTATCTTACATTGCAGGTTAACTGCCATTTTTGTTAATAGACTTTAATATACAGTATGAGCATTATTATCTGCAGAGTGAGAGATAGAAAACCTCCATTTCTGTCTTTTGATTATTTTTTTCCATCTACTCCAGCAAGGATTACCTTCTGCAGCAAATGATCTTCATTTTGCTCTTCAAAGTAACTCAACATTAAAGCCAAACTCTAAGAGAGCTCTTATTTCTCTCCAATAAAATATACCAAAAGAATATGTTCCTCAGAACTCTGAGTGCCTTATTTTATGCTTAATTTGAATGCTCAGTGACTGAAAATAAATTGATCATATAATTACAAGTGAAAATGGTCCATTACTCTCATAATCTTCTATTATGGGAGCACTTGCTATGCTCTTGGGATAGCATTGCACTTAACAAGGCCATTCAGACAGTTCTGAAGAGGCTGATACCTGAGCAGGTGCATGTCATAAAACTCTTGCATCTTGATATATCAACAGAGAGCTGCATCCTTTTGAAATCAATGGCACAATCAATGGCAAGACAGTTTGCCTACTGTTATTTTGATTCAGCAATAAAGTTCTACAATAAATATATTGATTTGTTATGTTTGTACCATGTCCACCTCTAATAAACCCAAGTGGCATATATATATGGTTATCCCAAATTTTATTTCCGTAGCAAATCTATTTTGGGCTGAGGGAAAATGAAAAAGCCAGCACTATTCTAAGAGGTCAATTGCTGAGTAAAGAACTGATCTCACATGTAAGCAATACTCATCACACTACTCAAGGGAGCTTTTAAAAGTGCATTCTATGGAAATGTAAAGTCAGGTTGAAGCATGAGAAAATAGTGAAAACATAGGCTGAAGCATTCTCTCCATTGATTAAATGAGTACATATGCATGTGGACAAGGTGATACCTCCCAACTATACCAACTCAATCCAGTTTTTCAGTGGCTAACCAGATGCTTGCTTCTATCAACAAGCAGATCATAAGGGCAGAGCTGGACAAATCAATCTAAATTCAGATCATCAGTCTTTGTATTTCTTAAAGCAAAACCTGTCCCAATGTATTCTTTTGCAATTTCTTAAAGCATCATTTGTCCTGCATCACTAAACTGCAATCCAAGAACTGCCACTTTTTAATTTATAGGCAATATTCATTTGGAGGAGATCCACTGCACAGCTGTTGGTATGAGCAATGAAAATGGGATGGCAAATGTGAAGGCTACATTTGATACACTCCTGCCTTCTGAGTTCCACACTAGCTCAGCACTGAATCCTTATAAAATGACTGGCCAGATGTATGAGGGATTCACTGACAAATAGATGCAATTTCTCTGAGTAAGCCTTTTCTACAATCTAACAGCCCATCTTACAGTCTATCAATTGGAGGACTTTAATTCTTTGGGAGGGAGGTTGTGATATTCCTGCAAGGGTTTAGCAGAAACTGATATTTCACATCATTGTCAAATGCTGGCTTCCCCACCCCCATCATGGGATTGAGTGTTCTAGAGTTTTTAAAACTACTGGATTCCTGACATTCTACCAAAGCTCCCTTTCCTCCTTTCCTTACATCTTTGTATCTAGCCTTGTGCCTCATTCCTCTTCCCCAAGTCATGTGGAAAGGAATGTGAGGCAGTTCCCCAATGCACTCCTAAAGTGATATTGAATGTGATAAGTAGCACAGTTCTGATAATATTGAATACTTGGCTTTCTATTGTGCCTCATTTTAAGCAGGCTATTTTCCAAAATCACCCTGTAATAATTGCAGCATATTTATTAGACTATTATCTATTCCACAAACTAAATCACTCCAGTATGAAATCTTAATTCCACATAGTCACTGTCAGTATTTATTAAGCCTCACTGCCAAGGCAGAAGAGCATGGGGAAATTAGACTTTCTGATGACAGATTGTAGTGAGAACGTTGTAGCTATTTGCACAAAGTATTTGATTTATCATTTTATTGCTCATGGCTTTGGTTAAATTGTAGCTAAATTACTATTCACATACTTGAATATTCAGGATAAGGCTAGTGGGGATGTACATAAGAGGTCCTAAGGTTTTTGCATGAGAAAAGAAATTAAATGTAGTCACGCTCTTTGGTTCGCATATGTCATTGCACTAACTTTTGCACTAAGTCTTGCATAACTGTTTGAGATGCATGTTGTACTGCTCCTTGCATCAGATAATTAGATAAGATCTCAAGATGTTTGCTTATAGAAAGCCCTGTGAGAATATCTAAATTTGGCAAGATACATGCTAGCCAACAGTGCATGCAGAGTCTTACATGTGATCATGTGTAACATCCCAAGATTTATTATTCCAATTTATATAACTACTCATCTCAAATATATGACTCTGGGCAGCTCACAACAATTAAAAAAACAATATACAACATCAAAACAATATAATTTAAGAACAATAACAAGAGTATAAAAATCATATAAAAACCCAGTAATTTTATGCTAAATGTTTTTATGCAAAGTCTTCCAACAGCTCCAATTATTCACAGATCAGTTCCACCAACTGAATTTCTTCTCCTGGCATATCTCTGGGTATCACACATTGTCTATTTTATTATACACATTTCCATATACTATCTTTTTCCCCCTTCTTAACCATCTTATTTGTTGTTAGCTTCAATATAACATTTCTTCTTTCACTGGTAACATGGTTCTCTCACAGTGTGAATAGTTTGTAATTTCAGGTCCAAGTTAACCTCTGGACTACTTTTTTTTTTAATAATCTAAAGCTCTTACTGACTGCATTTGATAGTCTAAATTCCACCTCAAAAAACAACAACAACAACAAACCACCAGCCACCCAAAATTATATTTGCTGTCCCACATGATGCCAAAAGTTAAATTACTATTGATTTTACTTAAATTCTAGTCTTTTAAATAAGACTATTAGGATGGCAGGTCATGTGGAAATGGGTGTATACTAAACAGGTGAGGAAGAAACAGAATTAGTCTGGTGACAACGTTCCTAATTTTAACCCATTTTTTGATAGGTACCAATCTCACAGGAGCTTTTCTATTAGGTCAGCAAGGAGACAACCATTAGACCTGAGCCACCTGTGTGCAGGTCCACGGCTTCAGCTCCCAGTGTAACCACACCTGCTGTTTGGTCGCTTGCCCATCGCCACAGAACTTTGGAGGGTTACGACATTTGGCGGGATGTCAAGACTTGCACATGAATTGATTAAAGTGAGGGAGAGATGTGCATAGTCAGCCTCACTCTCTCTTCCCAGATTCCATCTTTCTCCAATGGCAGGACAAGAGTCGAGACAGTTGGAGATGGGCTGGGCATAATGGTTGACCAGGGTGTCTTTCATGTTCTGTCGTGCTCTTAGCATACCACGTCGCTTGCATAGACTGCCTTCATGACTGTTTTCCTATTCTAGTAAGTTTCATCTGCTCAATCCACTGGAATCAGTCTTTACATGCTCGGGATAGACAAGTTCCTATCTCACCAGAGGTAAATGACCTGATGGTTACCCTCAACGTGGTTTGGCCAACCTGTTGAAGCTGTTGCCCGGGGTGTGGCTGCTGCACATGCTACAGCTACTGGGAGCCACAGGTGAGAGCTGAATGACAGGTGGGAACCAAAGGTGGACAACCTGCCCTTAAAAGGAGATGACATGCCCCTACACCAAAGATGGTACCCCTCCCTGAACACCGCATACATACACCCCATTACTATATAACTAGAGAACAAAACATGTTCCCTTCTAAACCTGATGATGTTGCCTAGTCTGGTAATGAAATATCTGCAAGAAAGAAAAAAAAACAAGTTCAGAGAACACCATCACCTACATATATCCTTTTCTATTAGTGATTTTTTTAAAAAAAAAGACTGGAAATCTTCTATAGATTTTTTACTGAAAGAAAATAGAAACATCACATGTTGATCTGAAAATTAAGAATTTGATTCTTCAAAATCAAAAATCTAATTTTTAAGTGTCTGGTCTATGTTCTTTATTTCACTTATCCTGACTCCTTGAAGTCAACCAAAATATTTCTTTATAAGTGTTAGATGGGATTCTGATGTTCAAGTGATGGACAGACCAATCTCTAAAAAAGAATATGATTTATTCATATGAAGCATGCCATAGATCAAATGAAATGAATGGAAAATAATATTAGAGCTAAGTGCTTTTCACTGGCTAAGGATAAAGGCTTATTTTTGTATTTCATCTTAAGTAAGTGCAATTTACTGTAAATAAAATGAAATATATTTAATATGAAACTGAGATGATATATTTAATAATTTTATACTTTGATGTTTGAGAACTAGATTTAGCTTTGATTTTTATAAAATTGTGTGTGTGTGTGTGTGTGTGTGTTTTCAAAGATTTTCATGGGTAGAGGTATATTGGTGTATTTGGGTCTTTTCCCATGTAAGATTGAGTGTATCTTGGCGATGTTTTGATGAGGTCCCACTCATCATTTACAGGCTGGTGTCTTCAGCTTTGTGCTTGTGCTTTCATCGCACAAGCACGAAGCCGAAGACACCAGCCTGAAGATGATGAGTGGGACCTCGTCGAAACATTGCCAAGATACACTCAATCTTACACGGGAAAAGACCCAAATACACCAAAACTTGTGTGTGTGTGTGTGTGTGTGTGTGTGCATGCAAGTCTTGGTGTATTCGGGTCTTCTCTCATGTAAGATTGAGAGCACTTTGGCAACGTTTCGGCAGAATCTCATCTGACATCATCAGGTTTATGCAAGGGGTCTTTTGCAGCAACTGCCATTACTATTTCAAATCTGATTCTGGTAGTCTGCTTTGCTGGGATGGCCCCAGCTCTTCATTCTGATTGGTTGGGAGTCCCAGTCTGTGACTATTGGCTTGGCTTCGGGTGTATGGTCGCTTTTTCTCCACCAGGTGGCAGGGCTTCATCTTTGTGGCTGGCTGGAATGTGATTTGGCTGGAGGTCTCGGGGTGTGTGTGTCTGGCTTCTGGGGTATAGATTTTTCTGTCTGTGGCTGCTGGGACTTGTTTGTTGACAAGGGCTACTTTCCAGATGTCTGGTAGGCGGGAGGTATCATCACGTTCCAGCCAGATGAGATTCTACTGAGCTGGAGCTACAAAAAAAACCTTGGCTACGTAGGGAAAACCTGGCTAGAAGAAAAACATACATAGACCCTACGAAGAAGTAAGAAAATTGATATATATATATATATATATATATATATATATATATATATATATATATATATATATATATATATATATATATATATATATTGCAAAAGGAAGTATACAGAAAAAAAAATAGTTTTCCACAAGTTGAAACAAATATAACAATATTTAAGGCTAAATGTGTCTATGTGCATTAATTTATCTGATGGATCTGAAACCATTTTCTCTATGTCTCTTCAGTTTTAAGCTGATCAAAACCATTCATTTTAGGCCTTAATTAAATAACCTTAGAGGATGTGGAACCACAGGGAAGAAAAAAAAACTGTAATTATTTCTGAAGTTATTGATTTTACGCTAATGATCTTGAAAAGTACATATCCCCACATTTATATTTCCCACCTGGATAATGGGTAGTGGTTTGAAAATTTTATATCAAGCTTTTATTAAAACCACTTTGGACAGATTGGGTCAGATTTCAATATTTGAAGAGTTCAGGAAAAATATATTCTCTTAACATGAAATTTGGATAAAAATGTAAATGTCCTTTGACACAGTGTGGCTGAGTTCTTGTAGAACTGGATGTGTATTTGGCAATGTTGGCAAATGATATATAGAACCATGACAAGTGATTAAAAACAGTGGAGGTACTATATATAGTAAACAGCAAATATTTACAATAGATATTTACAAGACAATCCTAGTTTTTGCCTAGTGTCAGCTGTGTCAGCACAGCTACTCTTCATGGTTAGAACTGAGCTGCTTCTCCCATTTTCTTCCTCCATTTGCTGTAGGCCACACCCTTTTTGAGCCTGCCTAATGAACCATTTAGAAATGATACAACATTGTATTATTTCAGAATATAAAATTAAGGTAGTCTATTATGGATAAGGAATGGCACATAATGTGATATGTGAACTCAGGAAACTAATCAAAGAGAGAAGCTGGAATTAAGGAGAAACTTCCTAACAGTGAGAACAATTAACAAGTGGAACAGCTTGCCTTCAGCAGTTGAGGTTACTTCATTGTTGGAGGATTTTAAGAAGAGACTGGACAGCTACTTATCTCAAATTGCATAGGGGCTCCTGCTTGAGCAGGTGTTGGACTAAAAAACCTCCAAGGTCCCTCTCAGCTCTTCTGATTGATTGATTTGCTCAGCAGGTTGTTAGCTTATGCTGGTTAACTTGGCAAACTGTCAGTGATATGAATTCTATTCTTTTCACACAGAGCATTGTAATGAATTTATTTATTTATTTATTTATTTATTTATTTATTTATTTATTTATTTATTTATTATTCCAATTTAAATACCGCCTTTCTCCCGAGGGACTCAGGGCAGTGTACAGCCAAAAGTAAAAGCACACAAATATAAAATTTAAAAACGATTTAAAAGCATATTAAATAATTTGGCCCAGCTATTCCAATAAAACACCCGTATTAGAATTTTAAAAAGTTAAAAAGTTAAAAAAAATAGGCCAGCCCGGCTTGTTGAAATAAAAACGTTTTGAGGGCACGTCGAAAGGTGCGCAAGTCAGGAATCCTCCGTATCCCAGGGGGCAATTTGTTCCAGAGGGCAGGTGCCCCCACAGAAAAGGCTTGCCCCCTGTGGGTCGCCAGTCGACATTGTTTGACCGACGGCACCCGGAGAAGCCCCTCTCTGTGGGAGCATACTGGCCGGTGGGAGGCTATTGGTAGCAGCAGGTGGTCTTGTAAGTACCCAGGTCCTAAGCCATGGAGCGCTCTGAAGATGGTAACCAGCACCTTGAATCGCACCCAGAAGACCAACGGAAGCCAGTGCAGTTCACGTAACCAGTTGTAGCCTCCGGGTGCTCTTCAAGGGGAGCCCCATGTAGAGAGCATTACAGTAGTCCAGGCGGGAAGTAACGAGGGCATGAGTGACCGTATGCAAGGAATGTGCAAAAGAAATATTGTATGCATTCTGATACTGCAATATCAGTTATATACTTCCCCCTTGCCACCTCCCAGTCTTGGACACCTCTGCACCAGTGGTGGCTTGCTACTGGTCTGCCCCGGATTGGGTAAACTGGTAGCATTGGAGGCAGGAGGCTCTGCCCAAGCACCCGGATGCTTTTGCGCATGTGCAGAAATGTTGCACGTGCACAAGTGAACCAGTAGTGACAGGTTTTGAAACCTGCCCTTGCTCTGAACACTGACTTTGAAATCTGTAGGGAGAATAAGATACAATCCTACAGAATTTCCTGAGATAATTGCCACATGTCTAAGCATAAATCTTCCAGCAATATCTTTTGAAGATGGTCATAGAACATAATCACAACCACATTTAATTTAACTATTCTGTCAGAGTCAGTTGCCAGGATCAGGAAAATGAAATAGTTGCATTTTCTTTATTTCTTTTCAAAGAACATCAAAGATGGATCCAGAATAGTCATTTCATCCAAGAGTTTCTGGATCTGATTAGCCACCACATTCTGGAGCACCTTGTCCAAAAACGATGCCAATAACTGGTTTATATTTATTAAGATCTTCGGAGTCCACTTATTTCATCTTTCAGTGGGGCTGAGATCACTCTTTTTTTTTATAATCTTTATAAACCCTGAACCTAACTGCATTGCTTATAAATGTTACTGAATATTTACAAGGTGAATGAGATATCTTTACATCCTTTACTCTGGAATCTTCTTTTATTTTCATTTCTCTGGGACTGACACACTCATTCAGCATTTAGCTCAAGTTAACATGCCCTCTGCCACCTTCACTAATCATCACTGGAGATTACAAATGTCACTGGCTCCTTTTATACTTTGCCCTTCGTGGCTGGCTACTTTTAATTTGATCTAAAACATCTGCAAGAATGTGAAGGACAATTGCCGAGCACATCCATATTTCTTTACTTAAAGAGGAGTGATGTTTTTTAAAAAAAACATTCTCTACAATAACAATTCTTAAAATATTCTGAAATGCAGCCTAGTATGGAGATTCTGAATGTAATCCAAATTTCCTGAAGATATTTGAATGTAAATTGGACAGAAATCAATAATGAAATTTATAGAGAGAGACATGGAACCCGTGCATATTTTTGACTGAGAGCCTTATTAATTTTTGGCAGTAGAATCAGCAAAGATTTATCCGTTTAGTAATTGTTAAGGTGCCAAATTATATTTGTGGAGTCCTTGGTGCTCTCTAAGTTTTTTTGCTTGCAGTTATTTTATTATCCAACTAGATAATATTATCAATGTGGGGTTTGCTCCTGTTTATATATGGTAGCTTTCCCTGCCAGTGTGATGGATGTGTGTGATTTTTTTACTTCTAAGTTCAAGGGTTTTCTGATTTTTGTTTGTTTGTTTGTTTGTCTGTCTGTCTGTCTGTCTGTTTGTTTGCCTGGTGTTAATCCCTGATTATCAGGATGCATGTGGCTGGAGAGAATGTGTTCTGATCTTTTTGTCTCCATTTTAGCTTTTTTTATTGTCTCTTTTGAATGATGTGTAAATGTGATTAATATTTATTGATGTCTGACTTGTCTTTAACTTATATTTGCAATGCCATGCAAATATTGAGGATGTAGTTTGGTTGCATTAACATTACATAACAGAATAATTGCTTCAAAATTTAGAGGTATAGTCTTATTTTTGTATTTGACATAACATTTATTTTTATATTTTGTTGAAATTAGGAAGTGCATTGAAAATTTGGGGGCAAAGAGCAAAATTATTGTTTTCTTTCCTTATGTCAAGGAAAAATTAAAATAAACATGATGAAGTACATTTAATGAAGAAAATGCTATTGTGCTTTTGATGCTATTGGGCAATAGTAGTGGATGTGATCAATTTTGAGCCATCAAGTACTGTATTATCAACTCTTAGCAATCACATAGACTAATTTCTTCTAGGTTGTTCTATCCACAACCTGGTCCTTCAAATCTTCCACTAGTACACCCATTACCCTTGCTACTAGTTTTCCTCTTCTCTTTCTTTCCACCTTTCCCAGCATTATAGACATCTCCAGAGAATTAGATCTTCACATTATATGTACAATGTATGATAATTTCAGCCTAATCATTAGCGCCTTGAATGAGAACTCAGGGTTGATTTGCTCATTGATTCATTTGTTTGTTTACTACGCTAGCCATGATATTTCCAGGAGTCTTCTGATTCCATTTTTTTTTTCAAACTCCAACTTTTGTGTCTATAAAGAACACCACTGCCTGCAGGATACTGATTGATAGTTTTTTCACTATTGATAGAAGATCCTAAAAGATGCAAACTACCCACAACTTCAATATCTGTCAATCAAATCTTTTTTATGATCATAGAACAGCATAAGAGTGGAATACAAATGATTAATAACTGTAAAAGCTAGAAATTATAAAATACACAGTTAAAAAAAACAGGTTTAAAAGCTAGTATAAACAATTTTTAAAAATAATAAAATGCAGTAAATCATTAGGTAAATATGAAAAACATAAAAGTTAATATATAGCTAACTAAATCAGGATACAAAACATTCTAAACTAACAAGTTAAATATTTATTATGGCTAGTTTGAGGCACAGGTATCTGATGGATTTTAATCACTGATGCACAGAATATAGTAACATTGTATGTTATAGCAGGATTAGTATCAGGAATGGATCCAAAACAAATAGATAGATAAATACACAGTAAAAACATTTAAAAACGAAAATCTAAAAGTGCTAAAAGTATGTCTCAACATTTAAAAAAAAACCTGGGGTGATCTATATTTTTTATTCAGTATAATGCTATGGAAGTTATAACATCTAATTTTAAGAAATAATTAATTTAAAATGTACTAACAGGCGGAGATAATAGGAAAATCATATTTATAAAAGTATCTTAGGTTTGATATTAAAAGATATGTTAAAATTCACGCATAGGCAGAAGCTATTGACAGAATAACTGGCAGATAAATTATAATAAACATTCTAGAGAAATTGACAGGTTTTAACTTTTATTTGAATAGATAGCCAGGTATCTATTAACAATCAACATGCAAATTTGGATAGAAGCTTGCTTTTTGTATATTTTGTCAACATAAAATTAATAATAATAAATGCAAAGGATTCCAATGTACTTTTTTATTAAACAAAATATAAAATAAAAGAAGCAATTTATCCTCAGAGAGACATGATAAACAAGAAGCTGGTGAGAACCTTGGAGTATTTTGAAATATGCGTCTTCCTTCTTTTTTCAAAACTTCTTTCAAATCAACATTTATTTTAGAGACAGGAGTCATTGTTAGCTAAATATGACTTACACCAGCATGCTGGAAATACCTTATCTGCTACAACTTTCTAGCAAATTATCAAGAAAAGAATCAATAAAATGGTCCTAGACCTGCCTGATAGAGGAGCTCAGGTAATCAGATAGAGCACTGAGAAAAAGCAAAACTGATATTTATGCCACTTTCTCTATTTTGTAGTATTTTGAGATTAGTTTCTAGTAGAAGTATTTGAAGGCAGCCACTCTTTCTTTGGACAAAAGTTCAGGAAAAGGTAAGCATGAAACCAGTGTTTGAGCCCCAGAGAATGTGACAAAGTGAAACCTAGCCATGCCAAAACCTATCTAGGAAGTGTGATGTCACCATAAAGCCTGGAAAATATTATCCTCTGCTAGATGATGATCCCTCTCTTGGGCTTTTGACAGAATGGGCTATTGCTATTTCTTCAACAGCATTGGAAAGAAGCTGAGATCCTGAAGAGCCTTTGCCAGTCCTTCAACAGTAGAGTTGCTACTGTTACTCCTGTTACTCCTGAAGAGTAATTCAACACAGCATAATAGCAATAAATCAGCTACTCATATGAATCTGGGCATCAGTAGCTTGTCAGCCAACCCTCTTCTAGAGCTTGGCATCCCAAAGATCTCATAATACTGGCTGCCACCAGTATTGCCAGGATGCTCCATTCTGCTCTAGTACCTCTCCAACTCTGTGAGATAGAGATAACAAAAGTCTGTTCCAGGATGTGTCTGGATCTTATTATCAAATAGGAACATGCTGAAAGATGGCGAGGCATCCCAGTAACACCAATTTTGCAAAAGGGTTTTATCTTAAAAAACAAACAAACTATAAGGTATCAACCTGGAATAAATATTTGCTTCTCCCAAGACAGAAATTTCAAAGTTCTGAAAGAGGAGTCAAAAGGAATTGTATACATGAAAAGCAGCATTATAGACCCAAAAGGGTAATTATGCATGACACAGAAAAGATAATTTCTTCTTTTCCTACTGTTTATGTTTTGAGCTTGTGCATGCATGACAGTTTCCTTTTTAAAAACTAAAATCTCAATAGACGTGTATGAGGCACTTCAATATTTCATGGACCATTAGCTTTCTCTGTAGTTGGAGGCATAAAGCTGCTATATACAAATTAAGATCTGTGTAGCTTTAACCCATGAATTATGGATTCCAACAACTTTAGGATATGGTAAATATTTCGAAAGGAAGATGTACTTTGAAGATTGTAAGTGTATATCTCACAGGTTGTGTGTTTGTGCTATTTTTATTATATCAGGATGGGAAAGCCAGAGGGTTCCTTCTTCAGACTGAAAGAGCCTTTTTCCTCCAGTCAAAGGACTTTTTTCCCCAGTGAAAGTGGTAGAAAAATTAGACCAGCATGATATTATTCTTTCTAGTACATTGACCTTCATGATCACTTCAACAGTGGTAGTGCAATTTTAAATACTGTGGAAGCCAGATATCAGATATTTCATATTTCTGAAAATATGAGTAGATTATCATATCCAGGACTCCCCACCCCCACCCCACAATGCCTTTTTTAAATGTCTCACCTTGCACAAGGGAGATGCCAGTTGGTGGTCTCCTTTTTTTTCTTCAGAAATCTGCTAAACTGATTGTAATGGGAAATATTTCAAAATAAATTTTATTATGAGACAGTAATATTTTTTCTGAGAATTGATTAAATATTTTCTTGAAAGTATCAGATATAGATGGTTGGAAAAGGTATGAGAGTGGTTGATTTAATATTTCATAAATGAAAATATCTGCTATTGTTACTGTTATGTCCTTATAAGGACATCCGCCCGGATTGGCTGCCAGCCACCGGGCGGGAAAGTTTGAATCCCTGTCAGGGGGCGGTGCGTCTGCCGGAGCGAATATAAGGAGAGCTCCGGCAGTGCACGGCAGTCTTGTCTTGCTACTGTTGCTGTTTTAATAAAGTTACTATGTAAAGAGCTGGTCGCGTCTTCCATTCCTGCGCCGATCTAACACTGGCGACGAAGGACTAGAGAGAAGAGACGAACCTCGTGGCACCAAGCCAACAAGACCAAGACTCCGGCACCTGGAACCACAGTAGGCATTCCAAAGGCATGGCATCCGCTGAAGTCACTTTGCCAGCCCTTGCTCCTTTCCGCCCAGGGAAGGACAAGTGGAAATCCTACGTGGTCAAATTTCGGCAATACCTGAGAGGCAACAACATCAGGGACGCCGACGATGACCAAAAGAAGGGCATCTTCCTGGCCAACTGCGGGTCCGAAGTCCTCGACATGGCAATCGATCTCGTAGCACCACGAGACATCGAGGAAGTGCCATGGGCAGACCTGCTGCAGATCCTGGAAGACCACTATGCCCCAACGGGAACACCAGTGGCGAACCGTTTCACCTTCCATCAGAGGGATCAGAAGGAAGGTGAGACCATCAAAGAATTCGTGGCCGCCCTACGCCAGATCGCAGCCAGCTGTGAGTTTGACCACATGGACAACGCCATCGCTGACCGCGTGGTTTTCGGCATGAAGGACAGGGGCCTCCAAAAGAAATTGCTGAGCAGAAAGAAACTCGTGCTCAAGGATGTGGTGGAGGAAGCCACCGCATCCGAAATCTCGGAGAAAGCAGCTGCCGCAGTAAGCAGAGCAAAGGGAATCCACAAGATTCGCTCCACAGCGCAATCGTCAACAGAGGATTCCACAGCTGGATCCGAATCAGAGGGAGAATCCACCGTCCACAAGGTATCCAGACCCCCAAGGCGGGAAACCGCCCAACGGAACTACAAGGGGGAGCGCTGCACCAGCTGCAGAGGGGACCATGCCAGAGCAACCTGCAAGTGGAGAGATGCGACCTGCCGACGCTGCAACAGAAGGGGTCACATCGCCGAAGCTTGCAGAGCTGAGGAACCAGCCCCAGAGCCCTCCAGCCACCGTCCCTGCGAGAATCGGAAGGATTACCAGAGATCATCCAAACGGTCCTCTGGCCCTTCCAGACGCAGAGACGACGAATTCCCCCAGAGTGGAGCGGTCCACCAGACGACCATCGCACACACGACCTCAGACAATGCCACCAAGTTCCACGTGACCATCCACGTGGAGGGAGCACCCTGCAAAATGGAGGTAGACTCGGGCTCGGTCTACTCCATCATGGACTGGCAGCAGTTGAAGCGCCTGCAACCCAGCATCACCAAGCGAGAACTGAAGCCACTACACTCCAAGCTTGTCGACTTTGGGGGAAACCCCATCGGAGTGTTAGGAAGAGCCAACATCCGAGTCACCTACAAGCAGTTCGAAGGCAAGCTCCCCATCACCGTCATAAAGGACAGCCGACCGAACCTGCTAGGAGTGGAGTGGTTCAAGCCGCTGGGGCTTTCAATCGAAGGCATCAACCAAATTTGCAGGGACGAACTCGACAACCTCATCGAAGAGTTCAAGGAAGTCTTCGATGGTAAGCTGGGGAAATTTGTGGGGAGGCCAATCTCTTTCAATCTGGATAAGGGAGTCACCCCAATTAGGCTCAAGCCCCGCCGAGTCCCATTCGCCCTGCGGCCTAAAGTAGACGAACAGCTGGATAAGCTGATCGCCCAGGGCGTCCTGGAACCGATCGATCATGCCTCATGGGAGACCCCCATTGTGACCCCACTGAAGCATGATGGGTCTGTGCGCATCTGCGCCGACTACCGTTGTACCATCAACAAGGCGTTGGCACAGAGCGCATACCCAGTCCCAGTAGTGCAACACCTGCTGCACTCCCTGGGATCTGGCTCAATATTCGCTAAACTGGACCTGGCCCAGGCTTACCAGCAATTGCCAGTGGATGAAAAAACGGCGGAGGCACAAACAATTGTCACGCACAGGGGGGCATTCAAATGCAACCGCCTCCAATTTGGAGTCAGTGCTGCCCCCGGCATCTTCCAATCCATGATGGAACGCCTGCTCCAAGGCGTTCCAGGGGTGGTGCCTTACTTCGACGATGTGCTCATCTCCGGGGACTCAAGAGCCCAACTCCTTGAAAGGCTCAGGCTTGTCCTGCAGCGGTTCAAGGCCAAGGGTTTGAGAGTCAGGCGGGACAAGTGCATCATAGGAGTACAGGAAGTCGAGTTCCTGGGCTATCTCATTGATAGCACGGGCATCCACCCCACCAAATCAAAAGTGGAAGCAATCCATGAAGCGCCGAGCCCAAAAAACAAAACGGAGCTTCAGGCTTTCCTTGGGTTGCTCAACTTTTACGCCATCTTCTTGAAACAGAAAGCCACAGTTGCTGAGCCACTCCACCGCCTGCTGGGAAAATCGGCGTCCTGGAAGTGGGGCCAGGAAGAGGAAGCAGCGTTCCGGGCCATCAAAGGACTATTGACGTCCAAAAGCATCCTCATCCAATACAGCGAGACGCTCCCCATCAAGCTGACCTGTGACGCGTCGCCATACGGGGTGGGGGCAGTTCTCAGCCACGAGCTGCCCAACGGCACGGAAGCCCCCATCGCCTACTTCTCGAAAACCATGTCCGGTGCAGAGCGGAACTACAGTCAGCTGGACAAAGAAGCCCTGGCAATCGTGGCAGGAGTGAAGCGCTTCCACGAATACCTGTACGGAAGACGTTTCACCATAGTCACCGACCACAAGCCACTCCTGGGACTACTCGCAGGCGACCAACCCACCCCAACCTTCATGTCCCCGAGGATGACGAGATGGGCCATCTTCCTGGCCGGCTACTCCTATAGGCTCGTGCACCAGCCAGGCACAGCCATAGGAAATGCCGACGCACTCAGTAGATGCCCATCGAAGAACCCGGTGGAAGACCCAGCCCCCACGCTCCATCTATTCCACATAGATGACGACGCCAGCTGTCCAGTCTCCTCCGCAGATGTGGCCGCACACACCCAGAGAGATCCCACCCTCCGCCAAGTAAGGTCCTGGATCCTCAGGGGGTGGCCATCGGAACAGACGGAAGAGAGGTTCAGCCCGTTCACCAGGAAACAGAAGGAGCTGTCCACCATAAAGGGCTGTCTGCTATGGGGAGACAGGGTGCTGATTCCAAGCACTCTGCAACGGCAGACGCTAGAGACACTGCACAACGGGCACCCGGGCATCGTCCGCATGAAGGCCCTGGCACGGAGTTACGTCTGGTGGCCCTCACTGGACAGAGACATCGAACAATGGGTCTCCAGATGTGACCCGTGCCAAGAAGTCTGCCCCGTGCCACCGAAATCCGAAGTCACGAACTGGGAGACCCCCAGCAACCCCTGGTCGAGGGTCCACATCGACTTCGCGGGCCCGATGCAGGGGCGACACCTCCTCATCGTGGTAGATGCCTTCTCCAAGTGGCTCGAGGTGGTACCCATGGCATCTACCACAACAGAAGCGACGATCCGAGCCCTGCGCCGCCTGTTTGCCACACACGGACTACCGGACGTGCTGGTCTCGGACAACGGCCCCCAGCTCACATCCCTGGCCATGGAGTCCTTCCTGGCAGGACTGGGCATCCGCCATGCCCTCTCCGCTCCGTACAGGCCGGCCGGGAACGGACAAGCGGAACGGATGGTCCGGCTCACAAAGGAAGCCCTCACCAAGATGGGCCCGGGAGACTGGCAAGAACGCATCGACAACTTCCTCCTCACCCAGCACATCACGCCGCATGCCACCACCCACAAGAGCCCGGCCGAACTCCTCATGGGCAGAAGGTTGAGGTCACCCCTGGACCGGCTGCACCCCCAATACAGCCCGGAAGTGACCGCAACCGCCAGCCGGCCGCTTCGCGCCTTCAGCAAAGGAAATTCAGTTTTCGCGCTGAATTTCAACGACTCTCCTAAGTGGCTGAAAGGGAAGATTGCCAGCACAACCGGCCCCAAATCCTACACCGTCGAGTTGGAAGATGGACAGGTCGTGAGACGTCACATCGACCAACTCCGGAAAAGGTGGGGGGGAGCACACGAAAACCAGCCTGACGAGGGAGGCCTACAACACCCAGACGGGGTAGGCCTACAACACCACAGCGAGGTAGACCTACCATACCCAGACGAGGTAGGCCTACCACACCCCTACGAGGCAGAGCAACGCCATCCCGACGAGGTCGGCCCAGCACACTACCAGGCACTGTCACGTCGGCAGTGCAGCGAGGTAGACCGGGGCCAACCGCACGGGGGATGGCAACACCAACCCGGCCAGGTGGGCACCCGGCACAACAGGCCCAGGGACCCCCGACCCAGCCCGCAGGTAGACCAGGACCTGCCCAGAAGGGAAGCACTGCACCCTACCAGTGAAGGCAACCCATGGCAGCCCTACCAGGGAGACCTCAACGCAAGGCGAGTAGACCGGGGACCATCGCAGATGGGCACACCACAGCACATGGGCGAGGGTGACACACGACTCCCCGGCGAGAGGGACCCCCGCCCAACGAAAGAAACAACCCGGCAACAACAACCCAACCCAGACGACCCCAACCACCAACTGGCGGTAGACCAGGGACTAGGGGGAAGGGAAAGCCGACAACAACCCGGCCAGGGAGGTCTGCGCCACCCCGGCAGGGGAGACCTCCACCGACCCGAGGAGGTATCCCCACAACGACAACCCGACCAGGTCGACCACCACCAACCCGACGGGGAAGGCCAACACCTGCCCGGCCAAGGAGACCTGTGCCAACCCTGCAAGGTCGGACACCGCTACCCGAGCCAACACCACCCACAGCGGGCAGACCGGACCCAAGGGCACCGGCCCGAACCACCCTCCAGACCACAGCGGGCCGGGCCGCAGCAGAACCGCAGCCACCGGGAGACGGAGGAAGAGCAAGTGACAGCCGGTGTCTTACCGAGACTCAGACGCTCTTCCCGGGTCGGAACCGAACAGCACCGCCGAGGCGAAAGATCCACAGGCCAGGAGGAAGACCACCAGAACCAGCCATCCAAGGTCTGCGGTCCGGCCGGAGGCGCTGAGGGTGACCCCGCACACTCGCCAGCCGAACCGAGCCCGGTTCCGGGGAAGGATCCAGGAGCCACAGGAACCCCGTCCGTCCAGGGCGGGGACACGGGAGAAATGAGACTGCGCAGGTCAAGTAGGGTGCCTAGGCATCCTACGTACCTGCAGGACTACGTCATGTTTATTGACGAACACTGAACTTTTTTTCTTTGGACTAGGGGGGAGGAGTGTTATGTCCTTATAAGGACATCCGCCCGGATTGGCTGCCAGCCACCGGGCGGGAAAGTTTGAATCCCTGTCAGGGGGCGGTGCGTCTGCCGGAGCGAATATAAGGAGAGCTCCGGCAGCGCACAGCAGTCTTGTCTTGCTACTGTTGCTGTTTTAATAAAGTTACTATGTAAAGAGCTGGTCGCGTCTTCCATTCCTGCGCCGATCTAACAGTTACGTCATCAAAAATCCCCTTCTTGCTTTCTCTGCATCCATCCAACATTCTCCCTCCTGCCTATGAGGTCTTCCACATGGCTTGCTAACCACAGCAAGAAAATGCCTCATAAATTATTTCCGAAAGACATTACTGAATGATTTCCAGTTCTCTCCAATCTACCTTACACCAGCCTGCATTCATCTTTTTCTGGCTCAGTTTTAAAATTGTATTTTCCATCAGCTTCCATCACAAACCATGACATTTGGAGTGTCTGAAAGAAGTGATGGAAACCTCTTCTGCCCCAATTGGCTACCTAAGACTGCTCAAGGCCTAATCCCCAAAGACTGCGCTGCTTTATCTATGAGGGAAGACTAACAACATATTTCCCTTCTCTTGGACAATGGAGGTGGTTCTTTGGCCACCACCACTCCTTGATTTAATGTGGAGTGCATGGTGCAGAGTGTTGCTATTTTTCTGCCTCTACTTCACCAGGATCAGATCATTGACAACAGGAGACCCATTCCTTCTCTTTTCATTGGAGGCAGATTGAGTGGGGAGATAGCACTCTTGGCCACAAACAAGTGAAGTAGGAGAGTGAAGGAGTGAAGCAGGTCTGCTGTCAGTAATTTATTCCAAAGCAAGTACTTCTCACTCTGTCTTCCTTTTTTCCACCATTTTCCTTGCTGGTAGAACCTGTATTTTTCCACCTCACTGCAAAGACAGAACAGGGAGAGATGAAACAGTGCCTTTTAAAATGGCATACTTTTATGTCTCCTAATGGACTATACAAAAGCACTTTGGTGCTGCAGTTTGGATGTGCCCTCTGATGGGAAATCTGAGTTTATGCTGGGTAATCTGAATGAGATAATTCCAAATCGGAATTACCGATTCATCTTCTGCTTAGATTTGTCATGGTCTGCTTGTGGCAGTTGCTCTTATGACTTGAACTGCAGAAGAGTTGAAGGCAAGAAGCCAAGGATGGCCACCCCTTTGTCTACGTTTAGTCTGGGTTTGAGAGTTGACAAAATGGTAGCTGAGATAAGAGCCATTGTAGGATTTATCTGGTTGAATAGGCATGACAGAATTATTTTATTACATTTTGAAGATAGTTCCCATACTGCCATTGGCAAGTAACCAGCCATTCCAGGTTTTAAATATAGATGGCTTTTAAAAGGATTGTGTGGAAACATAGCTTTTCCCCCTCAGCTGAACAAAACAATGGAACTGACATCTAGTACAGTGAGAATGAGTGAAGGCTGCAAATGAACAGCCTCTGGGCCTTTCAGGGGTTTTAACCATACCAGCATGCTTGTAGGATTATAATAACTATCTTGTGTAGATAGTTGAACAATGTTGATAAAAATAGTGGCTGGTAAATGATGCATCCCTTCTTCTTGGAAATATTTATTATCCGCTCTTATAACATTGCTCTTACAATGTATGGGTAAAGGACTTTACGCCCTAAATAGATATGTAGATCAGCAAAATATCCAATCTCATAGGGCTTCTTCCAAAGATACCTATCAATTCTACTCTTGAAGGGAGCACACTTTTGATATTACTCATTTTATTCATTTACCTATTCTTTATTATAAAAACATTAAGACTCCCTCCCAACTATAAAACTCCCAGAGTGATTTATAATAAGATATAAATAGGTCCCAAGATTTATACATTAAAATAATATTAGGAGAAGAAGTTAACTCAGAAAATGCAATATTAAAAAATTGGCTATTGGGCCTATTAGTAAGGGGCTTATTAGCCTTATATCCTATAGCAGATGAGAAGTTATTCCTTGGCCAGAAAGTATCATGGCCAAGAAAGCTTATTTCAATGCCATGAAATGCATGGCAATGCAGAGAAGGGAAAAACACAAACCATATTATGAAGAACAGCTTTCCTGATGTTCATAGAAACTTTGAGGTCTGATAAAATTGACGGAATTATTTAAGGCACCATACTCATGCTTAAAATAGAGGTTTAATGAAACTCAAGCAGAAAATGGCTCCCTTAAATGCAACAAATTACACAAGGCAGATGTAGACATTTGGAATATGGTTTTTAGGTCTTAAGTAGAAACTAATAACATTCATTAATGTTCCACATATTTAAATTGTGGTTTACAATAAGGAGCACAATTGGGAAAGATGGGGGAGGATGTGTTATAAGAATTTTTTTTCATTATGCTTTCTAAAAAAAATCTATTTACTATTTTACTAGAAGATATTTTACTAGAAGAGTACTCAAATCCTCTGCTTGAAATAAAATTCCCTATACCACCAGGCTTGAAATTTTAGGCCTCATAGCTTCGAACTACACCCTCTAGGTTCCAACCTAAGCTTAGTTCATAAGATTATTTACCAAAACGTCCTACCTGTTAATGACTACTTTAATTTCAACCGCAATAATTGAATAATTGATTCAAACATTGAATCAATAGATTCAAACTCAATGTAATTTGCTCTAATTTTGATTGTGGGAAATATGACTTCTGCAATAGAGTAGTAAATGTCTGGAACACTCTACCTGATCCTGTTGTTAGTCTCTCTAAACCCCATACCTTTTATCTTAAACTGTCTACTGTAGACCTTTCATGTTTTTTAAGAGGTCCCTAAGGGGACCTGTATAAGTGCACCAGCGGGCCTTCCGTCCCTGTCCTACTGTTCCCATTTATATGTACTCATTTTATGTGTTTATGGCTATGTTTTGCTTATGTATTTCCTTTTATTTGTGCCAAAAAATTTTCATGTGTCCATGTCTATGTCTATACTGTTATTTGTTTTCTTGTATTTGTTGACAAACAAACAAACAAACACATTTTTAAAAATCTATGTTTATATCATTTCATTCTACTATTTCTTTCTTTTGTATTCTCTCATTTTAACAATAAAAGGAGTATACATATAAAAGAAAATAGATTGGAGGTTTCATGCTTAACAGTTGTAGTATTCTGCAGGCTGCAACACAAAAAAGACGCTAATTGTCCCTCTATTTAATATTATCTAATATTCCTTGAAATGAAATTGTTAGGACTGAGCCTTGTGTCCACTGCATACAAGTACAGAGGCACATGATCTTTATTGAGGATGTATAAGAATGTCACCATGAATTGTACTGGGAGTGGATTTGAGGTGAACTAGGGAGGAATATATCAAGCCCGAATGAAGTCCAGCTACCAATTCATCTTGCAAAAATATTTAAATCAACTTTTGAAAATATGTGATATAGGATCTGAACATTTTTTCATCAAAAACAAAACAAGTGTGGAAATTTCCCCCCTCATTGCAGCACTTCTTAAAAAGACTATGTAGTACAATATTGTGTGGTTATAAAATTACTACAGGACACAGCACAAATATACATATACATACGTATGTATACATACCAGTGGTGGGATTCAATTCAATTTTTTTTTACTACCAGTTCTGTAGGCGTGGCTTGGTGGGCATGGCAGGGGAAGGATACTGCAAAATATCCATTCCAACCCCACTCCAGGGGAAGGTTACTCCAAAATCCCCATTTCCTCCTGATCAGTTGGGACTCGGGAGGCAGAGAATAGATGGGGGTGGGGCCAGTCAGAGGTGGTATTTACCGGTTCTCCGAACTACTCAAAATTTCCACTACTGGTTCTCCAGAACTGGTCAGAACCTGCTGAATACCACCTCTGGTACGTATGTACATTTGTATGTACTTATATTTGGTGTGAATGTTGCTAGGAAAAGAGACAGAAAAACCAAGATTCCATCATTTCCATATATTTTCAAATATATATAATATATTCAAATATATAAATAAATCTCTTCTTCTATGTGAATTTAGGCCTAAATACTTCATTAAAATCTCAGATTTAAATAGTACAAATCTGTACAAAATTAGTACTCTGTACATCTGGTTCTGTACAAGAGAGGACAATGGGGAAAAATCTGTCACACATGCACCATTTGAGTCATAGATTCATAGGGCTGGAAGGGACTTTGGAAATGTTCTAGTCCAATTCAACACCCACCCCCCAAGGGTGGAGACCATATTCTATCCCAGACAAACAGTTGCCCAATCTTTTCTTGAAGACCTCCAGCGATGGAGCACCCACAATTCTGGGAGACAAGCTGTTCCATTGATTAATTGTCTCACTATCAAGAAATTCCTCCTTAGTTCCTGATCTGATCTCTCTTTAACAAGTTTCCAGTCATTGCTTCTTGTCCTGTCCTCAGATGCTTTGGAAATAAGTCAGCTCCCTCTTCTCTATGACTGTCCCTCAAATATGGAAGACAGCTATCATATCACCCTTAATCTTTTTCTTCCTTGGGCTAGACATAAGTAGTTTCCATACTTTTTCATCATTTATTTATTTATTTATTTATTCATTCATTCATTCATTCATTCATTCATTCATTCATTCATTACAATAAAGAATTCCTCAGAAGAAAAATAATATAAGCATAACAAATCAAAAATATAATTCACCATCCATGAAAAAACAGACACAGAGAAAAGCAAAAGACTCTAAACCCTTAAGCAGAAAAGATGCCTTAGCTAGTTGCTTTGAATGACTTTTTGCATTTATGTTCCAGCAATTTAGTTCAGGAAGGTGATAGCTGACAGGAATTCAATATTTCACCGTAGTAGACAGACTCTCCTATATTGAATGGATCAATACCTTGATTAAATGCTGTGGGTGCATGCCAGTTGGGGTGATCAAACCTTTATGCTACTATTGATGTTCTCCTGCAAACCATTGAGCCTTTGGTCAACAAAACCAAGCAACATACTGTAGTGCTACAATTATGTAGTAGGTTGCATATTTGGTAAAAGATTCAGTATCCCTCATTACATCTAGAAACTCTAGTGTGGCTGACTTCAAATGGAATTCTCCAGTGGCTTCACAAAATCACTTAGGTAGTTCAGGACAATTTGGCTTAACATCTAGCTGAAAAGGTCTAGTTTCAAATGCATGTGCCTGGCCTTAAAACAGCTTAGCTGGAAGATGAAAATCTGGTGTATGTATATATTGTATATCTGCTCATGTTAACAATATTTATATGATTACATAGTTGTTTAATTTCTAGGATTATGATTATGATAAATTTCTATTGGCCACTTTCATAATCCTCTCACTGAGAAGAAACTGGAAATTTTCACATTTACCTAGATTAGTTCTGGCTAGAACTAATAAGAATTTGGAAGCATAGAATAAATAAATTCCTGTTTACTTTTCATATTTTCTATTCTGGGAACTCTCTTCAGGTAAAAGGTACTGTATGAGTGTTTATATTATCCATTCCTAAAATCTGACTTAGAAGTCTTGTTCAGAATCAGAAAGCAGGATTTATTGCATTGTGAAATACAGAAGGGAGGTAGGGAGGAAGGAAGGAAGGAAAAGGAATATGTGAAATACTTAAGAGTGACACAGAAGGGCTGTAAAAAGTTCCCATTTAATGAAAAAATATTAAAAGAGAGATTCAACACCAAATAGAATGATTAGAAAGTAGATGTAAACAAAGGTAATTTTCACAAGTACTGAAAAGATGCTTGAAACAATGAATTGGCTATAGTTGACAAAAATGTATCTTACGGATTACTTATTGCAAAAATGATGATAGAAGAAAAATATTGTATAATATGTACAGAGAGAAAAAGATAAATACACAAAATGTAGAAAGCAAGGAATGTTTCAGATTCCAACAGGCGGGGAAAATGCAGAATGATTTTGATGGAAACATACTTTGGAAGTTGATGAAGAGAGAATTAAGTATGTCTGAAAAAAATTAGGAGAATTTCACTTGAAAGGGTATGAGAGAGGATAATGAGCAAAATTTAGAATGGAAATGGGCAAAGATAGGTTGTTGTTGTTTTTGCTTTTCAACAAGTTATTGAGATATGTATAATATGAACAGGAAAAAAGCAAGATTCCACATGTTTGCTGATTTAGAGAAAGTGATAATTGTGGTATATAATAGAATCATTTTTTATCCAACTTGTTATATGGAAACAAGAATTTGGTCCAAGAAATCTAAGTTGAAGATGGTGGGGAAAAGGCACTTAAAAAGTGACATTTGCTAAAACAAGTAGGAAAACAGGATTGAATAACTACTGAATAAAAATGGGTTGAATGCATGAGGGGGACACCAGTATGAAAAATGGACATTGAGATGATTTGTTTATATAGATAGATAGAATAAGTCTCAAATTACAAAACAATTATGTCTGTGGGAGGAGCGATAGGGAGGAAGGGGAAAACCAAGAAAAGTCTGGTTGAGGAGAATTAATGAAAATCAGAAAAACAGAATAATGAGAAATTAAATGAACAAAATGCAGTGTATTAAATACAACATGGACAGGTGGAATTATGGAATGTGGAAGTATGGTTTCTATGCTTATAAAAGCATAGAAAGTAGTTGCTGAAGTACTTTTAGAAATTGCTTCTTCTCTTTTCTTCTCTTGTCCTTTAATTCTTTTGGTTTCCTGTTTATTACTTCTGTTCTGTGTTTTATATAACATTGAATGCTCCAAAAGATCTGTAATGAACATTACAGTAATACTGTAAGGTGGAGCAGTGGTTAGAATGCAGTACTGCAGACTAATTCACTGCTCACTCCAGGAGTTCAATTCTGAGTGGCTCAGAATCAGCCTCCCATCCTTCCAAGGTTGGTAAAATGGAGACCCAGATTGTTGGGGGCAATATGCTGACTTTGTAAACCACTTAAAGAGGGCTGTAAAGCACTGTGGTATATAAGTCTAAATGCTGTTGCTATTGTTATATGCACGTGCTGGAGTTACCTACAATAACTTCCTCCTTTTTCAAATGTGCATACTCACTTGCATTCCATATCAAAATATCCTTCAGCCATCATTTTGTATAGAGTTTTTCCCCTTCATTAAATTTCCTCAATGATTCCAAATACCAGCTCAAATTCCCAAGTTCATCTTCTGATCACAATGTAAAAAAGGTTGCGGAATGGGGAATGAGGAAAAAATGAGTACCACAAGCACACTTACTTCATGACATTGCAAGCAAACTAATAAATATAATCCTTACTATCGTTATTCTCAAAAAAAATTTTAGTGACAGAATATATAACACTCAGGCAATAATGCTTTATTGAAGGAATTAAACCACTTGTCAGAAGGACCAATGCAAAAGATGGCTTCCAGGCCTATAAAGTAGATGGGTGAATCTAAGTTATGTAAAGCCGCTGGGTGAGTTCATCCGTGGCTTTGGGGTGGAGTTCCATCAGTACGCTGATGACACCCAGCTGTACATCTCCACCCCAGGCCACCCCAACAATGCCCTTAAAGTGATGTCCCAGTGCCTGGAGGCCGTGCGGGCCTGGATGGGGAGAAACAGGCTCCGACCCCTCCAAGACCGAGTGGCTGTGGCTTCCGGCGTCCTGATATAGCCAGCTGATGCCATCACTGGCTATTGGGGGTGAATCACTCGCCCCCATGGAGAGGGCTCGTAACTTGGGCGTCCTCCTGGACGCACGGCTGTCTTTAGAAGATCATTTGATGACCGTGGCCAGGGGGGCTTTTTATCAGGTCTGCCTGATACGCAGTTGCGCCCCTTTCTAGATCGGGACTCCCTACGCACAGTCACTCAGGCACTCGTCACTTCCCGCCTGGACTACTGCAACGCTCTCTACATGGGGCTCCCCCTGGGGTGCACCCGGAGGCTCCAGCTGATCCAGAACGTGGCCGCGCGGGGGATTATGGGGGCGACGAGGTGCTCCCATGTGACACCTCTCCTGCGCGAGCTGCACTGGCTCCCGGTGGTCTTCCGGGTGTGCTTCAAGGTGTTGGTGACCACCTTTGAAGCACTCCATGGCTTAGGGCCGGGGTACTTACGAGACCGCCTTCTGCCACCAATAGCCTCCCACCGGCCAGTACGCTCGCACAGAGAGGGCCTCCTCAGGGTGCTGTTGCCAGACAATGTCGGCTGGCGACCCCCAGGGGGAGAGCCTTCTCTGTGGCAGCGCCCACCCTCTGGAACAACCTGCCCCCAGAGATATGTACAATAACAGACCTCTTCTGTTTGTCTTCTGTGTGTCTCTTCTTCAGAATTTAATACATATTTTTCTATTTCCCCTTGTAAAAGATTGCACAAAAGCTGATATATATGTTTGTGTTTGCTTCCTAATATAGACATCAAATATTTAATTTGTGTAAGCATTTTTTATAAAACAACACATTTGAAGTTTTATTTTATATACATTTTCTATACAGTTTATATACAGTTTTTACTTTTTATATACATTTTCCTATCCATATTCTGCCAATCTGTTTAAATGTTTCTCTGTTTGTATCCTCAAATTAGTTCAAAGGGTGTGTTATACCACAACAAATTTTGAATCAAAGTATCTAAACTCCACTAACTTAAGGTATGTGTAAAAAATCTGGGGCCCATTACTTTTGTAGAATTGAAATTTTCATGATGTACAGGTGGCCGGTTTTGCTTGCAAAGTTGTGGCTATTGTAGTTTCTTGGCAACCACATTACTGTGATTTCCGACACTCTCTGCCAGCTTCCCAGAAGCAAAATCAATAGGGAAGCCAGCAGGAAGTGAGTAGTCCCCCACACTTATGACTGTTGCAGCATCCCTATGGTCATGTGATCAAAATAAGAGCCTTGGTAGTACAGGGGTTTAAGGCACCCTGTTATTAAGCTGGTTATTAAGACCAGCTGCCTGCAATTACTGCAGGGTTCGAATCTCGCCAAGGCTCAAGGTTGACTCAGCCTTCCATCCTTTCTAAGGTAGGTGAAATGAGGACCCAGTTGTGGGGGCAATAAGCTGACTTTGTATAAATATACAAAAGGATGAAGGCTATTGCTGAGCACATTGTAAGCCGCCCTGAGTCTTCGGAGAAGGGCGGCATATAAATCAAATTAAAAAAAAAATTCAGATACTTGTAGGACTTCCGGTTTGACGGAAGGTTTGACTTCCGGTTTGTTGCAGTGAGACAGCTGGGGAAATAACAGGCTCTGTTGAGTCCCAGGAAAAACCCGACTGCCGAACCGCCACTGATGCGTCTTCAGACCAGAACTGTCCTGCAGGGATGGGGTAGGAAGAGAGGCACCTGGGATGACCAAGAGGAACAGGCAAGTTCCTCGGAGGTTGGAGGGAACTCTCTGTGAGTCGGCGGTGGGGTGCGGCAGCCATGGCAGCTGCCATGAAGCTGGGACAAACCGAATTAAGAGATGTGCAGGAGGAAAGTGAAAAAAAATGAAGCTCTTTGAAGTCAGGTGAGTGACACCAAACTAGGCTGGAAACAAAGCTTGAGCAAAAATTGTTATTTGTAAGACCCCTAGCCTTAAAACAGCGGCTGTGGATTTGAGGGGCATAGAAGATTTTGAAAAGTGACTTTAGAAGGAAAAGACCTGCAAGGAAAATTACTTTGGTATTGAATTAATTGGAACAACTAAACATTGAGGCATGTTAAAAAGCCTGGAAAGAACTTTTTAAATTAGAATTGGACTTGGAAAAAAGAAAAAAGAAAAAGGGACTTAATACTTTTAAAACTCAAAAGAAGAAGAGAGTTAAATTGGACTGTTATATAACCACAACAAAATGGAGACTGGTGTGACTAAGGGAAAGTGTGGATTGCAGAGTAACACCTTCCACTTTAAAAAGAAACACTGTAACTTGTGTTTGTTTTGGAGCATTGTGAAATTACTGATAATAACCATGAGAGGTTGGTGGTGGAGGTTTCTTCTTTGTCTAGATAGCTTTTTTGGTGGAAAGAAAGAGGAAATACAACGGAACTTTTATAATTGATATTAATTGGCGCAGAAACAAAAGAAGTCAAATGGCGCAGGAACAAAAGAAGGAAAGCTGATGTACTTTGCAGGGAAATAGAAGTAACAAAAAGAACTAAAATGATATATGAAGAATTAATTTTGGGAACATTGAATTCAAAATGGATTATAAATTAATATACAAGGAAATGAAGAATTAAAATATACACAGCTGGAAAGAAGAATATAAAAATAGTTTTGAGTAAAAAATGAAGCTGTATTGTTTAGATGAGTATTAATTATAAAAGGAGGTGTTTAGAGATATGTAAGGATGGAAAATAAAATAATGTGATTAAAATAGAAAAATGAAGTAAAGATGGATAGTATTGATAGAAAGGAGTTTCCTATAGATGATTAAGAATGTATATGAATATGAGAAGAATCCAAGAAATTGTATTGATTTATAAGTGGATATGTTTGATATAAGAATTAAGCCTCAATGTTAAATTGTAAACAAAGCTGAGAATAATAATAAGATTAAATATACAGAACTAATGTATAGAGATGGAGATGTGTATACTGGGTAACATAAAGTTGAATATGCTGGGAAACAGCCAAATAGTATGAATATGCTGGGAAACAGCCAAAACAATAGATATGCTGGGAAACAGCCAAACAATAACTGATTATGCTGGAAAACAGCCAAAATGAATAGAGGATTATGCTGGGAAACAGCCAAATAATAACTGAATATGCTGGAAAACAGCCAAAAGAAAATGACTAAGGGATAGTTAAATTAAATATGATTTAAGTTAGAATTGATAGTAATAATAAAATGATTATGTTGGGATTAGCATCAAAATAAAGATGACTATGTTGATATGAATAACAAAATGAAGATGATAAGATTGTAATAATGAAATGATTCTGTGTATAATGAAGAGTATAATGTGTGATAAACTTAAGAAATATAGGTGTTAGGTTCTTTTTACAGATGCGGGCAGATGGCAGTTGAAGACATTACAGACACTGTTGGACGAAGGGATTAACTTAACTTGGTTACAATATAATCAACTACAATTGAGATGGAAAGAGGACCAAAAAACTGGTATTATGTTGCATGAGGAAGAATTGGTTAGACACATAAAAGAGAAAGGTCCAATGCATATTAAAAGGCTTTATAATGTTTTGTTAGAAAGGGATTCAGAAACTGAATTGGTTAAAGATTGTATGATTAAGTGGGCACAAAATTTTGAGGAACCAGTGATGTTGGAAACATGGGAAAAAATTTGGGTTCAGAATGTTAAATTCACACAGTCGCAGAATTTGAGGGAAAATTTCTATAAAATGTTTTATAGATGGCATTTAGACCCAAAAAAATTGTCGTGTATGTACCCTAATGTTCAGCCAAAATGTTGGAGATGTGATTGTTTAGATGCTACATATTATCACGTTTGGTGGACTTGTAGGAAAGTTAAGGCTTTTTGGATAAAAATTTGGTGGGTCATGCAGAATGTTTTGAAGAAAAAAAATTCAATTTTCTCCACAATTGTTTTTATTGGGTATAGTTAAGGGTTTTACATTGGGTGAAACAAAATTGATATTGTACATGATAACAGCAGCGGGATTGTTGATAGGTAAATACTGGAAGAATGAAGCTTTGCCCACTATTGAAGAATGGATTTTGAAGATGACCAGTTTTGCAGAGATGGCGAAGATTTCAGCATATTTAAAAGACTGTTCAAAAGAGACTTATGAATGGGAATGGAAAAAGTGGATAGATTATGTTCAGAACAAATATCAAACTAGGAAATATCAAATAGCTTTTATCTGAAAATGTTATATTAAGATAGAAATATTTTAATGTAATGAAAATGAAAAATTATAAGGGGGAGGGAGGGGTTCAAGTTTTATACAAGTTTTATACAAAGGAGGTTTTTTTTTTTACTTGATATGAGTATACTGTGCGGAGGTCCGGGGGGGAGGGGAGGGTTAGGGTGGGTTAGGGAGGTTGGGAAGTTTGGGGTGGGTTGAGGGGGGGGGAAAGGGATGAAAATGTAATTGTAAAACTTTTGCAATAAAAAAAATAAAAAAAAAAAGAAATATAGGTGTTAGTTAAAAGAGATTAGGATTTAAAGATTTAATGTAATGGGTCATAGGATGGGCATTTAGATAGAATTTAGGGTAAATAATTGTAATTAAATATTGAGTTGTGTTATCTGGAAATTAAGATTTGTGGTGATATAATAGAGTGGTAAATGTTTAGATTAAGATATTATAATTGTGGGAAAAAAATTGTTTTGATTTTTCTTTTGAAAGATGTAATTGTGGAGATTTGGGAAAGAGCTCGATAAAGAGGAGAAAGCGATTGTACCTATTCTTGACCGGATCAATGCTCCATTCTTAAAAGATGTATTTTAAGTTTATGTTTTTAAAAAAATAATAAAATTTTTTCAAAAAAAAATTCAGATACTTGGCAACTGATTAATATATATTGTTGTTGTTGTTAGTTGTGAAGTCATATCTGACCCATCGTGACCCCATGGACAACGTTCCTCCAGGCCTTTCTGTCCTCTACCATCCCCTGGAGTCCATTTAAGTTCACGCCGACTATTTCAGTGACTCCATCCAGCCACCTCATTCTCTGCGGTCCCCTTCTTCTTTGGCCCTCAATTGTTTCCAGCATTAGGCTCTTCTCCAGTGAGCCCTTCCTTCTCATTAGGTGGCCAAAGTATTTGAGTTTCATCTTCAGGATCTCGCCTTGACACTTTTGGTGGCAAGGTGATATCTCTGCTTTTTAGTATGATGTCTAGCTTTGCCATGGCTTTCCTCCTCAGGAGCAAACCATGGCAAATATTTGTGTGGGTGTATGTATATGTATGTGTATGTGTATATGTATATGTATTGGTTTATTGGCGATATATATATGTGTGTGTGTGTGTGTGTGTGTGTGTGTGTGTGTGTGTAGTTAATATTTTGGGTTTCTTCCCATGTAATTGTGGATATATCCCTAAAAGGGTAGAAGCGATGTTTCGACAGAATCCCATCTGCCATCATCAGGCTTATGTCAGCAGTCATTTTGCACTAACAAAATATTGGCCCCCACCCAAACAGAACACATCCCCAGCCAATCAGAGCACAACCAACCTACCATCCAATCAGAGCACAGCCAAACCCCTAACCAATCAGAACACACCTCCACCCAATCAGAACACAGCGAAGTTCCCACCCAGTCAGCTCACACCCCCACTGGCAGTTAAAAGGAAGAGACAGCTGCGATCTCACATTGCTCCTGGAAGCACGAAGCCGAGAACACCAGCCTGAAGATGACGAATGAGACTTCGTCGAAACGTCGCCAAGACACTTCCAATTTTACGTGGGAGAAGACCCGAATAACCAAAGACCTACATATATATATATATATATATATATATATATATATATATATATATATGTGTGTGTGTGTGTGTGTGTGTGTGTGTGTGTGTGTGTGTGTGTGTGTGTTTTTCTTCTAGCCAGGTTTTCCTTACATAGCCAAGGTTGGAAAACCTGGCTAGAAGAAAAACACACATAGACCCTACGAAGAAGTAAGAAAATATATATATATATATATATATATATATATATATATATATATATATATATATATATATATATATATATATATATATATATATATATATATATATATATATATATTGGTTGCAGTATCCCAGGGTCATATGATCATCTTTTGCAACCTTCTGACAAGCAAAGTCAATGGGGAAGCCAGATTTGCTTAACAATTGCAACTGCAGTGATTCACTTAACAATTGTGGCAAGAAAGGTCATAAAATGGAGCAAAATTCACTTAACAAATGTGTCACTTAGCAACAGAATTTTGGGCTCAATTGTGGTTATAAGTCAAGGACCACCCATATACTCTTCTTAGATGATCACAGAACTATCCAGAATTGGGGTAAAAAGATATAATCACCCTAAAATTTAATGTTCATTCTGGTCACATCAGACTGCACTTCCTTTCTCTCAAAGAATGACCTACTGGGTCACAGGGTTGTGTAATAAAATATAGAGCTGGCTTTAGAAAAAGCCGAGGGACATGAGAGATTATTGTTGATGCTCTCTGGATAATTGGGAAAGCTAAAGAATAAAGAAGTTAGTATGTGCCTCACTGATTATAGAAAACTTTCATTATGTCGATCATGTCAAGCTGTGGTAGCATATACGCTTAGAAATGAAAACCTCAAAACATCTCATTGACCTTATGAGAAACTTACAACATGACAGGAAGCCACAGTATGGGCAAAACAAGGCAAAATAAACTTAACTTCAAGTTGGGAAGGAATGAGACAAGGCTGTATATTTCCTTCTTATTTATACAGTCTACATGCTAAATATATATTAAACTGGATTGGAAAAAATATGAGTGTGATGTCATAACTGGATGAAGAAACATCAATCAGCAGCATTCTGATAACACTACTATTCCTTTATTTGTTTATTTGCTTGTTTGTTTGGAGGGGAGAACAAATAAGAAATTTGCAAAAAGTGTATACTATATTTATTTATTTTATTTTATTTTATTTTATTTTATTTTATTTTATTTTATTTTATTTTATTTTATTTTATTTTATTTTATTTTATTTTATTTTATTTTATTTTATTTTTTTATTTTATTTCTATACCACCCTTCTCCCGAAGGACTCAGGGCGGTGTACAGCCTAATTAAAAACACAAAGACAGACAATATTTAAAAATAATTAAAATTATTAAATAATAGGCCCAATTTATAAAACCCTGAATTTTAAATCCCATTTAAAACCAATTAAAATCTTTATATTGATAGCCCAGCCTGGCAGAACAACATGGTTTTGAGGGCACAGCAAAATACACGGAGATCAGAGATTTTATGAATTTCTGGAGGGAGTTCATTCCAAAGGGCAGGGGCTCCCACAGAGAAGGCCCTCCCCCTGGGTGTCGCCAGCCAACGTAATTTGGCTGATGGCACCCTGAGGAGACCCTCTCTGTGGGAGCGGACTGGCCGGTGGGAGGCTACTGGTGGCAGAAGACGGTCTCTACTATAGAAGACCATAGCAGTGTGTTAGAAATAATGGATAATTTTAAAAAAGGAATCATAAACTGAGAACATTCTGAAAGTATGGGTATAGTAGGTAGAACATAACTTTTTAAATAGAACTTTGCAAACTTTTGAAATTGCAAAGGTGTACATGTGTGTAAACAAAGAGAAAGTGCAGGGTTTCTTAACCTTCCTTTTCCCAAATCTACTATTTCTAATCATCATGATGCTCCAAACAAAAACAATGTGTATCGTGTTGTTACCTCTTTTGTACTTGTACTACAACACACACATATATGGGGCGGAGATTCCATTGCAACGTTTCAACACAATTTTATCACTTCCCCTTGCCACATTTCTCCTCTCCCCATGGATACTAAAGCCAAGGTTCATCCCCAGTTTCTAAGGTAATAAATAGCTTCATAGCAGGAAACTGACAGAGATGGTCTGTTGTGAGACAATATATTACTGACAAATGTGTTCTTTAATCTATATCTGAAATAAAAAGATGAGTCTTACAGCTTTATAAAATAAATCCATTTTGTGCAAAAGCAATCAACATCTTTCTCCCAACAACATTCAAAACACTTAAGAACACATTTACTGGGAATAACAGAGTAATAGAATAACAGAGTTGGAAGGGACCTTGAAGGTCTTCTAGTCCAATCAGCCCAGCCCAGCCCACCCTGCTCAAGCAGGAAACCTTAGACCATTTCAGACAAATCATCATCCAATCTCTTCTTAAAAACCTCCAGCACTGGAACACCCACAACTTCTGGAGGCAAGCCATTCCATTGAATAATTGTTCTGTCAGAAAATTTCTCCTTAGTCCTAGGTTCATTTTCTCCATGTTTAGTTTCCATCCATTGCTTCTTGTCCTGCCTCTAAGTGCTTTGGAGAATAGCTTGATTCTCCTCTCTTTCTTCTCTTCTTCTCTTCTCTCTCTTCTTTGTAGTAGCTATTGGAACACTGCTATCATGTCACCCCTAGTCCTTCTTTTCATTAAACAAGACATAGTCTTGCAACTGTTCTTTGTATGTTTTAGCTTCCAGTCCCCTAATCATCTTTGTTGCTCTTCTCTGCACTCTTTCTAGAGTCTCAATTTTTTTTTTAATATTGTGGATACAATATTCCAAGTGTGGTCTTACAAAGGCAAGGTCAATGGAAGGGCAAAGTAGGTACTACTTTTGCAGAATTCCTATCATCTGAAATTTTGAAAAAAACTATTCTCATCCTCAGTCACCGTGGTCATGGAAAAAAAGGAAGGAAAGGAGAGAGAGAAAAAGAAAGAACAAAAGTGAAGGCTCTTTCCTAACCTTAAATTAGTATCTCTTAATATGTTTTTTTTCCATATATGTTTTATTTGTAGTTTTCCTTTAACACCATACATATTTTGTGGACAGTGTATTGACTGGGTCAATATCCTTTTTACAAAATGCTAACAATAATATACTGTACATAATCCTAATCTTCCAGGTTTAGCAATACCATTCTCTCTTTGTGATTCTTTATCACTTTTTTCATAAATTCATTTAAACATCAATAACATTTCTTTATCCAATATGTTTGTTGTTCCCTGATGAATCTTTAATATTTTAATATTTTAAGAATTACTCAATTCCATCATAATTCCAATATCCCAAATATCTAGAAACACTAATAAGGCCAATTATTAACAAAATTTAATCATTCCCAGGATCATATCTCAAGTCTTATTTAACTTTTCTTCTTTTCTCTTTTCTTCTATCACCTTTCTTCTTTTGCCTTGTATAATGTTCTGTCAAATAACCTTAATAATCCAAGTCCAAATTGGTCCACCAAATTTCCTGAGATCTTTCAAATCCACCATCCATTAAACAGTTTCAAAAGAATTTTAGTTCTTTGTAATTTAATTTGCTTTAAAGGTAAAAGTTCCCCTCACACATATGTGCTAGTTGTTCCCAACTCTAGGGGGCGGTGCTCATCTCTGTTTCAAAGCCGAAGAACCAGTGCTGTCCGAAGACATCTCCATGGTCATGTGGCCAGCATGAATAAACACCAAAGGTGCATGGAACACTGTTACCTTCTCACCAAAGGTGGTCCCTATTTTTCTACTTGCATTTTTTACATGCTTTCAAACTGTTAGGTTAGCAGAAGCTGGGACAAGTAACGGGAGCTCATCCCATTACACAGCACCAAGGATTTGAACTGCTGAACTGCCAAACTTTTGATTGACAAGCTCAGTGTCTTTGCCACTGACCTATTTAATTTGTTTTAAGGTTCTTCAAAAATCTCACTATTTCCAAACATCCAAAATGCCTTCTGGAATGGAGTCAAGGTCAAGCCGCCTTCCAGATGTTGTTTAGTCTCTCCTTCCTTTATGTGTATTAAACAATTCTCACTTTCACTAGAGTTTCACACACTATAGTGCTCTTCTTCCAGTAGATGGTTCCCCTGCTCCAAATTCCTGCCTTAAACAGTGTTTATCAAACAGCTGATTGTCAGATAAATCCAAGGGGTTTAAAAATAAAAATAAGTAAGGCAGTTTCTCCCAATAATCACCTTTCCAATTGTTTTTAGCTCTTTTTCAGGCTTTCTATATTTTAAAGCTTTCATTGGGCATTTCTTTGGCCTCTTAATCTTTAGTCTTTCTCCATGTATCTAATCTTCACTTTCTTAACTCTTGGAGATTATTTTTGAAATTCTTTTACTTGGGTTAAGTCTGTAGAATAAAAGTTGGAAGTTATCTCACCCAGTTTCAATGCTCTGTCCACGAATTGCTCCAGCACAAATCTTAATGTCCCAGTTGTCACAGTTTGTGACTTGCAAAAAATGCCCATCATCCCTACTGCCATTCAGGAGAGCTTTCTTCGGACCTAATGAGGAAATTGTGAATTCCTCATGCACCTCTCCTTTCTTCACCACCCCTCCAAGGTGGGTTTGACCCCATAGGGTCTCCTGACCAGCAGATACTGGCTGTTTTTCACAGAGCTCAGCAGAGTTCCACTATTTTCAGCCATTCTCGCTGTGATGCCAACTGGTTCTCCCAGTACCTCTTAATATGTTATAGCTTGCAAAACATTGGCAGGTTGTAAGTTGCTTATGGTCCCCTTTTTTCCCCAGAACAGTCCATTGAAATGAGTCACATCCAATATTCTCTTTCCTTTCCAATCTAGTGCTTGGTTCTCTCCCTACTCTTTAGAGGTCTTCCTTGCGGTAACCTCTTTTTCCTTTCCTCTCCATCATAATGGCCACTTCTACAGAGTGAATATCAGGTCAGATGATCAAAACTTTGCATAGACATCCTGTGCCTCCTGGCATAACTGTTTCCTCTTGGGTGTCATTTTGGGCTGTAGAATTGCCACATTTCTTTGCATTCTACATACTTTTACATCAAACTAGTAAGCCAGTTCTGAAAAGAGTGTTAGAAAAGGATTCTGTGGTAACTTTCCATCAATTTTCCCAGGACCCTTATTATGACCATGATTCTATATCCTATGGCCAAGGGTGAAATTTATTTACCTTCGCTACCGGTTCGCAAATGTGAGCATGCATGCCTCCTCCACACATGTGCAGAGCCTTCTGCGCATGTGCAGAGGGTCAAAAATGTGACGTGATGACATCTGGGAGAGTGGGTGGAGCCTCCCGCCATCGGCACTACCAGTTCACCTGAGCCGGATAGAACCGACTGAATTTCACCACTGCCTATGGCCCTTTGTTAGGCATAGCAACTTGTGGAAAGCTAGTTCTGTGATTTGGGGGTAACGATCATAGAAATGGCATGAAAGGAAAAAATGATTTATTGAATAAGCCCAGACATAATAAAAATATTTTAAAGCAGTATATTACAGGAAAATGTTACCAAGCAACAGATGGATTCTCATAAGGCCAGTTGATAGGCAGCATTGGTTCTTGGATCTAGTCTGAGCTAAGGTTTCACATCTCTGAAAAACCACTCAAACTTTTGATGGGATACTTTTTAAATGATTTTATTTAGGCATTTCTTTTGCTTACATGTACTTATGTAAGAAATGCTTCTCAGAGCAATGGCAATCTGCAAATGGACTCCTTTGATCTTCCCTCCAGGTAGTTGGCCTTAAAGCATGTTTGGGATGAATTTGTACAGGGCAACCAGCAAATAAGGAAATGGAGAACGTGCATTAGCATATTTAAAGGTATCTGAGGTCTAAGAAAGATTTTATGTCCAGAGAAAAATTGTACACCAGTATAGTTCTTTGTCTTGACAATTATCTACCACAATAACATTGCACTTGGCCAGCTTTCTTTTTTTTCCAAAATTGCTTTAATTGAAAAATGCAGCTCTCAGTCAGAAAAGAAAAATGTAGTAAAACCAAAAAGATTGCCCACCCTGCTTCTAAAAGAATAGAGTGCAAATGAAAGAGACACAGTGAGCCAAAGTCAGGAACACTTTCTCATGGTCACCAGAAATTAATCAGCTCTGCGATTAAGTGATTCTCTCTCCCACACACATCCCACACATGTATTTGCCTGCAAGGAAATACATGCAATGTGTAATTTGGAAGTATATTAGCTTCCAGGTTTTAAACTAAAGCAATTTATGGCAAATAGCTTCTAACCCCCAACTGCAGCAGAATGGATACATTGGTTCAAAGACTTTATTCCAAGATTTGCCAAGCAAGCAAGACTTTGATAGTTGTCACTGTTGTTTCTTTTCTTACTAGGTGCCTCTTAAGTCATCAGCCAGATAGTAGCTGGCATGGTTCTCTCAGCTGAGCTAATCATTTATGACAGCTCATCTCAACTTGTCCATCCCAGACATTTACATATACACCGCAGTCCACAGATGAATCTATCTGAATGCCACTGGGGATCAGTTAAAGAAACTTATTAATACACATAAGTTTGGCGGCACGTCAGACTTAATTCTTCACAACTGCTGGGTTAATACCTCAGTGACTTTTTCCCTCTTTCTCGTGAGAGAGATGGCACAACTGATGATTTTCTTCCTCCATCCATTTAACCTTACCGTAGATATCTAAATGTCCCACAGACTAAGAGTATCCAAGATTGTAAAAGATAGAAAAACTCACTACTTTCAGTAAATAATGATTTACAAGGCAAAGGGATAAAGCAATGTATGAAGAGAAAACCTGCAAGGCACTATTTTTCTTCCTAAAAAACGCACTCAAGTCAAATTTTCTTAAATTTCAGAGAATACTGTGCCTTTGATATTTGTTTGTCTGTTTAAAACATTTACATATCCACCCTCTTCTAACCATTTCTGGGCTGCTCCCAATCTCCTGCTGAAATAAATCTAAAAAAAGTTACTTCATACCACAGACAAACTTCATCTCCTTGGTAGGAGATACCAACATTTTGCCATCACAACTCCCTTTAATGTACACAACTCCCCTAAAATTCAAAATACCAAAATGAACACAAACAAACAATGAAAACAATGCAATGAAACTTTATTTTTAATAAAGGCATAAAAAGTAAAAAGTAAAGTGTACTCCACTAGCCCATGTTTCATACTTGAATCTAATACTTGGAGGAAAGATTGATTTATTATAACAATGAAGAACTGAAATGTTCTTCACATCCTACCCTGGATTGTGTGTACACTTCCCCAGTGGAAGTACATCTCCTACTGTGGGATAGCAATACTCTGGGTATTTTAGGGGTGCAAAATACACTGTGTACTTTAGGGGTTAATGATCAGAATGGTACAAGCAGCAGTGCAACGTAAGTAAAATGGGCTCAGATTTTCCATATTTCAAAAAGAGGGAGGGAAAATGGGAGAGTTAGAATTTTTAAAAAATTTTTAGTGCTTGGAGCAAGGGTGAAATGTTCCCGGTTCGGACCAAATCGCCCGATCCTGTAACGATGGCGGTGGGTGGTTCGGAGAACCGAGAACAAAAATCCCTGCCCCCCCCGCCCTATGCCCAGCTGACCCATGTGATCATCAGAGGTTTTTTTTTTAACTTTTAAAAGCATTTTTTCTACAATCACTTCAGCCGAAAAAATGCTTTTGAAAGTAAAAAAAAAAGCCTCTGATGATCATGCGGTTCAGCTGGGATCGTCAGAGGCTTCTAAAAGCATTTTTTTCCTGCAACCTCTTCGGCCAAAGAGGTTGTAGGGAAAAAAATGCCTTTAAAAGCCTCTGATGATCCCAGCTGAGTTGCCTGATCGTCAGAGGCTTCTAAAAGCATTTTTTTCTGCAACCTCTTAAGGTTGTAGAAAAAAATGCTTTTAAAAGTAAAAAAAAAAGTTGGCATGTCCACCTAGTCCCATTACCCCTACCACCAAGCCATGCCTCCAGAACCAGTAGTAACAAATTTTAGATTTCACCTCTGGCTTGGAGTAATATAATTTTTCTGTTTGCAATTTGCATAAAAATGACAGGAAACTGCAACAATTGCTGTTCTTCCATGATGCAAAAGCTTTTGTAAAAAATGGAGCGACGTGCAAGCATTTGCAGTATGTTTATTTCATCTTTAAATACAGATTTATTTAGCAGCTTAATTCATTTGCTTGATACATTTGAATTGTCTGACATAGTTTAAAGTCTCTTATCTCCCCTAGATTTGGAATTCATTTTTATTCCAGTTATTTTTGTTCTCCTTCCCATTTCTTTTAATTACACCCTAAAGCAAATATACCTTCCCCTAGGATATTTGTCCTTGTTGAGAAAGATATATATTCCCACGTTATTTTCTGGCACATTTTTAAATTTGGAGGGCTCTCATTATAAGCCAGTGAAAGAGCATTCTGAAATATTTACACGTTGCTCTGAGGCACTGGCAATCCTCTATCAATTATTTTCTTTAACAGAGTTCCAGTGACAGTGTGTTATTGGCTTCATGTTAATGTTATCAAATTTTATTATTGTAACAACTGTGTCCGGAACTCCCATCTTTCTAACACTCAAAGTCATTTGGAGATGGCCCTGAGGTAATACATTTAACTTCACAGCTAGCAATTATTGGCAGAGACAATATTCTTCATTTAATTTAGAATAGATTCAGAGGTAGCAGATGGTGCTGGGCCTCTAGCCCCAAATGGAAGTGTTCTTTGATTTATAGAAATGAGAGGCTCTGGATGAAAAGGCCTAGTAACATAAACTGTATATTGATCATGTGAGTGGCCCCAAGATTGATAAAAAATGGGACTGCCTAGACATGAAAAGGCAGTATGAATATTGTTTAAGGAAACACAGAAGCTTTCATAAGCAAGCATCAGCATTAGTTCAATGGGAACTCAGTTTGTCAGTACTCATTGAATGTGAAGTGATGCTTGATTAAGAAAAATGGATAATAGAGGTAGATTATGAGTTGACATGGGAAGAGTGATGTGGAGGCTCCATAATCTCTAACTGAATGATCCTAGTATACTTTATCTGAAAACTTTTGGAGTTAACAACTCTAGGCCTTTTCTCCATCCTCATTAAGGAGGGAAAATAGGTTGGGTTTCCCTGTTCAAAAATGGACTTCAGAGAGTAGGGAAAGAGGAGGAGGGAGAGAGAGAGAAATGAGAACCCTATCATATGTGGGGCATTTATGTTTCCTTCCTTTCTCTTACTGGTAAGTTTTTGGTCACATTTATCATGTTCAGTTTTTTGTAAAAACTGATATTTGCTCATGTGCAGCTCTTTCTAATATACAGTATATTTGATGGGGCAAACTATTTCCCTTTATAGAGATTTTCATGTGGTTTTTCTCATGTGTGAATGCTTGATATTTTTAAGAGAGAGAGAGGAGAGAGAGAGAGAGAACAAAATTTCTCAGAAATGAGAATACCAGGAGATTACTACTATCTAGTTTATAGATGGGTTTATTACAAATAAAATAAGACAATAAAAGTAAATCAATTTGTATTATAAAGCTTCATCTTATATTCCTATTTAATAATTCCAATACCTGAATAAATAATAAAGGGGATAAAGGACACCCCTTTCTTGTTCCTTTCTGGATTTTAAGTCTCCATTCAGCCTAATCCAAGCTTTCTGGAATATATAAATAGACTTCAAACTCTGCAATAAAACCAATATTAGAAGGGCTAGACAGTGTGTTCAAAACAAATCAAGCATTTAACATATTTTTCAAAAGCAAGAGCAATTTGAAAATGAAGAAAAATTCAAATAATGTTCATGGGTATGATGTAAGGAAGACCTTTCCTACTATATTATTCTTCCATAAATAAGGAACTAACCTTCTTTGTAGGTTAGCATCAAATTATAAATCCACAAAATGTATTATTTTAGAAAGGTTATATATCATTCTACCTATTATCCCTGAGCAGACCTATTCTGCCCCTCAGCAAAATCTCTACAATTTTCTTTGACTTCTACCTGAAATTGCTAAAATCCAGAACTATCTAATAGTATCTGGACTGTGAAGCAGTCAATTATTTCCACAGGTTCTTTTAAATACATGTTCACATTTATAATATCAAGGCAAGCCAACAGGCTCTTTTGCTTCTACAATAGTTGGGTAAAACGTCTGATCATTAGACTAAAAACGGTATAGCAACCAAATAGCAAAACTTGCTTGATGCTTGAGAAATAATTATAGAGAATGGTTTATTGGACACAAATTTTGTATATAGCCCTTGTCTCTGAGAGAAAAATCATATAAGACATTTTGAGTACTTTGACTCAGATTCTCTAGGAGATCTCATCTCTGTTTTCACCTTTGCTTTCAGTTCTAATCCTTGTTTTGCATTATTTTTTTCTAGCATTTATAGTAAGATAATGGTCCATGGCATTGCAAAGAATTGGAGACGACTTAGCGACTGAATAACAATAGCAGCAGAATTCAGACTGATATATTAACACTTTGTTGAATTTAAAAATAGAATACCATTTTTAAATTGATTATGTGCCATCAAATCATTGTTGACTGTTAATGACCACATAGATGGCGTTGCTCCGTAATGACTTGTCCCTAATCTGGTCGCTCAGATCTTCCAATGGTTTAGTTATTGTCACTGTAACTGAATCCATCTACATTGCTGCTGTACATACACTTCTTCTCTTTCTTTCCACCTTTCCCACCATTGTAGCCTTCTCCATAGGACTAGATCTTTGCCTGAAGTAGGATAATTTGAGCCTGGGCATGTGTGCCTTGAGTGAGAATTTGCAGTTAATTTGTTCAATGATCCATTTGCTTTCTTTGCTCTCTGTGGTATTCTTAGAAGTGTTCTCTCACACCAAAGTTCATAAATGCAAATACTCCTCCCATTTTACTTCTTCAAAGTCCAACTTTCCCTTCAATAAAGTATCTCAGGCAATATCATAGCTTGCAGAAATTTGATATTTGTAGGCATAGTCACATGACAACATTTCAATAACTTTTCTGAGTTATTCATGATGCTCTACTGAGCACTAATTGCAGCATATTTATTCATTCCTTTACTGTTGATTGTTTATTCTAAAAGACAGAAGCTTTGATATATTCATTATCAAGTTCTGAGGCAGGTTTTTCTACCTGTTGTCATTAGTTTGATCTGCTTTATATTTAATTTTAGTCCCATTTGTTTATTGTCCTCCTTGACTTTTATTACTAGAGCTTGAAGATCATTTGCATTTCTGGCTATCAGGATTCCAAAATATACTTGTGGCTGCTTAGGTATTGAATAACAAGATCAACAAGGAATTCAGCTCTGTCAAGTTTCATTAGAGTCAAATATATTCTCAAACTGATCCTAGAGAAGAGCTGAATTCTAAAATCTAGATTGATTGATTGATTATGTGTCATCCAGTAGATGTCCACTCTTAATAATCATGTAGCTAGGCCTCTTGCAAGATGACCTGACCCAAACCTAGGCTTTCAGATCTTTACATAGTGCAATTATTGTCCCTCCGCTTTGCTGCTAGCCACCTTCTCCTCCTCTTTCCACATTTTCTAGTATTGTAGATTTCTCAAGAGAACTCGACCTTCACATAATACATCCAAAGTATGATAATTTGTGCCTGATATGGAAACTTTAGATTTATTCGTTCTATGATTCATTAGTTTGTTTCTGTTTCAGGAGTCTTCTCCAATGCCAAAGTTTAAAAGAATTAATGTACTTTATGTCTTCTTTCTTCAAAGTCCAAGTTTCCCATCCATGGAGTGTCACCATGGAATGAAACCCATTCTCTCCACTATTCTGATCTTTGTAGTTATAGACCTGTTATAGTAGCTAAATATTTTTTCCAAGGCCTTAATTGTTAATCTGTCAAGTGGTAATCTGTAGGTTAACTATTAATTGCTTGTTCCTTTATTGTCAGTAATTGATCCTAAATGGCAGAATCTATCTACCACTTCATCTCCATTGTGAATTGAAAGGTTGATTGCTATACATATTGCCATTAGTTTGGTTGTCTTTATCTTTAATCCTCCCTCTTTTTTTTTCACCATGCCTCTGATTTTCATAACTAGAGCTTGCAGGACTTCAAGCCCTAAAATGTTGTTATTGTTTCTAAGATTCAGTTTGAGTTAGATTATATTTTTGCATCAATAAAATAAGATCAGGGATATAGGTTGTTGGTATATTTATCAAACCTAAGATGTCATCTGTATCAGTGGTGAGATTCAAAAATTTTTACTACCAGTTCTGTGGGCGTGGCTTGGTGAGCATGGCTTGGTGGGCATGGCAGGGGAAGGATATTGTAAAATCTCCATTCCCTCCCCACTCTAGGAGAAGGTTTACTGCAAAATCCCCATTTCCTCGTGATCATCTGGGACTTGGGAGGCAGAGAATAGATGGGGGCAGAGGTGCTATTTACCGATTCTATGAACTACTCAAACTTTCCGCTACCGGTTCTCCAGAACTGGTCAGAACCTGCTGAATACCACCTCTGATCTGTATTTGGCAGTAAATGTCACTTACTATGGTACCCCAAAGGTCTTAAAATCCAAATGAAAAGGTAAAAGAGGCATCTTTAAAGTGAATTTTAATATAAAGGTCATTCCACTGGAAATTATTCCTAACTTATTGAATGAAGCATATCTCGCCACAATGAAAAAGTTTAAGTGAACTTATAAAAAATCAAAACCTCTTTAAGAAATCTCCAGGAAACTGGACCTGTAAGAAAGTTAAGGCTTTTTGGATAAAAATTTGGTGGGTCATGCAGAATGTTTTGAAGAAGAAAGAAGAAGAAAAAAATTCAATTCTCTCCACAACTGTTTTTATTGGGTATAGTTAAGGGTTTTACATTGGGGGAAACAAAATTGATATTGTACATGATAACTGCAGCAAGATTGTTGATAGGTAAATACTGGAAAAATGAAGCGCTGCCTACGATTGAGGAATGGATTTTGAAGATGGCCAGTTTTGCAGAGATGGCGAAGATTTCAGCATATCTAAAAGACTGTTCTCAAGAGACCTATGAATGGGAATGGAAGAAGTGGATAAATTATGTTCAGCACAAATATCAAACTAGGAAGTATCAAATAGCCTTTATATAAAAATGTTATATCAAGATAGAAACATTTTAGGGTTGAGGATAAAAACTTGCTAGAAAATGTTATATTAAGATAGAAATATTTTAAGGTTGAGGATGAAAATTTGTTAGAAAATGTTATATTATGATAGAAATATTTTTAAGGTAATCAGGATGAAAATTTATCTGAAAATGTTATACCAAGATAGAAATAGGTTAATGTAATGAAGATGAAAATTTGTAAGGGGGAGGGAGGGGTTCAAGTTTTATATACAAAGGAGGGTTTTTTCCTTTTATCTGACATGAGCATACTAGGAAGTCTGGGGGGAGGGGAGGGTTAGGGTGGGCTGGGGAGGTTGGGAAGTCTGGGGGGGGGTAGTGGGGGGGGAAAAAAAGGGGGTGAAAATGTAATTGTAAAACTTTTGCAATAAAAAAAAAAAAAAGAAATCTCCAGGAAACCATATAAACGTTTTCTCAGCATTCCAGAAAATGCTACCCCTATTAGATTCATAATCTGAATTCTAATTCATAATCTGAATTAAAATTATGATGTCAATCAGCAAATAGAATCAAAACTTTTATCTGCCGTTTAAATCTATTTACATTGTGATCGGATGTTTAGATGTAATATTTGAGTTAAATTGTTAAAATCTCAAAATGTTACTTATACATAGCTTGGGAAGAACTGCAGTATAAGCCTCATTAATGGGGGCAGGGGAGATTTGCTAGAGAAGTCTTCATAATTTAATTCTAATAAAATTGTCTATGTGTATTAGATTTAACAATATTTACTACTTCTTGAAAAGAAAAGAAAATCAATAACCAGTATTCCTTTCTCTGAAAACTGTGTGAGACTCAAAATCTGTTTTTAAAAAAATCAATCACATTATTTGATGATGACATAGGGAAGTAACACAATTTAGGATAAAACTAAAAGCTCTGTTAGCTAATTGATCTACAATCAACATCAGCTTTCCCATATGTATTGCATATTAACGATATACTGTTGTATTACTTCAATTGTTTAAGAGGAAAAAAACCTATTCCTTTACTGAGTTTTCTCCCTCTTTCACATTACTATAGGCACAATTGATATTCTTAGAAAAAGTGATGGGCATTCTTACAAAATAGTCACCAGGGTAGGTGAAGCCAATCACATATTACTTGGCACACAAAGCACTTGTCTCTTGTCATTCACCATATTACATTATAAGTATTCCTGTGGGTTCTTTGGGAGGCCCAGAGGCACTGTTCAAAATAAGGTTATGCTTGAGACTTGTGTTCTCCTTTGCAGCGTGTAATTTTCCTAATGTATTGTGCTAAGAAAATTCCCCAAGAAGCCTTTTTTAAAACCTTTCCATGATTCTATTTTGTGCTATATACATTTCCCAAGATACAGGCTTTTAAAGTCATGTTGCTTATAAGATGTCTTTGCTTACTTCATGATTTCATTGCCTTGAGCCCTATTGAGTTTTGATCATCATATATATTTGAGCTTTAGACAAAGTTAATCAGTAATTCATGATGGTCATTCAGTTTATTTCCAACAGAAGTTAATATATGTAGTTCAGGGTTGATCTGTGAAACCCATAGTGTTCTCAGAGCTTGGTTCTTTGCTTGCAGACATTTCATTATTCAACTAGGTAATATCATCAATGCAAGGGAGTATTGGAGTTTGTTTCCTATTTATATACATTTGCTTGCCCAGACATTGTTGGTAGGGTGTGGTTTTCTCTTTGGTTGGATTGTTAGATTTGTTTTCTGCTTTATTGTTTATCTGGTGTTAATTCCTGCTTACCAGGGTATTGACTGCTAGGAAGGATGTAGATTTGGATGTTTGCATTTAGTTTGATCTACGATGCTCACGGTATCTCAGTTGAAATGATGGTTGAGAGCAAATCCCACTCCCTTCTAGCACTGATGTTGGCTATTTTGATAATGAAGTATCTGGAAGAAAGCAACTAAGCTCAAAGGGTAACAAGGACTCCACAATTCAACACTTAATTGCAGATATTTGGGAGGGGAGGTGTTTTCCTACAGAATAGCTTGCTCTTAGAGGTGAAAGTATTTCTGTAGTATCTTCCCAATGGCATTGTGGAAGTTGGTAAAGCATGACTATTCATTGGATATTAATTATCTCCAATTGTTGTAATAATTCAATGATTATTGATTGGAAAATTTAACACAATTTTATGAATTAAACCAATAACATGGTTCCTTATCTAATATATATACACTAACTCATAGATGCAAGAATACCTGTGCATATGCATTTATGGCCATTATAAGTAACTCTTCTTATCTCATGCCTCCCAATTTATCAATTTACTCCCCAAACCTACCATTTTTTTTCTCAACAGTTGTTTCTTTAGGCAATACTCTTGCAGATAATGGTCCATTATGATCCATAAAAGCTGAGATCACAAATCATGAAATATCACAATGATTAAAGATCACAAAAATCTTTAATATGATCAAATAGCTGTTTTCTCTAGTTTCTGAAATGAGCTCCTTCTCTGATTCTTTCACTCTAATCATTTAAGCTATCCTAAATACACAACAAACTTTGATCCAAGCAAATTATGAAAACAAAGATCCTTGCTCCAATTGCTCCAGTACTACTTATGCTTTTTTGTCTCATCATGTGAATTTTGTATACTATGGTACCTAAAGAGAACTGCTTGAAATGCTAGACTAACTTTACAACATAATTAGACAAGCTGTGACCCGTTGGGTCATTATTTCAGAGAGATTTCCTTACCTAAGCAGAGACACAGAATGACCATGGATTGGCAAAAAAGCAGAGACTTCCAAGTTACTGCCAGCTTCCTCTTTAAGTTTTCTTGTGGAAAGCTGGCATGGAGCAGCAGAAAATTTCCTTCCTTCCTTCCTTCCTTCCTTCCTTCCTTCCTTCCTTCCTTCCTTCCTTCCTTCCTTCCTTCCCGCCTGCCTTCTGCCTTCCTACCTTCCTGCCTCCTTCACATTTCTTCCACCTTCCTGAGTTATTTTACTTATTGGAAGCTTGTGAGGACAAAGTCAAGAGAAGCCAGGAGAAAGCTTCAAGTCCAAGGCCAGAAGATAGTTAAGTGACTGCTGCTGAGTGGGAGAGGGAACCAAGGGGTGTGGGTCAGGAATGGTACATGGGGGTGCATGAGAAGTGCCATGTGGGTTGAGATGATCTAAGATGTGACACAGCTCAGGGGGCATGTAGGTTAGGAAGGGTACATTGAGGTGAGTAAAAAATGCTGTGGGGGTTGTGTGGGATGTATGGAAGTATAGTGCAACTCAAAGATGCATGGAAGGTATGGGGATGTGCAAGAGATGCCCCAAAGTTTAAGTTGCATGTCCAGGGGCAATGTAAATAAGAATGCATGGGGGTCACCGAGATGCATGAGACATGCTGGCTGAGATAGCATACAAGGGGTAGCACAGTTTAGGAAGTTTGCTTGGAAGTGCACAAGAGTTGCCTTGCAGATCAGGGATGGTGCACAAGAAAGTGATGTGGCCAGGAAAGTATATTGGGGTGCCCAAGAGGTTGCATGTTGGAATATCACAGATCAAGGGAGAATCATGGGGGTGCATAAGAGGTACCATATGGGTCAGAAAAAGTATGCATGAGAGCAGGATGGAGCAGGAAGAGTATATGGAAGTGCACAGGGTGCACAAGCGGTACTGTTGAGCTCGGGAAGGTGTGTTGTGATTGTTCAGGTGGGTGGCATGGGCAAGGAGGATTGGCATGGGTTTCTCCCTCCCTCCCTGCCTTCCTTTCTTTTTCTAGGAGACAGGTAAATGGCTGCTGCTGGGTGGGGGATGGAGCAAGGGATCGTGAGACTAGTTGGGAAACCATCACAATAGTTGAAAATGAAGATCACATGATCCTGTGCTACCCAGCAGTACCCAGAAGTACTCAAACAGCCACAATTTCCCCAAATTTCATTCTTTGGGAGTCATGTGTCCTAGATTTTAGGAACATTCCATAAGTTAGCTCCTTTGAAGTCCTTTTGTTCAAAATTGTTGTCCTACAATGCACCATTTCACTCAATTAAAGGTCACCAAACTAGAGTTTTAATAGTATACATGGAGATGGAAGGGAATGTTTCCAAGCCTTTCTGGTGAAATTGTTTGAAATCACAAGAACAACATCTATAAGCATCCCAGATAGGGTTACCCTTGTGATTCACAGCCCTGATCGCTCAAAGGCAACTGCATTTCTCTCTGGATCTTAAGCCAGCAGTAATAGAGTCAAATTTATTTGAAATGACACTTGAGGAGCCAGATTCTCTGACACAGTCATTACGGCCTTCTGTGATATAATACAGATCCCAAAGACTTTCAACACTTTCAGTGGCAGATTATAGAGTGTAGACATTAATGCGTAACATCCAGCCGATTATTGTCAACTGCAGCCTCCAGGCAAGTGAGGATCAGGATAGCTCAGCAACATTTATATCAGGCATTTTTGTCAGGATTTGTGTTTGTGTGTGCTTGTGTCCCGCGGCGATGCGAGGTATTAAGTAGGTCTGAAGTTCCAGCACCTAGAGGGTATTAAGACATGAGCCTGAAGTAGTTTTTTTTAATTTTAAACAAACTAAACTGGCAATCATACTCATCTTTAGTATTTGCTTTTGACTTTCTGAATGCAACTGTGTTACCAAGGGTGTTAAAATGTAAGAAATATTAAAACTGCACATCCAGTTTAAGATGCTTAGTAAGTAGATTTTAACCAAAAATATGATAATATTAGCACTAATCCCATCTCAGGGTGGAAGATATCTCACGAAGTACTGCAACAATTTGTTCTTTTTGTTTTGAATGCTGCTTTAAGAAAAGAGTCCTGCAAATACTGTAGTTCTTTGCTATGCTCATTCAAATAAATTCAAATGTAGTACTTAATATAATGGTATGTGGGAATGACTTTGAGAGACAGGAGGAAGAGCCACTTCCTAGTCCCATGATGGCAAACCTCTGGCACATGTGCCAGATGTGGCATGCATAGCCCTCTCTGGGGGCACATGTGCAGTTGCCCCAGCTCAGCTCCAATCGCATTTCTCCATTGTGTTTCACTCAATCAATTCCAACTTCTCACAAAAGACAAAGATCTTACGAAGTTGGAATTGATTGAGTGAACTTTTTCCTTCACGCACTTCACAATGGGGGAGATGGGGTTCCCTCCTCCTGAAGCCCCTTATGACACAGAGCCACAATGCGACCCTGTGTCAGCTTGGCTTGGCAAAAAAAAAAAAAAAAAGCAACTGACATCCGGTCAGTTGCTTTTCCTGAAGAGCTGCCTGTGTTGGGATGCCCCACCTCCCTGTCAGCCACTGAGCTTCAGCGCATTGCTTCTGAGTTCATCGGCCTACAGACTTCAGATTCCCACTATCCAGCACCAGGAGGGGAGAGAGAGAGAAACAGTGGGAGGCAGAGAAAGAGAGAGAGAGAAAGTAAGAAAAGGAAGGAGGGGGAAAGAGAGAGGGGAAAGAAAGAGAGAGAGGGAGGAAAAGAGAAATGATATTACAAACATTTTTCTTTTTATTGTTACTAAACATAATGTTTCAAATGCAGAAAAAGCCACCCCAAAGGAGGTTTTGAGGGCTGAATCCCTAGAGGCACAGATTTCCTCTGCCTTCTGCATTCCCACCATGCACTGAAGCAAACCAAATGGGCCAGGGTCTCCCCACTAAGTGGCCCTGCTGAGCCCACTTTCAAACTCCGCTGAGTGCAGCTCCAAATGTTCAGCTCAAACATCCCTCTCGACCAGCACCGCAGTGGTGGCGGGGAAGGAGTGCTCCCTGCCTGCTCCGCCATCGCCTCCCAGCCAGAGCACCACTTTTGCTCGCTTGTTGGTTGCCTCTGAGGAGGGAGCTGCCCTTAGACTTCCCAGACCCTTGCTGTGGGGGGGAAGACAGAGAGGGAAGAGGAGGTGTCTCTCCCCGACAGGATCCAGGTTGGAGTTGCTTTATTTTGTGTGGATCTCTAACACTTGGCTTTGCCTGCAAGCCTCCACTCCCCCTCCACAGCCCAAGTGGGTGGATTTACCTAGTTTGAGTCAGTGGTGAAATTCAATTTTTTTTACTACCCATTCTGTGGGCGTAGCTTGGTGGGCATGGCATGGCTTGGTGGGTGTGACAGGGGAAGGATACTGCAAAATCTCTATTCCCTCCCCACTCCTGAGAGAAGGATACTGCAAAATCTCCATCCCACCCCACTCTGGGGCCAGCCAGAGGTGGTATTTGCCGGTTCTCCGAACTACTCAAAATTTCCGCTACCGCTTCTCCAGAACCTGTCAGAACCTGCTGGATTTCACCCCTGCTTTGAGTAATGAAATGCATGCAAGAAAACAAGCAAGCTCAGAGAGCACCAAGGATGCCGCATTTCAACCCTGACCTACCAATATTCTCCTTTATTGTTGGCTGATATTACCCCTAACCTAAAAAGTCTTTAGCTGCCATTTGAATGTAATAACTAAGATGGGCAAGAATCAAGGAAATATTAGTTCTCTGCTCAATTAGCTCCATCAGGTTCTCTTTTTCTTAATTTTAAAAAAGATAAATAATAACAAAAAATAAACTTTGGGGATCATGAAAAAATATAAAAAATACCGGTAAATAATATTCAAAATAGTTGCATATAAATTATGGATTGTAATTTTTGTATGGTATATGCCTTCAGATAAACTCCTTTACTTACATCTAGACTTAGCCATACTGCCAAGTTCCATATTTACCAGCTGTATTTTCATCTTTCACTTGGAAATCCCAGAAAAACTACTGAAAACAAAATATTAATAAATACCTAGACCTATAAATTACCCATCAGATGATTAGAGGAATGTGTTTGGTTTAAAGAGCTGCATAAAATTGCTACCTTTTCATGTCCATATGATCCAAAGCTCCTTTTCAACTTCAAATCCAACATGATGTGCAACCCTAATTTATATTTTCCTTTTCTTGACTTTTTTCTTCTGCTAGCCATCATAGGAAAAATTCATTATATCAGTAAATTTCCACAGTTTAACAATTCCCCAGTTGGACACAGTTGAAAAAGAATATAGAACTCAATGTCTTAGGAGTGGGCAAATCTGTCCAAGCAATTTCTCACTTTTCTCCAACATGTTAATTTCAGTTTATTTCTGCTTAGTTTGTAAACTGACCCACCCCACCAAAAGGATACATGGAAATTTGCATGCATAATCATAGGCATTATCTATATAATGGAGACTTTGGTTTTTATGTTATCTAATGGCTATGCTTTTATTATTCTCCCTAATATAATGCACCAATATTTTTTAACCTAAAGAAGAGATTTCTTTAATATGCACTCTGTGTGTGTGTGTGTGTATGTGTGTGTGTGTGTGTGTGTGTTTTGAGTTTGTAAACATTTCAGTATGGTGTACAGCATCAATAGTCACCATCTGCTGTCTCCACCACTGACCTGTGTCCTCTTTGGCCAGGTCTGGCAAGATTCCTTCAGCAAACAAGCTTCCTTCTGCCATGCTGCCATGCTTGCCATGAGCCCATTATTGGAACTTCTATAGCTAAGCAGTATGATTACTTGATGTTTTGCCTAACAAACATTTGCTTCATGGTGGAAATTCCAGTCCCAATTAGGGTCATTAACCAAAACTCAAACTCTAACCCAAAACTCTCTAACATACAGATTCTCAACACTGTCTACATATAAACATACAAAACATTCACATCTTGAACCAATGCAACTTTAATATCTCATAATTCTAGGCAGTGGTGGGTTGCCCCGGTTCGCACTGGTTCTATAGAACTGGTAGTAAAACTGGTGGGAGGCTCTGCCCACTGACCCCAACGTCATCAGAACGCTTCTGTGCATGCGCAGAAGAGCACGTGTGCGGCCCCATTACAAACCGATAGTAAAGATAAGTAGAACCCACCCCTGATTCTAGGCAATTTGCCGTATGCTTTATCATAAATCAATAAATGTACAATAGCTTACATTATTCATTGGCTTGTTTAAGAGCAAGATTCTGGTATGCATTCTCTCTGCATATAATACAATTTTATGCAATTTCAAGCCTTTCTTCCACATATTCTCCCATTGGTCTTACTGTATATTATATGCAAAATTTTTGCCCATTTCATCAAACAGTCTTTAACTTGTTCATCCTCTGTTTCCATTTCCAATAAAAGTTTGTACATCTTAGCAATATAATCATGATTTGTATTCAATTTCACATCAAATTCAGTCTTTTCAAATTCATATTTTTTTCTTATTAAGCTTTAGTCTTTTTGTTAATTGAACATAAGGAAAGGCATGTAAAGCCTTTCAAATCTAGAGTTTTTTTTCTTGTTTCAAACTTAAATTCTTCTTGATAAAAATTCAACATAACAGCACAAGTAAATCATTTCTGTTTATATGTAATTCCCGTTCTATAAAGGCTTCTTGGGATGGCAATCATAAAGGGATTTTAGGAGGCAATTTTGCCTTATATGTACATGAAATTCTCAATGTGGCCCATCTAACAAAATGATTTTAAAAATCTAGATTAACTTTTACTGTATTGTACTACAAATAGCCATGCCAGCCAAACCTTAAGTTGCATTCTTCTTTTTTTTCAAAATTTTTATTGGTTTTTTTTAAAAAAACAAACAAAAACAGATATTTACATCTTCTTCTTTTCAACATCTTCGCATCAGTAATCCATATTTATACATTTTTTCTTTCTTATCTTAATATATCTTTTATACATATATTTCTAGTACATCATATATATACCATTATAATATATTCTATTAATCTAAATATTTCATTTGCATTTAACATAAATAGGTACCTAATTTCTTTTCCACAATTTTTATATCTTCCTATTTGTTTCCATACTCCTCCACCTAATTTAACCATTGTTTAGTTTTCTTTTGTCCCCCTTAAATTGCATTCTTCTAATTCCAATAAAGGGACACAGTGACTCAGTGGCTAAGACGCTGAGCTTTTCAATCGAAAAGTCGGCAGTTCAGTGGTTCGAATCCCTAGTGCCGCGTAATGGGGTGAGCTCCCATTATTTGTCTCAGCTTCTGCCAACCTAGCAGTTCAAAAGCACGTAAAAAATGCAAGTAGAAAAATAGGTACCACCTTTGGTGCGTTCCGTGTGCCTTTGGCATTTAGTCATGCCGGCCACATGACCACAGAGATGTCTTCAGACAGCACTGGCTCTTCGGCTTTGAAACGGAGATGAGCACCGTCCCCTAGAGTCAGGAGTGACTAGCACATATGTGCACAGGGAATTTTTACCTTTACCTTTTTAATTCCAATAACTGTCTATTTCTTAAAATCACCTACTTTTTCATCTATGCTAAACAAAAAGCTGCAATATACAATTTCAAATCTGGTAGTCCTAAACCCTCTCTTTCTTTAGCATTCTGAAACAGTTTGTATATAATTTTTAATTTCTTGCCTTGTCAAAGAAATTTGGAGATATCTTGTTGTCATTATTAAATTGAAAGTCATTAATAAAGATATTCTCCAGAATAAAGATAACTTTATAGGTAAAAGGCAGGTAAAAAGCAAAACGTTATAGATTAAGATGAATGCAACAATGACATTTGCAACTTTTTCCAATCTCAACGTATCTTTTTTAACTTCACTCCATAACTTACAATAGTTATGTCAGCCTCTGCCTTTTCTGCTTTGGCTGCCATAGTAACAGGAGGGGGGAGAGCTAGGTAGCATGGGGTGGAAGCGTGCTGGAGGAAAATGAAACTGATAGTTAAGCCACAGGACTGTATCTTTGAAGCTGCCGTCGGGCCAACTGTCATGGCATTCCTGATTGATGATGCTGCCAGACGTGTTCTTCCACCTGATCCCTGGGAGACCTTTGGGTTGGATGATTTCTGGTGGACAGTGGGAGGGGATGCTTTCTATATGCAATTTTCGTGCATATTGCCTTAGATTCTGCTTTTCTTTGGTGGCGTTCACTTCATCTTCTAGTAAAAGTACCTTTCTCTATAAACAATGGAGTTTGGGTCATTCTTTCCTGGACTTTGAAAGAAGCACACCTGACAGTTATTTTGAAATAACACACAATTTATATGTCAAGGTAACACCCAAATATTTAATCTTTTATTCAGGTTTAAAACCAGATTCTTTATCAGATTGTCTAGATCTTGCATAGTCATATTTCTAATGATATCTCTTTTTTTTTTGTTTATTAATCTTAGACCTGCACCAAAATCTTTAAATTGTTTTCATCAAAAACTAAATCATTTCAGAGAGTTTTATGAAATCAAAACCAGATCCTTAGCAAAAGCTCTCAATTTGAAGATCTTATTTTTAATTTTTAGACTCATTGTTTTTTCACTTAGTCGAATCACTCTATTCAACACTTCAACTGTCAAAACAAAGAACAAAGGAGACAGAGGATAACTGGGACTTCTCCTCTTCTGGGTATCACATGGTTTAGTCACATCACCATAACCATAATTCAGACCTTTTGAAATATATATATATATATATATATATATGTATGTATGTATGTATGTATGTATGTATGTATGTATATATATAGACTTGCTTCCCATCAAGGACCATATCTTTTAAAATTTTAAACAGAAATTGCCAGTTCCAATTGTCAAAAGCTTTCTTGGCATTTTAAGAAGTGCAACGTGGAACATGTTCATCCCGGTATAATATAATATAATGTTATATACATATACTATGTATCAGAGGTGGGTTCTAAAATTTTTTACTACCGGTTCTGTGGGCGTGGCTTATTTTGTGGGCATGGCTTGATGGTCATGTGACAATTCTTTAGGATTTAGCATAGGTAGTGGTCTACCAGGCTTTTAACTGCTTGCAGAACTGTACCGGTCTACCCATTTGTTCTTGGAGCGTTCTGGGCTACTCATTTGTTTTTCAAGGCACTGGTCTACCCATTTGTTTTTCAAGTGCACTGGTCTACCACCACACTGCCTTTTAACACTGATCAGCTGTAGGGTGGCCCTTTGAAGTGCTGCGACAAGAGTTTAAACAGTTTTTTCTTCCTTCTAGCTGATCAGCTGGGACTCGGGAGGCAGCAAATAGATTGGATGAGGGCCAAAGGTAAAAATAACACAGGGGGGGCGGGAGGTCCCAGCTCCCAACCAAAGAGAACCGGTTCGGTGACGTCATATCGTCACCGCTACCAGCTCGGCCAAACCGGGCCGAACCAGGAGGAACCCACCACTGGTATGTATATGGGAATGTGTGCTTGTTATTACTTATTTGGGTTTAGGGATTTCTTTTCTTTTCTTTATTGAGTTATTGAGATGTATTCTGTGTTTTGGGGGAGGGGGCTGCACCAAGGGAGGCTCATTCAATCTCATTGTACACATGTTGTGCATTGACAATAAAGGTTTGATTTTGATTTGATTAGGGCAGCTTCTTTTCCATTCTATTGTTGTAAATATTTTATTCCATCCAATACAGTCCTCACATTATCTTTTAATTATCTTTTAGGTGAAAATCTACACTGATCTTCATAAATAAACTCCTGTAAAGCCTATCTGCCAAAATTGATTAAAAAACCACTTTATAATAATTGTTTGATAAAGATATTGGTCTCTAATTTATGGTAGAAGTTAAATCATGTTCTTACTTTGGAAACAATACCACCCATTTTTTCCAGAATCTCAAACTTGGCTTCTAAAGATTAAATCAGCTTGGCATCTAACTCATTAAACACTGCTTTCTAAAATTTCTGTGGAATCTGTTCATCATCAGAATCTCTGGTACCTTTACATGCAGTTATGGTGTATAGCACACCCTGCTGGTAAAATAAAACATAATAGGACCTTTCCTTCAAAAAAGAAAATCCTTTTTTTATAAATCCAACAGTCGAAAGATAGATTAAAAAAAACACAAGCAATCATAGTTTGAAGCTTGAAAGTACATTTTAAGTTTTCAATGCTTCAAAAATAAATTGGAAAAAATCAGTGGAACTGCTTGCCTTCAGAAGTTGTGGATGCTCCATCACTGGTGGTTCTTAAGAAGAGATTAGACAACCATTCGCCTGAAATGGTATAACAATAGCAATAGCAACAGCACTTAGACTTATATACTGCTTCATAGTGCTTTTACAGCCCTCTCTAAGCGGTTTACAGAGTCAGCATATTGCCCCCAACAATCTGGCTCCTCATTTTACCCACCACAGAAGGATGGAAGGCTGAGTCAACCTTGAACCGGCGAGATTTGAACTGCTGAACTGCAGCTAGCAGTCAACTGAAGTAGCCTGCAGTACTGCACTCTAACCACTGTGCCACCTTGGCTCTTATAGTGTTCTCTGCTTGAGCAGGGTTTTTGGACTAGAAGATCTCCAGGTCTCTTCCAATTCTGTTGTTCTGTTATTTCTGTTAAAAATAATACTTTCTATTTGAATATGTTTAATCCCTTTAAATTCCAACCCTTTGTAACTCAAGCAAATGCAGTAGAAATTTCCAACATCGCAAATTAAATGTAGTCCCAGAAATAAAGAAAATCACCCAAGAGAACTTACCTGTTCCAAAGAAAGTCTCTTTTTAACAGCAAAGATAAATAGATCCAAAAAGTGATTTCAAAATAAAGGACATCATTTCTAGGGTTCATAAATTTGGTCTACACAACACTGTCAACTCAATGGAAATCCCCACCCATCACTCTACTCACATGGAATTGAGGAAATCTAATTTTTTTCAATTTATTCACAAGGCCAAGTGTGTCAATTTTTTCTTTTGATCTGGAGAGAAAGGAAGTTCTAATCCATCTCACCCGTTGTGCAGGAGACAAAACCCAACTGTAATGTCATCTCGCTTGAAAGATAGTTAAAATACTGTTTTTCTCATTGGAGGACTCTGACTATAGTTGCATTTTCAAGCGCAGATCACTAATTAAGCTTAGGCTCAGGGATATTCCATACTTCTATAGAGAATCATGGGTGAAAATGTTCCATCAGAGTACCAGGGTAAGTAGCTGTAGACATACATGTCTCTCTTATTGTTTATATCAAATCTATTTCCCAGCAGCTATCACACATCGATAGTAACCCCTCCCCTTTGGAGTAAAAGTGAAGAAATCTTCATACAATTGCTTTTTAGATGTCAGCTTCATCTTTACTTTTCTAAGCCAGTATTATCTGTTCCATATGTTGTATGACTTCCAGCCAGCTCATCATTCCTGGTTTAGAACCCAAATGGAAACTGCAATTGAAAAGGGAAGCTTCCTCATACTCAAAACAGAAGGGTTCTATTTGTAGTAAGGTACTATGTAGCTTTAGCATTGTTAACACTTCAGGAGAATTGGTTACTTTACATCATTTTATAATGGAATGTGTTGCCACTGAGGTGACAGAAATGTTGCATCCAATAGCAATAGAAGTTTCCCACACCAGCATAAAAAAAAATTGAAAGTCAGATATGGAAACTAGAAACAAACATGCATTTTGCAGCACTTATTCTTTTCCCTCCAAACTTCTTATACAGCAATGGGATCCTGTGGGACTTCTCCATTTTAAAAATCTACCTTTTTTTAAACCATTGGGTAAAAGAAAATAGCTCCAGGCTTCTCCTCCTCCGTTGTCCTTCATTCCCCTTTAATATTTAATTGTTTTGAACATTACATCTGTCCCTAGCGCATGTCACAAGAGCTCAGCTGAATGTCAGAATCCCAGCTGGTAATTACTGTTTTTCCCAGAAGGCTTTCACATCGGCCTCAAATATTATGAGCGAAAGTGTTGTGCATTCATACATCTGTATTCAGTCCTGAGTTGTTGTAAATCATGTCCCAGCTTTATTTCCTACCTCCAGCCCTTCTGTCTCTTTTCTCACCTGAGTTTTCATTTTGACACCATCCACAAAACAGGGGCATATGGATTTCATGTTTCATAAATCTTGTTATCCCATGATACACATCTCTCGTTCTTTTTGATTACTTAGTCAAAAGCCACTCTATAAATCAAAATGTGACAGAATCTTGCCTCAATTTCCAAGGGCTATTAAAAACAAAACAAAGCAAAATTATTTTCCCTTCAGAAACAATAATGTATGAATGCAAGTAGGAAATATCTCTGGATTGCACTCTCAATCCTATACAGCCTGGAAAGAATTTGAAGAGAAAGTGATACGTAGAAGATGGAATGGACCTCCTTCCATGGAAATTAACTAATGGTGGGGGGTGGGGGTTGTAAAAAAAAAAAGTCACTAACCAAATCTAATTATCTCTGAATTCATAAACGTTTTTTAGGTGATCAGCCAATAATGGATTCAGATCAACACAACAACAAAAAAAATAAAAAAATAAAAAAAATTAAAAAAATCCTTCAATTCATTCTCTATGCCTTCATCTTATTAAATTGTCTTGTTAAATATAAGTTATCTGGAGACATACTGTGGCTGCCAAATATAATAATTAAAATATTTGTTAGGAGCAGGTCTGAAAATAACAATAGAGTCTGCAAAAACATTGACCATCATAAACATAACTCTCCATTCTGCTGATTTTATTCAATAGTAAGAATCTTCTCATTATGTTTGTTGAATGTACTATAATCTGGTGGTAAACTGACCAAATAATAAATTATAGCATAGCAATAGGTAATAAGCAGCAGCAGCACAGAAGAACAGCAAATAATGGTAGTCCTTATATAATGACTTCTACCTACTATCTTTGTACTATTTAGGTGAAAAAAGACCAAATCCAGACATTAAGTAGTCAAAAGTTGTCAACCTGAATCAAACTACAGCTTTTATATTTACTCTCAAATAACATGTTGTCAAGTAATACTGCCCATCCAGGCTCTAGATGTGAATAATTTATACTAGGGCTCCTCAAGATGGTCAACATCAACTTCAAGGGATATTATTATTATTATTATTATTATTATTATTATTATTATTATTATTATTATTATTATTATTATTGTTGTTATTGTTATTATTATCTCTTTTTTCCATTAAACATGAAACTCAGTCAACTGAACATTTAAAAATGTGTCACAAATACCCTTGACTGGTGCTAGTGGTTGATACGGGTTGCTGCCAGCATCCTAGGTATCAACCAAGTATCTTCTCAAAATATATGATGTTCCAAGTAGCACAGTTTTTTGCAGTTCCGCTGGTGTTATTGCAGGAAGATGCAATTTCTTGATGAGTTTTGTAAAATTCTTGGACATGGTACCAAGTGTCCCGATGACAATGGGTATCACTGTTACATGTTTCATCCATAGCCATGTAGTTTTGCAATATTTCATGATATTTTCCTCGACTCTGGCGTCTCCTGGTACAGCGATATCAATAAACTGTACACTTCGGCTTTCGACAACCATGATATTTGGCATGTTGTGTTCCAAATGATGATCTGTCTGTATTATTATTATTATTATTATTATTATTATTATTATTATTATTATCACAGTCAGCCAGATATTCTGACTGGGTTTGTTGTTTTTGTCTACATATTGAGTCTTTAACAAGCAGCTGGGATAGGTAGATCTAGATGTTGGATGGTATTACAGATATCGCCACAGGATAGAAGCTGTTCCAAGTAAAACTGCCTTCTGCAATTGACTTTGTCAATGCCAATGGTGTTCAAATGTTGCTCCAGTTGTTTTGGGATTGCACTCAAGGCGCCTATTACTATTGGTACTACCCTTGCTTGCCTTTACCACAGTTGTTCTATTTCTATTTGTAGGTCTTTGTATTTTGTTATCATCACCAGTTCTTTTGCTTCTATTCTGCTGTCTCCAGGCACTGTTGTTGTTATTGTTGTTGATTTAATCTTCAATTTGATTCACAGTCTGGGACTGGTAAAGACTTCCCAGTTCAAGTCCTAACCAAGGACCTAAGAGCTGTTAAGGTAACATCTGAGTATATAGGCAGTTCCGAGGGAGATTTTTTTTTGCAATCAGAATATTCAGGTATTATTATAATTATTATTATTCAGGCTACTCTTAGTTAAAGTAGTATTTATTAAATTATTGTCATATGATTGATGTTTGGGGGTTGATAAATCATCTGAAGCATCATGAAGAGGTCAATGAGCTCAAGAATTTGAGGACCCCTGATCTGCCCAGATGATGCTTGTGCCATGAACAGCAGAAAAGCAAATTCCATAAGAAGATGAGCAAAAATGCCACTGTCCACAAATAAGGGGAAAACATTCTTGTAGTCCAGTGATTCAAAATGATACATGTGCAACACAAGTGCTCTTGTTTGTGGAATTAAGTATTTAAAAAGCAGAAGCATTTTGTTCTGCCACACAAGGACACAGTCATCAATGTGCTGAAACTCCTGTTTAGAGACACAAAATTCTCTAATCCTATACCCTTCTTGCTTATCCTCTGGTGGATGAAAAAAAAAATCCATCTAATTTCCTGAGTGTCTACATTAACAATGGATGCTGATGGTCTCGATGTGAGATAGACGTTGTTATGGAAATTTATATTCTTGTATCTTTTCTCTGTTCATTTTGCTACTTTTATGCTACTGTTTTAAGCTTTAAGGAAAAAAAGTCACTTCTCATTTAACTTGAGAATTTATTCTTGGTCCACTTGGGGTTTTTTTTAGAAAAAAACACATTTTCTTAATTCTTGGTCATCTACGCTTGAATAACCCTCACTGCTTATCCAATGTTATTCCAACATGTCCTCACCATTGGATTTTTTTCTCACCACTAAAGAACTAAGATTGCCCTTACCTGCCGACAAATAAACATTGTTTAAAAACCTTCCTGTTTACAATCCTCATGACTTTCGTTAAATATCTCAATTACTGGGAATTATCTAATTCTGTGCTTAACTGCTACTAATAGCACAACCTTCTGACTGCAAAACTTTCACCAAGATGATCCCTCTGTCATTGCTTCTAGGATGCCCTCAGCTTGTTTGCATTATCCCACTCATTTAAAGTCTACCTATATAAAAGAAATATTTAAAAATTGTCTCAGTATGCTGTGAAGAAGAGGGTACAGCAAGTTAGAGAGATGCCTATGCTATATGTCTCCTTATTCTGGAATTTAAAATAAATTATCATTGTTATTTTTAATCCAGACTGCAAATCTCTTTAGTAAGGTAGTGTTGGAGTCAAATCATGCTATGGAGAAGAGTTTATTGTGGTAGATTATTTATCCAGAATGCAAAAATATAAAATTCATCTTTCAGTGTTCCACAAATACGAATAAAACCTATTGCCTAATTTAACCATTATCAACATAAACCAAAGAGTCCAAATAACAGATACTTAAAATACAACCTGTTTATTATCTTAATACTTATGAGAATAAATATTTAAGATATTTAAAATACAAATGAACAAAACAACTACCAACAGGAAACTGAGCTAACTCTAACTCAGCCTTCAAAATTACAAGTTTTTAAAAACGGTGTTCCTGGTTATCTTTAGTGTAAATTATTGCCTAGGAGGATCACAGAACAACCAGAAATGCTCAAAATTCTATTGAAATGGCTCTCCTGATCCTATAAACCAAATTGCCAATGGCTTTATACCAGTGGTGGGATTCAATATTTTTAACAACTGGTTCTGTGGGCGTGGCTTAGTTGGGGGTGTGGCTTGGTGGTCATGTGACCAGTTGGGCATGGCTATGTGCATAGGGACTACTCAGAGGGCTGAAAAAAGTCATTTCTGACTGGTCCTCACATTTTTGACCGGTCCTTGCACTTATGACCTTCCTCACATTTATGCCCGTTGCGGCATTCTTAACAACTGTGTCAGTCATTTCACCACTACTTGTCTTCACCACAGTGACAAGATAGGGCGCAAAACATAAAATGTGAGTACAGTCGTAAGTACGAGGACTGGTCAAAAGTGTGAGGACCGGTTAAAAATAACTTTTTCAGCCCTCTGAGTAATCCATATGCACAAAAGAATACAGCAATAGAGAGGGATGAAGGATGGAGAAGAGAGATAGAAGAAAGAAGGAGAGACAGGGAAGGAAGAGAAGAAAGGAAGGGAAGGGAAATTAGAGTAAGAGTGAGGGTAAGAGAGGGAGGAAGAGAGGAGGAGAAGAAGAGGGGGGAAGAGAAAGTAAGAAGGAAAGAAAAGAGAGAGGTGGTAGGTTTGAGGAGAAAGATTGCTGTACAGTAAAAAACATGAAACGGAAGAAAGGCAACCCCAAACAAATATAAAGATATTAAGATAAAGAATGAATTGTTAAACTTTAAAGAATAAAAGAGAATAAATATGAATAAATAGCAGTAATTAGAAACACACATACAAACATACAATGTATTTTCTTTGAACAGAGTATTTGGCCAGTTCACAAATTTAAACAGAGTTTAGTCATTTCAATTAAATTTACAATTTCTATATTTCCTTTTTGCCATATTTATTCCTTATCTATTTTTTTAAAAAAAACAAGATTACCCTTCATCCTCACCTCTAATCTTAATCAAATTCAATTTTTCCCTTCTATTCTATATTATACCCCTTCTCATTGTCATCTATTTTTATATCCATCCTCACATTGGTTAATTATGTAATATTACAGTTGTTTAATATAAATTCAACATTTTAATATAAATCAATTAGTTATATAACTATCTTTTTTGTATATTAATCAATATGAACATGAATATTCCAATTATTTCCATGCAATCCAATTTCTTACAAATCAATTAATTATATTTACCAATAATAATAAACCAAATAATTTCCCCCATATATTCCTCCAAACCACAATTTAACCATTTCTGCTTTCAACACAATATACAATTAATAGTATCTCAATTATTACAATTCCCTATTTAAATAGAGCTATTTTCTTTTGTGTTTTAAAATCTTGAACTCTCCTCTTTTTCCCTAAAGAGGAACTACCTCTTTAGGGAAAACTACCTTTCCACTAAAGGTAGTTTGCACCTACCTTTTTTGGTGAGGAAAAAGAAAAGAAAGCTGCCTGCGTAATTTTCCAACGTTGCAGCAACAGTAAAGCAGGCTTTTATTTTCAGTTTCGTTTTTCAGCATAGCTAGGGGAAAAAAATCTGCACTCTTTGCAAGCAAGCAGCAGAGCCCTGAGCAAAACAGCTGAGAGCAAATCAGCTGAGAATTGGGAGGCTGATAGAATCAAGGGGCTGATTAGCCTATGCTGAAGCTCCGCGGGCCAATAAAATTACAAAAAAACACCAAACCGTTTGTTAAATTGCTGGCTCGCCCACCCCTCGCCCACCACTATTTATTGGCAATAAATAGTGGTGCGGAGGGACGGGGCAAGGGGCGGGGTGAGCCAGCAATTTAACAAAGGGTTCGGCCGAATCCCCTAGAACTGGCAGAATCCCACCACTGCTTTACACCGATATATTCATCTTGAGGAAAAAGAACAGCAAGGAAGCACAACCAAAATTTAAATAGTTAATATAACACAACATATAATATAACACAGTACAACTAGGATTGTACTGACACATGCTTCAACAATTATTTTATAATTTTGTAGAGGACATGATATAGGAATTCAACTAGGGATTGGAAGTATGCTGAAACAGCAAACAGAGATAATTTAAAATGGCAATTATGTTCTAATTAAATCTGAAGATTGGAATCATTATCAGGAAAAAGGCCTCAACTAATTACGTTGAAAGCAACTTTAACTCAGGTTACCATCATTCAATAAAGAGCTTTTTTTTTTCAGTCCATTCTCATTTCAAAAAATGACTTTGCAGATTCCCAATATAGGATATGTTCCCTTCTTACCATACTAATCTCTTTAATCATATTGCCTATGTGTTATTTGTTCTTTGCAGCAAATAGTTGTTTGAGGTACATGGGGAAAGTAGCATGGGGAAAAACCGTTCCTCACTGATTTCACTGAAATGTCACAGTAATGTAGCTCAGGGTGAAGAAGGTAATCAAATGTGAATAAAGAGGAGAAAGAGGAAGGAAGAGGAAAAAGATGAAATGTTCAGTTTGGAATTTTGACAATAAAAATTGTATTTAAGAGATCCAATCATGTTTTGATCTGTTTGACAGATTGTATAACCTGTCAAATTGTTTGCCCCCGGTTCGGACCGGTTCGCAAGAACCAGTAGTAAAACTGGCGGGAGGCCCCGCCCACCTCCCCGGATGTCATCATCAGTGATCTGCGCATGCGCAGAAACGATCCCATTGTGAACCGGTGGTAAAGGTAAGTAGAACCCACCCCTGAACCTGTCCCCATCCTAATGGACTTGGGATGACCTACTGAGCAGTACCAATAATACTCAGAAAAACAGCAATAGAAAGATAGTTAAAGCAACCATGTTAAAGCAACCATACTTATTTATAAACATCCAGGAAACACATTGAAAAAACACCTGGGGACTTCTGTACTACTGGGAAAAGGCTATTCTACATAACCTAAAGTAATTTTCTGGCCTTTTTTGCAGCCGTCATTAAGTGAACATGGTCATTAAGTGAACTCATTCATTTGAATGGGGTGTTTTTGCCAGAAGTCATAAAAGACATTGTGAATAACAGTCATATGACCACAGATTATTGAAATAGGTTGTAAAACTGACTTGCCTGACAAAGCAGGGAGGTGGGAGAACACCGCATTACCATTTATAATGGCTGGGGTACTATGGCCATCATAACTTCTTGTATCTTTGACAGTTGTCAAATAAACCTTTATTAAGCAAGGACTACCTGTAATCCAGTGGATAATATGGAAAATGCTTATTTTTAAAGGTGATTACGAATTATGCATCATATCTAGAATATTCCAATCAACCCTTCCATCTTTTTACAGTAATTAACTGGAAAATTACATGTAAGACAGGGGTCCCCAACCCCCAATCCATGGACTGGCACCAGTCTGTGGCATGCCAGAAACTGGGCCACACAAACAAACAAAGCCCCATCAGTGGGATGCAGGCAGCACATGAAACAATGCACCCTCTGTTCCATGAAAAACCTCTCTCCACGGAACTGGTTCCTGGTGCCAAAAAGGTTGGCAGCCACTGATGTAAAATATAGCAAAGCTACATTCTATGAGAGAAGTTGACAGTTGAAAGAGTATGTAAAGAAGAAGAAAAAAGTCCTTTTCTTCACATATTTTTGTCCCTTCTAACCTGTAGCTTTAGTAATGGCATTTTGTTTCCTTAAAAACAGAAAAACAAATGATTCCTTTAGAAAGTGCAATGGCATGATCAGTTAAATAAATTAACTGATCATGCCATTGCACAAGGAATCGTTCATTTTTCTTTTTTAAATAAAGTTATCTGAGCACACATAAAATAAATTACATGTCTAAATACTTAACCGAGGTGGTTAAATGTGTTTCATGTTTTTTGTCAATGGAACTCCGGAGCTTAGGCAAGTAAAAGTAATGGAAATTGGTTAATCTAATTTTGATTCCCAATGTATCTACCTACAGAATCCAAAACTGGATTAATGGATTTATAAGCAATTTCTTCAAGTTTTCATCCACCAGATGGGATAGACTGTTCTTGATTTAGGGAACTATATTTAGGGAGTATGCTTCCATATCTCTGGGAAATCAGGGGGTGGTCCAGAGCAGCAGTCACCAACTGTCAGTCCGTGGCCCACTGGTGGTCCATGAGAAAATTTTAGTGGTCTGAAGAAAAATTATTTGCATTTTTTATATTGCACTAAATCAGGGGTCCTCAAACTACGGTCCCTGGGACAGTTACGTGCAATGAATGTTTGTGTTGCTGCAGAGAGTCTTCCCCTTGAGGGTCTTTTTGTGTGGGTCAGAGGGGGGCAGAAATTCTGCTTTAGAGTCTGCTTCAGCCTCCCAGTGTGGGGCTTTGAGAGAAGGCTGGAGGGAAGCGCCGCTGTTGGTAAAGAGCCGGAGGGCCTCGTTCCAGTGGACTGCATCATGGCCTGGAACTGGCTGACCATCTCAGCCTGCTGAGCCTCCAGGCCTGTACCTAGCCTTGCACTCTCACAGGTCTTCCCTCTGCTTGGAAAGCCTATGCTCGTAGTCCTCAGTGAGGTGCTTCTGCTGAGCCTTCTTCTTGGCTAGATCCAATTTGAACTGAGCCAGCTGTTTTGCCAACTCTTTCTTGTGGTGGCTGTTTAGTTCCAACAACTGCTTCCTGTTGGGGCCCTAAGGAGCCTGGGTGGGAAGGCGAGGAGTGGCTGGGAGGGGAGGGGTGAGTAGAGGCTAGCAAGGCGCCCCTCGACGTGAATGACATTGAGTTGGCCACGCCCACCCAGTCACATGACCATCTAGCCACACCCACCCAGCCAGTCATTAGCAGATAATATTAATGGTCCACGAGATTTAAAATTATGGATTTAGTGGTCCCTGAGATCCAAAAGTTTGATGACCACTGGTCCAGAAAACTCTCCCCTTCACTGGGAACAATCTGCCCACTGAGACCAAGTTAATACCTACTTTTTCTGTCATTTTACAAGAACACTGAAAACTGGCAACTTCTACAGTATACACCTTCTAGGTTGGAAAATCCTAATATCTAATACCAGTTACATGAACACCATTAATATATGGTTTTTATACTATTAGTCAACTGAATGTTTTAGCACTGTAATCTGCTTAGAATTTGGTGATCATAATTTGCAAAATTCACATTTTGGAAAGACCATGCCATGTAAGCTGCATTATTTCCTTTTGAAAGGAGAATGAACTTTTGGTTTTAACACACTACAAAACTATGCTAAAATCTGGGAAATAGCAACATGGCATAGATAGGCAAAGGTCTACATGAAATCTGTACAAATGATTGCCTTCCTTTGCTGATGAAATTGTCATTGAGTAAGAACACAGAACCATTTTATTGGTTTGTATATCAGTTGATCTTATTAATGAACGAGGAGCCAGATGATAAACATAACTTTGATATAAACTCCAATAATATTAATGATAATGGTGCTGACTGAAAACGCATAGCAGGGCAGCCAGAATAATTTTAGTATCAAAAAGCAATTAAAGCTACTAATTACCAAATAATTTATGCAAATACTCAAAAGGCATGCAAGTGAGCTGATGAATATCCATCTTCCAATAAAAAGTATCTCTCTCTTTCTCCTATTCTCCTTTTGTGCAGAAGTATTCCAGAAGATGTATATTTATGAAGGACACACTCAAGCCAATTTTATTTCATGCAGAATTATTATTTTTAGTATATAAGTACATAAGGATATTTGTTGATTTTACTAACTTTGGATGGTGAGAACTAGGAATTAAAAAAAAAGTCCCACCATAGAGCTACTGAATCTGAATATTTTAAGAGTGGCTCCAAGCAAGATCCATACTGCAACATGGACAATTAGTATTTTCTTTCTCTGCAAAAAATGCATAGCAACTGGAATTATGGATTACACTTAATTGCTACTTTACACTTCTTAGAGAAGATCAGTCAAATGTAAAATTCAGGTCTTGGATTAGGATCTCAGAGTCCCAGAATCAAGTCTATTCTCTGCCAAAGCCAGAGGCGGGCTTCAGATAATTTAACAACCAACTCGCCCAGCACTGAAAATGTTAGCATGCGTGTGGTCTTCCATACATGTGCTTTGCTTGCATGCGTGACTTGCACACATGAGCGCGGCTTTGAAAACGTGGCTAAATAGGACAGCATAGTGCCGGGGTTGCTACAGGTCGCTACTACTGGTTCACATGAACCAATCCAAACCGACTAAATACCACCTCTGACCAAAGACCACTGAATTACATTGGACTCATTGCTTTCTCTTAACCCAGCCTATCTCACAGGTTTATTATAGGGGGAAAATGTACATTTCTTTGTGTACCTCAGAGAAAAGGCAGGTTGTAAATCTAACAATGATTTACAGTGTTTTATTTTCAAGAAAGTTGCTTTACTTAGTGGCAGCATTGGAGTATCCGTCCTAATATGGCTTCCATATCTGACAGCAACTTTCTTGAAAATAAAACACTGTAAATCATGTATCTATTTTGCTGGACACATGCCCATTCACCAAAGTGTTTCTTTAGTGCTAGAAGAGAGAGAGTACAGGAAAGACCACCTGGACTTCTGCTAGCTATAATTCTGCTGCTGCTATATACATAAAAAGAATAAAGCTGGAAGAATCAAAGACACTCCCTTCAGGACCATCCAGGCTAATTTCCCACAATCTTGTTTTCAGTAGCTCTGAAAGTTCTGTGCCATTTGAATGAGATAGTGTTGAATTAGATGGGTTAATTCTTGTCTGTTGTTTTGCTTCTCTTGCTATGCTTTCAACTGCTTTTTATTCCATTTTGGCCATTTAACCTGTCTGAATTGCTGAATGTTGTGGCATTCAGCAATCTTGTCTAAACAATTGGAAGGGATCAAAAATGGCAATTTTGCTTTATTTACCAGTGTAATGAATCACCGTACCCTAAACATTAGGGTCCAAGAGTCCAGAGAAAATGTTTCAGGAGTATTTATAAATTACACATGTTTTAAATTTGAATACATACACGGAATTTATTTTACTTTAGAAGCAACTGCATAGCGGTTACTTAGCAACAAAGGGAAAGATAAGAAATTTGGTGAGACCTCTGTGTTTTTAATGACCGTACAGCAAAGTTTGTTCCTCTAACTTCATCTAAGGGTAGGAACTATTATAATAAGAATATGCCAGGAGTTTTATGTGTCCTTGAGATGTCAGGTAACCTTGGTAACAGGGTATTACTTGCTAGATCAAATGGAGGACTCTTTTGCCCTGTTTACAACTACTTACCGTGTTCTAAAGATTTTTGAAACTTAAAGGTGCTGCAAAAGCAATTTTTCACTTCTGTTGTAGGGTTTTCTCTCAGCTTATCTTTTATTGCAAACAGATCTGCTTTAAACTTTAGAGTAATAAGAGAGTGTACTTTTTTTAAGATTTAACAAACCTTATCTGTTTGTTTAATCAGGTCACACCAGAAATGATGTGCCTAATCCATCTCCCCCTGGATATGGCATGTATAACCCTCGTCCCAAAGATATAAGGTACATGACCTTCCTGGAGATAACCTGCATTCTTCCCTTACCTGCACTCTTCCCTTACATGATACAACACTCACAAGGACATAACTCTAAATGGATATGATGTGTTGAACCTAACCCCATCAATAAAAATGTGACAGTCAACCTTTGGGTCTGTGATTAGCTTAACCCTGAACCTAACTCTATGTGCATTCAACCAAAACTAAGTAAAGTGTATAATTAACAGAACTCTAAGCAGCATTGTGTTTGAAAAGCAAACCCTATTTCATGCCTTGTGGAATAAATAATAGTTAGTCCTTTTTAGCAATTTGAACAAAGCAGTTAAAAGATGAACAGTGGTAGAGGCAAGCATACATCTACCGCTGTTTGTCTTTTAACTGCTTTGTTCAAATAAATAATAGCAAATGAGTTTTTAAACTCATTTTAAAGCAGCTTAATGCAGGAAAAGGACTCCCTAAAATGCAGATGTAGCCAGCATTCACCCTTTAAAAGGTTGTCTTTACAGGCAGCTTTAAAACTGTTTAAATTTTTTAAAAAATTAAATCATATCAACCCAAGTGTGATTAACCTAATCCAGACCTGAACCTCAAACCTATATGGATTCAAATAAGTCTTAAGTGAAGTGAAATCCTTTGATAGCTTTACCTTTTCTAAAAGTTAAAAAAAAACAAAACAAACATAGTGTCACGTCCCTTAGAGTCCTACGGGATGCTGCCATTCTGGCGGGGAGGGGGCCCTAGATGCTCCTTTACAACCTGTTTCCTGTTTCTGGTCTTGCTGTCACTTTGATGTACCTGCTTGGGAAAGACAGGGGCAGAGATTAGACTGGGGCCATCTGTTTTGTCTCCAATAGAACAGGCAAAGTGATGTCTGAGAACAGCTTCTTATTACCTTCTCAGCTCGGGTTCTCACAACAACTTCGCACCTGCAGATTGGCTCGCATCAGACTGGACATAGGGAAGGGGGTTTCTGCAACATTTAACCTAATGCTTCTGCACGGGAACTTCAGATCCTGCCTTGCTTTACTTGGTGTCACTTTTCCTCAATAAAAGTTTCCTTTTGAAATAATGCCTGTTTCAAGAGTTCTGCTTTCTTGAAGAGAGAGGAGAGGCAAGTCCTTACACATTGCTTGCAAATTTTAACCTGAAAACACACACACATGTTTGCAAATACACATAAATATTTTTTGAAGTATGATTTTTATAAAATTTTATTCCAATTCCTCCAGCAAAGCCAAGAAATTCTGACCGTCAAATAAGTACCAATGACACTTATTATGGTTAAGTGTCAAAATTATGATTCTGCAGAGGGATTTTTGTGACAACATGCCTAGGTTATGTCCAGACATGTTAGAACTTTATGTTTTGGTCTACCTAAAGCGATTATGTGCATACACTAAGTTCTACGCATGTCAGCTACAAGCTACTGTGAGGTTCAATGGTTTAAATAATATGATGGTGATTTGTTTGATATAAAGTTGACCTCAGAACCTCCAAATGGGATGGAAGAGTTAGAAAAAAAACCCTGGGCTATATAACATCATTGATGAGAATACACAGGATTTATAAAACATTGTTATTGCAGATTCTTTAAATCATCTAATAGCAAGTAAAAGTAAACATTAAGAAAGCCTTTTCATTAGTTGACTCCATCAGTCTGATAATCTGTGTTATTTCCCATTTAGAAATTATGTTGGCATGGTCCAGAAAGCCTATATCATAAAAATATTGCATTGTTGTTTTACAGGTTGTCTACAAAAAGACCAAGTGGACAGAGCCAATGAAATAAAGTTTATTACAAAGTTATGCTTTAGGGCCTCTATGTCTCAAACTGTATGGATAATCGTTAACACTTCTGACAAAATGAATAAATAATATTTCATGTGAGTCATACTGGGTGAATTCAACACATTCATACAATGTATCACAAAGAACAATAATCCACTTTCATTAATGTCAACAATTGAATCTGAATTGTCTGTATCTCTGAAGCCAATCATATGTCAGAATGTAACCAAAATTAACTACAAGAAATAATAGTGAATTTTATAATAAAATTTACAGGCCATGTAAAATCTGCTTAATTTCTTTTGCTAGCCTTTGTTTAACCATGTCAGATGGTAAACACAGAGATATAATTTAATCAAGAAATCTATGATATTATTCAAACTCCATGGCGCTCCTAAGCGCTCCATGGTTTAGGACCTGGTTACCTACGGGACCGCCTGCTACCACCAATAGCCTCCCACAGGCCAGTACGCTCTCATAGAGAGGGGCTCTTCCGGGTGCCGTCAGCCAAACAATGTCGACTGGTGGCCCCTAGGGGGAAAGCCTTCTCTGTGGGGGCATCTACTATCTGGAATGAGCTCCTCCCGGAGATACGGAGGATCCCGGATCTGCGCACCTTCCGCCATGCTTTGAAGACCTTTTTATTCCACCAGGTGGGCCTGGCCTAATCTTTTCCCTCTTTTCTTTTTAATATGCAAATTTTAATCTGTTTTTTAAATGATTGGGGTGTTTTAATTTGTCTGGGCCAAATTGTTTAATTCGATTTTATCCTGTTTTTAAATTTTGTATTTATGCATTTTACTGTTTGGCTGTTCACCGCCCTGAGTCCTTGGGGAGTAGGGCGGTATACAAATCAAATAAAGATAAAGAAGATAAAGAAACTGGGTTTACTATGAGTGTCTGACGAGCTTTGAAAAAAAGATATTAAAGAATTCACTGTCTCTGATGCAACTCGTTTGCATTTTTCCTGAATTTGAAATTCTCAGCTATATTAAAATATGATCTTACTACTCCTTTGGCTTCTATCTTCCCCTTCTATAAATCTGAATGATGAGTCCTAGCTAGATATATTTTAAATCAGGGTCTTTGAATATTTGCCTATCTACTAACCATTTTGTCAACACTTTTTAAACATAGCTACTGCTGTTCACCTACATACTCTCTTTCCCAAGCCACTGAAAATATAGCCCATAATTACATCACCTTTCCCTATACTAAAAATAGCTGCATCTCCACTAACATGTTGTAAAGCCAAATTGTAAGAACCTTTATAGTTCAAGACAAAATCTGACCAGGAATTATATCATATGACTGCCAGATTGGGCTAATAGTCAAGTCTTGTAAAACATCCAAGTGTATTCTGCATAGTTTATCTAATTACTAAGTTGTTTTGCAAAGAAGCTAGGAAAATTTCACCCTGGTTCAGTTCAAAACTGGAATAAATTTCTCTGATTGCTATCATGGAATAAAAAACAACAGAATTTTGTGGGTGTTAGTATCAGTGCTAGAAAAGTGATGGCTGATTATTTTGGAACAGTACATACTATATGTGTAGAGATGAATCTCCAGACAATGACCAGAAATATTGATAGGATAAGTTTATCTGGCAGATTCTCATTTGAAGAACTTGGAAGAAAACAAATGTGCATTCAAAAATTATGTCTGCTAACAAACTACAGATAGTTCAATCATTCATTTTTCTTATAAAAAGTAAAACCATTGATTTATCTTGTGAATTAATTTTAAGAGACACAAACCAGAATCCTGAATAATCTATTAGCAGGAAATTAGATTTAGAGCAGTATTATGGATCAGAGATGCTTTTCTGCTTTTGGAGAACTAGTTGTACAATCAATTATTAAAGGAAATATTAGCATTGATTTAATACTTTGTAATGCAGTTTTCCCCACAAAGAAGTGAGAACTCAGGACAACCAATTTAAAGATATCCTTGTAATGTCAGCTGAGCATGCAATACATGGTACTGTGGCAAGAGCATTCAGAGCAGCATCAGGATTAGTTAGGAATACATGAATATAATATGTGTGTGGGTGTGGGTGTAAACTTTAATATTTGCTGCCTGCATAGATGAATAAAATTGCTTCTGCTTGAAAATCAACAATGATACCATTGCCATTGTTAGATCATTTATCGTCTGACATTACAGATCTATGCACTTCTAGGCCACTTCAAGGTTAAAATAAAAACAACATTGGGCCCTACCTGATTTCAAAAGAGATTTCTTGTGCTCACACTAGGTTGTAGTAATGCATGAAAAAGTAAGGGGAAATCATTGTGTAATATTTCTCTCTGGTGCTTCCAAGATACATAACCATGCATTACCTTTATCAGTGTGTGTCACTAACCCTTTGAAACAAAACTATAAAGATTAGAGACCTGGTTTATGAGAACTGCAGTGTATTCCTTTGCCCATTTCTCAGGATTCTCTGTAAGAAGGACAAAAAGAGAAAAGGAATGTTTCTATGTCTCATTAATGAGTTTAGAAAATAATGCTTTGATGCTGTGAAGTAAAGTCACCCTCAAGTCAAGCTGATCTCCTAATGATTTATATGAATGCAACACTGCAATTTTCTTGGAGCAGAAATTATTTGTATGTTTAGGTTTAGGTTTATTTGGATTTATATACCGCCCTTCTCCCGAAGGACTCAGGGTGGTGAACAGCCAAAGATAAAACACATACAATATAAAATTTAAAAACAATTTAAAACATATTAAACAAATTTGGCCCATACTAATTAAAACACCCTTTTTTAAAAAAGCAAATTAAAATTAAGCAATTAAAAAGAGTTAGGCCAGCCCAGCTTGTTGGAATAAAAAAGTCTTGAGGGCACAGCGGAAAGTGCATAAATCTGGGATCCTCCATATCTCCAGGGGGACCTCGTTTCAAAGGGCATGTGCCCCCACAGAGAAGGCTCTCCCCCTGGGGCTGCCAGTCGACACTGTTTGACCGATGGCACCCTGAGGAGCCCTTCTCTATGGGAGTGTACTGGCCAGTGAGAGGCTACCGGTGGCAGAAGGTGGTCTCGTAGGTACCCAGGTCCTAAGCCATGGCGCACTCTAAAGGTGGTAACCAATACCGGAAGACCACCGGGAGCCAGTGCAGCTCGTGCAGGAGAGGTGTTACATGGGAGCGCCATGTCACTCCCATAACCATCTGCGCAGCTGCATTCTGGACCAGTTGGAGCCTCCGGGTGCTCCTCAAGGGTAGCCCCATGTAGAGAGCATTACAGTAGTCCAGGCGGGAAGTGACGAGGGCATGAGTGACCATGCATAAGGAGTCCTGATCCAGAAAGGGATGAAACGGGTGAATCAGGTGAACCTGATAGAAAGTCCTCCTGGCCACAGCCATCAGATGTTCTTCTAAAGACAGTCATGTATCCAGGAGGACACCCAAGTTGCGAGCCCTCTCTGTGGGGGCCAACGACTCGCCCACAATAGTCAGTGATGGCACCAACTATGTTATAGCCAGTGATGGCTATATCGGGATGCCAGAAACCACAGCCACTCGGTCTTGGACGGGTTGAGCCTGAGTCTGTTTCTCCCCATTCATGTGGCTCGCTCTCTCCCTCCCCCTCCCTCTCTCTCATTGCACAGTACACATACAACAATAGTGATAGATCATTATCATTTTGACACATTCCTGGATTTTTTTAAAAAAAACAACAACTGGTGTGCTCTGTTTTGTTTTATTGCTTCAGGAATCTTGTGCCTCAAGTAAAGAACCATGAGACTTGCAAACAAATCCCGAATGGCAAACAAGTCCAGAAATGAATGATCAAACTCAACACCTGGAACTCTTGCAGTAAGAGCCACTTTGATTCTTAAAGTGACTTTCTGCTGAGCTTGATTGTCACTTAGTTGTAAATTCCTGCTAGCTGCTTGGTCTTTCACTCAAGTTATCAGGACCATTATTGAGTGAGCCTGAACAGACATGCTCAGTTATCTTACTTGTTTATGTAAAATTTCATAGGAATATTCTCCATTTTTTGAGTGTATGAGTGCAATATACCCAAGGACAGTCACCCCAAATTCTAGTCTCTTTATATTTGAGCCTGATCATCTCCCTTGTATTGTATACTAATCGAAGTACACATTCCTGTAGCGTAGTCCCCTGGACAGGCGGCTTTCATTATTGATTTGTAACAAGCAAACAAAAACAAGCTCCAGATAAAGTTTGGAGATTCATTTAGTTTAATGGGATGATAGAATTCTTAATATGTCATCTAGAGTCTTTGCATTAGGCCTGGCAACTTTCTAACTGTGTGCAGCTGTAGAGTCAAATTAACAATATACTGCCAATCACCCCCAAGTGACACTGTAGTTTAGCTCTTTTGCCAGAATCTAGAAAATATAGACTAATTTAGTGGAATTGAGATGATTTACTGTGATTGTTTAGAAACCTCACAGAGCTTATTGCTTTTACTTGGAACTGACAAAACTGATCCTCAGAAATAGATTATCAGCGTTCATAGATGGAGAGCCAGAAAATAATAATAAGAGTGGAGATCCATGCCTGCCTGTTTATGAAAGGTGTTCTAAACTCCAGGCCTTATTGAATCTACTGGGAATTTTGAATGACATCATGCAATTTCATATTACTTAGTCTTTGGATTTTGTTTTTATAGGCTATACATGGGAGATGTCATTTAAACTTTAATTTCCAGAGAGAGTCATGAAATATTCATTGAGATTTATCACTGACCATTTCTGATGTACCTTACCAATGAAGTGCTTGGCTAGCAAGCATATTGCATAAATAATCATTAATGACCTACTGGAGGCTTCTGAATTCACTGCATTTAAAATCTTCTTCTTCTTCTTGTTGTTGTTGTAGAATATTTCATAGATAAATCTTGTGATGAATCCAGATGAGGATCACAAGGGCTTTATGAAAGGGAAATTTGGAGACCTAGCATATACTTATTTTCTGTATATTTGGAAAATGTGCCACTAAATACAGTATTTCTTCAAATAGTTCTTTCAAAAGCATGCACTCTCTTAGAAGGGAAATGTTTCAAAATAGTAATTATCATCATGTGATGGATATCTTCTGAATAGGAAATTAAGGGTAAGTTTCAGTTCCTTTGCTGTCTTCAAGTAAGCTTGTACCTGATTTTTTTGAGAGGCTGATGGAAAATTATTGTGGGTTTACTTTGCACCTAGTACACTCCCAGTCAGTCCTTACCTTTAGGCTAGTAAAATATAGCTTGACATTTATTGATTAAACATCAGCAAACATAAAAAAAAAGTTAACTGGCAAAATGGAACAAAGGGCAAGTAAAAGCAAGGCACAGAAAAATGTGAACAAGAATTTACATTTATCTATATAGCTACATACCTATATCAAAGGCCCTGTATTTTTAAGAGACACCAGAAGCAACATGTGGAAATAAGCACAAAGGGAGTGACCTTCACTTAGTTCAGCTTTAACTCTTTAATATACCGGTACATAATAATATATGTAATAGCAGCAGAATAGAAATGGCGAGTATGACACCAGGCGATCTCTCCTCTAAGGAAACAATATGATGGATGGAGATAATGTATCAAAATGACATACTGATTTTAAGAACAGCTTGAAGGTGTAAGGGGTGAAACTGCATTGAAATGACACACTGAATTGTCTTTTCTTTCTAAGTAGCACGAAGGAGGAGGAGGAGGAGGAGGAGGAGGAGGAGGAGGAGGAGGAGGAGGAGGAGGAGGAGGAGAAGTCTTGTTGGACTTCAGGATTCAGACTGACAGGCACTTGGTCCACAACACACCTGACATAACAATAGTTGAAAAGAAAAAAGTATGGTTCATTGACATTGCAATACCTGGTGATGCATGGACTGAAGATAAGCAGCAAGAAAAAATCACAAAGTACCGGGACTTGCAAATTGAAGTTGAGTGACTGTGGAAAAAGAAATTGTGTCTTGTCCCGATTGTAATTGGAGCCCTTGGAGCAATACCCAAAGGCCACCCCGCTATTTAGAAATTCTAAATTTACTGGACTTGAACATTTTGACTCTACAAAAAACCACCTTACTCAGAACAGCTTACATCCTCCGATGATACGTTAACAGTTCCTAGGTCCTTGGTTAGGACTCGAGCTGCTGAGCTATTAACCAACCTCAAAGGCTGTGAATCTCACGAAAGATTAACTAATAATAATAATAAGTGCCAATAATCTAAGACATATTGTTGCGTTAGGTAATTATTGCCTTGATCTTCTTTCTCTGAGTGCTCCCCTTATCTGCAATAAATTGTAACTCAAACAACTCAGAATTATTTTGGTTATGATCTCAATCGTTCATTCTCTGAAATTTTATGGAAAATGTAAGTTGTAGTTTTCTGTGGTGATCTGGGTACCAGAGTACTAATTTGGTAATCTTACTAATTTTATTTCTGCTACTTATATTGAAATATTTTTACTTGCTATAGTGATTATTAGTATTTTTTCTAAACACACCTGCTTTATGAAACTTAAGACTAAGATTTTTCCTACCAACAAAGTCCTTTGCCTCCCAATATTTAACTTCAGAGCTATTAGCCATGTTCAAGGATACCTTAACCCAGTGGTGAAATCCAAATTTTTTTTACTACCGTTCTGTGGATGTGGCTTGGTGGGCGTGGCAGGGGAAGGATACTGCAAAATCTCCATTTCCACCCCACTCCAGGAGAAAGATACTGCAAAATCCCCATTCCTTCCCCACTCCTGAGAGAAGGATATTGCAAATAGCCATCAATTTGGATTGGGTCTTTCAAAGCCAGTGAAGTTCACAAAACGTTATTGGACTTTCAATAGTATTTCAATAGAAGAGCCATGGTGGCACAGTGGTTAGAATGCAGTATTGCAGGCTACTTCTGCTGATCACCGGCTGCCAGCAGTTTGGCAGACTGAATTTCACCAGGCTCAAGGTTGACTCAGCCTTCCATCCTTCCGAGGTCAGTAAAATGAGGACCCGGATTGTTGGGGGCAATATGCTGACTCTGTAAACCACTTAGAGAGGGCTGTAAAGCACTATGAAATGATATATAAGTCTAAGTGCTATTGCTATTGCTATTATGTTCTATCATGTAAATGTCAGTTCTTAATTACTGCCCAGACATATTTTCTTGATGACAATCAGTCCTTAACCTGGTCTTTCATGTCTTCCATACAGAAGCCTGTAAAGCACTATGAAGCAGTATATGTCTAAGTGCTATTGCTATTGCTATTCTTTTTGCATTAGAACCTAGATAAGAAACCTAGACATCCCCTAAGGATATTACTGCATTATTCAAAACAAAAAATATTAACCTAATAACAGTATTTTTTAATAATGACCAGTTTATTTAATTTTTTATAAAATTCTTTATACAAAGCCTACTCTATTTTATACAGATTACATTTTATGGGGCTTTTAAAAACACTGAGAGAGTTGTAAATCTTAGATGGTAATTCTATGAAAAGCCTAATCACATTTTTGGTAATTTATCACCATCATTTTGTTAAACAAATTAAAAATGACATGTCCAAATCATTTGGAAAATGTCATTCAAAAGCATACACTCATACAGATATTTTCCCCCAACACACAGGCTGATGGAATTATAGTTAGGAATACTAAGTTATTTAAAATCTGTGGCTATTAGGAAGATTTATGCTTCAGAAAGAAAGATCAAACTACATACTGCATGAAGATGTATCTGTTGGTATTTTATGCCCTTCATACAGCAAGAGGAACTACCTGAAAAAAGGAGATTGGGAAAAAAGAGAAGCTAGAGAAAAGGGAAACCTTGGGATTTATTCTGAATTGGAAAAGGAAGGGAAAACATTATATTCTAATTCTCCTGCCAGCCTCCATACTATTTCTCTATTGATGATCCTGTTCTAATACAATCATCCATTTACATTTGTAGAGTCCTCTCTGGCTAATACTCTTCACTGGGATTAAAATTTCCAATCTCCAAAGCTTGATCCATGTCCTGGTATTATACATTTTGACCTCCACAATTAATAATTGCATATATTTGAATAGAAGTCTCATGGAACGGGCTACTTAGAAGGGCTGAAGATCCCAGGAATGCTGAGATGAGAATTATTATTTTTTATTTATTACGTTTATATGAAACCCATCTCACTGATAAGGTGACTAAGAATTAGGTCTTTGGTATACATTCCAGATCACATAAATTGTATCAAATTCCTTTTTTACTACACAAATATCTTGAGAACCTGCAATGTAGGAGCTACGGTGGCACAGTGATCAGAGTGCAGTACTGCAGGCTACTTGTGTTGACTGCCAGCTGTCTGAAATTTGGCAAATCCAATCTCACCAGGCTCAAGGTTGACTCAGCCCTCCATCCTTCTGAGATGGGTAAAATCAAGACCCAAAATTGTTGTGGGCAATATGCTGACTCTGTAAACTGCTTAGAGAAGGCTGTAAAGCACTGTAAAGCAGTATATAAATCTAAATGCTAGTGCTATTGCTATTGTTAGATACATGATGCATTCACTGCTCCAGTGACATTATAATCCTCAAGAGCGAAGAAATTTACAGGTGGGTTTTGCATATGTAAAAGTTCCGTGTATTATGTTGTTTTGTGAAATGGTGGCAACTATCCCTATTTGATCACCATAGCAATCAAAGATGTTTGACTTGATAAATGTATGAACTGACCTAGATCAGCTCACCTTTAATAAAGGATATGTTTTTCAATCTTGAAAAAAAATGTAATGCTGAAGAAACACAGCATATATTTAACTTATTATAACATATAACATCTCACTATTGAATATTCATTATATGGAAAAATATATGCCAAATATTCAAGTTGCTTTAAAAAAAGACAATTAACACAATATTTATTTATTGTTTATTTATTGGTTCAATTTATATGCCGCCTTTCTCCAGAGACTCAGGGCGGCTTACAATGCATTAAGCAATAGCCTTCATACTTTGGTATATACCTGCTTAGTAGGCCTTTTGCCCTTGCCCGCCCCCCCACAAGCGGTGTTCTCTTTTATACAAAGTCAGCTTATTGCCCCCACAATCCGGCTCCTCATTTTACCTACCTCAGAAGGATGGAAGGCTGAGCCAACCTTGAGCCTGGTGAGATTTGAACTCATAGTAATTGCAGGCAGCTGGCAGCTAAGTGCTACTTAACAGCACTTTAGTCTGCTGTGCCCCAAGGTTCTTGGTGGCCAATACATTATTACTAAGGCCCTTTGGATAATTGAGAAAGCCAAAGAGTATCAAAAAGAAGTCAATATATATTGATTACATAAAGGGCTTCAATTGTGTTAATCATATCAAATTGTGATATGATTGTCACAATTGTCAGTTGCAATGTGTTTGGAACATCTCATTGTCCTCATGAGAAACTTCTACATGTTATCCACAGTCCAGATGGAACATTCACAATGGCTCCTGAGAAAACAAATACCCTCTAGCCTCTATAGCAAAGGAGTAGCAATAGCAATAGCACTTAGTCTTATATATCACTTCATAGTGCTTTACAACACTATGTAAATCACACTGTAAATCACTCTCAAAGTGATTTACAAAATCAGCATATTGCCTTTGACAATCTGGGTTCTCATTTTACTGACCTCAGAAGGATGGAAGGCTGAGTCAACCTTGAGTCATTCAGAATTGAGCTCCTGGAATGAGCAGTGAGTTAGCATGGAGTACTGCATTCTAACCACCATGGCATCATGGCTGTTACACAGATAAAGCTGTATATTTATTCAACTCATCTACTAAATATATACTGAGGAAATTTGGATTTCAAATTGGAAAAAGAAACATCAATAAGCTTCTCTGTGCTAATGACCCTAATCTGATGGTTGAAAAATGCTAGCTGTAATAATGAAAGTCAAGGGGCAGAGAGGGAAAAAAAGGATGAAAATTAAAATATAATTAATTAAATATAAAGAAGATCAAACAACAGGTATAACAACAACAAAACAACAAAACAAAAAAAAAACACAAACCCTTAAAATGGTAGCTAGCTTCTGCTTATTAGGATCAACTGTCCCAGTAAAGGAACCATCAATTAAGAAATACACTACACATCAGCATTAGCAGAGTAGCAATGAAGGACTTCAAAAAGTTATTCAGATGCCATGATTGTTTATACCCACAAAAAACAGAATGATGTAGACAGTGGCATTCCCTGTGACCGTCTATGGAAATAAGTTTAACCATGAAAAAGCAGGAGAGAAATATTGATGCTTTTGAGCTTGTGTTGAAGAAGACTTCTGAGAATACCATGAATATCTCCCCAAAGAATATCAAAGAAACAGAGAATCAAACAAGTGAACACAGCATTAACCTTCAAAGCAAAAATGACCAGAGTTAAATGTGATAATGTTTGAAGACTTAGCTCTTTGGAGAAGTCTATCATGCTGGGAAATGTGGAAGGAAAGAGAAGAAAAAGTTAATAATCAAGAAGGAGGGTGGAATCAGTTACAGAAATTACAGAAATTGAGAGACCTTGAAAGGCAGATTACCTGGAAAAAAATCTATGTGGTTAGTAAAAGTTAGTAAAATCACTGACTTGATTTTGCTTTTGCTGCTTCATTTCCTGAAGGTCTTCAGAGCCAGCTAAAATTGTGCAATAAGAGAGCATTTAAAAAAATGATTTCATTGATGGTCCAAAATGCTGCCATTTGCAAATTTATAACAAAATCTTTAGGGAAAACTTCAAGTCTCCTCTGGAAACCAGATAGATCCATTAGAGATTTGAGGCAAATCCAAGTAGATTCAGCCCTGTGGAAGAAATGGATCAGAGTAAGTGCATCTGGATCAGAGGGCGATCTGTCCACAACAAAGGAAAGATAATGATATCCTCCAAATTAAAATTATCAACTGCTTAAAGGCAAAGAGCGGTTGACATGGCTAGCTGGAGGCCTTTTGAACAATGATTTCCACAAAAGCAGCCCTATTTTCTTTTGTTGAATATGATTACCCAACAGGTAGAGGAAGGCCAACACATAAAGAGTTAAATTGATCCAGTAGTATTTCTTGGATCTGTTCTTCAAGAGCAATTACCAATAGTGGATGGTTATACATTGTATTAATAAGCTTGCATAAAATAGTGTATGCATTCATAAATGGTTTAATGTATCTTTTTTGCTTCATACATGTGCATGTACCAATTCAGTACAATTTTTGCACTTGATACTTTATGCATTTTTTCATATTAATTGGTCATATTCCCATCCTAGGCTACCTTGAGTTACATACTCATTCATTGCCTAAATTTCCTGGTCCATGAACTGTCCTTTTAGAGATAATGGAAAAAGGTATTCATCTTCATCTCACTGCTAGTATATGTGAGTAGAGAGGCCAACAGAGAGATTAATTGTGGTATATAAAGCATTGATAAAGAACTGAGTAGACTTGACAGTCTGTAGCCAAACATTTACATTTACATTTACATTTACATTTACATTTACATTTACATTTACATTTACATTTACATTTACATTTACATTTACATTTACATTTACATTTACATTTACATTTACATTTATTTATTTATTTATTTATTTATTTATTTTTCAGGTTTATTATTTTTACAAATAACTCAAGGCACTGAACATATCTAACACACCTTCCACCTCCTATTTTCCCCATAACAACAACCCTGTGAAATTGTTGGGCTGAGAGAGAGAAACTAACTCAAGTCACCCAGCTGGCTTTCATGGCTAAGATGGGACTTGAACTCACTCCTCCTGCTTTCTAGCCTGGTATCTTATTCACTTTTGCTTTTAGATACCATCTGTCTTACCTATATTTTTCTCAATGGGCTGTAATATAAGAAACACTTTTCTCACGTGTATGGTAGATTTCCAGAGAAGGGAGCTGAAATTAGCAATTTTATTTATATTGTGTGTATTTTTGTTTCCTCTCTGTAATTGCCACTAATTCATTAAACTAGAAGGTTAACTAAATGAAAGAATCACTTATAATTACCTTAGTAGTGTCATACTTAATACATTAGCTTGTAATTATCCTGAATTGGTACATGTACATATAACTTTTGCAAAATCCTAACAGAAGGTTAATTCTATGAATTGCACTTTCAAATGAGCTCATAACTGCAATTTAACTACAGTGTAATTGCAATCCTTATACTATGAAGTAGCTATTTTATATTACAAGCAGTAACAAATAATAATGGGAGAGAATGGTGATTTACAAAGAGCTCTCAGTTTGTGGAACTTTACAGTCAACACTTACAATTCTAATCCAGTCTGAGATTTTGTTTTATCTTCTTGGACTATGATCAAGTTTGTCTCATCATCATCTTCATCAACATCATTAATATCATCAATCACCATCTTGGCCAGATTGGTGTAGTGGTGAAAGTGCTGGACTAGAAGGCAGGAGATTTAAGTTCTGTTCCTCCCTGAGGTATGAGAGTCAGCTGGGTCACTTTGGGCACTCTCTCTCTCTGCCCAATGTATCTTTCCAGTTGTTGTTATGGGAAAATAGGACGGATTAACTTTTTGCTTAAATTCGAGAAAAATAAAGACAGGATAAAAATCAAATAACTCATCTACCGTTGAGTTCAATGTTTTATGTAATCTGTTAACCTAAACCACAATGCTGATGGTTATATAAGAAACATAAATCCCCAAGGTCTTTCAAGGAGAACCTTATCTTGGAAAAATACTGCCAGTAGACCTTCTTCTTGAATGAGCCTCCCTCCATACTGCTACTGCCACCACACTTTATTTCTGACTCTGGAGAGGAATTAATTATTATAATTTATAAAGGCATAGAATGGATTCATTAGATAAACCTTCATTTCCATTCATTACTTACTATCTCCCTTATTTCCAGTGGTTGCAAAATGTCCACTGGCGGGTTCAGAAATCCAACTGAACTTTCCTATGGAAATGTGGATTTAATAACAAGCATCTTGAAGAATAGCTCTTATTGGTAAAAATATTTCTGATGAAAATATCATATGACCACCATAGTATAATAGAATAGAATTCTTTATTGGCCAAGTGTGATTGGACACATAAGGAATTTGTCATTGATGCATATGCTGTCAGTGTACATAAAAAAACAAGATACATTCATCAAGAATCATAAGTACAACACTTAATGATAGTCATAGGGTACAAATAAGCAATCAGGAAACAATCAATATAAATGTAAATAGTAAGGATACAAGTAACAAAGTTAAAGTCATGAAGTCATAAGTGGGAGGAGATGGGTGATAGGAACGATGAGAAGACTAATAGTAATAGTATATAATATACAATATTATATATTGGAATAATAATAATATAGTTTGAAATGTTCTTATTGACAAAATGTTTCTAATGAAAATTTCATATGAACACCATATCATGATATATAATCTTTATCAGAATAGTAATAATATGGTTTGAAAAGATGAAAAACTCAGGGATCAAAGTCAAGAAACCTTGTCTCCAGACAGAAACAATCTAGAAGAATGCTATAAACTACAGACTCTAAGTGGAGAGAGTTATGATGAAAAAAGAAATAAAATATATTGATTGCATTCTGATCTCAGGGGAAAAGAAGGAGTGGACATACTGTCTCTTAACTGGAGGGACAAATGAAACAAAAGCAAACAACTTAAATACAGAAAGGAAAGGGTGTTAAAGATTGCAGCCAATGGGTGGGGGGAAGGTAAACAAGGAGGATGTTACATTTATACTGGACAACCAGCAAACCTAGCAGAAATTTGCCTTATGACAATGACGTTAACTTCAATTTGCAAAGTGCCAAAAAGGGCCCCATCTGTGACATGCTGCTGCAGGGTATCATTAACACTAGAATTCTTCTGCACTTTAAATGGAAATCACTTGCTTGTTTCCATTGCATTAATGAAGCAGACCAATATTTTTGTTACAAACATATTGCTCCAAAGACACCCAAGCCCAACCTTAGTGGTTTATATTATTTACCTTCAGCATCTCGGTTGTGTTGCTAAGTTTCATGAGGCTGAGTGTTTATTTGTTAGGAGCCCGCCTGGCAGGTGCTAAATGGACTTGTACTTTTGCCTAGACACACCGAAGTAAAGATGAACTTTTGGATAATGAAGGTGTTGACAGTTACAACCAAACGTAGCTTCTCTGAGGCAAAAGAACTGGTTGATGTAAAGGACCATTTAAATCCAGTATGAATCTGTCCTCCACCCCCCCACCACCCGCACTGCTATAGCATTTATTCTTTCATTATTACATTGTCACTGACTTATCTTCCACATAGAAGCATATGAGGATGTGATGAAATTAAGAAAAAGAAAGAAAAACATGTGGTATTGTTTTATCTAGCCCAGTGGTCTGCAATCTTAAACACTCAAAGAGCCATTTGGACCCATTTCCCACAGAAAAGAAAACACCGGGATGGGAGCCACAAAACCCTTCCTGTACCTGACTATTTCTTGAGCAGCCACAAAACTAGCATATGTAGTATGTAGCATATGTTTTCTTCTAAAACTTTTCTTTTCTTGGATTTATCCATGGTTGGCCAACCTAGGGTTGAAAAGCTCAATAAATTGCGTGCCGGCAGTAGTCGCACATTGGCGGTTGTGACACATAATTTGAGTGACAGGGAGCCACAGCAGAGGGGTGAAAGAGCCACATATGGCTCCAGAGCTGCAGGTTGCTGACTCCTGATCTAGCCTAAACTAGAGAAGCTTTGAGAAAAATAAGTCTCCTAGCAAGAAAACATGGGACATTCTATGAGCTATTCCAGGATAATAAAAAGGAAAAACATCTTCATTATCCATCATTCTTGTTTGATTCCTGATTACATAGGCACATCCATGCAATTTTCTACATGTGCAGGAGCCAAAATCAGCTAGTTGTTGCTTCTTGAGTGAGTTGTTCCAAAATCAATTATTTAGTTTAGTTTAGTTTAGTTTGGATTTATATACCGCCCTTCTCCCGAAGGACTCAGGGCGGTGAACAGCCAAAGATAAAACACATGCAATATAAAATTTAAAAAACAATTAAAAACATATTAAACCAATTTGGCCCATACTAATTAAAACACCCCTTTTTTAAAAGCAAATTAAAATTGAACAATTAAAAAGACAAAAACAATTAAAATTATAAACATTGCTGTGTATCGGTGTCTCACTTATAATGATATACAGTCAAATCAACTATGATTTCACTCTATTTCCTACCTCGGGACCACTAATAGCTAGAAATCACCCATTAACATTGGGCAGACAGAGTAATAAAATTAAAAAGGACTTTACTATAAATTCTCCTGAAAGCAAATCTGGATATTTTATTTCAAGATAATCTATTGCAGAATGAAACCCACTGAGAATAAGGTGTGAAAAGAAAATCTATGGCAGAATATGTAGGCATTCAATTTTGTTTATTAAAAAGATGGCATGGACAAGGATCATCCATCTTTTTTTTACACCTAAACAAATGCCTACTGCAATCAAGAGAGATTTCACTTTAGTTTGGGCAACCATATGACCTGGCAACTCTTTTAAATAAAATATTTATAGAAAATCTGCCAAACAAAGCAGGCAGGTAAACTTACTGTTCTACCTTTCCCTAAAAGGAATGCAGTAACCACTAGCAAACTTATTAGCAGAGCCTAAGTAGTAGCATTGGAGGGACCTATACAGACAAATAGAAATGAATCCCCATCCCACAAAACAAAAAACAAAAAACAAAACAAAAAAAACAACAACAACCCTATCTGAAATTTAGGGGATTATGTGGGCTATGAAAACCAAAATGTTGAAATATTTAATGCAGTGACTGGTTTAAATCAATGTAAAAGGGAACACACAAGAACTTCGACAGTTGGATTCTTGGTTATTGCAAAACAAATTATGTCAATTAAAGTGACTTGTCAAGCTGCATTAATTGCAATGCATGAACAGTATGCTAAGTATCCAATGCATTATTCAGGCTGGATCTGAATTAATTTTTCTTCCAATTTTTGTGTGAAAGAACCTTACAGATGAACCAGTATAAGTTCTCATTAGAGGATCTGATTCAGATGGAAAGCAAGATGGATTTCATTCATTAAAGTATTATTTTCTTTTCCCCAGTGAGCTGCAAATCTAAGAGGAATGTGAAATTGACTACTGCTAGGCTCACTGATAAGATCCTTAAGCCGAGTTGAAGGAAAGAGCCACAATCACTACCTTTGATACTGTTCAGATAATAATTCTTAATGAATCAGTCACCCAAGCCTATCACTTCTGGAATCAACATTATGGTACGAAACATGGAAGATAGATCATATTAAGCTAATACCAAATGCCATTTTAGAATTGCTGCAATAGATTTTATTCTCCATATAGTTAAGTCTTTGTCATTCATAGCCAGGCTTTCATTAAAGATAACTAGCTCAGTCAATAAGCCAGAAACCTCCTCCAAAATTACTTTCATAATTCAGAATGAAACTTTTGATCAGCTATGGCCTGTTTGAGCATCGCCTCAGTTATTCTTGCTTTGTTTTCACTTCTATGGCAGGATTTGAATAAGATCATCAATTTGGGCTTCACCTCCTCCCCACTTGGATCAGCACAAGTTGGCAATTGACTTCTAGTTGCTATTGAAGGAACTGGTTGTCACCTTTAAGGCTGTACATGGCTGCAGATCTGATGATCTGTGGGATTGCCTTCTCCAGTATTCATTTGCCTACTTAATCAAATCGAAAACAAAATCAATGCCCTCCAGATTCCATCTATTTGAGTAATACCACCTAGAAAGTAAGCATTATTGCCACTCCTATGGTTTGGAACTCTTATGGTGATCTACTTTACCACTTACACCCCAGATTTCAGAAAACCAGATTTAAGGTTCTCCATCATTACCAAGAGGAAAGTATGTTGTAAATGTTAGCATGTACTAGTGGACACATAGCTTTGAATGTTTACCTTTGTCCCTATGACGTTGTGGGGATTCTGGGTTGGTTTGTTGTTGTTTTTTATATTTTTTAAATTTTTTTTTAGAATTTTTAATGTGGTTGTTGGACTGTTATTTGCTTAGAGCCCTTGGAAATGTATGGCATCTAAATAAACAAGTAAAATAAATAAATAAATACATTTGTGGCATACAAATAAAGAAGTGAAATAAATAAAACACCTAAACATTTTTATGCAAACTTTATAAACATCTCTTTGTAAAAAAAATACCTCTTGACAAGTTTATCAACTAAACTTGTAATGTGGCAAAAATGAGAAATTGAGAAAAAAAAATAAAACAGATATATTTATTTGTATATTATTGCTGAATTCTCCCTGTGTGTTGATAATAAATCTAGTGATACGCAAACTATATATTTATCCAAGTAATCATCAAAGGTACAACTCGTTGATCTTTCTCTCATTAGAGTCTGAAATAGTAACTCAGGAAAGGTTAATTTCTTAATTTCTTGGAGCAAGTCAAAACTCATTAGTGCATTAAGATAGATTGGGCTGTCAATCTCTGATCATTTCCAATAACTGCATAATACTTTAATTATACAATTGCTTTTTGGTTTTGTGAACAATGTATCAATATAAAATGAACTATTGCTCAAAGTTTTAAACGTCAGCTACAAGCAAAATCATTCCTCAAACCAAACAATAAAAGCTTCCAGCAGACAGGATGTAGTTTCTTTAAAATACTAATTATAGTGAATTAAAAGACTAAAATGCTACTAATTATTTTTTTAATTTCAAGAGAGATGTTTACAAAGCATAGTTTAATGGGTAATATAGTACTTCAAATGATTACTAATGTTGTCATTTTGTCTGACTTAATTTTAATTAGTATAAATCACATTGTCATAATTGCTAATTACTATTCTATTTTTGCAAAATATTAAGTTCTCCTCATACATTTACCAGTTTTCCAACTAAATAATTCCTTTTGGAGAGTCTGCTTATCAACTCATCACTTAGAAACTTTATATTTACCACATCTTAGGGTGAAAATATACCCACATTGTTGACGTTCAAATATTTTTATTTGCTTTTGAAAATTTTCATAATATAAAATTTACATTTCTTGCAACCTGTTCTTTTCAGAGATTATTGACTGCTTCATTAATTGTCAGGCATCACCATTATTATTTAGATTAAGTTAATTGATGAATTCCCTACCTCTCTGAGCTTAAAAGGATTACAAACTGTGGTGCTTAAAATAGTATCTTTTGAAATCAAGGCTCAAGCAATATATATGCATATATGCATATTTGAGGACATTAAAAGGCACATTTAGAGATGTTTCCGAGTTTGTTTAACAATTAGCAATGCAACCCAATGCTGTGGGTGGATAATAAAATCCTATAGGTGTGTATTTAGCTTAGAAATAAGTTTAAGTTAGATTCAGTGGGGATTTGCACTTAGAACATAGAATAACAGAGTTGGAAGGGACTTTGGAGATCTTTCCTACATGTTAGGGACTTTGGAGATCTCCCCTACTTGAGCAGGAGACTCTACTCCTATACCATTTGAGACAAATGGCTGTCCAGTCTCTTCTTAAAAGCTCTCAACTTCTGCAGGCAAATAATTTCATTGGTTAATTGTTCTCACCATTAGAAAATTTCTCCTTAGCTCTAGGTTGCTTCTATCCTTGCTTAGTTTCCATTAGTAACCTTGACTATAACTAAGAGTTGTATCTTTTTATTCTTGATTAATGTATTTTATTCTCCTTATATACACTGAAAGCATATACATCAAAGACAAATTCCTTGTGTGTCCAATCACATTTGGCAAATAAAGATTGGCCACATTGTGGCAGTCTCTCAAAAATTGAAACACTGCTTTCATGTCTCCCCTAGTCCTTCTTTTCACTAGACTAAACATACCCAATTCCTGCAATTGTTCTTCATATGTTTTAGTCTCCAGCCTAGGGGTGAAATTCAAAATTTTTCCCTACTGGTTCTGTGGGCATGGCTTGGTGGGCATGGCAGGGGAAGGATATTGCAAAATCTCCATTCCCACCCCACTCTGGGAGCAGCCAGAGGTGGTATTTGCTGGTTCTCTGAACTACTCAAAATTTCTGCTACCGATTCTCCAGAACCTGTTAGAACCTGCTGGATTTCACCCTTGCTCCAGCCACCTAATCACTCGTCACTCTTCTCTGAACTCTTTCCAGAGTTTTAACATCTTTTTTTTATATTGTGGTGACCAAAACTGTATGCAGTATTCCAAATGTAGCCTTACTAAGGCTTTCTAAGCAGTACTAATACCTCATATAATCTTTATTCTTTCTCTCTATTAATGCGGTCTAAGATTGCATTGATTTTTTTGGCTGATGCTGCACATTTTTAGCTCATATTTAAGTGATGGTCCACTAGGATTCCAAGATTTCTCTCATAGTTACTGGTGTTGAACCAAGTTTCACCTAATCTGTACCTGTATAATTTTTTTTTTCTTGCTGAAATGTAAAACCTTACTTTTCTCCACTTTGAATTTCATTTTGTTAGACAGGGCCCAGTGTTCAGGTCTGTCGAGATCCATCTTGATCTTGAGCCTATCTTCTGGGAACTTGGCTATTCCTGCCAGTTTAGTGTTGTCTACAAATTTGATGAATTCCTCTTCTTCTCTTCTCTTCTCTTCTCTTCTCTTCTCTTCTCTTCTCTTCTCTTCTCTTCTCTTCTCTTCTCTTCTCTTCACTTTTGAAGCTATTGTAGAATACTGGGCCTAAAACAGAACCTTGGAGTACCCCACTGCTTAGTTCCCTTCATGAGGATGTAGTTCCATTAAGGACCAAGTCTGTATGTATTATATAGATGATCATGTTCTGATATGTATGACAAAATATGACAGAACTATTGCAATTTGAGAATATTTATATACAAACTTTTTGTACCAGAAAGACCTGTTTTCTAATAGGACCACAATAAGTAAATAAGATTTTTTCTCCAGACATAACAATAAAGCCTCAAAACAATACAGTGAAAAGTTTAACCAGATAGGAACTATGTATTAGCCAAGAAGCCAATAATCTCACTGCCACTGTTTCTCCCTCCCCACACACACACAAGCACATAGACATACTTGCATACATTCACGAGATCATTGATAATGTGAATTGTATTTCTTGTACTGCCATGCATAGGGATAGCCATCGATCAGTGATTCCCAATGCAGAGTTCTCTGAACAAGTGACTAATTTGCTTAGGACATAGATCAGAAGGAAGGTATAAGTACAAGTATAACTTTATTGTCATTGTACGTATATACACAATATACCCATATATACCCAATTCACATAACACCCAAAGACCAGGCCCAACACACATAATCCCCAAACACAAACCCACCTACCACAAATTCCCCACCCCTGAACCACCCAAACTCCACACAACAGACCAAGTAATGTTGTCCAACAGCTCACTGATGGACAGGGATTTAGCCTTAATCTGCAATTCAAAAGACTGGGAAGGTTGGACTGGCAAAAAAAAAAAAAAAAAAATCCCTAGCCAAATATCCAGACTGGCTTTCATGGTAGACAAACTCTTTCATGATGAGTAAAAATCCTGGTTTACTTTGTTACATTAGAAAACCTGAAAAATGCTACTGCTAATATATTGATTTTCTTTCTAAAGAAAAGTTTCTGCATTTTGTTGAAGTTCAGTGTTGTAAGGTGCTCCCACAGTCATTATAATGCAGCCGAGTTGCCCTTCAATATTGTTTTTCAGGGCTGATGGCTAAATGTGACCTTACTGCACAAGTAAATTCAAGGCTCTAGAACTGTGCCACTAGATGATTGTAAGAGTAACAGAGATGGGATTAAGCAGTACTTGTACATCTAATCACTTTCCATTTAACAAGCTGGCACAATAAATAACATAGTCAATCTTCAAAGCAGGAGCATGCCTTGGAAAGAACAGCATTTCAAAGTAAATATCACTGATTTTATTGCATTTACGTTTTGGTTACCTTTTATCTATCTGTAAAAACTATCAGAATGATATCAATACTATGTTTCTAAAGAAGATATAAGCAACCCTTTCCATGTTTTCTACATGTCTGTTAGAAAAACAGAAAATCTACTGACCTTAAATGAATTTAAATACTCAGGAATTTAAACTTAGGATACTGAGGGGGCTTGCTAGTTGTTGATGTGAATATCTATTAATTGTTTTTCACAATTTCTTGGAAAATGGGTACTAGGACACTGTGACGATATAGGAGAGGTCAGCTTTTGGAGTGAATGGAAGTGGTCTAGTTCTGTAGTGTCCTAACCGCTGGTTGGTTGACACTGCCCATGCAAACCTACACTAGAAGAATTCTGTGAAGACTAAGACAGCCTAACATTATCTCATTAAAAATCTAACTCTGCTTTGTAGTTTGTAAGAATATTACAGGTCTGATATATCTTTATTTCATCAAAAGATTTCATTAAGTAGCAATAGCAATAGCACTTAGACGTATATATAGCTTCATAGTGCTTTTACCGCCCTCTCTAAGAGTTTTACAGAGTCAGCATATTGCCCCCAACAATCTGGCTCCTCATTTTACCCACCTCAGAAGGATGGAAGGCTGAGTCAACCAAGCCAGTAAGATTTGAACTGCCAAACTGCAGCTAGCAGTCAGCTGAAGTAGCCTGCAGTGCTATACTCTAACCACTGTGCCACCTCAGCTCTTTACTCCTAAAATTCTAATTAAGTGAAGTGTGTTAAAAGGCAAATTATTCAGTGCATCTACCATTGGCTTGAAAGCTGCTGAAAGATTACTCAGCAACAGTATCTCATCAAATGACAATGAAATGTAAAGTTTTCTGGAACTGGAACTCTTTAATATTGTCATCACTATGTTGGACAAAAAAAAGGAGGAAATATTTTTCATATTTTCGCATGATACAACACTGGAAGGAATTGCTAATATTCTAGAAGATGGAAATACACTTCAAAATCTCCGATAGAAATTCACAGAAAATGTTCATTTCAATACAATGAATTTTAGCAGCAACAAATGAATAGTTTTCTGTACCAAATCATGGGAATGGACCCTGAGCCTTCTCAAATATCCTGAGACATACTGCTTAATCAGTCAGGGGTCAATCCCATCAGCGGATTATGTGGAGCAATATTTACATTAACTGTGATATATCCTTAGATCACATAGTGGTCTAAATAAAGTTGCAGTTACAACAGGCAAGCAGCTGTTAGGAACCCTGGATAATATAAAGCACAAAAAAGCCCCTCCAATTTAAACTACTTTCTCTGGTGTTAGGATTAAGTTTTAGAGTATTTGTTTGGTCTGGTACTAAAAGTGCTGGCCTAGAAACTGTCCACAAAACAAGACAACTCAGAAAGCAGGGTTGACTTGGGAGTAAAAGCCACACCTTGGAGGTGATTGGCCTCTCCCACAGAAAATAAAAGAGAAGCAAACAGGGCTTTTGCAGGAAACAATTTGTTCATCCTGTATTCTGAGAGACTCTGTGCCAAGTTTTGCCTTGTACTTGCCTTGGAAACAAGTTACGTGGCAGCTTGCCAAACGAGATAAGGTGTGTTGAGAAATATTCCTTTTAAAAACTGTTTGGACAAATCTTGCTTGGACAAATCTTGGACAAATCAGTCATGTAAATAAAAGGGCTTTTGCCGGGATCAGTTCCTGCCTCCTGCTTGTTAAGGGAGCCTAGGTCAGAACAGAAACCAAGAAACTGGTTTCTTGGGCCTCCCTTAGGCATTAAAACTGGCTTGGTACATTTACTCTCTCTGTCTCAGGCCTACCCACCTCATAAGGAGATTGTTGTGTTGAAAATAGGCATGAGTATTAGGTATGTGCACTTCCTTGAGTTATATATAAAAAGATGGGATAAAATGTAAGTTTAAGTATAGTTGTAAGAAATTGTAAGATATATATAAGTTATATAATTATAAGATATTGATTGTACTGTAGTACTGATTAATAACTCTGGAGGAATGAGACCTTCAAATATCCCTTATCATTTGGTATGTGAGAATTGAATATCATCTAGATACTGTAGGTCAAATCTACCTTAGAAGTAGCAGCATCTAATATTAGGCAGCCAATGCAATCCTATGCATAAATGCTGTTTTATCGGAGCCTCACTCAATTTAGTGGGGCTTACTTTAAGTTAAAAATGCATAGGAGTATAACCAGCATGAAAAGTCTTCTGCTCAGGATGTCCTCTGAATGACCTACAATGAAGTGGGGTGACTTCATCCTTTTTATCCCCTCCTGAAAGCCTATCCCCTCTACTACTATCCTAACTATACCAGATATCCCCATGTCCAAAATAATTTACAGCATACCTTCAGTTTTTTTAAATGCTATGTCATGAGGAATTCATATTTCAATTGCATTTGTTTCATTAAATTGACATGTTCTTTTATCCTATCGTTTTAATCCTCAGCAGAGCCTTCACTTATCTTTTCCATATTATTTTATTTATTTGTATTCTTCCTTTATTATTTTTACAAATAACTCAAGGCCTTGATAGTACAGTGGTCTACGCACCCTGTTATTAACTTAGCTTCCTGCAATTTCTGCTGATTCGAATCTCTCCAAGGCTCAAGGTTGACTCAGCCTTCCATCCTTTCTAAGGTAGGTGAAATGAGGACCCAGTTTGTGGGGGCAATAAGCTGACTTTGTATAAATATACAAAAGTATGAAGGCTATTGCTTAACGCATTGTAAGCCGCCCTGAGTCTCTGGAGAAGGGCGGCATATAAATCAAATTAAAAAAAAAAGGCAACAAACATACGCAATATATACTCCTCCTATTTTCCCCATGACAAAAACAAAAACAAAAAGTTGAGAGAGAGAGAGTAACTGGCTCAAGATCACCCAGCTGGCTTTTGTGGCTAAATTGGGATTTGAACTCACAGTGTCCTGATTTTTAGCTGGGTGCCTTAATCACTATACCAAACTGGCTCTATATCTATTACAGATATAAATAGATACAGTAGATAATGGGTATACATTATAGATTCCACTCACTTGGTAGAAACTTTGTTATTTTATTTAGCTTATTTACCTTCATCTGTATATTTAAATTTCATGGTTCCAGAAAGTTACAAGGCGATTAACCATTTAAGGCTAATGGATAGTGAAACAGCCAACTTAAAAAAAAATCTTTAATTACCAATCAAGTGAAACCAAGCTCACTATGTTTTAAACAAATGCAATTATCTGGTAAACCCTTAATTAAGGATGCATTCTGATCAACAGCAACAGACACCAACTTCAGATTTTCCTTAATCCAAAAGATATAGCAGGGTGATTAAGAAGGAAATGTTTCCCATGAACTGCCTCACTTCCACTAATCCTGAACATCTCAATTTTCTATCTTAAAAAATTCAGCCGTACGATGACAACTTTGATTCATAACATTGGGGAAATAACTTAAACTCAATTAAATGGTTAAAAGACTGATGACTTTTATGTCTTTATCAGATTTAGAAGCTGCCCCTCTCACTCACAGAGCAATTCTGTGTACAATTAACAAAAATCATATAAAATATCTCAGTAAAAGGAGGCAATTGAAACAAGGGTATAATAACTAAAGTTGAAAAGCAAGGGAAGAGTCTTCAAAATGTTACCAACCCCAATGTTGTGCATTTCTCTGTGAGCTAACAGAACCTGATCTTCAAGCTGAAACTTCTGAAAGTACTGTTGGAAAGTACTACAGATTTACTGGATATTATGCACCAGATAAATGTATTTATCTGTATTGTACTTTTGGGAAGGGTATGTGTGTCTTCAATGACATGCTCAAATTTGCATTTGTTAATTGATCATAAAGGTAAAAGGGATGCAGTGGCTCAGTGGCTAAGATGCTGAGCTTGTCGATCGAAAGGTTGGCAGTTCAGTGGTTCGAATCCCTAGTGCTGCATAACAGGGTGAGCTCCCATTACAAGTACCAGCTTCTGACAACCTAGCAGTTTGAAAGCATATAAAAAATGCAAATAGAAAAATAGGTTCCACCTTTGATGGGAAGGTAACAGAGTTCTGTGCGCCTTTGGCATTTAGTCAATGTGGCCACATGACCAAGGAGACGTCTTTCAAAGCTCTTCGGCTTTGAAACGGAGATGAACACCTTCCCTAGAGTCGGGAATAACTAGCACATATGTGCGAGGGGAACCTTTACCTTTTAACTGATCATACAAAATGCCCGGGCATAAGAACTATTGTCAGGCACAAACCACCAAATCCACCCATGTAGCATTCAAGCTATTTCATTGTTTTCTGCCTATAATACAGGAATCTCCCAAGACTGCTTGCCTTCTCTTGGAAACAGCTAGATAAGGTTCTATGGAGTTGAGAGGGTTATTAATTCTAGATCTCTTGTGGCTGAGAAATAATTCAAGGAAAATCCCTGATTTGAGTCCTTCTCCTGGTGTTTCCCAACAACTATATTTGTCACAAAGATGTCACTATTAAAGACCACCTAGTACAGTTCTTTCAGAGTACAACAACTATAAGCTTTTTTTTTTTTTTTTGAAATTTTGCCCATTGTTGGGATATTCCCCTAAGCATAGCCAATGAAAGGTTAGCAAGCCTGATACAATGTATGGTTTATTGTCAGTTGTACGCCATCCTCCACAAAGAGCCACACTGCACATGCTACCCGAACTGAGCCATGTAAGATAGAACAGCTCCTGTCTCTACTGACCCCTACTCTTTTTGACTGAGAGACAATTCCATGCAAAGCAGAACAAATCACAACTCTTTTTGCAGTTCCACTCATTGCTGCCAAAGGCAGTTTCCCATTTTTTAAAAAATTATTTGCAGCAACAGAAAGATAGGACCGAATGGTTGGGGAAAGTACAGCCGCAGCTTTGATTGATTATCACAGGGCTAAATCTGTTCCATAAGTGGACTGGTGCTCTCCTATGATCATGTTGTCTGTCTCCATAACATAAATTATGAGTCAATGTTGAGGGACATGTTAGAACATTTCTCTAGACAATCACTTATTTAATATGCTTCATGGCAAATAAAAGAAATTTTATTTAATGCTTTACCAGCAATGTCATTAATTGAAATTCTATAAGACTTATTGGATAAGGAAAATGATCCTATCTACTCAGCACTAGCCATATTCCATTTCTTTGGCATGCTGGAGTATAAATCTAAATTTACAGAGCCCAGTAATGAGCTATTGTATGTGCACCACAACCTAAGACATGACGATTTCCTATGCCATGTCAAAACTTTATTAATTGTTTAATGTTTATTGGCAGAATGTAGACAATATGATGGGAAATGCCTAGAACAGTGAAGAAATGAATTAAATTTTAGATATCTCTCCCAGCTGATATGAGAAAGGGAGGGAGAATGACTGAAATTCCATTGTATCTAAGTATAATGTAATATATTATATAATATAAAACAACGTATACAATTTTATGAAAGATTATTTATCATTCACCTCTTCTCTCGGTCAATCACTGATTACTTCTTTCACCTCAACTTATTTTTAATTTCTTTGTTTCCCCCCCAGAGATCACAAATTAGATTACACAATACTGGAAAATTCAATTAGAGGAAACATTAATGACACTTGGATTATGATATTCACTTTAATGAATGCTGACTTAATTCTTGGTTTTAGTTTTTAGTTGTGTTGGTCCAATCCAACACTGGGTTTGTTTTACCCTGTGCAGTTTGAGCCAGCAAGATTACATTGAGTAGTAAAATTGGAATCCAATACTTTGCTTTTGGGCAGAAGTAAAGACGCCCATTTGGGATCTTACGCCAAATCAAGCATGTCTGCTTCTATTCAATAAGTTGTTTTTAAACCACATATAAAACCACATACACACATCAGAAACCCATAATGTTTCATCATTTGTCTCTGGTTTATTAAAGACATGTGCAGTTTAGGCTCACATCCTTAACATGCATGGTGGGGTGCACTTAATCAGTTAAGCATTCCACCTCTAAGTGTCATGCCAATGATGAATTTTTTACCCCCAGACCTTCTTGACCACAGTTAATCTAAAGGCCATATTACTTTTCCTTGTTCCAGTAATGGGCCCACTTGCAAAATTCTTCTGCACTGTTACAAAGCCGTATCCTGCCAGCTAAACTGGCAAATGAAGCATTTGTGGTCAGCTCTTTGCTAACAGATGCCAAACTGGGTGCTGCCTGAATGCTAATTTCCGCAAAAGCACAAATACAATTATTATGATGGTGTAGCTCTGGTTGAAGCTAATTCATGTTGGCTAATAAGTTAATAGGCCAGCCCTTGGGTCCTCAGTTGACATAAACTAGACTTGGAACTGTGGTTATCTTAAACCTTTTTTTTTTTTTTTGGTGAATTTCATTATTTTTCAACAATTAGGAAATGCTGGGATCAAAGAAACAAATAAGGATAATGGGTAAGTGGAGGAGAAAAACACAACTGCTTTGAATTTTGCTCATATCACAGCCAGCTTTGGGATCGGGCATGGCATGTTTCCTGTTTACAATAGATGCTATTTATAAAGTCATCACTCATGCGATTGCTGAAAGATATGAATAAATTCAAATATAATTTGCCCTTAGGTGTTTAGCCTTATGGCCTCCTGGGCACAGTTGTTACTCCAAGATAAAGGAGACAGTCTATCTCTCTCTCTCCCCCTCTCCCTCCCTCCCTCTCTCTCTTTCTCTCCCTCTCCCTCTCCCTCTCCCTCTCTCTCTCCCTCCCTCCCTCCCTCCCTCTCTCTCTCTCTCTCTCTCCCTTCCTCTCTTTCTCTCTCTCTCTTTTGAGACGTGCCTCAACTCCACTGCAGTCAGTTTTGTGCAGGACTGTTTCCAAAAGCAGATGCAGAATTGTTCCTATGATTGGAAACAGTCACGGTATTAAATGCGCTCTTAACTCACAGGTTGCAAAAATGCTAATTTTATAAATGTAATTACATTAGAGCACCACATGGAAGAGACTATACTTCTGTTTGCTCCTTTAAAAAAATATATTTTTGAACTTGCATTAGCTATGGAAGAAAATCCCACATTCATGCCAGGAATAGTTGCTAGTATCTGGCAGTAAACTCTCAGCTAAAGCATCTGCTTTGCCTTGTAGTTGATACTTGAATAGGGGCCTGATTACCATTCATTCCAATATATATTAATTGCTTTTTATTTAAGTTCTAAATCATGGGTGTCAAACCAAGGGTGAAATCCAGCAGGTTCTGACAGGTTCTGGAGAACTGGTAGCGGAAATTTTGAGTAGTTCGGAGAACCGGCAAATACCACCTCTGACTGGTCCCAGAGTGGAGTGGGAAGGGAGATTTTGCAGTATCCTTCCCCTGGAGTGGGGTGGAAATGGAGATTTTGCAGTATCCTTCCCCTGCCACGCCCACCAAGCCACGCCCACTGAACCAGTAGTAAAAAAAACTACTGGTTTTTTTGCCCAGCTCTTTATCCAGGATTGTTTATTCTAGTTCAGAAGTGAACTGCAGGGACCTTATAATCACTTGTAGCCCTCAGAAGCCTTGAGTGTGGCCCAGGGGTGGGTTCTAAATTTTTTTACTACTGGTTCTGTGGGCGTGGCTTATTTTGTGGGTGTGACTTGATGGTCATGTGACAATTCTTTGGGATTTAGCAGAGGTCCTGGTCTATCAGGCTTTTAACTGCTTGCAGAGCTGTACTTGTCTACTCATTTGTTTTTGCAGGCACTGGTCTACCCATTTATTTTTGCAGGCACCGGTCTACTCATTTGTTTTCTTTCAACGCTGATCAGCTGTAGGGCAGCCCTTTGAAGCCCCGCGGCAAGAGTTTAAACAGTTTTTTTCCCTCTAGCCGAACAGTTGGGACTCAGGAGAAAGCAATAGATTGGGAGTGGGCCAAATAAAAGGTAAGAATAATGCATGGGGGGGGGCAGATGTCATATTGTCACTGCTACTGGCTCGGCAGAACCAGGCGGAACCAGGAGGAACCCACCACTGGTGTGGCCTCAGAATTCCTCCAGAAGTCACCACCAAATTGTATTTATATCATGTGACAGAAGGAGAAAATGACTATGTTTGAAAGGTCCTATTAATTGTATTGAATTTAATGTACATTTAATTCAAATTAAATTCCATTTAGTTTTTGACTTATTTTTTTGTTCCTGGCCCATATGCCTTTTGGAGTATTGATTCAGATCCTTAGTCTCTCCAAAGTTATGTATTTCTATCAAAATCAATCAGAATAGAGCTGGAAGAATAGAGCTTGGAGGTCTTCTAATCCAACCCCCTTCTCAAGCAGGAGACCCTATACCAGAGATGGCTAACCTTTTCTGGACCAAGTGCCCAAACTTCCAAAATGCAATGCGTGTGTGGCCCCTGTGCATGCGCCCCACCCCCATGCATTTGCATGCAGCCCCTGCATGCCCCCCACCTCCAGGCATGTGCACCCCATCCCCTGCATGTGCCCCACCCCTGTGCATGCATTTTCTGCCCCCTATGCATGCACATATGCCCCCCACATGCGCCCCAAATCCATGCATACTAGTGGTGGGTTTGTCCCAGTTCGGCCGAGCCAGTAGCGGTGACGATATGACGAATTTGTGAACCGGCTAAATACTCTGTTCAAAGAAAATACATTGTATGTTTGTATGTGTGTTTCTAATTATTGCTATTTATATAGCAATAATTATTTGCTATATTTGTTGAAATAATTATAATTATTTTCATATTTGTTCTCTTTTATTCTTTAAAGTTTAACAATTCATTCTCTATCTTAATATCTTTATATTTGTTTGGGGTTGCCTTTCTTCCATTTCATCTTTTTTATTGTACAACAATCTTTCTCCTCAAACCTACCACCTCTCTCTTTTCTTTCCTTCTTACTTTCTCTTCCCCCTCCTCTTCTTCTCCTCCCTACTAACTCTTCCTTTCTCCTTCTCCTCCTCTCTTCCTCCCTCTCTTACCGTCACTCCTACTCTAATTTCCCTTCCCTTCCCTTCCTTCCTCCCTTCTCTTCCTTCCCTCTCTCTCCTTCCTTCTTCCATCTCTCTTCTCCTTCCTTCATCCCTCTCTATTGCTGTATCCTTTTGTGCATATGGATTACTCAGAGGGCTGAAAAAGTTATTTTTGACTGGTCCTCACACTTTTGACCAGTCCTCGAACTTACGACTGTCCTCACATTTTACGTTTTTTGCCCTATCTTGTCACCATGGTGAAGAGAGGCAGTTGTAAAATGACTGACATGGTTGTTAAGAATGCTGCACGGGCATAAATATGAGGATGGTCATAAGTGTGAGGACCAGTCAAAAGTGCGAGGACCTGTCAGAAATGACTTTTTTCAGCCCTCTGAGAAGTCCCTATACACATAGCCATGGCCACCCGATCACATGACCTCCAAGCCATGCCCACAAAATAAGCCACACCCACAGAATCGTAGTAAAAAATTTTAGAACCCACCCCTGGTGCATACACGGCAGAGACCCGAAGTCCAGCTGGCTGGTGGGAGGCACATGCGCATGCACGGCAGAGCTGAACTGGGGCGATGGCTCACATGGCCGCAGAGAAGGGGCTGTGTGCCACCGCTGGCACATGTGCCATTGGCTCGCCATCGTGGCCCTATACCATTTCAAATAGGTGGCTGTCCAGTTTTTTCTTAAAAACCTCCTACAACTTCTGAAGGCAAGCTGTTCCACTGGTTAATTGTCCTCACTGTTAGGAATAAATATAAATTAGTTAGGAAATATGTTAGGAATTTTGTATAAATATGAGCTACAGTACCTTAGCTGGCATGCATATATGAATGTTATCTTTCTAACAGGAACTCTGATTAGTTTTCTTTTTTTCTTTCTTTCTTCCTTCCTTCCTTCCTTCCTTTCCTTTCCTTTCCTTTCCTTTCCTTTCCTTTCCTTTCCTTTCCTTTCCTTTCCTTTCTTACTTTTTTTACAAGACAAGGATGTTTCTTCCCCTAAAAAGTGTTTGCAATTTACTTGAAAGGTCACTTCTATATGCTTCATGCCTTTGGGGCGTACATGACTTTTTCAAACTTGGAACTGCTTGAGACAACAGCTTTTCCAAATTTGCTCAGGAACTAAAGTACTCCTCAAGAAACTGCATTTCTGTATTTCCGAGTGGTTTCTGGTCAGTCTGAGCAGCCAGGAACATTGGAGCTAAAGGGTTAAAGGGATAATATTCTGAGCATGCACCACTGCCAGCTGCCAGCTTTAAGTGCCTGTAAGGAAGGCATATTGCACAAGTGCAAAATCAACACATAAACTCATAATAGCTTTATTTTGCAGTATGTGGCCAATAAAAATATAAGGGTTGGGGTGGGTTTTGTTTCTTTTTTTTTTTCTGAGATTACAAATTGAATAAATTTGCATTTGGAGCCCATTATCCTGAACTTTTTGGTGATGTAATGAACGTATAGTTCTTAGTGAGCTATGTTAAGAAGAAGATAAATATTTTTTTAAAAAATAGGAATGATTTATCTTCCTCTCACATCTTGAAACTTGTGTAATTTTGTAGGTAAACCTGAAAAGGAACAGGACTCTAGCATCTATAAACCAGAAGATGTATAAATTGGAAGGCACTGATCTCTGGCTAAAAGTAAAAAAAAAAGAGGAAATAACTAATGCATGCCCACATTCTGTATTTATTACACCCCAATCTTCTATTATAACTTCCATTATAATTTGCTACCTATATTATTTACACATTGATTTAATATTTTTTCCATTTCATCCTTTATCTTTAACTTTCTCATACAATAACTACTTTCAACAGATTTCTTTATTAAACAAAATATTACCCTCTTTATGTTTTGCTTGAAGCCAAATCTTTGATAATGTGTAGATATAATGTATAAATGGTAAAGTCAGAGTCTGTGTATGTAACACAGTTGTTCACTTGTTGTTTGTTTGTTTGTGTGTGTGTGTGTGTGTGCTTAAATACTAGCAACATTAAATAAAAGTCAATGGAAGCACAATATTAAAGAAACAATATTAAAGATTGATTTTCTTTTTAACAAAGTTGTCCATGTATGACTAGTCGTCAAATTAAACCAGGACAATTTGGGTCAGTAGGCACATTTTGAACTTTGAGAATGTGTCCCACAGAAAGTTGCCAATGGCACTTGTGTCTTTACAACATGTCTACTATATCCATTCATAATGATGCACATTGTTAGGCATAGAAGATCCTTTTACCATTCATGTGAAGTAATATAGAGTCAACTTTGAAGAAGGAAGGGTGAAATCATGAAGGGAGGACAAAAATGTCAACTCAATCCTGAGGAAGCAAAACTTAAAATAAGTCAATCTTCTCAGGTATAAGAAGGGGCAGAGAAAATCTCTGACAGGCTTTCAAGATTCTGTTATTATACGTGATAAAAACAATATTCCCCAAATCCTTGTGGTGTCTGTTCCTTGACCTGGTCCACTCCAAAGGGTTGACATCCGTCTTGAAAGCCTGACTACTCTCTAATCAGAGAAGTATCAAACCCTGCCATTAAGATCTTGAAAATGGTGACAGAACTTAGGAGAACCTCATTGTCCACAAAATCAGTCTCCATTTCTTCTCATTAATAGTTCATTAATTGATCCTCCCCAAGTAATCTCTACATTTCTGTATACTATTAAAAACATTCTTTCATCACCATCGTCCTAGCTCAGGAATTTATTTTTCCTGAAAACAATTCCAGTCAAAATACGGGGCTGCAGCCTGTCACTTTTATTTCCAAGCAGGTTTAAGGACTCTTTGGGGTCCATAGGCATTTTATAAGTAAAAATGATTCCAGACAGTAGCATGCTGTCTTATGGCAAACAGGCTTCCATCCCTCTCTCTCTCTCTCCCTCTCTCTCTCTCTCTCTCTCTCTCTCTCTCTCTCTCTCTCTCTCTCTCTCTCTCTCTCTCTCTCTCTCTCTCTCTCTCTCTCTCTCTCTCTCTCTCTCTCTCTCTTACACACACTTTTTTAGAAAAAATAAAATTGATGTTATTTAACCTTGGATGAAATCGCTACTGGGTCCAGTGGTAAAATTAGTGCTGAATTGAATGATGTGTGTGGGAGCAGTTCTATTGCTTTAAGAATACTGTGGCTGTCACCTGGTAAGAGATCTGGCTGTGAGTGTTTGCAAAGCAGTAGTCAGCATGTAGAGCAGAAGTTAGACTCAGTATGTGTGCATGTTTGCTCCATTGATTGAGAAGCTGCATCAACAATAGCAAAAGAGTTGTCATTAGCCCCAGCATCTCTCTTTTATCAGTGCCTGAATAGCACAATGCAAAATGTTCAATCTGAGTTTGGTAACCTGGACAATATGTCACAACAATTTTAGTCCAAAGTTTACTGGACCAATTCATATGTCTAGTTAATGTCTATGCCCTATGTCTAAGATTTGTCTAGACTATAAAAAAAAGGACTAGGGCAAACATGATAGCAGTGTTCCAATCTTTGAAGGGCTCCTACAAAAATGAGGGGGTCAAAACCAATGCTTCTGGGCTGAAGGTTGTCCTTTCATTGATAACATTCAGATGCACTGTCTCCTATCTGTCAGTAGGGGAGAATAGGAGCCAACCTATTTTCGAAAGTGCCAAAAGGCAAGACAAAAACAATAGATGGAAACTAACCAAGGAGAAAAACAATCTAGATCTAAGGAGAACTTTCCTAACAGTGAAAGCAATCAACCAATGGAATAGCTTGCCTTCAGAAGTTGGTTCCATCATTGGAGACTTTCAAAAAGAGACTGGACAAGCATTTGTCTAAAATGGTATAGGGTCTCCTGATTGATCAGGGGGTTGGACTAGAAAACCTCCAAGGCCCCTTTCAACTCTATTATTGTATGTTCCATGTTCTAATTTGGATGATCTTGAGCAGAGGTGAAATCTACTTACCTTCCCTACCGGTTCAGAAGTGCATGTGCCATGTCACATGCGCGCTGACTCTCTGCACATGTGCAAACTCTTCTGCACATTCACAGAGGGTAAAAAACAGGTTATTTACTGGTTAAAACTAGGAAGTAATGACAACCGTGTGGGTGGGTGGAGCTTCGTGCTGCTGTCACTACCAGTTCTCCGAACCACCCACCACCATCGCTACCAGTTCAGCCAAACCAGTCTGAACTGATAGCATTTCACCCCTGATCTAGAGTATTATTGGCAGAGATGACAATAACTTAAAGATGAAAAACTTTTAAAATAAAATACATCCAAGTTATTTTGGTGCTAGGTAAAATGAACTTGAATTTAAAAAAATCCTTATGTTCTGCTATGATGGAATTTATTTTTTTTTTCCTTCTTATTTTGTATCTATAACAAAAGTCATAAATGTATTGTTAAAAAATTCCTACCCCATCTCTCATAATAGCAAGTGACATATGCAACAACTAACTTTTGCCATAGAGGGCAAACATTTGTAACTAAGAAGGGAAAAGAATTATGAACACCTTGAAAGGCCTGCGAATTCTGACCCTCATTAGAATCCTTGGGAACACACCTGTCAGCCCAAGGGAAACTAGACATTGTGGGAACCTTGATTAATAAAATGATTTCCTCTTATGAATAAAATGAAATATTCATGATCTCTCTCTCTCTCTCTCTGCCGCCAACCCCACACATCCTAGAGTGTATATTTGAAAATCTTCTAGTTAGTGCTCATTGATATGCTCAGAATATCAATGGATTGAGCATTAAGTAGAAGAATGAAGGCGAATATGTGTCCCAGGATAATGTTGCAGGATCTGGGTCTGTCACTGGAACCAGAGGTTTAGTCTTCCAAGCTGGCAGACTCATGGTGGAGACCATACTCAGGGAACTTCTCTTTCACCAGAATGTGTGACACGAGTTCAAAAGCTCGGTAGACTAAACCTCTGGTCTCAGTGACCAGATTGGATTAATTAGATTTTTTATTCAGATCACATCAAAGCAGAAGCCATGTTGGTACAGTGGTTAGAATGCAATATTTCAGGCTGACTCTGCCCACAGCCAGCAGTTCGATCCTTACCAGCTCATAGTTGACTCAGCCTTCCATCCTTCCAAGATTAGTGAATTGAGGATCCAGATTGTTGAGGGAAATATGCTGGCTATATAAACTGCTTAGAGTGCACTATGCACTATGAGGTGGTATATAAGTTTAAGTGATATTGCTATTATATCCAAATGAAAGACCAAAGCAAAAATAAGATTCATATATCCAGAGTTTTCATGAATCCCAGTGATTAGTATTATAAAAACTTCCTTTCTTGACTTTTTTTTAAATAGAGGCAGCAGAGAAATTGGAGAGACCATGTCTCTTAATATTTCTGGGACCAGGAGAAATTATCCAATCATTTTTCAAGAATAAATTCTCCTTAAAACAGGTCATTCACACCCAGCATTGGCTAGTTATAATTAATAAACACAAACTTCCTACACTCCACCCTTGAAATAATCTCCAAAATATTTTTTCTTTCAAATTAATTTTCTTAATGTTTAGTGGGAACATATGAAAAGATGGGTTTTTTCCTACTTAGGATTAGATGGAACAGATTCCATGAACAGACTGTTCCCTGGTTGCTGTCAAAGGTTTGGTGAAAAGTTTCCAAATCCACTAGAAGTGGGGTTCACGGGAGGTGATATTCAAAGAGATATAGAGTTGTGATTTAATCAAACAGATGTTCGCTCACAAAACATCAGATTTCACCCATTAAATTACATATATTCCTTTCTTATTCACTGAAGGACACTTACAGCTGATAGAAACTCACTGAAGTTTGCAAGCTCAGTTGTTGGAATAAATATCAGGTAAAAGTCCTGATCCCTATGAAGCTCCCTTTTAATTATTTTAAAGATGAAATTTATTCAAAATGCTACGCTGTTTCCCTCAAAATAAGACATCCTCCGATAATAAGCCCAATCGGGCTTTTGAGTGCATGGCAATAAGGCCAAGCACTTATTTCGGGGTCCTCTCTCTCTCTCTCTCTCTCTCTCTCTCTCTCTCTCTATATATATATATATATATATATATATATATATATATATATATATATATATATATATATATGAGAATATAAGACAGGGTCTTATTTTTGGGAAACATGGATAAAGGAAATGGAAAAATATTAGACACATAAACTCAATGTATGCTTCACAAATTATAAGCCAGAAATCAAAACCTTGCTAATGAAGAATACTGCCAATCAAGATTCAGCCATTGGTTCTTCTTTTTTGGTGGTAAAAATGATAAATATCATTTATTGATAAATAAATAGGTTTTAAGACTTTTGAAATTCTTTAACAACAACAGTACATATATTTCAAGAGTTGTCACAGAGAAGAGGGAATGGATTTATTCTTTATTGCCCAAAAGATAGGACTAGAATTAAGAATTAAAACTACAGGAAAGAATTTGAAGTTAGATATCAGGAAGTGTCTATGGAGATTTTCTGTCATCCATGTCATGGTTGTTTCAAAGGTGCTTTCTCAAGAGGCTTTGGAGAATAGCTTGACTCCCTCTTCTTTGTGGGAACCCCTGAGATATTGGAACACTGCTATCATGTCACCCCTAGTCCTTCTTTTCATTAAACTAGACATACCCAGTCCTGCAACCGTTCTTCATGTTTTAGTCTCCAGCCCCTAATCATCTGTGTTGCCCTTCTCTGCATTCTTTCTAGAGTCTCAACTTATAGTGGTGAATTCTTCTTTGCTAGAAGTTTTCAGATAGAAGTTGAATGGTCATCTGTCAGAGATTTTATATTAGAGCCTCTATCGAGCAGGAGATTAGACTGACTTTTGAATTCCTGCTAAATCTATGATTCTATTGTGATACTTATTGCTATTTTGAAATCATCACAATTGAAAGTGCAAAATCGGGATATAATAGATTTAACTTTTAGGTCAGTTCCTATTGAAAGGGAAACAATAATAAGGATATAATAAATAATACTAAAATATGATATACTGGTATACTAAACATTAGGTTCTTTCTAGAGTCTCAACTTATAGTGGTGAATTCTTCTTTGCTAGAAGTTTTCAGATAGAAGTTGAATGGTCATCTGTCAGAGATTTTATATTAGAGCCTCTATCGAGCAGGAGATTAGACTGACTTTTGAATTCCTGCTAAATCTATGATTCTATTGTGATACTTATTGCTATTTTGAAATCATCACAATTGAAAGTGCAAAATCGGGATATAATAGATTTAACTTTTAGGTCAGTTCCTATTGAAAGGGAAACAATAATAAGGATATAATAAATAATACTAAAATATGATATACTGGTATACTAAACATTAGGTTCCTGTAATACATATATGCCTTTGTATTTGTATCACACATATTATGTCTTTATATTTGTATCTCCTGTAACAAACATTCTGTTATTAGGCCTCTGTAATGTATCTGGTATTTGTCAAACATACGTCCCTGCCATTTGACCTGAATCTTCTGTTTTTTCTTGCGTTATCTAAGAGCATGGTACATATCTCCAAGGGATAATTTACACCTCAGCCCTAATTTATGTTTGATCTGGATAAACTCCTGTCTTGCAAGAACCAGGGGGCCAAATGGCCAATTGAGAAAACAAAGGAATGCTCAAGATAACTAATTGGGAAGTTTCTATTCCCCCTTGCAGGGCAACAAGGAATACACAAACCTAAATTAGGAGGCCAGAATTGGGTACTAAGCTGATGTCTCTGAGGGTATAAAAGGACACCATACCTTCCCCAAGGTGTGGCTCTCTCCTCGAATGCATTGTATCTGTATGTTCTGGATATAGTTCCACCCAGTATTTGTTTTTGGCCATAAATAAAATCTGGTTTTTTTTTGCAAGCCTTGTCTTGAGTCTCTCTCTTTGGCATTCTGGTGACTCAAGTATATTTTGGGGCCTTACACTATAGTTGGGAAATGGCATGTAAATGGATTAAGTAAAATAATAATCATATATTTCCCTGAATATTAAACCCCATCTTAAATTAGCATGGCTAATAACTATTCAGTGATCTAATTCCTAATCTGTTTATTGTAAACATATCTAATTTCTCTGAGAGTCTGTGATCGTTTAGATGTGGAACAACAAACCCGTGAGAAAAACTAAACTGAAAATGATTATTTCAGAATAACCTAGCAAGCTCTAAAGTTGACTAAAGATTTCGGTTGAGGAATCTGAATCTCCAGTGCAAACTACCTGACCACTATGCAACACTCTCTTATGTTCTACTGCATTCTGTTTCTTCCCTCTGGCCCCCACTCCCATCATTAGACTATTCTGATTGGATTTTTATTGAATTATCTTACCCTATGCAATTGTTTACAATATGTTTGGCTTGTTAATATACAGACTATGTGTATTAACTTTCTCCCTTTTTCTGTTTCTAAGGATTTGAGTAATTGTAAAAGGATGGAAATAGCTATACATTAAGATTACAAGAAAGAGAATCAAACAGTGACTTGTTTCTATTGTCTTCTTGATGCAGCCTGACACGTATAGATAATGCCTATGCCAACCCACCATCAGAGTGTGTCACCTGCTATTATGTTTGTGATAATTTCGTTTGGAGTGGATAACATAACAACTACTTTTTCCTCTTCCCAATCCTCTCCTTTTTCAAGTTGATTTTGAATCATTTTATATGATGAAGAGTTTTTAGAAACAAGAGTATTAGCTTTTCAGTTTTCAGTTAACCTAATTATTACTATAAGGTTGATTTAGGAAGACATTCTTTGGGCAATCAAAAAGTTAATGCATGTAATGGCTGGCTGGGAAATTCTGGGAATTGTAGTCCACACATCTTAAAGTTGCCAAGATTGAAAAACACTGCATCAATATGATAATAGAAAACACATTTAACTTCAGCAGCTTAGATTTCAATCCATTGATATACAGCTTATGACCCTCAGAACAAGGTAGTGGAATAAGAAATCTTGTCCAGATTTGCAGCAGATGTGTGCAATATTCAGATCCAAAGTTGGATCTTGCTTGAAACCTTGGATCTGGTAGGATCTTGAAGAAATCATGTTTGTTCTGGGATTCACATAGTATCTGCTCAAACTAAGGAAACTATGTGTTTGGATAAAGGAGTCATCCAAGCGGTGGCAATGGGAAGACAATCATCACACCTGTCTGTCAGAGGAGAAAGCCTTATGTGGACTGCCTTAATTTCCTGAAAGAAAGGTGAGTTAAAAACCAAATGAAAAAGTGAATGAAATATTAACATTACACTGAAATATGTATCTGTTGTGACCAAGACCCAAGTAGTGATTACCAAACACAATTCAATCCTCAACAAACTTATTTTATTAAAACAGCTGAGAATTTATTCATTCTCAGCTTAGTCCAAAACAAAATTCTTAATAACCAGTCCATCAGCCTTATCACCAACCTTTGATGTCTTTGGCAACCGATCAAAGGATTTCTTGGCAAAAACCCCACAAAGTTCAAAAGATGCTGACAAGAAGCATGGGAATCAACGTTGCTTTTCTACAAAGAACCCAATGGCTCGTTGTTGCTCTTTTAAGCCTTATGGGAGTGGCCTTACTCCTGAGTTGTCCTTTTTTCTTCAGCTGCTCTTGCCTTCTGGCAGCTCTTAGCATGCATACACTAGGAACAGGTTCCTCCTGTTCCTCTGCCTCTTTGCTGTCTACCTCTGGAGGCTCCGGAGTCCACGCATCGCTCCCAGATAGCCCTGGCACCATCTCTGCCTCCAATGCAGAGCCCTCGTCCGGACCTTCCCCTGACTCCAGGACTGGTCCATTGTCCTCCCCAGCCTCCTCACTGTCTGACTCTGTTGCCAGGTCCGCAGGCTGCTGGTGGACCACAACAGTATCTCTTTTCAGTAGTCTAATACAGCTAGAATATGTACATAATTAATGTAATTCATAACAAGATTTGTACCGTGTTTTCCCTAAAATAAGACCCTGTCTTATTTTTTTTGAATCCTGAAATAAGTGCTTGGCCTTATTGCCCTGCACTCAAAAGCCTGATTGGGCTTGTTATCAGAGGATGTCTTATTTTGGGGAAAACAGGATAGCATTTTGAATAAATTTCATCTTTAAAATAATTAAAAGGGAGCTTCATAGGGTTCAGGACTTTTACCTGATATTTATTAGGCTTGTTATCAGGGGATGTCTTATTTTGTGGGAAAACAGGGTATCTACTACTGAATTATTTTGTTTTAGTAAGATATGATGGATTCTTTCCCCAAATTTTATTGTTTTAACTTGCTACATTGTTTTAAATCATTGTAAACTACCAGAGGTATACATTAGTGGCCAAAATTGTGGAAACCTTTTGGGAAAATAACACCACTAGAATAGCAGTTACAGTATAAAGAAGAAAAGTGAAACGTGTAGAAAAACGAGTTATACAAAAATTATCACCATGTCAGTTAATACTTAGTTAGGTAACCTTTAGCATGAATTACAGCCTTACAATGTCTTCCCATGGAGTGAACCAAGTCTTTTAGTTCTGCAGCTGTTATAATGTGAAACCAAGATTGAATGATTGCTTCTATTAACTGGGTTTTATTGCTGGGTCACTTCTGACTAACAAGTTTCTTTAGTTGGCTCCATAGATTTTCAATTGGGTTAAGATCTGGGCTATTCATGGCTTAGGTCCGGGGTACTTGCAGGACCATCTCCTACCCACCTTCCACCGTCCTGTCCGCTCACACAGGGCTGCCCTCCTCAGGGTACCATCGAGCAGATAATGTCGTCTGACCACGTCCAGGGGTAGAGCGTTCTCTGTGGGTGCTCCTGCCCTCTGGAATGAGTTACCCACCGAGCTCCAGACAGCGTCTGATCTCTGCTCCTTCCATCGAGGCCTAAAGACTTGGCTGTTTCAACAAATGGGCTGATTCTGATTCTTGGGTTTTATTATTTATTTGTCCCTGTTTTAATTGGTTTTAATTAGGATTTTCCTTCATTATTGTATGTTTTAACTTGTGTTCGCCACCCTGAGTCCTTCAGGAGAAGGGCAGCATATAAATATTTGTAAACAAACAAACAAACAAACAAACAAATAAATAAATATTCCCAGACCATTCCAGCAGTGGAATATGATTATCTTGAAACTCCCCCCAAAAAGTGCTGTTATTAGCCATCAAACCTCAAAAATACACTTTTCCCAAAGGTTTCCCCAATTTTGGCCACTACTGTATATGAGTGGGCAGCCATACAACTGGAAATTATAAGCCTAAATGTTTTGTCACCATATGTATTTTTCATAGCATAGGCAAGAAATCCAACTTGCCTTTAACTGCCAACATAAGCATTTTTTAAATGCTTGACTGTACTTAGTATATAATGTCTCAGAGGTGGACAGAGTAGTTTCACAAGATTCTAGCCAAGAAGTTGGCCTTTCAGTTGTCCTGTCCTAATTTTTCAAGAGTTTTAAAGATCAGCCCTGATATTCCAAAATGGGTCTAGAAAGCCATCAAAAGCCCTTTCAATGTCGTTGTGCTTCTTCCCAGCAATCAAGCTTGATTATTTTAGTTCTCAAAATGGAATAGAATGGGAAAGAATTTGTCGCCATTGATCACTTTAAGCAATCAAGCACCACCAATTGATTTCTATGATACTTGCTCACCTTTATCCATGGAGGAGCTCAAATCAGACAAATAAATACCACAAGTGGTGGGGAGGAGAGAAGATTCCCTCACTAGAATGCTATTGTTTATTACTTGAAAAGTGCTGTTTCTTCATGCCAGATGTCCTAGGCTAAGGCATTATGAATGATCCCCTTTAACAGTTGCCTAGCATCTGTATATTTATTGTGCAATAAAAACAGCCATCTGTTGGAATCTCACCTAGTGCAATTTCTCTTAGGAATAAAAAAAAGTCCAGTTGTCTAAACTCACTGTTAAGATAAAAAAAATATGCTAACATTTCAAACTTCTTGCCTTGCTAAAAAAAAAAATCTTGATCTTAAATTACTCCATGATTCCAAATTGCTTCAAGTAAGATAATCAGTGAAGGGGAAAGAGAAACTTCATGGGATAGATAGCAACACCACCAGATGGGTTTGTAACTGGCTGACAAACCATACTCAAAGAGTAGTCCTTAATGGTACTACATCTACATGAAAGAAAGTAAGCAGTGGAGTACCATGAGGTTCCATCTTAGACCCAGTATTCTTCAATATCTTCATAAATGACTTAAGTGAGGGAATAGAAGGGGAAGTCATCAAATTTGCAGATGACATTAAGATGGCAGGAATAGCCAACACCCCAAAAGACCAGTCAGAATCCAAAGATCTTGACTGAGTGGAACAATGGGCCCTATCTAACAACATGAAATTTAATGTGGAGAAAAGCAAGGTTTTATACCCAGGCACGAAAAACCAAAGGTACAAGTACAGATTAGACGAAAGGTGACTCAAAAACAATACATGAGAGAGGGACTTTAGAGTCCTAGTGGACAATCACTTAAACACGAACCAGTAGTATGTAGCAGCAGCCAAAAAAGCTAATATAATCCTTGGTTGTATAAACTGAGGCATAGAATCAAAATCATGTGCCCCTTTATAAAGCCTTGGTAAGACCACACTGGGGATACTGCATCCCAGTTTTGGTCACCACATTACAAAAAAAAATGTTGAGACTTTGGAAAAAATGCAAAGAAGAGCAACTAAGATGATCAAAGGCCTGGAGATAAAAACATATGAAGAACGGTTGCAAGAATTAGGTATGATCAGTCTAGAGAAAAGAACGCTAGAGGTGACATGATAGCAGCATTCCAATATTTGAGGAGCTCCATGAAGAAGAGGGGGTCAAATTATTTTCCAAAACACCAGAAGGCAAGACAAAAAAAAAAAATCAAAAAAACAAACAAACAATGGATGGAAATGAATCAAGGAGGGAAGCAACCTGGGATTAAGGAGAAACTTCTTAATAGTGAGAACAATTAACCAGTGAAACATCTTGCCTTCTAAAGTTGTGGGTGCTTCATCACTGGAGGTTTTTAAGAAAAGACTGGACAGCCACCTAACTGAAATGATATAGGGTCTTCTGATTGAGCAGAGAGTTGGACTAGAAAACCTCCAACGTCCTTTCCACCTCTATTCCGTTTGGAAAGAGAAACTTCATGGCTATTTATATCTAATGGCTTACCCTGTCAATCCTGGTTTCTATCCTGATGGTTCATTGATTACTGGGGTTTTTTTTATTTTTATTGTTTATCTGGTGTTTTTTCTGGCTTATCTGCAGGTCAAGCCAGTACATATAACTAACTGGCATATTCCAACCTGCCATGCACTGATTATATTACCTATTTTAGTAAAGAAAACTCTGCAAAAAAACATCAAACTCCGATAACACCAAGAACCCAACAGTACAACAAGACATATGTTAGAATTAAATCTATTTCAAAATTTAACTTTCTTTAGTTGAGCGTGTCTCGTTCTTATCCTATCTTAAAATTTTTAGTTAACAAGTCCTTGTATTATATGACTTGTGTTACTTCTATTTACTATTTGTATTTGTTGTGGCCTGCCAGCGGCCTGCATGGATCGTGGCTGATCCCGACGAAGAGGAGGCTGGTATGGTGTTGTGCCAGCAGCCTGCGCAGCCAGCGCTCACATCGGACAGCGAGGAGACTAAAGAGGATGTGGTGCCAGAGGCAGAGACTCAGCCAGGGCCTTCAGAACTCCAGAGATTCCTTCAAGTGGAGAGAGCGAAGTGGAGGAGCCTCTCCTCAATGCTCAAGCACACAGGGCTGCCAAAAGGCAGGAATGGCTACTCAGGAGTAGGGCTTGAGGATAATTGGTCACTCCCTTAGCCTATTTAAGTCACATGCAGCTAGTGCTTTCTTGCTGGAAACAACTCATATTTATGATCAGAGTATTTTGGTTTATCATATCTTGTTTTCTGGGCTGGTTGCCAACCTTTGCCAGTCTTGTTTATTCTTGCTACTTAATAAATTTGATAAGGACCATTGGTATATGTCAATATCCTCGGAAATCCGGAGCTGGGGCAGAACAGTATTGCATGAAGCTATAACACTTGAAAGTGTACTAGAAAAATACTGAATAAATGGTTCAGTGGTAAGTAACTCAGTATAGGGACCAAGCCATAGAAGTAGTCCTTAAGAAAAAAACAGAACCTGATAGGAACTAGTGGTATAACAAATTCAGTAATGGGAGGGTCAGATTAAGATTTGGAACCAAAGTAGCTGAGAACCAAGAAAATAAACCATAATGGAGAGACCTGAGAGACCCAAATCAGTTATTAATATAAACGTAACATCTTGTTAGGAATTGTGTGGGTATGCATATATTTGAATCATTGTTGATTTCTGACAAATGACCGGACTAAACCCTGCAGTTTTCTTGGCAAGATTTTGACATTACATTACCTCCTTCCAGGGATAATTCAAAAATTTTAGCAAGGGGTTCTCTGCCCGGTTGCTGGGTGGATGTGGCTATGATGGGCATAGCCTAGTCGGCCTCCTGCACCATGACGGTGGGGCATTTTTGCCCTTCCCGGGCTCCGGAGGGTTTCCTCAAGCCTCTGGGAAGGTGAAAATGGCTTTTGTTTCCCGAACTTCCGGTAGGCCTGTTTTTTCGCCCTCCCCGAGCTTCCGTGCATGCCCTGCACTTACCTGCATCCAAAACGGGCCACGTGGGGACTCCTGGGAAGGGAAGGGTGGGAGGGGCCAGCCAGGAGTGGGATTTGGGGGTTCTCCGAACTGCACAGAATCTTAGGTAGAAGTTCTCTCGAACCCATGCGAACCCCCAGCAGCCCTCCTTCCTAGGATTGAAATATAATGATTTCCCAGTTACATTTGTACCTAAGGCAGGACTAGGACTCACCATCTCCTGTTTTCTAACCTGGTGCTTAACCATTACACCAAACTGGCTCTCTGTTAAGGAGGAGTAACAATTTTCTGTTTTGTCCTGTTTTAAATATTAAGTTGCCAAAATTTACAAATTTTGTAAATTTTGCCTGTAAAGCTAGGTGAAAAAAAAAACCTTGAGAAGGGCTAGCTGCATAAAAAGTCATAAGGAGTTCCGTGTACATATGTATGCACGTATGTTATATACCTAAGTTCCACATAAAAATATTGGGGACTCAATTTAAATAATTATTTTATCTCAGAGCATGTTACCAATTGAAAAAAAAAGACAATAATGTTCTACAGGAGCAATGACTCAAAGCAAATCTTTATCTTACCTGGATGATGGACAACCTGGATTTCTATGTATTTGCCATTAAGGAATATCTCTTACAAGAACAAAGATCCTCAGTCTGATAGAAATCTTGAATCCTTTGAGACCAAAAGGCTTTTAGAGGCATAGCAGGTTATTCTTCATTAATATAATGTAAATTAAAATGAGGAAAATCTTGGGTAAAAATGTCCTGGCACTCTGAGTTGATGTTAAAATAATTTGATAGATATTTCATATATCAGCAAATACTTGGGTTTAACAGTTGGGTTGTCAGCAATCACAACTATTTATGTTAGTCACCTTCCATTTTCTTTCAAATATTCTAGCCTTAATGTTATGGCAAGAAGTTGAAGAAATGATACATTGCTGCCCTAATTTGTGGCATATATGTGGATGGCACAAATCCATGTGGCACACATGAAAAAGCCAGATTGATCAGTGTTCTGATTGTGAAATTTATATACATAACTAAAGTGATAATAAATCAGTCTTGAGCCAAAAGTCTGCTTCAGCTGCCTTACACAGTGAATCCAGTCCAGAAATGTTTAAAATCAGCTGTGTTTAAATTCCAGAGAAGCCTGTTATTAGCGGCTTTGAGAGAATTTTTAAATGGAGAAGTGGCATGTGAACATTTTAAATGTCATGTCTGGTATCTACTGATACTTAAGTACAATTGTCAGATCTGACACCTTAATCCCGCTTTCATTTGCTTTAGCGCCAGCCTGCCATTGACTCTGGGGGGAGGGAAACTGTTTGGGAGGAGGGAAGGGAGAACTCCAAAGTACTTTGTGCTGGTCAGAGACAATACTTCAAGGACGCCCGGCCAAAGAGAAAAATGCAGCTGCATTCCAAGGACGACTGCTCCAAAAATATCTGTTTTGCATATGATTGGTCACAAGAGGATCAACAAGAGGGCAGACATGGGAAACAGGGGTTTTCCACTGGGGAATTGGTATGGGAATTTCAGACCTGCCGTTACTTTAGTGAATTTGCCTAGGGTTCAAGTCGAGGCAGGACTGACACAAGAAACTTCCATTGCATTGCAGCGCTACCATTCTGTTGCCTTCCAGATATACAGTATAAATTGACTGCAAATCCCTGCCAAGATGGTCAATCAGAGTTGCATTCCAAACATATTTGAAGGCAACAATTTGGGAAAAATATTACCAGAGAGGGAAAATCCTCTTATTATTTTTTCTTGTTTCGGAAAAAGGTTAATAAAGTAAATTCTTACACTGTCCGGCTTTATGTTCAAATTAGAGCAAGTAAAGGCCAAAAAGTAGAGTTGCATTATTTCTTATAGGCCTCCTCATTCCTGCTTCAAACAGAACATCCAGTGCTGGTATCCTAAATTAAAATGGTTCAGTCACCAGGCTGGAAACCAGGAGACACTGAGTTCTAGTCCTGCTTTAAGTCCAAAACCATCTGGGTGATCATTGGCCAGTCAGATTCTTTCAGCCCTAGGAAAGAGGCAATGGAAAACCATTTCCAAAATCTTGCCAAGAAAATTACAGGGACTTATTCAAGCAGCTGCCAGGAATCAACACTGACTCAAAGGCACATATGCACACACACACACAAAGTATCCTACACAAATGGCCATCTAGGCTCTGTTTGAAGTACTCCAGTATTTTATGGAGTGTTTTATGATCATCACTGAAATAAATAGGCATGTTCATTAAATAATAAATTATTTGAGCTTCCTTTAGGCAACCCTGGGGCTGGTATTAAGAAGAAATATTTTTCAGTAAACAAAATGTCAGAGGATGAGAAATACTTGACAAGAAAAACCTGTACATATTTTTCCAAACTGCCATCACCTTTGCTACTTTGATTAATAGGGAACAACAGAAAAAAATAGTGCTGGAAGACAAGCTAAGTAGTGAAGGATTGTAACTGACAATTTGCAGTTAAAATACATAGTCTCTGTAAAGCCTATTGATTAATGGAGTTTTTGCTAGCATAAAAGATGTACACACACCTTGGAGGAAAAGGAAGCAAATCTAAGCAAAGTACAGCTCAGCACCACCCAACCTTTAATCAGGCAACTTTGGTTCAATTTCAGTTACATGCAGAAATAACTTTTCTTCATTATTTCTTACGCAGGGGTATCCATCATCAGAAACAAACAAGGACAAGGACAACAAACGAGCATAAGAAAACGAATGGCAAAGTAATAGTGTGAAGATTATCTTCTTGCTTTCTGGGTAGCCCGGAGGCACTGAAAAAGTTGCTTGCTACAGTGCCGAAGAAGCACGTGGGCGTAGGGAGCATGTAGTCCTTCCATAGCAGCAGCAGTTGCAAAATTGTCATGAGCGGAACACAAGAATTTTGTCTGTCACTTCTGCCATGACTTGGGAATTTTAAGACAACACTGCCATCTACAGCTAGTTAAAGCACTTGCAATTGAAGGTGGTGATAGTTTTCACAAGCAAGCCCTGGATTTTGGCTGACCAACACAATTGCTCTATGAAAATTAAGCACCACAACCTAAACTACTTGTCTCCCATCCCACCAGTGTCTTAAACCAAGTTTTGAAATTCCAGTCTGAATCTTACTGGTTTGGCAATGAAGCTGGGCTGCTACTCAGTCTGAACTAGCCCACGCAGGGAAGACAAGCTTTGCTAGCTAATTACACTGCAGATTGGCCTCTCAGTGCCTGTCTTTTTCCTTTAGGGATTATTTCCTCTTTAGTTTCTGTGCTGTTCCTTTGGTTTATCATATATTGTGGACATGGGTGACTTTATCCACCCCTTCCCACACTATTGTAAAGCCTTCTTTCTCTGTATGTTACCATGGTTGCTTGGATACTATAAAACCCAGGCAGATAGGGGCATAGATAATTCTTTCAGGGCTACACTCCTCTGTGTGACCATGGAAACTTGGTAGCAAGAACAAGTGACAGTTTCTCTTCATAGAAAAGGAAGGAAGGAAGGAAAAGAAGGAAGGAAAGGAAGGAAGGAAGGAAGGAGGGAGGGAGGGAGGGAGGGAGGAAGGAAGGAAGGAAGGAAGGAAGGAAGGAAGGAATCTTTGTAATACTGTGGATAGGAAATGGTAATGTTAAGGAAGAATGCTTCGCCTGGCCTAAGAATGATATCCAATAGGAGTTTCTTATTCAACTTAATCACTGGATCAATCCCAGGATTACAAAGAAAAATCCCACCACACATCCAAAAAAACCACCAGAAACTTCCAGGGAGCAGCAGACACAACACTTTACCAGGCCAGGATGAAATGGCTGCCAAGGGCATGACCAGCTTTAAAGGGCAGGGCTCCTGCCAATCGTTGCAACCAATTGAATCTGGGGCTGCTACTATAATAAGATGAAGCTCGTACACTCTGAAAGTTTTAGGACAGGTTAAGACAACCATTTTTAATTGAAACGGGAAAGCATGGATATAATTTAATCAGTTAGAAGCATGAGCAACAACAATCTATTCTAACAGGAAATAGTTGGTGGCCTGTATTCATGATGGGCCAATCAGAAAATCTGCTTTATAAGAAATAATCAGGCCTATATTTGAGAATTATTTCTGACATCAGGACCTAACCTCTACCTAAGGAGTTTTTAACTTTGTTATTAAACATCCTTTGCAACTAGTGGCTTATTTAACTGGTGACTTCATTCAACTCATCATTACTTGTAAATAAACAATCACCTTCCAAAATCCATATAAATTTAAGCTACAAATAAAGCTGGGATATAAATATTCAGGTGACCAGCAGAATTTAGCAAAGGAAATACAGAAAATTCAGGGTGAGTTTGACACCTGTTCTCTTAAGTTATCTATAAACAGTGGCTAGTAGCAATTATAGTAAAGAGCAAGTTTGGTGTAGTGATTTAGGCACAAGGCAGGAGACCATGTGTTCTAGTCCCACTTTAGGAACAAAGCAATGGGTGACCTTGGGCCAATCTTTCAGCCCTAAGAAGGAGGAAATGTCCAACCAACTACTTTCTAATTTGCAAGGTCCGAGACGTACAATTCACAATGGAGGAAGAAACAGCTAGACAATTAACATCATCAACAAGCAGGGAGATGATAGCCTAGAAACCACAGTTCATTGTAAGGCCACCAACACTCCATGCATTCTTAGTTTCAACAGTAACCATACACTGTCGCACAAAAAGAGCTGCGTCAGAACACTGTATGTCAAAGTGAGTACCTCCTGTAGTACCCAGCAAGCTAAACAACTGGAAAGAAGATACCCATATGAACAATTCAAGTAATGTATAATGGGTACCCACAAGCATTTATTACAAGATGCCTGTGCAAAATGCAAAGTAGAAAAAAGAAAAAAGAGAGTAAAAGACCAACTATATGGCACTCTCTGCTATACATCAAAAACATTTCAGAAGCAGTAGAATGCAGCATCTGAGATCTGCAAGTGGCCATTGCACACTGCTCAGAGGCTACCATACGAGGACAACAAATTATGCATTGTAAAGATTGTTTGGAGAAGGAAGATACTTCCAATGTAATCTACCAGATCCCCTGCATGGATTGCCCCTGTGACTATGTAGGACAAACAGGGAGGAAGCTAACCACCAGATTGCAAGAACACAAACAATGGATCAGAAGAGGAAACCCAAACTCCTTGGTAGCCTCCCATTGCAATGAACAAGGACACATATTTAGTTTCACAGCTAGTAAGGTCGTTGGCCACACAGGTACAAAGATAGCTAGGGAAAAGATTGAAGCCTGGGAAACTGACACCTTGTCAGTTAACAGGAGTGCTGATTTACCACCAGTTTATCAAGTATTTAGGAGCCAAGGGCTTGGCAGCAGAAGGAAATAACCATCAATTGCCAGCCATCAACACACCAATCAGTCAATAAGGAAGACACGACATAAACATGATTCACAAAATAGCCCAAAGTACATATTGCAGTAGAGAAAAGTTCCCTGAAGATGGGTTCCAACATGAGTCTGAAAGCTTGGAAGAGTAAATCTCTGGTCCTGGTGACTGACCCAGATTTGACCTTGTAGCATTATTCTGGGACACGTATATTTGCCTTCATTCATAACTTTTTAGTTTCTTTAGAACTTGTGTTGTTTGTTCTTGAACTCACCTTACCAGAGCTAGGTGGCAGAGTGTGCCGTTACTACTTTTTATTCTACTACTTTCTATCACTATGCATATTCTATGGCTGCCCATTTTTTTTCTGGTGTGAAAAAGTCTATGGAAAGTCTTTCCACCAAATTTTACTGAAGTTGGGAAAGCAGGAGGCTACTGTATAAATGTCCTTCCAGAGATGTTAAAGAGATGCAAAAGAACTTCATTATGTTCAGATATATTAGAATCCTAGAAATACCTGGTTTTGGTGTAGTTTTGATGTAGTTTGGCACCAATTATAAGCCAGGATTGTGGCTGTTGGTCCTGCCTTAGATGTGAAAGCTAACTCAGTGATATGGCCAATCAGTCCTTCTCAACCTAGGAAGAAGGCAGGGCAAATCATTTCTGAGAAAAATTGCCAGCAAAATTGGATGGATTTGTCCAGGTAATTGCTACAAATCAAGACTGGCTTGAAGGTGTGCAAAAATGCACAGAGAAAAAGAGAGACTGAGAACCTTAAAACCATTAGTGGACAAAAAAAAAAAGCTGTGACTTAAACTATCTTTAAGTTAATAGAGCTGTCATTTCTGTACGATAAACAACATTTAAGCATAGCATGAACTATGTATTAAAAAACTGCATCCTATCTGCTTCTCATGAGAATCCTAATGTACAAACCAGATTTTGCCTGAAAATATACTTAGAAAAACAGTACAGACAACAATTGGCCATTTTTTCATTGCAAACATCTGCTTTTTAGTAGATTTTAGACTGAATGCACATAATTACAGGTACAGTAGCTATTGTGACTCATGTCCTTGTTCTCTCATATTTAGGCTACTGCAGCTGCCTTTGATGGCAATGCAGAAGCTTCAGTTGGTCCCAAGTGCAGGGACTCATCTGCTAACTGGGTGGTAGCAAATTTAGTTGCATTACTCAGTTACAATTTGCTTTTGGGTCCTATTAAAAGTGCTGGTTGTTATCATTAAATGTATTAATGGTTTGGCACCCAGATACTCATTCTAGCTTTCCCACTCCAGGCTTTCCTGCAGAGAAGGTTTACCTGTGGTTTCTTATTCAAGAATATGCCTTCACTATACTTATCCCCATGATGTAGAAACCTCGAATCCCAAAATTTGGAATGTTTCAACCTTTTTTCTTTTCTTTTCTTTTTTTTCCTTTTTGGAAATATCTTAAAATTTGGCTCTTCTGACAAGCATTGTGCTGGCTACCTATGAAATAGTTTATTTTGTTGTACAGTATGCTCCAGATGTATTTATTATACATTTTTTTAAAAAAAAAATCATTAAAATTTCATTGAAAGCCCTATGAAATGAGTCCGTAAATAAAGAAATAAGAACTGCCGAACCAGTTTGCAAAAAAACCCACACCCTTTTTTTTTTTTTTTTTTTTAAAAAGGTTTTCTGTATCTTTTTCTGGTCCCTTCAGGTTTTGCAAACCAGATATGATAGTCCTAAGGCAGTGTTGGTGAACCTTTTTGGCACCGAGTACTGAAATGGGAGCGTGCCCACAAGCACGTGCCAGAAACCAGAAGAGTAGCTGCCCGGTGCACATGCTCACGTGGGAAAGATGATCTTCCGGTTTCCGATGCATGTATGTACACCGGGCGGCTGCTTCTCTGGTTTCCAATACACACGTCTGCGTGAAGACCAGCTGGCCAGAGCCAGCTGGTCTTCACACCAATCCAGAAGAGAGGTGGGCAATGGTTCGCAGCAATACCCATAACAATATGGCATTGGGGTTCATTAATATTCTTGTGCATAACCATTTCCAATCTTAACTATTGTGGGTGGAGAGCCACGTTAACTTAGGGCAGCCAAAAATCAGAATGATTCCGGTCATGTCTTTTCTGACTAGCAAATGTTATTTAAAAGCGTAAGATTTCATAAGCTGCAGCTCATTTCATGAGATACATAGAATGGCTAGATGGAAGCAGATTTTACAATGGGATGAAGTGGGAGGGAGGGCAGGAGAAGGCAGGTTGGTTATACAGATAGAGGTTACATGTGAGACAGCTTACAACTCATGTGTTAAAAAACCATTGTGTTTGTTGAAACCTTTTGAGATTGCCTGAAACCTTTTGATGTATGTGAATTCAGCAATCTCTCACTCAACAATGTTGTTAAAATCTCATCCCCCCTCCCCCCCCAAAAATAGTGACTTTAAGGTCTGCAATAGTAGTCCTGGGAGGTTGAAATGTTATATTATTACTTTGTCCTTATTTCAAGTCCTGTCCCACTTGTATCCGTTAATACTTTTGTGTAAAGTTTTTCCTATTTAAACCAGAAGGACATTGCTGGCATATGTCACATTAGAGCCATGATGGTGAACCTATGGCATGCGTGCCAGAGGTGGCACGCAGAGCCCTCTCTGTGGGCACACGCACCGTGTCCGCAGCTCAACCAGCTAGTCATCTGGTTTCCAAGGCATGCATGCTCACCGACCAGCTGGTCATTGGGTTTCCAGCACACACACACCTTCCGGTTTGGGCACTCTGTGCCAAAAAGGTTCACCATCACTGCATTAGAGGAAAAGTATGCAAGGTGACTCTGATCTTGTTCTATGTACTTGTTGAAGCCTGCAGTGTCAATATCATTCTCCTTGTTCTATGACAATGGCAATAAAAAGTTAAATCTTGATTTCTGACCCAGATGTTGGTTGGTCATTAATGGAGGTAAAAACTATCAGACATCATAACCAAACCAAAGTAGGTTTTTAAGTAGCTTCCATGTCTTAGCTCCCAATATTCTAAATTCTCTCTCTGAGGAAAATGAGTGGAGGGAACATCTTTTTCTCTTCTATCACAAAATAAGAAAAAGTTATTTTGTAATAGAAGGGATACAACTCCACATTCTCACAAACTATCTTCAAGCTGAAGACTTTAATTTCCTACCCAAGTGTCATGTGTTTCCTCTAGTTACTTATAGTATACACATACTCATCTCCTTTCCTGAATCAAAGAAGGAATAACTTTTTTTATTTGTTTTCTAACTATAGTGGATTTTTGTATTTCAGTTATTTTGTGGAAGAAGGAAATGAGTGAAGGAGGGAGGAAGTTTCTTGAGTTTCTTGCTCCTTTGGTTACAAATTGAGAAATTACAAATTGATTTGTAATTTCTTGAGCTAAATGATGTTGTTTTGACACACAAAGGAGGAATTAATTGGAGAATGCACAAGGAGAATAATACCAAAACATAGTTTTATTGCAATTCCATTGTTTGTCATAAGGTTGTTTGGAGAGATTCCACTGTTCAGTGTTTTAATTGGGTAAAATGAAGTGTTGAACACCTTCAAAATATGCTTCTGTAGAGTCAGGTTCTAGAAAATGCCATGGCACTATGATATAAAAGTAGCTGTAACAGTTGACTGAGAAATACCAAGGACAGCCTTTCTCTGCATTCTGCACCAAAAAAATATATCCAAAATCCTGTAAATGAATTAACATCCATTATAAACACAAATCAAAGATATTGTACAATAGATATTTTCAATAAGTGGATTCATCTTGTGGCTCAGGGATATTTATAGTGGACATGAAACTAAATTACCAAGCCAGTTATTGAGAGCAACCTATTTGTCAGAAATGTGATTTATTTTCAGTTCTATGTGCTCTCATGGGTAATGTTTCTTTTATGTTAAGGGTAGGTGCTAGTCAAATTGCTCTGCAGATCTGACCAGTTTGAATTGTACTTTAGGTTTAATATCAGATTCCATTTGTTTTGAGATATTTCAGGTTCTTGGAGATTGAGGGGAAATGAAATCCTGTTGACTGTGTGATGTCCTTTAATGCCATTCATCATTACTGAGTGCTAGAAGCTGATATCATAAATGCTAGTGAATGTTTTCTGGGGGAAATACAATTTAAGTTTCAGGATCTTTAGGAAGATAGAATATAGCAGCCCAGAGCTCCTACCACATCTATTGATCTGTCCTTTGCATTCAAGTTTACCAGGCTAGTAAAAAGCAAAATCAGTAATGAGAGAAATCATTAGAGAGAGAAGCTAATAAACTTGTCCATCCAATCCAAGGGAAGTAACTCTTGGACATTCAGTTTTGAAGCAGGTCCCCTGTGAAAGATGGTGGTTGAGGGTCTTCTCTGTTAGTATACAAAGCTGTGTTTCTTTCTAATTACACTAGAAGGAAAATGTACTATATCTATATCCAGCAGATTAAAACTGACACATTCTAATGTAACAATAGCAATAGCACTTAGACATATATACCTCTTCACAATGCTTTACAGCCCTCTCTAAGCAGTTTACAGAGTCAGCTTATTGCCCCCAACAATCTGGGTCCTCATTTTACCCACCTTGGAAGGATGGAAGGCTGAGTCAGCCTTGAGCCTGGTGAGATTCGAACTGCCAAATTGCAGGCAGCAGTCAGTCAGCAGAAGAAGCCTGTAGTACTGCACTCTAACCACTGCGCCACCACGGCTCATTCAGGAAATTCTAATGTGATTGACTTTTCTGCAAAAGAAGAAGTGATTAAGATGAAGATCTGCATGGGTTCTAAGCTTTGAACTTCCTTTCTTTGTGTTTTGTTTTCACATCAGTGGTGGGTTGCCCCCGGTTCGGACTGGTTCACAAGAACTGGTAGTAAAACCGGCGAGAAGCCCCACTCACTGTCCCGGATGTCATCATCGGTGATCTGTGCATGCGCAGAAGCTTCTGTGCATGTGCAGAAGCAAGGCGCAAGAGAGAGCAAGGCGTGAGAGAGAGCAAAGCGATCACACGCACGCGATCCTGTTGCGAACCGGTAGTAAAGGTAAGTAGAACCCACCCCTGTTTCACATGTATACAAACACAAATAGACATCTTCAGTCTGCCTTTTCCTAGTTGCAGGGCATTTCTGATCAGCATCCTCAGAGACTGATTTCAACACACACAAGTTCAGTGATCAAAGACCACATACAACATAAAAAGTTAAAAAGAATTGATAAAGCAGCTGAGCTGCTGCCTTAAGAGCAAACTCCATAAAAATGTTTGAAACAAACATTTGGGGAGGGGAATGAAACAGCACATTTTGTTCAGTTGATTACAAAAACTGCCACAACAAAAGTTTATTTTTTTAAAAAAATTCACTTTGGCTACGGAAACCCTATATAGTTTGCATCTGCTTTGTTTCCGGTATTCCAGGTTTGGGGAGGTGGGGGTTGAACCATAGGCCTTTGTTGCCCAATCTGACAAAATGGGCATGTTTATTTCTATTGCTAGGTATATAACAATTGCAATTGCACTTAGATTTATATATTGTGTTAAGGATATTGTTGTTGCGTTACCAACCAGCAGAGTGTAGAGCACAGAGAAACGTTGCTGAGAGCAATGAATAAGAGATGTGCAAACTGCTTTATCAAAAGTTTACTTTATAGTGAAAAAACAATCTCATAGTCTTTAAATCAATCCAAGTCTTTGCCAGTTAAATCAGTCCAGTGATACAGACATCTTCTTACCATACTAACAGTAGTTGGTTAGAATAACAAACTCATTCTGGTTCACAAACCACGATGGTAGCAGATCCATCCAACGATGATAGCACAATGATAGCAACTCCACACACTATGGTAGCATATCATCAACTGAATACTTTACAGTACCTTTCTTAAATACATTTACAACTAGTGATTATCTAATTACAGCATGACTCAGCATTACAATGAATCAGCAGTAAAACTTTAAAGTCACACAATACATATTCATATTAAAGTCACAGAACACATATATTGCCTGGACAACTTGTTAGGCTCAAACCATATCCTAACATACTGCTTCATAGTGCTTTACAGCCCTTTCTCAGTGGTTTACAGAGTCAGCATATTATCCCAACAATCTATGGTAGGTCCTCATTTTACTGACTTCGGAAAGACGGAAGGCTGAGTCAACCTTGAGCCAGTGAGGATCAAACTCCTGGCAGTGAACTGTGAATTAGCCTGCAATACTGCATTCTAACCACTGTGCCACCATAGCTCCTATATAGCCTTATTTTATTTTAAAAAATCAATGGGGATTAATAGAGACTTAATGAGCTGGAAGGAAGCTTTTAAAAATCTCTTACCTTTTTGATGTCTAACATGGGTGTTTTTTAGTTCTATTTTGGTACTTGGTTTTTGGGTCACCCATGTAGAATAATCATAACCAGTAGTCTTTTTCTTATACTCACAATAGAGTCCAAAATTTCTGCTGGTGAATCATTTGCTAAGTGAGTTTTGCCCCATTTTATGATCCTTCTTGCTCACTTGTTATTAAGTAAGTCACTGCTTAAATTAGTAACATGGTTGTTAAGTGAATCCGGCTTTCCCATTGACTTTGCTTGTCAGAAGATTGCAAAAGGGGATCACACAACCTCAAGACACTGCAACCCTTATAAGTACATGCCAGTTGTCAAGCATCTGAATTTTGATCACATGACCAAAAGGATGCTGCAATGGTCATAAGTGGAAAAAACAGTCATAAGTCACTTTTCAGTGTCATAATTTTGAATGGTCACTAAACAAGCTGCTGTAAGTCAAGGACTACCTGTAATCCAAAGCTGCTGATACCAAGCTATTGTTCTTTTTTTTTTAGATGTTTTAAGAATTGTAAACCATCCAGAATTACTGGGAATTGGGCAGCATATAACCATCTTCTTCTTCTTCTTCTTCTTCTTCTTCTTCTTCTTCTTCTTCTTCTTCTTCTTCTTCTTCTTCTTCTCCTTCTCCTTCTCCTCCTCCTCCCCCTCCCCCTCCCCCCTCCCCCCTCCCCCCTCCTCCTCATTTCATAGGGAGATGGTAGAGACATGTTTGTTTCTGATAAGCACAAAAGAGAAAAACTCTATCATACTGAGGTTACAGATGTGTGAAACACCTGAAGGAATTAATTTATATAGATTACCCAAGCTTAAATTTCTGGTTTGTTTCAACTTCCCTTTTTTAAACCATAGCAATTGAACTACAACAATGGTAAATTGAGATAAAGGAATTTCCATAAAGTCTATTTTGATGCTGCAAATTGCTAAGATGCATTGGAAAATATACTGAAATGCTAGAAAAGGTGGAAGAACAAAAGAAGAAGAGGATGACCAGCCACAAGAGAAATGGAAGACATGAAAGACCAGGTTAAGGACTGATTGTCATCAAGAAAATATGTCTGGGCAGTAATTAAGAACTGACATTTACATGATAGAACATAATAGCAATAGCAATAGCACTTAGACTTATATACCGCTTCATAGTGCTTTACAGCCCTCTCTAAGTGGTTTACAGAGTCAGCATGTTGTCCCCAACAATCTGGGTCCTCATTTTACCAACCTCGGAAGGATGGAAGGCTAAGTCAACCTTGAACCTGGTGAGATTTGATCTGCCAAACTGCTGGCAGCCAGTGATCAGCAGAAGTAGCTTCCAGTACTGCACTCTAACCACTGTGCCACCGTGGCTCAATTAATCAATTAATCATAGTATCAAAGGGTATCCTGAATCCCAAACATTGACTTAAGTCTATGCAATTTTTGACTGTCACAAGAAACATGATTTAAACATAAAGATCAAAGTCTTAACTAAGAAAACATTTTTTACAGAATTCTAATTTTTCAATATCATAATAGAGAAAAAGAAACTGGAGCTTGGGGGTGAGGGAAGAAAGGCAGCTTGTAGATAAGTAGCAAATTCTAACCCAATGCTGTCCTCCTAAGTATATAGCAAAACTGGACAATTTAAGGCCAGTTTAACTTTCTTTTCTACAGCCAGGTCTTCACCCATCATGTCAAGATATGATTTACTTAACTGAATACTGGATTAGAGACAGATTGTTTTGGAAAAAATCTATACGTATGGGCGCTAAGAGTTGTCAAGAACTTGATGGCACACAATCAATCAATCAATCAATTGATCTCTCTTAATACATGCACAGTGAAAATACATTACTTAACAGGTGTGATTTGAAACATAACAGGAAGTGGAAAAAATTACTCTTGCCATGACCTGATGGTACTGAGGCTGACTCCAACAAAAACTTCTTTAAAAAGGATAATGCAAAGACCTACATTATAGGCAGGTATTCAAGGCAATAAATATCTTTGTGCTGAGCTATCCACAGTAACAACTGTTCCAGAAGGCTTCCGTCATAGTTCACCATGAAGAGTGGTGAAAATAGACCAAATTCCAAACTAAAATCCATCAGCATGTTTGGCAATTTACGACTACTTCTCTAACTTCTTATGCACCGCGAAGCAGATTTTAAGAACATTCAGAGCTAAATTTACTGAATTCCAAGCTGTTGTGGACTGAGCACTATTTTCAGTCAAGCGTCTATTCGGTGTCTTCTATGTATCATGTCAACGCTAGCAAGAAGCAAAGTCCAGATAGCATTCAGTTTCCACTTTTAAAATCCAGAATGCAAGAAAAAAAGGCAACACATATCAAGGAAGTAGGCTGAGGAGGGTTGTGTAAGAGAAGAGGTATTTATAAGGAATGATTTAATTTAATTTAATTTAATTTAATTTAATTTAATTTAATTTAATTTAATTTAATTTAATTTAATTTAATTTAATTTAATTTAATTTAATTTAATTTAATTTAATTTAATTTAATTTAATTTAATTTAATTTAATAATTTAATTTAATTTAATTTAATTTAATTTAATTTAATTTAATTTAATTTCCAATTTATATACTGCCCTTCTCCCTGAGGACTCAGGGCGGTGTACAGCCAAGATAAAAAACATAGAATACAAATATTAAAACATTTAAAAATATATATAAATTTGGGCCGAAAGTTAAGAATCACAAACTAATTAAAAAAAATTTAAAAATTTCTTCTAAGCCAACCCGGCTTATTGGAAAAGATGAGTTTTCAGGGAACGACGGAAGGCATTGAGGTCATGGATCCTTCTTATCTCCGGGGGCAACTGATTCCAGAGGGTAGGAGCCCCCACAGAGAAGGCCCTCCCCCTGGGGGCCACCAGCCTACATTGTTTGGCTGATGGCACCCTGAGGAGGCCCTCTCTGTGGGAGCGCACAGGTCGATGGGAGGTCGTCGGTAGCAGCAGGCGGTCTCGGAGATAGCTAGGCCCTATGCCATGGAGCGCTTTAAAGGTGATAACCAACACCTTGAAGCGCACCCAGAAGACCACCGGGAGCCAGTGCAGCTCGCGCAGGAGTGGTGTTACATGGGAGCGCCATGTTGCTCCCATCACTACCTGCGCTGCTGCATTCTGGACCAGCTGGAGCCTCCGGGTGCTCTTCAAGGGGAGCCCCATGTAGAGAGTGTTGCAGTAGTCAAGGCGAGAGGTGACGAGGGCGTGAGTGACTGTGCACAAGGAATCCCGATCAAGAAAGGGCCGCAACTGGCGAATCAGGCGAACCTGCTAAAAGGTCCCCCTGGTAACAGCCGTCAGATGTTCCTCCAAAGACAGCTGTCTATCCAGGAGGACTCCCAGATTGCGAGCCCTTTCAGTGGGGGCCAAAGACTCACCCCCAATAGTCAGCGATGGAGTCAATTGACTATATCGGGATGCCGGGAGCCACAGCCACTCAGTCTTGGAAGGGTTGAGCTTGAGGCTGTTCCTCCCCATCCAGATCTGCACAGCCTCCAGGCACTGGGACATCACTTCAAGGGCATCGTTGGGGTGGCCTGGGGTGGAGATGTACAGCTGGGTGTCATCAGCGTACTGGTGGTATCTCACCCCAAAGCCACGGATGATCTCGCCCAGCGGCTTCACATAAATGTTGAACAGAAGGGGCGAGAGGACCGATCCCTGCGGCACTCCACAGATGAGAGGCCTCGAGGTCGACCTCTGCCCCCCTGCCAACACAAACTGCAACCGGTCAGAGAGAAAGGAGGAGAACCACCGCAACACGGTGCCTCCCACCCCCAACTCTTCCAGCCGGTGCAGCATGATACCATGGTCAATGGTATCAAAAGCCCCTGAGAGATCTAATAGGACCAGAACAGAGGAATAACCCCTGTCCCAAGCCCTCCAGAGATCATCCACCAATGCGACCAATGCCGTTTCCGTGCTGTGCCCAGACCTGAAACCCGACTGGAACGGATCTAGATAGGATAGGATGTTGATGATGCCCCTTCCTAAATGTAGCAGAGCACATTGTGAATGGTCTGTTATTGACTTTATACATAAAACTTATTAGTCATCAGAGATTAATGCTAATTGCCACTGCAACTGACAATATTTTATTCAAGATGCTCAAGATGAAAGAGTGTATGACACTGAACTAGAACAAATTTGGAAATGAAGATTCTTCCTCAAGCTCCAACATCTTAACACTGTGTGTGATACTGTGATCACAAGGGCTGTCTTTCACCACCTAGTGTTTTACATAAACAATGAAATGGTATCTCCCTAGGCACGGGTTTCAAAACCCGTTGCTACCAGTTCGTTCGTGGGCTCTCGCACGCTTGCGCACACATGCACATGGGCAGAAGCATCCGGACAGGTGGACGGAGCCTCCCACCACTGTCACTACTGGTTCTCCCGATCCGGGTTGAAGTGGTAGCAACTCACCACTGTATCCCCACTACACACACACTGACTATTGCAACACTGGGCCAAATATTCCAGCACACCAATGCTGCTAGGTCACAACTGGAATTTTCTGGAGGTCTGTATCAGTGGTGGAATTCAAACTTTTTTACTACCAGTTCTGTGGGAGTGGCTTGGTGGGCGTGGCAGGGGAAGGTTACTGCAAAATCTCCATTCCCTCCTCACTCCTGGGAGAAGAATACTGCAAAATCTCCATTCCCACCCCACTCTGGAGCCAGCCAGAGGTGATATTTGCCGATTCTCCGAACTACTCAAAATTTCCTCTATGGATTCTCCAGAACCTGTCAGAACCTGCTGAATAGCACCCCTGGTCCGTATTCAAAATGAAGGAAATTCAGAACTTCTTGCTCTGTTCCAGTGATGGCTAACCTTTTTTGCCATCATGTGCCAAAAGCGGGGGGGAGCGTGGGGGGAAGGGGATTGTGCACACACACGCCACGGGTGGGTTTCACTTACCTTTGCTACCAGTTCACTCGCGTGCCATAGGTTCACCATCATGGCTCTATTCCAAGTAAGCAAAAATCTCTTTTGAATTATTCCAAAGTCCTTTGGAAGAAAAACTTTAGTGAATCTGATGGACAGCCTTCTAGATAGAGAACCAAATTGATATAGATGGATATCATTACTCAATTCTGTTGGATCATTTAAATTGTAGATATTTTTTGCCTTCAAAACCATACTCTAGATGCCTTAGATTCCCTTGCTGTGACACGTTTTATATATACCAACTTGCTTGAAGTTGGTTAGCCTGGTAATGTCATGAAATCAAGATGGAGAATCCAATTTGGAAGGAAACACGTTGCTACACAGCAGATCGGCTGTGGAAAGGGGACTGTTAGTGTACCTTGCTAGTTTTAGAAGTATTAAAATGATTAAGCAAATTCATCTTTCCACAGCTGCTCACCATTCTCCAAGCATAAGAAGCTGGGACAAATGTCAGAAAGCATCTGTGTCCTTCATCTAAATCATATACACTTCACAGAATATCTGGTGAGTCCCAAATCTAACCCAGACATCAAGGGATTACATAGACCTTTAACTGAATCCAGCCAGATTATTAGCAGTTTTCAGGACTAAATTCTTCAGATGATTGCATTCTGTTTATGGTGTGGCTTTCCTGAGAATCTCTTCTTCTATAACATTTGGACAGATCACTGTGCATCCATTGCATTTCTTTTCTCAAGACTGAGCCAGCAACCAGAGGAGAAAACACAATTTTGCTAGTGAGGGGTTAAGGGGAAGTTCTTAATAGATTTTTCCCCTCTAAATTGACAATATTTAATTAGTTAGGAGAGTTTGGTGTATTTGTTAAAGGCATCAGGTTAAATGCTAGAAGAGTATGAATTCTAGCAATAGCACTTAAACTTAAATACTGCTTCACACTGCTTTACAGCCCTCTTTAGGCAGTTTACAGAGTCAGCATATGGTCCCCAACAATCTGGGTCCTCATTTTACTGACCTCAGAAGGATGGAACGCTCAATCAACCTTAAGCTGGTGAGACTCGAACTACTGAACTGCTGGCGGTCTGCAGTTAGCAGAATTAGCCTGCATACTGCATTCTAACCACTGCGCTATCACTGGCTCTAGTCCAGCTTTAGACACAAAGCCATGATGACTCAGAGCTAGTCATTTTTTCTCAGACCTAGGAAAGTGGCAATGACAAACCACTTCCAAAAATGTGGATGATAAAACTGTAGGGATCTGTACAGACAGTCAACAGGTGTCAAAACTGACTTGAAATCAAAACCTGAAAATGCCCTATAAGATAAAAACCTTTCACCAATGGTACTATGACCTACACTATTTATGGAATGTTTGTCTTTCTATTTAGAACAAATTGGCTTACATCTGCAAGCCACAGAAATCCTTAAAGAAAAAGGATCAGAGGAATGAAGTAATTACACTTCTGGGTTCTTTTGGGAAAGAATCCAGGTTTATCAGACCAAAGAATGGAGATGCTACAGCAGGGATTGATGGTGGAAGAAGGTTTCCATAAGGAAGAGAACACAACAAAGAAGCAGAAGATATTTTGCACTGTTGGAATCATAAACAATTACCACAGAAGATCTTTCAGAGGAAAGAAAAGATACCTGGGAAGTATGATAGATTCTATGATATCACCATAATTGTTAGATCGGCGCTGGAAAGATACGCGACTCAGCTGCTGTCCGTTCAGCACTCTTTATTAGAAGAAAGAAAACAGACTGCCGGCAGTGACTCCCGAGCCTCCTTATATTCTGCTCAGGCCAGCCAGCCGGCCAATGACAGTTGTTCAAACTTCCCGCCGGTGGAAGTAACCAATCCCCTGGCGGATGTCCTTATAAGGACATAACAATAATAAAAGTAGAGTTCCAATCTTCCTGAAGAGTCTGTTTCCTGATTTGGTTTATATCAGTCTTGCAAGTATGAGTGTGTTCACAAGTTCAAATTCTTGTGCCGTATCATTTTTTCCTACCAGCACACTGCAACAGGTTTGAATCATCAATTTTGGTGGTATAGAAGGCTCCCATCTGTCTCTTTTTCTAGTGATGGATTAGACTAGTTTTGGACTAGAGCTAGTCCTTAGTTTATGACATTCACTCAGCAACAGCAGTGAAGGAGTGGGACATTTGACCAGCCTTTGAAGTTATGGCTACCACAGGATTCCCAAAGGTATGTAATCACAATTTGGGCACTTGGCAACCAGGTCACACTTACAAAGGTTGTAGTATCCCACTATTATTAATCTCCATTTGCAAACTTCCCTTGCTTATTCCTACAAAGTCAATAATTTTTCAAATTTATTTATTTAGAAACTGCCTTCCTGTGTCTTGAAACTATTATTCTGCAATTATGCAGATAATTATGGTAGTTTTTGATCTTGTTTTTGGCTATCGGCTATCTGGGATTTGAGAAGCACTACCATGTCCTCCCCTGGGCTTTTCTTCCAAAGCCCAAATATTCCCAGATTATTCAATCTCTCTTCATCTTGGCATTTACTTTTTAATTGTCTGATCATCTTTGTTGCATTTCTGTGAATGATTTCAGATTCTCTAAGACTGTCTAGGTATCCAGAACTGGAAAAATGTTATGTATAAATGCCCACCATTCACCATCCCAGGTATGGAGGAACATATACTCAAGCTAAACACCACCAGGGCAGAACTCATACAAACGGGGAGGAACCATTTCTGATAATATCATGAAAAGCATCATCATAAACTCCCTAAACCCCAGTTGGGAGAACTTTATCATGCAACTGGATAGTCTCAACATAGAGCACCTCTCTTTAGAGACATTATCCAACAGGCTGATTGTGGAGGACAGCCTGAGAAGGGAATGCTCATCAAGCCTCAGGGAGAGCAGACCAACAAAAAGGGTAGACTTCCAGACCAGGGACCAAGATAAGCCAGAATGTTTTAACTGTGGATCTAGGAATCACTATAGGAGAGATTGCCCCAGAAACCAGAGGGACAGGGACCACAGCTACCGTAGGGAAAGGCAAGGCCGCAAACCAGGTTACTCAGACAGGCGCTCCCCAGAAAGCAGGTTCAGGCGCAGGGACTCACCCAACCCCAGGGACAGGAGAGGATATAGGGATAGCTCCAGGGATAGTCAGACTGGGTCACTATACGAACTTAGAGACCACCAACACCCAAACACCCAGGCAAAAGGAAGGAACACATGGCTCATTGACTCAGGAGCCACCAACCACACCACCAACAATAGGAACATACTGGAGGCATTCACTCCTAAGGAATACCACATCAATGTAGCCAACCAGAACAAGGTATTGGTGAAAGGAGAAGGGAGCGCACACATAGATGGAATAGGGAAGATAGAGGGGGTACTATTCATCCCAGAAATATCCCACAATATATTAGCAACACTCAAACTAAGTAAAGACTTGGGCATTGAGACAACCTTCAGGGAAGGGAAAGCATATATGACCAAAGGAAAGAGAAGCATAGGAAAGATCATCATAGAAGGGGGACTCACCTACTTAGTGCCCCAAGACCACTCAAACACTAACTCAGAAAGTAACGAGAAAGGGACAAGCACACCCACAGAAAATAGAGGGGTGAAGGAGAACACACTCCAGGAGGCAAACCCACCACAAACACAACACACAAAGGGAAACCACATATTGGCAAACCCATTCATGATGGGTGCGCCCACTTACTACACAGAAAATTAGGCCATGCTAGTTTTCCAACGGTACAAAAGATGAATGAATGCTCAAATGGCTTGCCATTAAAGAACTGTAAAAATTATTTGGAGTGTTCTGTGTGTAAATGTTCAAAAATCAAAACCAAACCAAGGCCCAAGAACGCCTCCCGCACCACCAACTCAATATTCCAATTAGTTCACATGGACGTGGTGGGACCCATGAGACCCTCTATTAAATACAAGAAGAGGTTCTTCCTAACCATAGTCGATGACTATAGCCGTTACGGATTTGTATACACCCTTAACCACAAAAGTGAGGTGTTCCAAAAAATTTAAAGAGTTCTACAAAAGGGTAGAAACTCAACATAATGTAAAAATAAAACAAATCATGACAGATAGGGGCTCAGAATTCCTATCTAGGGACTTCTCCAATTGGACAAAGAAGCACGGGATACTACACTTCTCCTCTTCTCCGTTTTCACCATTTCAAAATGGAGTATCAGAACGCAAAAACGGCGTATTACAAACAATGGTAAGGTGCGTCTTAGAAGGGCAACACTTCTGGGCAGAGGCACTCACATATTCAAACTACACACTGAACAGAATATGGTCAAGAGTAGTGAACAAAACTCCCTATGAAGTCATGTACAATAGGAAGCCTCAGATAGCACAACTGCACATATTTGGGGTAACTGCAGATGTACACATACCCAAACAGTTAAGGAGAAAAGGGGACAAAGTGTCAAGGAGACTAAGATTCATGGGATATGAGTCCAGAACCAAAGGTTACAGGTTCATTGACAAAGACAACAGATTTGTCATGTCCAGATCAGCTGTGTTCCACGAGAACACAAACTGGTCAAGAATACACCTCAATAAGGTACTGCCCGGGCAAGAAACTGATGACAATGCTAGGACCAATAACAAACCAGACACAACCGAAAGCGAGACACACGAGAAACAAAAACCCAAACACAAAAGGGTAAACACCAAAGAATGGAAAGAGAACCACCCCATCCTAAAGGTAAAAGTAGATGCACTCACTGAGAGGGAGGCCCAACACATGCACGACTCAGAAACGATACCCAGCAGGCCCATAAGACACAACAGAAACAAACTACCTAAGAGATTCGACGATTACATACTCTCAATACACACAGGCACCACAACACCCAACTCCTACGAGGACATCCTTAAGTTACCACGAGAGGAAAGGGACAGATGGGAGGAGGCCATAGATAAGGAGATGAACAGCCTGAGGGAGTTGAACGTGTATACCCCATCCAGAGTGCCAGAGAACAAAGTAGCCATTGGGACTAAATGGGTTTTCGAAGTCAAAGAGCTAGAGGACAATAAGAAACTGTACAAAGCTAGGCTAGTAGCACAAGGGTTTGCCCAGAAATACCCGGAGGACTACACTGACACGTACTCACCCACGGTCAGGGCAGAGAGCATAAAAAGCACTCTAGTAATAGCCACAATCCTAGGGTTAGAAGTCTACCAATTCGACGTGCAGACAGCCTACCTCCACGCGAAGCTAGACAAGGAGATCTTTGTCAGGGCACCCCTAGGGAGAAACAAACAAGGGGAGGACACGTGGTTGCTGAACAAAAGTCTGTATGGGTTAAAACAGTCCGGTAAGAGGTGGTACGAGTGCCTAGCGAAGATCCTTAAGGACATGGGGTTCACAGCCACTTTCGCCGACCTATGCTTTTTCACCAAGAGAGAGGGCACATCAATAGAGTACGTACTCATCTACGTGGATGACATTTTATATTGTGGCCAGCACAAACAAAATTGTGATGAGTTTGCCAACCAGTTGAGGAAACATTTTGCACTAAAGACTCTGGGAAAGGTGAACAAATACCTGGGTGTCCAGATTGATAGAACTCAGAAGGGATTCAAGATCTCTCAAAAGGAGAAAATACTGGATCTGTTAATTAAATGCAACATGAAGGAAGCCAAGCCATGTGACACGCCAATACATATTGACTTCCTGAAACACATGAATGAGGAAAGCGAGACCTTCAAGGACAATACCATCTATAGGTCTGTTGTTGGGTCACTACTGTATATAACTAATTGGACTAGACCAGACATCCTCCTGGCTGTCAACCTGCTATCCAGACATGTCAGCGATCCAAAGATGTATCACTGGGAGGGGGTAAAACGTGTGCTCAGATATCTAAAACACAGAATGGACGCATGCCTGAACCTAGAACCAGAGGTGTCCAAAGAACCCATCTTAACCTCCTATGCAGACGCTGACTGGGCAGGCGACACAAAAAGTAGAAAGAGCACATCGTATTCCTCATTAACGGCTGCCCAGTACATTGGTACACCGGAAAACAAAACCTGGTAGCCACCTCCACAGCTGAGGCAGAGTACATCTGCCTCTCCAAAGCAGCCAATAATCTGACATGGTTTGACGATCTGCTTACCAGCATATGGACCGAACCGGCCTACCCGATAGTAATACATGAGGACAACAAAGCAGCCATAGACATATCCATGGCAGAAGCAGTAGGCCAAAGGTCCAGACATATAGACATTAAGCACAAACATGTCAGAGAATTAACGAACATTGGTTTTATTAAGGCTGTACATTGTGAGACTGCCGAGCAAGCCGCAGACATCCTGACCAAACCTCTACCCAGCAAACAACATGCCTACCTCACGACTAAATTAGGGGTACGGGTACAGAACACGCAAGCAGGTCCAACTGTTGGGCATTTAGAGGGGGATTTGTTATGTATAAATGCCCACCATTCACCATCCCAGGTATGATAAGGGTTAACTCTACATCCACCTAGATCCTCCCCTGACCCCTCTTTACCTTAGCTCCACCTCCCAGGTACTTAAGACATGGTCCAGGAGTCCAGGGGCCACTTCCAGCTAAATACCTGTAATAGAAACATTGATCAATAAAGAGCATTGGTTCACTGCATCCTGTGTTTGGAGTTATTGGGTAAGATCCTAGAAATCAGTCACAAAAAAATAGGAAAAAAATGTTAGCCTAATAATATTTTTCGCTTCTGTTCTGTTTATGTTCCAACCCTAACACATACCCTTTATTTTTATTACGACCTCTATATTTAAAACAACAACAAATCCTGGAATGAAATCTCCATTACTTTCTCAGTGTTTTTCTTTTCTTTTCCTTTCTCTTAATTTACTTAATTTCTGAAAGTTGTGGGGCTGTAACTGCTAATGCTGTCTTCTATTGCACAATGTCCTCTCCCTGAAGTTCCCCAGAAGTCTGTATCTGTTGGAGAGATGTTGGTACAGTGAAAATCAAAACATCACATTTCACCCATGAAAAAAAAAAAGCAAGACAAATTAGGGGCAAGGCATTATAAAAATACCTATCAATATAGTATGCAACAGTTAAAGAAACATACTCTAAAACTATTATAATCTACAACCAATCTTCTCATTCCAGCTATTCCCAGAATTTTAATGCCTGGGTTAAAACAGAATTTGCATTAAATGTAAGTCTTCAATTTCCTTACTGCCAAAATGAAAAAGAGATTGACAGCAGCCTTATATTATGAATCTACACTGGTACACTCCCCATTTCTTTCAAGACAGAAATATAGGTGACTTGGTGATAAGTATAGAAGTGCAGCATTCTATTTGCAGCTTTACAAATAACATTTGTTACAATAGCTTTTGTTACAATAATTTTGATATTATGCCATTTACAGATGTTGAGATCACTGCCCCATATTTTCAGCCTTATTATAGCTGATGTTATTTTCATAAAATCAATAAATGTTCAAATCATATGCACCTACGTATTAAAGATTTATTGTGCTAGTGTTACTTATGTATAGTCCTGCACTAATTCTTAGTCAAATTATATTATTTTGGAAGTATTGTGGCAAATGTGTGGGATGTTGGAATGGAGAGGCTGAAGTTCAATTTCACACTCAGTTCTGGAAACTCAGTTAGTGGCAGTAATTCTCTAGGAATCCAACTCACAGGATTGTTGTTCTGGGGAAAATTGGAGGAAAGCTTATTGTGCATACCTTGAGCTTCTGGAGGAAAGGGTGGAGGGGAAATAAAAAACTAGGAAACAAATCAATAAAACTTTAAGAAAGTGAATGCTGTTTGATACTGAAATTTTCATATTTACAACTCATAGCATTATGTGAAAGCATTGGATTGTGTTTCTAGCTAATAAGTTACAATAGAAAGATCAATCAGTTTTCTGTCTTTTTGGCTACCACTTCCATTTTTCTCTTGCTTATTTTTAGTATAATGCACAAGAACTAGAATAGTTCTTTCGTTTAAATCTCTTATATTAGTATAATGCAATGTGACTCAAGACAGATATAAGTAATTCTCCAGTCCCACACACAGAGTTCTTGGCAGAAAAAAGGCTGCTACTTCAACAAAGAAGCCCAATGTGATATCCAAATAAAAACTGCAGATTTCTTACACTAGATTAGTATTTTATATCTGTCCTTTGTGAGTGATAGAAGCAACTATTGTTGCCTTCAAGATTAAATTGCTTCAGTCTGGCAACTAATTGCGTGGGGGAGCTTCTCTAAGTGTTAGATTTATTGTTTCTAGTTATGCAAGTACATCATTTTTCTGCATACTGAAATGGAGCATAATTGGACCATTTTTCAAAGCAAATGAAGTGTGCCTATCTGAACATATTATCCTGAAGGGGTGTGCCTCATCTTTACAGAACACTTCCTTGTTAATGTTTTTCCAGTGTTAGAAAGATAATATTTAGGGAACTCTAAGAAATAGACTTGGCTTCAATTGAAATAAACGCATGTTACCACACTGAAAAAGACATTGCCATAAATTATTAACAAGGGTTACATTCATAACTTTCTGATGTGAACATAGTTTTCTGGTGTAGATCATCATTGACCTTTCCATCACAATTATATTAATGTTTGAACATTAATCCTGGCATAAAACAAAATGAGCTACAACCAGGATTTTACTTTTTTCAGCTGTTACATGTTGATAATGCCACTGAGAAGCCTGATGTCTTCGAAGTTCAAAAGGCTAAGCAGGGCAACTCCAAAAGAAGGAGATGCTTGGTTCAGAGAGACCACCTCCTGATCATTGATCACTATTAGTTGTCTTATAATTTGTTCCACAAATTTGTTCCACGGCAGTGACAGGAGCGGTCTGTGCCTACAGTAGTGGCCATACCATACCATGTGATGGAAAGCAAACCAATAAAGATATTTCAAAAGTGATACAAGGTAGATATTCACTACCTTGAATCCCGTAATGTGCAGAATCAGTCTTCTAATTTATGTTCGCAGTTGTGAATCACAGGCAATGATTGTGCTTATTACAAATTAATTAATGTAAGGGGATGTGATCTTCCCTTCACACTTCTGCTATATCGTTCTTTCATAAAGACTTAACATTTTTCTATACTATAGGAAACTGGCCAACCAGATTTTAAAAACAATTTATAGATTCCAACCGAAAATGATGTTATATTATTTTTATTAGTGGCCAAGCACTCCTCCTATACTTTCCTTTATTGTATCAATAGTTCCTACATTAATATTTTGATTATATAAACCCTTCTGTTGTCATGGATCCCATTTAATTTGTTCAGTCCACATAGATGGATAGCATCAGCTTTTTCAATTCTTGATTATATTGGCTTTTGAAATCTCTCAAGGTCACTTACTATGTTATTAATTGTGATGAATGTCTTGATAATGATAGTGAGGAAGGATGAAATTTTTCTAAGTCATATTTCCCTTGACATTTTCTAACCAATAAATGAACCAGAACATAGTTAAATACCAATATGTATACTTTATTGATTTTTCAATATAGTTTGACATTAAAAATAAATTAAAAAAATTGTCATTTCTAGATTTTCTTTAATGGTTTTTTAATATTTTTTGTATTAAATATTCCAGGCAGAGCTCTAATATTTTTCCCCCATTGGATTTCTTTCCCTTCTTTCTATGCATTCTTTTTACATCAGCTAATTTCCTATCCTATAATGCAAAGATGAATTATGCACATAATATATGTATATCTATCTTCGTTGAGCAGACAAGTAGGTGGGTTTCTGTGTAACCTACAGAAACATAATGAGGTCTCTAACAATTAAATGGTTCACTACTGTGGTGCTTTTACCCCCAAGAGGTGCATCTTGGGGATATAAGACAATTCAGTTTAAAATAAAGAAATTCAAAAATACAGTTTGTTTTCCAGTAAATGGGCCAATCCAAATAGTTGGCTATACAATAGTAATAGCAATAGCACTTACACTTACATACCACTTCACAGTGCTTTACAGCCCTCTCTAAGCGGTTTACAGAGTCAGCATATTGCCCCCAACTTATCCTTCTGTTGGAAGGATAAGAGTGACAGCTTTGGAATGGTATCAGATGTATCAATAAATGCACAAGGTACCAGATATATAAAGGGGAAAGTATCTTCAAGATTTCGTTGGTAAAGTTTATGTAATTCAGGGGTGTCAAACTCACGGCATGTGGACCAGATCCATCACACGCTTGCCTCGCCCACCTCCAGTTTAGCGAAGGGGGGGGAAGTCACGTGACAACAATGTGACGATGTGAGTTTGACACTCCTGATGTAATCAGACCATCTTAAAGCAGTAAATAAGCTAATAAAGAATACTTATATTTTCATTTATTCATTCTTTTCTAATCACTCTCTTAAAATGATCTTCTCTATTCCCCACCCACCCAAATGTGTATATTTCTTCCTTTCCACTTTATGTGTGAATTGACACTTGCAACCACATTTCTTCTTTGCTTCTTATCTAGTTAGCAAATGCCTGACTGTCATTTAATTTCCTGAAATTTCCTGCTTTTAGCTATTAAGTTGAACTAATATGATCTATAGAAACACATACCAAATGTGACCTTCATGTAACAAAAGTTAGCAATACCACACTGGATTAAGTACCTCTCCTTTTTCATTAGAAGAATCTATTTGGTTTCAGCAAAATTAGTTTGACGGGCCTGTTTAAATGGAATAGTTAAGTTACTCACATCCTTGAGAACTCTTTTTGTTTGGATTGAAGAAATTACGTGTATGATTTGCCTATTGTTAAGAGATGTGTTTGGGATGAAGAATTCTATACTTACCCAAGATGAGATGAAGATATTTTGGAATTGTTTCTGCCATGATGAAGTCAATTTTTTTTGGGTAGGAGAAGGTTCTTTTTTTACCTATTTTCTTTTTCTTCTTTCTTCTTGTATTTTTCCTCCTGCTTTTTTCTTCTAGTATGCATTATTGCTTATTGTTCTATTCAAAACTTTGAATAAAAATATTGTTTTTTAAAAGAAATATAACTGTTTTTGATTATCTTTTTTTAACATACTAACCTGTGATTTGATGATGCCTCTGCAGAAATACCATTATTGAAAAGCAAGAAGTGAAAACTAGAATAAACCAAGGTTGATTGATAAAATAAAATTTAAAAAGGAAGGAGAGATTTTAAGGGGGGAAGAAACAATATCCATGAACATCAATTACCAGTCAGAAGTCATGATGACAACTCTTTAATTCCACAGCATATGGACAGGTTTAAGCATAGTTTCAACTGGGAAACTATTTCAATCAAGCCAAATCCAAAAACACTAGAGAATTCCTGGAAGCCTGGCAGTCTGACAAATTGGCCATCAATTGATACACAGACATAAAAATATCTACATACTATGCAAAAGAAATAATCAACAAGCCAAAAAGGGAACAGAAAGACAAAAGCACTTTCCCACCAGCAATCAATAGCCAGACAAACATAGATTAACAACAATATTAACATCAGACCAAAAATCAAGAAATAAGTTCCAAAAGTGCTTTTTCAAGAGGCAGCTGGACTTTCTTATTTTTCTTTGAAGACATTTAATTTCTCATCCAAGAAGCTTCTTCAGCTCTGACTGGATGATGGGGAATGGAAGGATTTATATTTCTTGCAAACAGCTGGTCATTTGTATTCTTTTTAAAGAGTTGTTGAGGCCACTTGGAAGTTTAGTCTGTATTCTCAGGGTCAGCTGAGTAGTGCAAATGGCCTGCAAGTGGCCTCAATGACTCTCTAAAAGAATGTAAATGACCAGCTGTCTACAAGGGATATAAATCCTTCCATTCCCACCATCCAGTCAGAGCTGAAGAAACTTCTTGAATGAGAAGCAAAACGTCTTCAAAGAAAAAAAAAACAGAAAATCTGGTTGCCTTTTGAAAAAGTACCTTTGGAACAACCATGACCTGGACGAATCTCTATAAATCAAGAAGTAAACAATATTTCACCTTCCCAAAGATTTAGGATAGGCAGTTGTTGTTTGAGGATGTTAAAGATATTGTCACAGGATATAAATTGCTTCAAGTAAAGTTGTTTTTTGCAATGGTGATTTTGTCAGTCCTGATGGTGTTTAAGTGGTGCTCTAGTTGTTTTGGAATGTGACCCAAAATACCCATTACTATTGATACTATCTTTGCTTTTGTTTGCTGCAATTTGGTCTACTTCTATTTGCATATCTTTGTACTTTGTTATTTTCTCCAGTTCTTTCTCTTCTCTTCTGCTGTCTCCAGATACTACAATGTTCACTATTCAGTCTTTTTTGTCGTTCTTACCAACAGTGGTGAAGACTGTGGTATTAAGTGGCAGGTGCTTGTCTGTTTGAATTCTAAAGTTCCAGAGCACTTTAGATTCTTTACTTTGTAATATTGTATCTACTTTGCAGTCCCACCAATATTTGTTTTCAGGCAAATACTTCTAGCAGGTATTCTTATTCTTATTCCTTTTTTCTACTTTCAAGTATTTTAATTTTTGCCAAATGTGCTTTATCTATCTCTTATTTCCTTTTAACAGTGTATGTATACACCAAGGAACTATGCAATGGAAATCTTAATAATAAGCAATTACTTCAAGACCAAAACCATTATTATGTAACTAGTAATTTGATATAAATTGCAGCAGTACTTTTTTCTTGTACTTAACTTTGAAAGAAAAGTTAAATATAGTGGCATCCTTAACTTGAATTAATGTTGATGTGCTCTTTTTTCTTTTTCTTTTCAATATTATAAACTTACAAACTGATAGAATTTGAATAATATTATATAAATATGATTGCATTAAATAATATTGAAATATTATATAAACATTGCATTGAAATACATTGGAATAATACAGTTTATCACAATTTATAATATCACAATAAAAGGAACTATTTAAAAACCAAAAAAAAACAAAACAGAAATGAGTGCTCAGTTTCCTTACCTGGTATTATAATTTTGTGATAACAGAGGAATAAGTTGTTTGACCCATTTCTTTGTCAGTCTCCATATCACAGGATACAATGAGGGAAGCAACAATCAAATAGGCTTTAATAATGAATTTGATGGAAGAATTAGGGATAAAGTATCCAGTCTTGGAAACTACAATAGGAGCTTTAACCCTTCGTTTACTTTTCAAATTGATACTTATTTCACAAAGCAAATGACTCTGAGTTCTGAGCTCATTCAGATAGAATCTCTTGAATCTCTTCTTCCAGAGCTTTCTGCATCTTTGACTAAGCCGCTGTTTATGAAATAAACTATCATCAAACTCCTTTTCAATTGGCTGGATGTTGATGTCATTCCTTCCCACAACCTCCCTCATAATTAATCTTATACAGATGGTTCTCAACTAATGACCACAATTGAGCCCAACATTTCTGTTACTAAATGAAACATTCATTAAGTGAATTTTGTCCCTTTTTACGATCATTCTTTCCTCAGTTGTTAAGTGAATCACTCTAGCTGTTAAGTTAGTAACACAGTTGTTAAGTGAATCTGGCTTCCCCATTGACTTTGCTCAGCAGAAGGTTGCAAAAGACAATCCCCTGACCCCAGGACACTACAACCAACCTAAATAAATGGCAGTTGCCAAGCATCTGAATTTTGATCATGTGACTATGAGGATGCTGCAATGGTCATAAGTGTGAAAAATGGTCATAAATTACTTTTTTTCAGTGCTGTTTGAATGGCCACTAAATGAACTGTTGTAAGTCGAGCACTACCTCTACTCTTAGCTTTATTGGTTCTACATAGTAGAAGGCACTTTTTTACAATCAACATATTGCTCAGAATTTTGGAAGACCAAAAGCATCATTAGTCTCTCCAACACAGAAGGTTGTTTATGTGGGCAGTTAGGAGTAGACAATAAAATCTAGGAAAAGGACTGAAAATGATGTACTCAGGCCTATCATCAATCTTTTTCTCCAAGGGACATAACACCAAGACACCCTTTAATTTTTAGTTCACTGATTTGTCCCTATGAACAAATTAATGTCTATTCTTTACTCCTTGAATCTTGTAAAAGCCTTGTAAACAAGTTGGAATTATGACATTCAGAAAAAGACCTTTAGATATTGCATAGATATATTCCAAAATGTTGACATATATTCATCCATCAAGATGTCTACTCTCCACATAATAGGATCAAATAACCTGTCCTATTCCAGAGTTTATCTCTTTATTTCATTGTATCTATTTTTATGTGACACTTTATTCCTGCCCCAAGATTTCTTTTACTATCTTATCACTTTTATTGTTTGCTATTAATAAAGGAATGTGTCTTGGGTTATTTTTTTAAAAATCCCCGAGGATGAACTGTTATTTAAAATGAAAAAGACTAAGATTCAGTTTGTAGTATTAAAATTGTTTTGATTCAGTCTTTGAGAAATCTGTCAGGCTCTCACTTTTTCTCTACTGACACTTCATATATTGCCTCCTGAGAAAAGAATCTATATATAAGCAGGAAAACATGTAACTTTCGAAGACATCAAGGTAAAATTGACTTGATTTAAAAGAAATGATCCTTGTTGCTACTGTTATTATGTTGATTTTTTTTCCAGATTTACACAATTAAAATTTGTCAAGCATTTTTATTGTGTAAAAACATCAAGATCCAACAGATTATAAATAGTGGCACACCTAGATTGCACACCGTCCATAAATTCTGAAAAGCACTGACCTTTTCTTTATTCCCAAGGGGAGAAAAACTGGAAAATATGGTGAAATGTAGCTTACTATGTGACAAAAGGCTGCATATGGCAGTTTTCTTCTGTGATATGAGCTGCTACTTTTTAGAGGTCATACTGGCATTTTTTTTTTCAGCTGTTCCCCTCCACATATTCAAACAATCATAATCCTTTGAAGGCTCTGGGCCTGTAAACAACTCCAACCCAATGCTCAACACAGGAATTCACACTGAAGCAGTGACAGATTTAGTTAATGTGCTGAAGGCATGTATGGGCAGCATTGCCAAGTCTTAATCCAGAATTTTTTTATGGACATAATTAGCAAGCACGATGATAAAAAATGAGCCATCTCTTCCCTGGCAACCTGTTACATGAGAAGAAGGGCAGAGAGGAAAGAAAATGCCAGGCGAAGGACAAACGTTAATCTCAGAAAAGTAATAAAAAGGATCCAGAAAATGAATTCATTTTTGGCTATGCAGCCTATCATAACTTACTTCAGACCTCTGCCATGTAATGCAATGCCATGCTACATAGAAACTAACATTTCCCCTTAAAATATTGTAGCTCTTTGCACAGAGGAAAGTCGTCCATTGCTATTTAGAGGCCTTCGGAGTATTTAGAATAACTCAGCATCAGAACCAAAATACTGAGGTGCCAGCCTGTTCTCAGTAACAACATAGCATTTGTATCTTCCTGGGGTTAAGGGTTTTTGGAAGGTTGGACAATGATACTCCTTCAGTAAGTTCAATCAAATTTTTTTGAGACCGCTACTGCTAAAGAAATATTATACCGTATTTGAGAAATGCAAAACTTTTGTTCTTATCCAGTCTTTAAAGGTTCCCCTCAGACATATGTACTAGTCATTCCCGACTCTAGGGGGTAGTGCTCATCTCCATTTCAAGCCAAAGAGCCAGCACTGTCCAAAGACGTCTCCGTGGTCATGTGGCCAGCATGACTAAACACCAAAGGTGCACGGAACGCTGTTACCTTCCCACCAAAGGTGGTCCCTATTTTTCTACTTGCATTTTTTACTGGCTTTCGAACTGCTAGGTTGGCAGAAGCTGGGACAAGTAATGGGAGTTCACCTCATTATGCAGCACTAGGGATTCGAACTGCTGAACTGCCAACCTTTCGATCGACAAGCTCAGCATCTTAGCCACTGAGCCACCACTGAGTCTTTACATAATCACAAATCACCTCAAAATGAAGTCAAGGATTAATGTTTTATTACTAAGTAACTGTGAAAAGATACTGTGAAAATCAAAAAGACAATTAGGAAAATCATCAACAATTAAAATACATAAACATCACTAGAGTACATTTTATGGTTATCCTTTTAACCCTGAATATGAGAGCAAATAAAAAAGAATCATCTTTAATTTTAGAAATAATTGCAGGGTTTTTGAAGGACTGATTCCCCAGAAGCAGCATATAGGAATATGAAATAGGATATTGGCTCTGATATACTTCTCACTTGTCCTTAAAACTTAGATGATATGTTTTCATAGCATCATTGTGTCAATTATTTTTGTCTATTTACTCAGGACAATTTTTGACATAATTAAAACGAGTTTAAATGATGCGCTGGCTCTTTGATTTCCAGAGAAAATAAGGGTAACATATATTGAGAGTCACAAAGAATCTCCAGATCACAAATTTGAACTAAATCTTCCCAATCTGAATCTCAAATTCGAAATGAATCTTGACTAACATAAAATAAATGTGATATAATATTAATGTACCAATGTAAATCAACATTGTAATACCATCCTGGGTGTATATTTTTTTTGTGGGGGGGGAATCTCACAACAGTTGTAACATTACTGAAAAATAGCAAATCAGTGAAGACTTCAGTCCCCCTCTTTTTTTTAATGAATTGTAAAATTAACAGAAATGTTTCTGGCTAATGAACAATGTAAGAATCTACTTCAAGCTAGGATCCCAGAAGATTGCATGGAGTAAGACAATTTCTTGGATGTTCACAGTACAAAATTGGCAAAACTATTGAATACACTCAGGATTAAATGATACAGCAGGATATAGAATGAATGAATAATTTTGCTGTTCTTTGGGAAATGTGATTTGCATGCTTTTGTGTGCCTTACTTTTGTTATTGCGATTATTTTTTATTTTTTATTTTATTTTTTTTCTATTGCTGACCTAGCCAATTTTTCTGAGAATTAATTGCATAGTTCTGGCAACAATTTCAGAGACTTACATTTACTTTTAATCAGTAAACATGTAGGGCTCTTTCCATCTGGCTACACTGATGGGTGCCAGGCTCCCCAGCATGGAGGCACCACGTGATTTAAAATATCAAGGGACTGGCAGGTAGCCATTGGAACATGACTCAGGCCAGGAAAGTGAGGTTGAATTTCCACCCATTAATTGTTAACTCTCCTCCATTCCACAATATAATTCAAGAGAGCTTAGTAGTATCGCTTTCCATATTTCTTAGGCACTAATGCAAAATTGAAAAATAAATTTCCCCCAATAAATTCTGAATAATAATAATAATAATAATAATAATAGAACAAATGTTTAAAACCTAAACAAATTCAGACACAAGTTCATTTATCCTGGAATGCTCAGTTGCTAAAAAATCTGAGTAACACTCTTACCTTCACTAAGATATTAATACCACATGATGTTGACCTCCAAACAAGCTCAACATCATGTGGTATTAATATCTTAGTGAAGGTAAGAGTGTTACTCAGATTTTTTTAGCAACTGAGCATTCCAGGATAAATTAACTTGTGTCTGAAATTGTTTAGGTTTTAAACAATGTTTTAAACACAGAGTTGTTTGCTGAAAAATTATTTTCAAGAAAACACAAAAACAAGAAAGCTGTTGTATTTCTACATGGAGTAGGGAGCTGGACTTGATGAACTAAAAGCCTGTTCCAAATATTTAATTTTAGACTTCAGTAAAGCATTCACCATAGCTGAAGGTGTGAATTTCTTGCTTGGATACACAATGGCTAGTGAGACACTTTTCACAGCACTTTTGCCATATTTTCCTTTTACATTCTATGGGGAAATATTTCATGTCCATCAATTTGGCCTTTTTAAAAATGATTTTGGACCATAAGAAAGGCTGAGCGCCAAAGAATTGAGGTCTCTGAACTATGGTGCTGGAGAAGACTCCTGAGAGTCCCTTGGACTGCAAGGTGATCAAACCGGTCAGTCCTAGAGGAGATCAACTCTGACTGCTCTTTAGAAGGCCAGATCCTGAAGATGAAACTCAAATACTTTGGCCACCTAGTGAGAAGGAAGGACTCACTGTAGAAGAGCCTAATGCTGGGAAAGATTGAGGGCAAAAGAAGAAAGGGACGACAGAGAATGAGGTGGCTGGATGGAGTCACTGAAGCAGTAGGTGTGAGCTTAAATGGACTCCAGAGGATGGTAGAGGACAGGAAGGCCTGGAGGAACATTGTCCATGGCGTCGCGATAGGTCAGACATGACTTTGCAACTAACAACAACAACAAAATGATTGTTCTGTCCCCGTACACATACACACACACACACACACAGCCAGCCGAGGGTTAAGGAAACACTTTGGCACACACCCAGGTCCTTATCTCCAACTTTGGCAGCGATTTACACACCGTCTGCCAAGTGCGTTTATTTCCTCAGAAAACAGACAGATAACATACTCGCCGTCCAAACGTCCAACAACAATAAATATTTTTCTCAGCAGTTCCGGACGAGGCTTTAGTGGCTATCCAAGGTTTACTTTGTTCGTCACAAAGATCACTGGCCACCACCCTCTATTATATAGTCTCTGGGGTGCGGTCCAGTGACTCAGTTCTAATCCCTAGCACGCCTCCTGAGCTGCTGCAATCGTTTATCACGCCTTTGGAGGCGTGCATCCAGGAATGATGTTTCTCCCTCACTCTCATCCGAGCCACCTGTCTCTCTGTTAATCTCCTCTCCGTCAGCCGGCACCTGAGACAGTGCCAGAGGGGAGGGGCCTGGAGAGGGAGGCCTGGCTGATTCCTCTTCCTCATGCTCGGAGCTTTCCTCCTCCGATGGGACAGGCTCAGAGGGCGGGGCCACAACAATGATTTTGCTTGCCTCTGCTATGGAAAGTCTGTCTGGTTAAAGATACCTTTGGGCAAGAGGAAGCTTCCTTCCATTCTAACTCTACTTGCCAATGTGGTAGTTGTTGGTCGGAGGCTTGCTCTCCTAGCTAACTTGCTTCTGGAAGATATTGCAGCATAAAGGAAAGTAGCTATAGAAAGACAGGTTAAGCAATGTTAATCTGTCCCAGTCCTTCCAAGAATGAAATAATCAATACCACTGCTTTATTATGCTTCAAGAGTACAACAGTTCATCCAGTATCCTTTTGTTTCCCAAGCCATAAATACCATTTAGCAATGGATAGTAGCTCCAGGTATCCCCAGGTGATGATATGGAAACACAATATAACAAATCATAAATATTGTCCGCTCACAAAATATTCCATTTATCTCTTCAAAAGTAAAGCATACTGTATAGTATTTGGGGGATGTGATAATTTCAGAAAATTAAATTGCAATTGATATAGATGAGAGACAGAGAGAGGGAGGGGGAGAGAGAGAGGAGAGGGAGGGAGAGAGGGAGAATGAATGGCTGTTGATGTCACACAGTAGTTAAGGTGCCAGACTAGAAAAGTAGAGATTCACATTCTAGTCTTTTCTTAGGCACAGAACCTTAATCTAGCTGACTTTGGGTTACTCTTTCTCGCTTCTCAGCAATAGACTGGGAAGTTAAAAAAAAAAAAATCTCTATCAAGCAGTTCTGGACCAGTATGATAGATTACAGTCCATAGCCTTCATCATGCAATGGATTGATGCAGGCTGATAATAATCATAATTTATTTTTAATATTATGGGAGTTCAAATGGATGGGATTGGGTAATGACATGTTCAAACAATTCTGGCTCAAACTCAACTCTGGTACCAATTGTGATTTGAATTATCATGCTTGTCCCTTATAGACGAGTATTTTGTGTCTATAATCCTGAACAGCACTTAAATGACCTCTATGTTGGAGAACAGAGTTACAATGCTATGCGGGATAAATGACCCAGTTATTCAGTCCCTAGGACTGAATTGCTAGTTTTTAAATAATGTCCATATCCTGCTCAATGTAGTTATTCATGTTTAATGTCAGTGATAATATATTCCTTTCATAATTGAGTCATAAAAGCATACATTTCCAGAATAAATAACCCTTTGGAACATATATTTGCTAGGCTGGGTAATTAAACCTGAACAAAACTAAGAGTTTAGCAATAGATTCAAAATATCTATTGGGCATGGTTCCAACAACGGTGATTTCATTTAACAATAGTGCTTTGACTCCAGCTGGAAACATTAAGAGTCTGGTAGGAGCATTAACATTGATTTATTTACCTAGATAAAGTCTATCATCAAATCTTTTATTTTGTATCATTAGAAAAGTATTTGCCATCTGTGATTCTGCTTTGCTTACTTGATGACTGAGACCTTTGGGAATTCTTTTAGTCTATTTAGCAATCCTAAACAGGTCTACTAAGAGATGTAAAGTCCACTGAAAAAATTGGATTTACTCCAAGGGACGTATGTACAGATTACAGTCTAAAGAAGTTACGATGCTTCTAATAAAAAGTCTAACTAAATTCAATAATGTTAAATTTTGATAGACATGTATATTAGAAAGAGCAACTTTGAAGTACCCAAGTCTTCCTTTATGGCCTTCAGGTCCTCCTCTGTTCATGAGTGCTATAAAATGCAGTTTTCCAGCACATTAAGATGGGAATGAGAAATGGTACATATGCCTTTATATAGATGTAATGTAACACAGCTAAATAACTTTTTAAAGATTCACAGTATTTCATCTAAACTACCAAAAGGCTGCTATTCTATGCTATATAAGATTTCATCATTAAGTATACTGCTTATTTAGACTGGCTTCAATTGTCACCCTACATCTAAGTAATTAACTAGCTAAGGTTAGTCCCAAAATTGCTTTTTCAAGAGGCAACTGGGCTTTCTGATTTTTCCTTGAAGACATTTCATTTCTCATCCAAGAAGTTTCTGGCTGGATGGTGGGGAAAGGAAGGATTTCTATTGGTGGTGAATGGAAGGATTTCTGACTGGATGGTGGGGAATGGAAGGGAGAGAGAGATGATAAAATCTATCTACAACACAGTCTACAACACAAACCTTTCAACAGTTCCAAGATGGCTCCCCACCCATTTGCACTACTCAAGTGGCCCTGACAACACAGATAAACTTCCAGGTGGCCTCAGTGACTCTCTAAAAGAATGAAAATAACCAGCTGTCTGCAAGGAGTATAAATCCTTTCATTCCTCACCATCCAGTCAGAGCTGAAGAAACTTCTTGGATGAGAAATGAAACATCTTCAAAGAAAAACCAGAAACTCCAGTTGCCTCTTGAAAAAGTACCTTTGGGACAACCATGACTTGGATGACTGAGAATCTCCATAGATAACTAAGATTAATTATCATCCTGGGAGGATTAACCCAGAGATCATAAACTATCTCCTTCTGAAACAAGAGGGGAAAAACGGGCATGCCTCAAGTTTGGAGATCCAATGAAAACAGATTTTTAAAAAGTCCAAAATCTCCAGAGTTGTCTAAGTTTTGACTATTTCCTAGGTTAAATTCAACAAAAAGATGAGGAGATATGGTGAGAGAGCCAAAAACAAAATCTTCAGTTTTATGGGTGGGGGAGAGATTTCTTCCTACCCATCACACCAAGCAAGAGGATTCTGCTCTAAATTCTGTCAGCTAGAGAGTATAAATTGGTGCAGCCCAAGAAGAGGCCTCTTCTGCCATGATGCTCACCCTGTGGAGCATTATTCCACTTGAGAATAGGTTAGCCCCATCCTGCTGACCTTCCACAACGCCTTAAAAATTTGGTTTTTTGAAATAAAAATGAAAGTTGAAGGATAAGATGAATGATCAATGATTAATGATGGATAAGAGATGATACACTTAAAGATGTTTATGAGAAATAAAAATTAAAAAATATGCAAAAAAATGGTTTTATGGCTAGGCTAATAATTTGCCACACGCATTCACATGTCCCTAATTGTCAAGAAGATAACCTACAACACATTTCAGTCAGCCGATGAAGAAGCAAATTGTCTGACAGAACAGAAACTATCTACCAAACTGCTTCCTATGTGTCCTCTGGCATGGATGTCTGTTCCAGCAGCTGCATGCACAGTTCGAAAAACTGGACAGTGTCCCACTTATACGGTGATGAACAGATGGTTGCTGCTGTTAGCTCTGTGGCCATCATCATATCCTATTTAGTGAAAGAAGACATATTTTAGGTTCATGTTTACCCCACTCAGCAAAGGTGATTGTTCAAATCATCTGCTGGAAGACTGATTCATAGAATACATTTGCAGAACATAACAGAGCTTGTTCACATTTACAAACATAACATTTATATATTTTTAAAAAGTTGAATAATACCTGGCTTCTTTGTCACACATAACATTTATGTAAAACTTAACTCTTTTTTAAATATATATTTTTATTGAAAATTTTAGGAGTGGTGAAATAGTCTAGAGGTGGTGCTTCACCTCACAATCAGGAGGCTGTAAGTTTGATCTTAGGTATAGGCAGATATTTCTCTCTCTGGGCACACTGAGAATATATCTGCTGAACAAAACTCCGCATTGGCAACTTTGGCTGTGCACCGCCCTGAGTCCTATATTGGAGAAGGGCAGTATAGAAATTAAAACAAATAAATAAATAAATAAATAAATAAAGAGCATCCGGCCATTAAAACACTCTGATAGCTCCATTCATTGGCCAAATTTATGAATTATGGGGTCATTAAAAGAAGATTTTTTTTTGAAAGTTTTAATAAAAATAGTAAGAACTAATACAAACTAAAATATTCTAATTTTTGAGTGTACAAAGTGCTTCGGTCATATTATTTTTAGTAGCTTGTTTTATTAATTGGTCTGATATATCAAAATAAACTATGGGGGCGTGGGGGTGTAATTTATTTATTTTTAAAAAAATTAAATGGCTACCCATCTTCTAACCAACTCTGCAGCAAAAGTTAAAACAACATATAACATCATATTATAACTCTGAAACTAAGCACATTGAACCATATGTAGAGAAAATCAGATGTAATAGTGATGGGTACACCATTGGAAAATCTAAGGAAAATCTAAGACAGATCCTCCTCCAGAAAAGCTGTGTGTTCACTAAGAGTTGACACTGATTTGATGGCACATAATCAATCAATCAGTCAATTAGTCAATCAGTCAACTTGCAAGGACCTTAGAAGATCCTGAGCCAAACATTTTGAAACTACAGCTACAAATTTTTGAAGACTGCAGAGATTATGGTTAAGCATTGATATTATGATAAGATCCCCACTTTTTGCAGCTATATGTTGATTAATAAAAGTGCAAACATCTGGTCTAATGTGTTCTCAATTCTGTCAATTTCTTGCTGGTCTCTCTGTTCCAGTTTAATTTTAGTAGACATTTTGATTGCCTTATTGATGCCTACATATTTATAATTTGGGGGAAGAGGACTGTAGGTTTGTGAGCCATCTAAAATAAGATGTGCAAAATGCTATAATTATGAATAATTTTAAAAATCCTTTCCTATCAAAATAATCTGTTTAATTTTTGTAATATTAAATGTTTCAGTGTGAAGTGCTATTGGATCTGAAAAGCATCTATTGAAAATTGTCTATTCTGATAGATACTTCTTCTTATAATGCTTCTTATATTTCAGAGATGTATATGCAGGCCTGAAAATAAAGACCCAACACTGAAGATCCAACTTTTTTTTTCTTCCATCACTTCCAAAATAAGTGTATTTCTTTCTTTTTCTCTCCTTCTACAAGGTCAGAATTAAGGACAATTTATTTCTCTCCTCATAATATTCTGGTCCACATTTATTGCAAAGATGTTAGAAATAACTGAACTAAAAAGACAAAAAATAAAAGATTCATTTTTTTCCCCATAGTAATAGAAATGGCATGTGCTTCAATGTCCTTCCAACAACAAAAAAACTCATTTCCAGCACAAAACAAAATTACTGACATACCTTGAAGTACAGTAGAGGTCACAAGAAAAGTTAAATTGCTGACCAACATGCTTTTATTTTGTATGTGTGACTTCTACATTATATAAAGTAAATCATTGTATTAATTATTTTTATGTTCTTTCTTTAGAAATTAATGTAATGCATTACCTTAGACTTTCCAAAATCTTGAAATAACAAGACCTAAAGAAGCTGGGTGCACCAGATCCAGACACATACATGACGCTTAGAAAGTGTTAGAATGTGGGGAAAAAATAAGTTGTTGTCTATTCAAATAAATAGGCATTCCATTGAAAATAATACTGGGTTTGGCGCTCACACTAAACCACAATTGGTTGGGTTTGCGCTAGGGGTGGGTTCTACTTACCTTTACTACCAGTTCACAGCAGGATGCTGAAATGGGACCAGAAGTTGGCAAACGGGCCGTTTTCGGCTTCCAGAATACCTCTGGGAGGGGGGAGACCATTTTCACCCTTCCCAGACTCCTAGAGAGGCTCTGAAGGCTGGGGACAGCAAAACACAGGCCTTCAGGTCCAACCAGAAGTTGGCAAATGAACCATTTCTGGCCTCTGGAGGGCCTTCAGGGGATGGGGAGGGCAGTTTTCACCCTCCCCAGACTCCTAGAAAGGCTCTGGAGCCAGGTGAGACAGAAAAACGGGCCTTCCCCACCCCCACCCCCCCAAGGCCCTCCGGAGGCAGGAAACAACCTGTTTTCCTACTTCTGTTGGGCCCAGAAGGCCTGAAAATCAGGAGCTGAGTTCGCATGCCCACTGATATGGCTATGCGTGCCACCTGTGACACACGTGCCATAGGTTTGCTATCACGACTCTAGAGAGTCAATTGATACAACATATTACAAGTTTATTGCAGTGCAATTCTGTAAGTGCATTAACAGAGCAGCAAGTACAAGTATGAGTTATTCTTAAAAAAAAATCTGTTATGAATTAATAAAAAGGAGAAAAAAGAGACCCCAAATATTGACCTACACAGTCATCTTTATTTACTCTACATTAATACATGCAGGGCTTGCCCAGAAAATGGTCCTGCACTGATGATTGCTTAGCATCTTGTAGGCCAGAGAGCATATTATATTTAATCCCCACCCCAGCCCTGTCTTTAAAAAAGAAAAAAAAAACCAGGCATAGGGAACAACTAGTATGACTGCTGCTGGCGGTAAAACAGTGTGTTGGAACTGTTGGAATAAATAATATATTGAACACTTTCTTTTCATTTTGTGATTATGTGTATAACTTTGTTTTAACATTAGATGGTTTTTATAGACAGTGTTTCTTGATTCAACAAAGGTTTGAATCAAACATTTCATTATCCATTAACAAAAACAAGTCTTATCTTGAGAATGTAAAATCTGACCTCAAAATGATGACAAGCTGGCAGGACCCTGACCTTCAGAAATGAATTTTCAGCAGCCTTTTCAATGAAGACATGGTGTTATGCGGGAGATAGATCTGCCTCTCAGGTTTGAAAATAGAACATTAACTTTCTTTCCCTCTCTTCTGATTTACTTTCAAGCCTTACCTTTTGAAAATGTAAGACTTGTTTGTGTATGGAAAATCTCTATCAGGAATGTAAACAAGCAGTATATTGTGCATAAGGAAGCTTATGCTTATAGTAGTATATTGTGCATAAGGAAGTTTATAGATTTAGGCATGGGTACCGAAAGTTCTGCTATAATTGCACACTTACACATACACACAAACTCAATAAAACATAGAGCAATTAACAGAGCGATTGTATGTGGCTGGCAAGTTTCATACCATAGCCTAAGTCCATGATGGTGAAACTATGGCATGTGTGCCGGAAGTGGCACTCAGAGCCATCTCTCCAGGCACGTGAGCTATCATCCGTTGCTCTTCTGGGTTCCGGCGCGCCGGCCAGCTAGGCTTCACATGTGCAGAAGTTCCAAAAACAGGAAGAGCAGCCGCCTGGTATGCATGCGCATGCCGGGAAGATGATCTTCTGCTTTTCAGTGCACGCATGCGCCCTGCCCACCTGGTCTTCCGGTTTCTGGCATGCATGTGTGCATGAAGACCAGCTGGCTGGTGCTCATGCATGTGCAAGAAACCAGAAAATCATCATCCTGGCATGTGCATGCACACGCATCCTGGTGAGTGGCTGCTCTTTCGGTTTCCGGCATACGCATGAGCTCCCGTTTCGGCACTCAGTGCCTAAAAAGTTTGCCAACACTGGCCTAAGCTTTGCAAAGTTTGCATCCAAAAGGGTAAAAAATTAGGGGACAGAGCCATTTATAAAATCTTTTTTTTCATGGGGGGAGGTCTTTTAAAGTGTTGATTTCCCTCCCTTCCTTCCAAATAACAATCCATTAATGTGGCTTTCCCCACATGATGAGAGGAAGTCCAATCTCATTGACAAGCCCTGTTTGCCCTATTGCCCTTATCACCAATGTGCAGTGATATTGGAGTACCCACATTATCAGAGCTTTCTAGGTCTGGCCCAAGGAGGCATGCATAATATTTCCTGCCTGCAGGAGAGATCCTTCACCTTCTATGACTTTGTTCTATCTTTGGTCCTCCTTTCTTTCTTTCTTATCTTATCAATCACTTAACATTTCAATTTTGGAAAGCCATCGCTCTCCTGTTTTTGTTTTGAGGTCTTCTGGGCCTTATGCTATTTTTTTCTTTCCTCTACTCCCGTAACTCCACTATATCCTACCATTGATTCAGTAGTAATACCTATTTTATATTTCTATCTAAAAAGGTCCAGCTGCAGCCAATTCATCATGTTCAACTATTTGGTACTTCTACCTGACTATGTCATTGGCATTTCAAAGGCATGTTTAATTTTTATGCTCTTTTTAAACACTGCTAGCCAGTGTTAATTAAGCATGAAGCTTTTAATTGTAGCCTTCTTCTTGTCCCCATATTTAGTCTGCCTAACAAGGTAGCAAAAATACTACATTCTACACTCTAATCAGTTGATCATTGCAGCCTTTTCTTCTATGCAGTGTTCTTGCCCAGCTATCCCCTTGGCTCTTTCCAGAACTACCAAAACCAAATAACAATCTATAATACTATACCCATCTTTCCATTCCATTCATTTTTGGTCTACCCCACTGACTGCCCTCTTTTTCAAAACTCTCTTTTTTCTTTTACATCCTGAAAGAACTTGGTCTTTTTTCCTTTGTCATCCATTCTGACTGTAATGCTGTTTCTTGACTTAACACAAAGTCTTGGTTCCAAATCTTTTCTCATTTGGTTTTTTCCTGCTGGTATAATCTATTCATCTATATCATCTACTGAAAATTACCATCAATATTTATAACCGAATTAAACATGCCTTTCCCAGTCTCCCTCAGTTTTATCTTCCTTTTTTGCCATCTCTACATCATACTTTTACCAGGGTGAAATCCAGCAGGTTCTGACAGGTTCTGGAGAACCGGTAGTGGAAATTTTGAACAGTTCGAAGGTGGCAAATACCACCTCTGGCTAGCCACAGAGTGGTGTGGGAATTGAGATTTTTCAATATCCTTCCCCCAGGAGTGGGGAAAGAATGGGGATTTTGCAATATCCTTCCCCCAGGTAGGGTTGCCAGGTGTCCACTATTTAAGCGGACAGTCCACTTTTTTCACATTATGTTCACTATTTTTTTTCACAAAATAGTGGACATTTTTTTTATTCAAAAGCTTTATGGTGAAATGGTACATAATCTAAAGATGTACAATCTAAGAGAATAAGGATAGGAGAATAGCTTTTTGTCTTTTTTTTCATGTTAGAATGAGACAAAGATCGAATGCTCATTGCAATAATCACATTTTACACAACAGTGCAAAAGATGCATTAAAGCAGTTATCTTTTGATATCAAAAATGTAGGTTTTTGCCGAATTTTCGAATTCTGCGAAGAAACGAGAAGAGTTGAAATCATTTTTTGAGTTTTGCGAGGCAGAATTCCATGAAGTTTTGCGCCATGTTCCAACACGTTGGTTAAGTTTGTTTAAAGCGGTTGAAAGACTTCTTTTAAACTGGATACCTCTAAAATCGTAGTTTATTTCTCTTGGATCTGATGAGTGCCATAACATTACCTGGAACCTTATTTCGGATCAGGAAAATGAGCTCGCAAAGGACGATGAACCAGCAATTTCAGAATTGTATTTATATTGCACGCACTTCTCCATGTCAATAATGCAAGACACCCTACTGAAGCTGGAAAGCAAGAAAATTCTTGCATGTGATCTTCACATTATCATGTGTAAGCTGCGTGATTCTTTGCAAAAAAAATACGATGAGCAGTTTTTTGAAATGAAAGTTTTATTTGCCTTATGTAAAAAACATTTGCCTGAGAATGCTGTGCAAAAGTTCAAGAAAGAAGCCATCAACGTGTATCAAAGAGCCATTGCATACCTAGAAAAGTGGTATAATTTCACCAATTCAGTAAAGAGACGCTAAGTTGTTTCAATCTAATAGATCGCAATAATCCTCCAACTTTAGAAGAAATGACGAACATCTGGTTATTATCACCATGGTGAGAAGAACTTCCACCCAACACTCTCTTTGATGAAATTTCTGCCTTAGAAGAAGTTTATGTTCATCTGCAGGCCGATTCATCCCTTGATAAGTGGATGTACTTTTTCAAGAAAGAGCCAGCTCCCAGTTTACTGAAACTGTTTTAGTATTGTGCATCAATTCCGGTATCAAATGCAAACGTTGAACGAATTTTCAGCGTCATGGGAAATTTGTGGATTGATGAACGTAACCGACTGCTTGTACCATCAGTTCGAAGTGAATTTTGTATATTTTTTAATATTTCTCAACGTTGTACTGAAATTAAAGAATTATTCCTTGAACACAAAGAATTGATCAAAGCTGCGCAGTCAAATAAAAAATACACACGACAGCAAAGTGAAATGTAATTTAATATTTTACATATTATTATAATATATTTGATGTTTTGAATTTTAAGTAAAGTTTTGAAGTGATTATTTTAATACATGTTAAAATGTTTTTAAGAAAATATATAATTTAATTATATTTTTTTTAATTTTTTTACTACTTAACCCCCCCCCCGCTTGTTCGCTATTTTTTGGAAGCATACTTGGCAACCCTACCCCCAGGAGTGGGGTGGGAATGGGGATTTTGCAATATCCTTTCCTCAGGAGTGGGGTGGGAATGGAGATTTTGCAGTATCCTTCCCCTGCCATGCCCACCAAGCCACGCCCACAGAACCAGTAGTAAAAAATTTGGATTTCACCACTGATTTTTACTGTAAATAACTTGGAACAAAAGCTACTAGTATGTTCAGTGATAGCACCATATAAATAAGAACCCTAGAATAAGGATAGCAACTGATATCCCAGTGAGTATACCTTATTTTGTACAAATGCACATAATCTTAGAAAGCCATTTTGCTTAGCAAAATATATAGCAGTATTCTCTGTCTGGAATTAATGACTCACAGTCTCTGGCCATAAACAATAAATTCAGGAACCATTCTCAGTTGTCCAGAGTAGTCTACTAGTCCTAAAACAACCAGGATTCCACCAAGCTCCTAAAATTGCTTTTTGTTTCTTCCTTTTACAACCCTTTCTTTTCCATTTCTGTGACATGTGCTTTAGATTATGTTATGCATGGAAGAACTTCTTTTTTTATTTGTATAAACTGTGGGAATATTTTCCTCAGAAAAAATAAAAACACATTCAGTAGGCATATAAGCAGATGAGAGAAGTTTGTTTAGAATAGATTTGCACAGAGCTTTGAATGGCTGCTTCAGTTGGAGAAAGTTTTATTTATTTTTCATTTGTTTTTCATTTAATTTTCAAGCATTATAAAGGGCCCATTTGAAGCTGTCTCTGAGTGGGATATAGTGCCATCTTTGAAATTCAGATTAAAATAAATAACATTATAAATAAACAATAATAACCCAACAATTTATAGGAAAAGTTTGTAAAAATTGCAAATATAATGATCAATGGCCCAAATTAAAAGCTATTCCTATCACTTCTGGTAGCCAAATAGCATTCTGGTCTCCATGACTGATGCGTTAGATAAGCTTTAATGAACTGTCTGAAGGCTAGGAGAAAAGATGCTCTTCTGACCAAAGGGCAAGCAATTCCAGACAATACGGAGGATGTCTGAAAAGGCATGCTCCCAAGATCCTATAGATGGCAGTTTCTGAAAACAGGGCGGAGTACAACCTATCAAGTTTATCAAGTGATGAGACGTTTGTGGGAAACATTGGTTTCACAGACATGCAGGTCTTAAACCATGAAAGGCTTTAGGTAGCTTCAAGCATTCTGAATTGCACCCAGAAGTTAAATGATAATCAGCCCATTCTCAAAGTAGGAGTGTATTAAGAAAACACTCTTTTCATCTGAAGTGCATATATCCCACTTCTAAAACTCTTCACTTTACTAGTTCAACTCACGTACTGAAGAATCTTCTGACTAATGGAACAGTCAGAGCATGAGGGTGCCTCATTTCTATCTCGAAATCTTCTAATTTAGAGGCCCTGATATCAATTATTCCTAATATGGCTATTCCCCTTCTCCTAAATTGGCAAGAGTATTAATAATACACTTACTAGTACATATTTCTTTTTTTTTTTTTTGAACAGATGCTCTTCACAATAAATTTAAAGTACCTAGCAACTTGTCGTTCAGCCCTGCAGCTCTCCTAAGGCAAAAAATATACCTCTTTATAGAAAAACCAAATACCTGTCCTATTAATTATGCACTGTACTTGTTATCAAAACATACAGCAAAATATTTGCAAATATTGTTGTTCTTAAATATGATATTCATAACTTACAACTATTGCTTAGTTATTTTTATCTTGTACTATATAAGTAAAAACTGTGATTCATTAGAGAATATGACTCAATAAATAGGATTGAATTTTTGTCCTGCTGGACTGAACTGGGACATCTGCATTTCTTCCCCACTGTGCCCCTTAAGAGCTGCCTTTTTTATTGATTTGACTTCATGGATTCTCATCCAGTTTTATACTTGCAATCCTCACACCTGGGTTGGCATCTGTGCAGCTGAATTGTAGTTGAGAAAACTTTGTTATCTTTCACCTTCTTTTTCTTGCTGTATCACAAATAATTTGAGAATTCAACATTATTTCAAAAAATTATGAAAGGAGATATATCATCATCATCATCATCATCATCATCATCATTACTATATTATTATTACATTATTGTTGTTTGTAGCAAAAGCTGCATTGGCTGAATACAAAGCATCCAATCTTGTTTAAAGTACTGAAAGGTGCTTATCATACCCTTTCTATTGATTCAGAAGTCACAGATGGTGCAAAATAGACAGCCAAGATGCTTAGGGAAGGGTCTGATTATGCATATATTACATTAGAGCTGAAGCAATTGGGTTGGCTGCTTATTAACTACTGAGACCGGTTCAAGATCTTGTTGCAGATATATAATACCCTGAACAACTTGGGACCCAATTACTGTCAGAACCCCTTTCCTTGATATAGACTTGTGTAATCGTTAAGATCATCCTACATATACTTTAGGAATTAATTAGAACACTTTTTCCCACTAACTGTCTATCAGCTGTGGTCTTGGCCAGAAATCCCAGTTTAGGAAATATGTTTTCTTTCTGACATATATTTACTGAATAAAACAAGACACACAAAAAGAAATGGATCATTTTATTACAATTGCACCAATGAACAATGCAGCAGGATGACACACGAGTCTCCTGCTAACAAAGGCTTACAAACTAAGTGCATACATATAATGTATATTGGGATAACTCTTCCAGTCATGAGTTTACAAACTGTAATTAAGATTCAAAGAGGCGCCTATATACTCAACTCCGCATGTTCATAGGCTACGTACAGATAAGGACATATAGCTCTTACACTGCATCCTTTTGTTACACAAGAACAAGATGTATTTATGTTCATATTCTAGTTAAAATAAAAAAAGAGTATATCTATCACTGAATATATTCAGGAAATGTGATCCCTCTTCCTGACAAACAGAACATACTAACACTGGAAGTATTCCCTCCCCCCACTTACTGAAGTGACTGCCAGTATGTTATGAAACATAGAAGCAGAGATATATCCTAAAGATGTGAGTTGACAGAAAAAATCAACAAAGAATAAACTAAAATAATTGTATAACGGATAACTATTGCTTTTAGCCATGCTGGATATAGCCTAATGAGCATATTTGATAAAGATCAGATAAAACTGAAACAATAGTCAGAGCCTAGATGGAGATTAGAAGGAAAGAACATTAATTTCATTAATTAACATTATTTCGGACATTAATACATTAGAGAGGATCCAGAGGTATTTTACAAGAAGAGTACTCAACTCCTCTGCTCACAATAAAATTCTTTATACCACCAGGCTTGAAATTTTAGGCCTCGATAACTTTGAACTATGCCATCTACATTCCGACCTAAGCTTAGTACAGAAGATTATCTACCATTAACGTCCTACCTGTTAATGACTACTTTAACTTCAACCGCAATAACACAAGGGCTATCATAAGTTACAAACTAAATGTAATCAGCTCTAATCTTGATTGCAGAAAATACGACTTCAGCAATAGAATAGTAAATGTCTGGAACACTCTACCTGATCCTGTTGTTAGTTTCTCTAACTCCCATACCTTTTACCTTAAACTGTCTACCATGAACCTTACACATTTTTTAAAAGATCCCTAAGGGGGCGTGCATAAATGCACCAGCGTGCCTACCGTCGCTGTCATACTGTCCCCATTTATACGTACTCATTTTATGTGTTTATGGCTATGTTTTGCTTATTTATATCCATTTATTTGTGCCAATTTTCATGTGTCCATGTCTATATCTATACTGATACTTGTTTCCTTGTACTTGTTAACAAATAAATAAATACATACATACAAACATACAAACATACATACATACATACATACATACATACATACATACATACAACCAGGATGGGCTCAAGATATGAGCTTTCACTCTAAGAATAGGTAGACCTCAATCAACCCAAACTATCAAGCCTGAGGCATACTGATTGAAAAGGTAAACAAAAACTAAACTCTCAAAGTTCCCTTAATCTAAACCATGGGTGTCCAATCTTTTGGCTTGCCTGGGCTGCATTGGCTGAAGAGGAATTCTCTTAGGCCACATATAAAATATATAATATAGCTAATAATATATAAATCACACAATAATGTTAAAAGTTTACAATTTTATGGGGCTGCATTACTGTCTGCCCAGGCCACATGCAGTCCATGGGCCTCATCTAAAGCAAAATAGAAGAGATAAGATGGACATGAGTAAAACCACTAAGCCACAATGGGATGGTCAAAAAAGCTAATATATCAGTTATAATCACTTTATTGAAATCTTATGGTGCATATTAAAAGGGTAAGGCTTCAATCATGTGGTTGAAGCTGCCATCTTGGTTTTTTTTTTTTTTTCACATCTCTCATTTGCCTCCTTTCTAGACTAAAAAGCCTCAAATGCCACAATCTTTCCTCATAAGGAACCTTATCAGTTCCTTAATCATCTTAGTGGCTTTGCTCTGAACCTTACCTAACTCCACATCTTTTTGGAGTTGAGCAACAAGAATCACACTCATTAACACCATTGTTTTATATTAGGGTATTATGATATTGGCATCTCTAATTTTAGTACTGTTTCTTAGTATCTACAGTATGTTGTTGCTTTTTTAAAATAGCTGCTGCAAACTGTGTCAACACCTTTATTGGACTGTTTACAATTATTCCAAGATTTCCTTACTCATCAATCTTTGCTAGCACTGATTCCGTAATGTGTCAACTCCTCTAATGTGCAGAGATCCCTCTTGGGGTCTTCACAATCTCATTGTGTTTTTTCCACAATGAACAATTGAGTATCATCTACAAATTTGGCTAGTTCACTATTCACACCCAATCCAGGATGACTTTGTGTTGGAATGGTCAAACAATTGGCAACTCCAAATCTCAACCAACAAATGCTCTGTCTTACACACTGGCAAAAAAAATCAGAACACAAAATACAAGCTGTGTGGACACGATCTTGTAGATGACCCTCATTCTGTCAAGGACCTTGGAGTACTCATATCTAATGATCTAAGTGCCAAAGCCCACTGTAACAACATCGCCAAAAAGGCATTAATCTTGCGTAGTTTCTTCCCCAGTAATATCACACTACTAACCTGAGCATACAAAACATTTGCTAGACCAATTCTCGAATACAGCTCATCTGTCTGGAACCTGCACTGCATATCGGACATTAATACAATTGAACGTGTGCAGAAATATTCCACAAGAAGAGTCCTCCACTCCTCTGCTCGCAACAAAATACCTTATGCCACCAGACTTGAAATTCTGGGCTTAGAAATTTAGAACTATGCTGTCTTCAGTATGACCTAAGCATAGCTCATAAAACTATCTGCTATAATGTCCTACTTGTCAATGACTACTTCAGCTTCAACCAGAACAATACACGAACACACAATAGATACAAATTTAAAGTGAACCGCTCCAAACTCGATTGCAGAAAATATGACTTCAGCAACAGAGTGGTCGATGCTTGGAATATACTACCTGACTCTATGGTTTCATCCCAAAACTCCCAAAATTTTAACCCAAGACTGACTATTGTTGACCTCACCCCATTCCGAAGAGGTCTGTAAGGGGCGTGCATAAGAGCACCAGTGTGCCTACCGTCCCTGACCTAATGTTTCCTCTACTTGTATCTATTTTATGTATTCAATTCATGTTTATAGTGATATAAATTACCTAATACGTTCTTGACAAATAAATAAATAAACATATTAAAAAGGACCTGTCCTAGCACAGAACCATGGAGATTCCCCTAGTTACATCCTGCCTTTGCAAAAAATATCCATTTTCTGTTTTCTGTTATTTAGTCAATTGCTTATCCATAAGCAGATTTGCCCTTTTATTCTATGACTGCTGAAGTTATGGAAAAGTCTTCAATGATGGATTCCAGCAAAGACTTTTCCAAGAGTCTTTGCTGGAAGTGGATAGTGTCTACTAGTTTTCCCTTAACAACAGATCTATTAATATCCTCAAGAAACTCTAGCAGTTCATTTATTTTAGTTATTTGCAGGACTTAAATGGCTGCCTATCTCATATAATGTTTCTAGGCAGCTCATAACAATAATAAAAACAGAAATGCCCTTCCCTATATATGTATGTATGTATGTATGTATGTATGTATGTATGTAAGTGTCAGCCTCCTCTGGAACCACCTGTGCTTCGCCGAACAAACACCACACGCACACACTCAAAGGTGGATCTATCCGGTTTAATCGTAGCTTACACGGTGGTCATACAGTAAGCGCTGAAGTTTTCTGATGAAAAACAAAGTCGGAGACGCCCGATTCCTCCACTTAACTGGCTTTATAGAACGCCCCCAAGCGCCCCTCCCTTGCTCAATTGTGCATTTAAAGTGACCGCGTTATTTAATCCTTCAGTTACTTCCGGATCGCGCTGTCCCTCGCATTGAAGGGCGTTTGTTTCCTTTGACATCGTTTTATTGACCCTGCCCCCAGATTCCCTATCCCGTCCACCACCTGATATCACCGTGCCCTGCTAAACTCTACAACACCCCCCTTCACCGTGTCTCTGTTCTTCTGGCTGTCACAGTCCCTGGGATCATGTGTCGAGGGAATGGCTGACACTCGACAGTAAGTATGTATCACCACATCCACCCCTATATCTTCTTGAGTAATGCTCCCAAGATTCTGCATTCTCTTTTTTGCAATAGATTCCTCAAACTTGGGCCGTAATAGAAGTATCATATGGAACTAACATACAGAACTTCCATATCTAGGTAGCAAAAATAAAAGACAATCAGTAAATAACATCAAAATTGAGTTTTCTATATCTTTTTGCTGCTATATCAATGTAGATATTTGCTTCCTAGATAAGGTAGTCCTATATTTGTCCCCAGTGAAAGCCAACCACTTCTCTGCACATATGTACACATATTATTAATAACCATACAAACCCACATTATAGATGAGGAGCTCTTGGCTACTTGTCATCTTAAAGCAGTATTTTCACCCTGCTGGAACCATAGTCTGGTAAACTAAAGTCCACTAATAAATCAATATTAGGGACTCTTTATTGCTATCTAGTGGCCATCCAGAGTTTTGTAACCCAGCTCTGGTGGCCTTTGTTGAGGCAGGGAGAGAAGCTCCAGAATTACAATGAAGAACCCAAGGAGATCCTTCAGAGGAATAGTTCCAAGCAGACAAATGGAAAGGTTTTACTTTATGGATCATGTTGATTTCCCTCCCTTAATTTAGGAAGTGGAATGCAAGTCAAATAAATAAAGATTTTGTGGATTTTTTTCAGACCTATGACTTGCTATATGGATGTCCTTTGATTAATCTAAAGTCATTTGTTCTATGATCAACAATTTTATTACAAGTTCCCAGAATGAAATGAGGCCAAGGACATTTTATAAATCAAAGACTGCTTTCATTTTATCCAAGTTCAACTTTACTATATAGCACAGTAAATTTTCCAGAAGAGGTATAGTTATAGAGAAGATATACTTTAAAATATTCTTCTCCCAAAGTTCCAGTTTTTTTCTTGCACATTAAAAAAAACACCCTAAATGTTCTGCCATTCTGTTTCATTGTACTGGGGTACAAATAAGGAATAAAGAGAAATATGTAATAGTATGAAGTCCTAATTATAATGTATTTATTGTTGCTTCTACATAGCAGCTTTAACAGAAATCAAGCCACATTAGAAGAAGGATAGCTGGCTGGTGTCAGAAACGGGAATGCAAAAATTTCTGCCATGTGCTTCTCACTAGAAAACACTTTAGTGGATTTACTATCACTCATAATTAATAGCAAATGAACCTTTTCAATAATAGTTTCTACCTACTGTTCTTTTTGCTTGAACACTGATAATCCTATACTGAACACAATCAATATCAGAAAGATTATGAGGGATAAGTAGAGAGAAAACGTAAGGAGAAAGTCATAACATCTTTTAACACATTTCTAGATTGAATTTCTCAGATTGCACGCAATATATTACATTTAAATTGTAACATAGTGCTCTAGACATCAAAGATGAAAGTGGGTAATAGATTTTGTCAGCAGATTTGATTAGAAATCACATACCTAGAAGTCCTACTTCTCTGTAAGGACCGAATTATTTTGAAATAAACATGCCTTCCAGTAAACCACCTTCCCAGGTGAAAACTTTGCTAGCTCATCTGTATGAAAACACTTCTACCACAATGATGTGGTAGAATGATTCTCAGAGCATCATCATCATTGTCATGATCACCATCACAGCTACCATAACAGTGCAATAAGAGTTTTAACTGGGACAGGCATCATAAACTTATTACTCTGCCTGGCTCAGCTTGGGGGGCCTCATAACCATCCTGCCACAAAATGAAGAAGACGGGGGAAAGATGAAAGGGCAATCAAGTTTTTTGTGTATGTGATACGAAGTTGGGAGGGGAGAATGTCAGGTGAAAAGGATCAGAGCAGCCGGATACTGTTTGTACCAGAATCCCACAGCTAGGCACCCTGAGAAATATGCAGATTACTCCCAAACATCTCAGACTTCTCAAAATATCTTGGTGAGCTCCGGTTGCTGGAAATGGACTGGTCATGGGGGAAGGGATGGTGGCAAACCTATACCTTATTTTGTATCCAGCGAGTGAGGTACCATATTTTTCTGCGTATAAGATGCTACTTTTTCTTTAAAATGTTTACTTGAAAATGGAGGGGTGTCTTATACACAGGAGGCCGAGAGGAGAAGGCGTGGCCCATCCCCATCCTCCAGCTCTGCTATACTTGCCAGATGAGCATATAACTTAAATGCAGCTCTATCATTTCTTTCTATTTTTTCTGTAGTTTCCTGTATCACATTGCCACTCTAGGTTTCATCTTTATTGTTTTTGTGATCCATTTCCTGTTCTTGTATTACTGACTCTCTTATAAGATGGCTTATAGTGTGCTTACTATCAGAAACTACATGAAATATGGGGGAATCCTATATGTGGGGGGTGTCTTATAGACAGAAAAATATGGGACATTCAGAGCTGGCTTGACTTACTGCAACCACCACTCTTAGTAAAAGAACCCTTTGCTTTAATCAAATAGAGTCAAAGGCATTTCTTTCCTAAGGGATCAGATTGGGCAGGTCCAACAGGAATCTCATTGGTTTCCAACGCATTTGGAATTGAATCACTAAGAGTCAGATAGCATATACATTTATTATTATTATTATTACATCCACAACAACGTGAAATGACAGCAGCCAGATGATGTTGACCTTCATATCCATCAAGTTCCTCCCAAGAATCTAGGATGTCATAATGTATTGGCACAGTATATGTGCAGTTCCAAACTGTGGCTCATTGTAATTGACAGATGGAAATTTTCTCTATGTGTCAATAACCACAGAGAGTATATACCATAATCTTTCAAGTTTGATTTTCAGTTCTTGATAGTTTGTGATCTTCTTAATCATTTTCCAATTCTGGCCTTGCTTACATTAATTCAAATAACTTGTTCTTAAGTAACCAAAATGAAGCCTACAGTTTCTTTTTTTAATGTTCCAGTTGTAAACCATTGCCAGTTTTTTTTTCTTATCCATTTTCTCCTCAATGTTTGTAGAAAATAGTGATAATATATTCCTAGAAAAAGTTACAGCCTTAACCTTTTGCTTTACATTTCTAAATGTTTCAAGTCATTAGGTGTGGCCCACATATTGATAGCCTTAAAGATGTTTCCACTGTTCAGTTTTGTCTTTAGCACTCTTTTGATGTATTCTTTACCAATCACATTTTTAACTTGTCCATGTTTGATATCCAACTGTAAAATATCCTGTTACTTATAGACTTCATTCTGGTGGCTTCTGATGGTTTGGCCATTCAGTATTTTAATTCCATTACTATTTGTAATTCAAAACTAATTTATTGCTACTGTTATTATTTGCTGGCCAATTTTGGGCGCCTAATTTAATTTATAACTATTAAAACTGTACATTAGAAACGATAGAAAATATTTGCAGCTCAGATGGTAGATATTGGTGGTAGTTTGTTCTCTGAGCTTGCTGTTTAGCTTCCAAACATTTCATCACAGGCTAGATGAACATCTTCAGTGGGATTTTGGTTGAAGCATCTTGTTTCAGTTCTTCATCCCTTTTATTGATCTCATGTGGTCAGCTGGTCACATGACCCACTAAACAGCAAGCTAAACAGCAAGTTCGGAGAACAAACCACCACCAAACTTGTACATGTTCAGACTTCTTTCATTGTATGCAGTGAGACAAATTAAAATCTCTTATATGCCACCTGACACTCAAACTATCATCTTCCCTAGGGTGTTCCATGAAAACCAAGAGCTTCAGATATCATTGGACTGAGTGTTCTATAAATATATAGATTTAGAAATGGTGTATGAACTCATTTTTATTGTAAAGTGGAATTATAAAAAGGTCAGGGTTTGTTGGTTTTTTTTAAAAAGCTGTTAAGGTTGAATAAAGCTTGAAACAGTTGATAGCACTGAAACTCTCTACTAAACAAATCTGTTGGTATCAATAACTAATTACATCCCAGTTCCAGCTCACTAACACAGATTGATAGTTCCATTATAGTGTTTAATTAGACTACTTTTTAATTTATCAGTAAGAAATTATCTAAATGGCAAAGGAGTGGATGTCTATAAACCATGAGGAAATAGACTAGTCAAAGGGTACAAAATTGTGTCATCACTGCACATTTGCTCTGATGAGATAAAGGAAGCCTACATGTTTGTCCAAGCTTCATTTTTGTCCACAAATTATTATATCTGACTGTAATTTTCATCTAACTTGTTCAAATTTACTCTCCCAGAATTTATTATATGCTGGCTGGGGAATTCTGGGAATTGAGATCCATACATCTTAAAATTGCCAAGTTTGAAAAACAAACGGTGCTGTTCCTTGGAATAAGTAAAGCAGTTCATCCAGTATGTTTTCTTCTGCTTCAAATGTTTCTGCAGTTCCACACCAACATTTTTGAGTTAACTGGAGAGGTTCTTTAAACGTTCCACTAAGCTTAGTACAGTTCTCATTATTTGCAGGGCCATTTGAATGCTAAAGGGCTTTTCCCACTGCTAAAATGAAGTGCTATCTACCCATCCTTGAAATGGCACAAAACCATTCTAGCATAATATTGGCTGCCCCATTGTCAGTTTCTATTACCCTGCTTCTATTGCTCTGTTTTGAATCAGTGGAGGCATCTTAGATTTCTTCAGAACAGGGCTATAAAATATGAGCTGAAAAAAATCCAGACAACCATGAAACACCTGTAGGAAGGTCACATTTTCTGGATTTCTCTTTGCTGCTCCTTTTACAATCCAGATTGTATAATCCTAATTCCAGTTCATACCAGTCCTGGATAACATGGACAAAATTGAAGGCTGAGAAAAGACGTAAAGAAAGTGATCCATTGTGATGTGATGTAGAGTTAAGATTAGAGAGATTCAGGCTCAGATTGACTTCAACTGTGGAAGGAAAATGATTTTGAGCCAGTTCACTATTTTTCAACTCCATTTACCTCACAGAATTCTTATGCAGAAAAAGTTATAGAATTTGGAAGATATTTGGCATTACTTCTCTCAGATGCCAAATTTAAAAAATCTGACAAGTAAATATAATTATTTATCAACTTTTTGCTGAATATGTATAAAAATAAATTGGAGATTTGGAGATTTACTGATTAATAAGGGTTGTTTATGAGAAGAGAACCATGATATGATATGTAATTTGGGAAGGCAGAGATAGTAATTATGTTTGTAACTACTGCAAAAAGATTGGAAGTTACTTCTTTAGGTATTTATTTTCCTTAGCCTTTTTATGTCTTACACTTTTTCTTTTTTTTCTTTCGTATTCCTTCTAATTTTCTTTTTATATTTCTGAAGCATTTTAATCTCATGTAAAATCATATTTTCATAAAAATTATATTTAAAAAATGAATCTGATAAATAAAAAGTGAGTACTACACTTTATCTATTTTTTCTCCCTTGGGAAATCTGTGAAATATTCTCTATTACTTTGCTTTAGATATCCACATATTTATTCTTTACTGTGTCTTTCTTTTTTCTTTTTTTTTCTTTTTTTTTCTTTTTTTTAGCTCAGCTATTTTAAACAGCTTTTTCTGAGATGTTATTTTTATTTATGGCGCAGAGTTTGGCCGCGTGGGTGGTGACAGGACCGATGTGGCGCTCCCATGTAACACCTCTCCTGCACGAGCTGCCCTGGCTCCTGGTGGTCTTCCGAGTGTGCTTCAAGGTTATCACCTTTAAAGTGCTCCATGGCTTAGGACCTGGTTATTTACGGGACCGCCTGCTACCACCAATAGCCTCCCACCAACCAGTACGCTCCCATAGAGAGGGGCTCCTCTGGGTGCTGTCGGCCAAACAATGTCAACTGGCGGCCCCCATGGGGAGAGCCTTTTCTGTGGGGGCACCTACTATCTGGAATGAGCTCCCCCCGGAGATACGGAGGATTCCGGATCTGCGTACCTTCCGTCACGCGCTCAAGACCTTCCTATTTCATCAAGCCGGCCTGACCTAAGTCTTTCCCCTTTTTAAATGGAAATTTTAAATCTGGTTTTAAATTATTGGGGTTTTAAATTTGTTCAGCCAAATTATTTAATTCATTTTAATCTATTTTAAATTTTGTATTTATATGTTTTATTCTATGGCTGTTCACTGCCCTGAGTCCTTCGGGAGTAGGGCGGTATACAAATTCAATAAAATAAATAAATAAATAAATAAATTCCATCCCACCCTCAAATCTTTGGCTAAACTTGACTCATGCTGGAACACCTGTTGAGCACAAGAAACAATCTTCAAAAAGGCATTCAAAATTATCATGGGGCTGAAGCAACTCCTCAGGGATTGAAGACCGTAACCTTAGAAAGAGTTGGAGTATCTGACCATGAGAAAAAAAGAGAGATTGACCATGATAAAACCATGTACTTTTACACATGAAATGAAGAACAGGAAGATGGGAAAGGAATACTTGCTTTCTCACAATCTAATCATAAGTAATATGATTCTGAATATAGTTCTGGGAGATTCATGTGGAAACAGATCCGTTGCTTCTTTTTTTTTTTTTATTGAAAAATTTTTACAAATACATTTTCTCCCCAGTTTCCCCCCCAACCCTCCCTAACCCCCCTAACCCTCCCCTCCCCCCATGACTTCCACAAAATATAATCCAAATCAAAATCACATTTTATAAGACTTGAACACCTCCACCCCCTGTATATTATTCAAATCTTCACAAAATTGAATTATTCTATCCCTATATAATACATTCAGTTAAAAACTATCTGATATTTCCTAGTTTGGTATTTATTCTACACATAATCTATCCACTTTTTCCACTCCCATACATAAGTCTCTTGAGTCCGATCTTTTAGATATGCTGAAATCTTCGCCATCTCTGCAAAACTGGCCATCTTCAAAATCCATTCTTCAATAGTGGGCATAGCTTCATTTTTCCAATATTGACCTATCAGTAATCTCGCTGCTGTTACCATATACAATATCAGCTTTACTTCACCCAATGTAAAACCCTTAACTATACCCAATAAAAACAGTTGTGGAGAAAACTGAAGTTTTTTCTTCAAAACATTTTGCATAACCCACCAAATTTTTATCCAAAAAGCCTTCACTTTCTTGCAAGTCCACCACATGTGGTAATATGTGGCGTCTAAGCAATCACATCTCCAGCATTTTGATTGAACATTAGGATACATACACGATAATTTCTTAGGATCTAAATGCCACCTATAAAACATTTTATAAAAGTTTTCCCTCAAGTTCTGCGACTGTGTAAATTTAACATTCTGGACCCATATTTTTCCCATGTTTCCAACACCACTGGTTCTGCAAAATTTTGTGCCCACTTTATCATACAATCTTTAACCAATTCATTTTCTGAGTCCCTTTCTAGCAAAACATTATAAACCCTTTTAATATGCATTGGACCTTTCTCTTTTATATGTCTGACCAATTCTTCGTCATGCATCATTATACCAGTTTTTTGGTCCTCTTTCCATCTCACTTGGAGTTGATTATATTGTAACCAAGTTAAATTAATCCCTTCAGCCAACAGCATTTCTAATGTCTTTAGTTGCCATCTGCCCGCATCTATAAAAAGAACTTCTTTATATAAAACCTCCCCGAGTGACATTATATTTGTATGCCACATGATATGACCAAGATCCAGCCATAACGGTATTTTATAATCCCATTTGAATCAGTGCTTCTTCCAAACTCTCATCAAAGAATTTCTAAGTATGTGACTTTTGAATACTTTATCCAGTTTATTCTCATAAAATAAGTATGCATGCCAACCAAATTCAAGATCATAACTTTCTATATTCAATATTCCAGTTTTTTTCCTTCCAAACCAATCACTTGCTTGTATCAAAGCTGCTGCTTCATAGTATAATTGTAGGTTTGGAAGTTTAAGGCCTCCCCTTTCTGGAGCATCTTGCATAATTTTCAACTTAACTCTTGGCTTTTTCTCATTCCATACAAACTTATTCACTCCACTTTGCCATTCTCTCAGTTGTTTATCACTTTTAAGCACCGGAATCATTTGGAACAAAAAAAGAAATCTAGGTAAAACATTCATCTTAACTGCTGCTATTCTTCCAAGTAAAGACAGCTGCAGTTTCTTCCAAGTTTCCATATCCTTTTGTACCTCTCGCCACAACACCTCATAATTATTTTGGAACAATTTTATATTTGATTCTGCAACATAAACTCCTAGATATTTAACCTTTGATACTATTTCAAAGCCTGCCTTACTTTCAAGTGCCTGTTTTCGATCTTGTGTCATATTTTTAACTATCATCTTAGTTTTTTTCTGGTTCAGTCTAAATCCTGATACCATACCATATTCTTCTATAATGTCTTTCATCTGGATTATTGATTCCATCGGCCGTGTTAGGGTAACAATCAGATCATCTGCAAATGCCCTTGTTCTGTAATCCTCTTGCCTTATAACTATTCCATTCAAAGTACTCGAGTCCCGTATTGTGTTCAACAAGACTTCTAATGTTAAATTAAATAACAATGGGGATAGCGGACAACCTTGTCTTGTTCCTTTTTCAATACTAAAATTTGTAGTCAAACTTCCATTAATAATAATTTGTGCCATTTGTCCTTGATAAATTGCTGAAACCACCTGTATAAATTGATCCCCAAAGTCCATTTTTCTTAAAGTCTTTAGTAGAAAGTTCCAATCCACTCTATCAAAGGCCTTCTCCTCATCCAAGAAGACCAGCACTGCAGGGATCTATTTATTCTTCTCAAGATATTCCAATAAATCTATAATCTGCCTTACATTATCCTTCATATATCTGCCTTCTATAAATCCTGCTTGATCATAATGAATCACCTCTTGAATAACTGGCATTAACCTGTTGGCTAATACTTTTGCAAATATTTTATAATCATTGTTCAGAAGAGATATTGGTCTAAAATTCTCAGGTTTTTTAGGACCTGCTTGTTCTTTCGGTATCAATGAAATATAAGCTGCTTTCCATGTATTCTGCCCCCTTGTTGTATACAACAAAATAGATCTTTAAGATGTTCAATCATTTCTGCTTGTAAAGTTTTGTAATACACTGCAGTTAAACCATCCGTCCCTGGTGCTTTAGCTATTTTCAATTGTTTAATTGCGGCAATAATCTCTTCAGCTGTTATAGGATAATTCATTCTCTCCTTTTGTTCACTAGAAATTTTTGTAACTCTTCTTTTTTTCTAAATATTTCTCTATAAGTCCATTCTGTATATCATCTTTGGCATATAATTTAATATAATAATCTAAAAAAGCTTCTTTAATTAATTTTTGTTGAGTAATTTCCTTCTCTCCACTGTCAATACTATCAATGACCCGTGTACTCTGCCACTTCCTTAGGGTATAAGCCAACCATCTGCCCAGTTTATTAGCATTACAAAATGTATTATGTTTCGCAAATTGTAAATTTGTTGCTGTTTGTTCTGCCATAAACATATGAAATTGATCTTTCAGAAGTTTTATAGATCCTCGTATTCTTTCATCTGTTGGATTTTTTATAAGTAGCTGTTCTTTGTTCTTTATTTCTGCTTCCATTTCAGATCTTTTCTTTTGTCAATGTAATTTATGTTTAGAGTTCATATAAATGAGTACCCCTCTCATATATGCCTTACTTGCATTCCACACAATTTCAATAGGGGTACCCTTATTCAAATTCATTTGAAAAAATTCTTTCATCTGCTTTTTAAGTTCTGTTATATTCTTTTCATATCTAAACAAATTTTCATTTATTCTCCATGATCTTCTCTCACTCTTTCCCATCTCAATTTCTATCCATACTGGGCTATGGTCAGTAAAAGTCCTTGGAAAAATCTTTGTTCTTTTTGTTTTTACAAGTAAATCAGATGATAGTAAAATGAAGTAAATCCTAGAGAAGGATCTGTGTCTATCTGAAAAGAAAGTAAAGTCCAAATCTCTTGGGTTATGTATTCTCCAAATATCTTTTAATTCCAAATCTTCTTTCATATCAAAAAAAGTCTGTGGTAATCTAATCCTTGACTTTGCCAAACTCTTTTTGTCTATTTTAGGATCAATTACTCCATTCCAATCTCCCATGATTAAAATAGATTTATAATCCCATTGCAATATTTTAGAATGCAAAATTTTGTAAAAAGTTTCTTGTTGTTGATTAGGAGCATAAATTCCAATCACCAGAATTGGGCCATTTGCTGTGTAGAGTTCAATTGCTATAAACCTACCACAGTCATCTGCTTCTATAATTTTAGCTGACAGTCTTTTATTTATATAAATCACTACGCCATTCTTTTTTTCCAAATTCGAGGCAATAAATTGTGTTCCTAATCTTGAATTTATCAAGTATTTTTGATCTTGTATTTGGATATGAGTTTCTTGTAGACAAATAATATTGTTGTTAAATTGTCTCAAATAATTAAATAGTTTCTTCCTTTTCTGTGGTGAGTTTAATCCATTCACATTCCAAGATAAAAATTTAATTGTCATCTAAACTTTCTCAAAGCAATAAGAACGTATGCTGAAGGCTTTCCGATTTGGTAGTCTTCGGCTTTGCTCCTCCCATGGCTTCGCATTCTTGTGTATTGCCCTTGACTCCTTTCTTGTATTGCTGTGGCTTGGTCCTTTCCTGTTGTTGTTTTTCTTTAATTTGCTTAGAAACTGCTTGAGTTATACGCTAATCTTTGGCTTCACACATCCGGGCTAGGTCCAAAGCCACTTCTCTTGTAGTTTTAGGTGGTTCAGTTACAATTTCCAAATGAGGATCTATCAGGGGCGCATCCAAAAATCCTCCTATAGCTCCCTGCATTTCCATTGCCTCCAATTCCAACTGCTTAGACTGCTCTTCAGTCTCTTGCTCAAGTTGCTTCTCCTTATCGCTCTCCTTTATCTCCAGCACAGAAGATGTACGTGGGGATGTTGAACTTGCTTTGAAAAAGTTAGAATAAAATTCTTCTGCCTTCTCAACAGTATTTAATAGATATATTTCTCCTTTAAACCTCAAAATTATGCCAGTTGGAACATCCCACCTGAATGGGATTTGTTGTTTTTTTAATTCATTCACTAGAAATCCAAAATCCTTCCTGTCTTTTAACATCTTAGGTGGCAGCTCTTTATAAACTCCAATTTCCTTTCCATCCACTTGCACAGCAGAGACAAAGGACCTTTGCAGAATATCATTTCTTATTTTTCTATCTGTAAAATATATCACCACATCTCTAGACAGTTGTCTTTGTCTGGCCACCCAAGAATTCACTCTATACACTTTATCCATTTTGCAAAAAATCTCTTCAGGACTAATCTTTAACATCACAGCTAAAGCATCAGCACAGATCTTTCTCAGGTCTTCCCTATCATTCTCTTTTAAGCCTTTCAGCCTTATAGCAAACTCCATAGACCTGAATTGCATCACTGCCATCTCATTTTCAAGTCTTTGCATTTTATTGTCAACATTAAAAATTTTATAATCAGCCTCCTTCATTTTGACATCCACTTCTGATCTAAGTTCCTCCACTTTTTTATCAGTTTTGATAATTGCTTCTGACAATCCAGTCACCACTGTCATTAATTTTTTGGTCACCTTGTCATATTTTTCTTGTACCACCTCTTTAATTTCTTTTATCTCCTGCTTAATTTCCTGTTGTGACTTTTTAAACTTCTCATCCAAATATTCATCTTGCCTCATCAAAGCCTGAGCAATAAAATCCTTTAAGTTTTCAAGATCAATCTCTTTTTTCTGGCTCTGCTGGCTGGGAGGCTGTTGTTGAGGCTTGTGTGTGGGGGATCCCCCCCCCTGCCACCTTCACATCCTGTTTAGTCTGTTTAAAAGCCATTCTGCCACATAATCTAGCTTTTTCAAAAAAGGAAGTCTTTTTTCCCTTTCCTCCTCCACAAAGTCCTCTAAAAATTCCCTCTAAAAATCAGATTAAAGATGAAGTTGAATCAGAATCAGGCTTGTTTTAAAAGAATTTCCCTTTTCCTTCACTTGTTACAGACAATGCTACTTTGTAACGTGTTGAAATAGCTATGCAAATCCACTCTCGCTTTCAGCTCTCGTTAACGCTGAAGCCAGGCGCCATTTTCAGAAAACTTTCAATCTTTTATTTTAAAGTTGGTCACAGGGCTAGTACAAATACTTGCAGTTTCGTGGTTCAAGTCCCGATTCCACCCTGTTTGTTTGAAAAATTCACTTTATTTTCGATAGGAAGGTTGGTCCCGCCGCCTTGTTCTACGAAGTGTAGAATTGTCCTCGCTGTCCGGAGCCTCGGCAAGCTGGATAGGGAGCCTCGCCTGTTTCCTCCCCAGAAGCAAAGGGGTGCTATCTGGGGGCTTCACAGGGGCTCTACCTGACTCTCGCTGGCTCTATTCTCGATTCCTGAAGGATTCAGAATTTTCCGAGCCGCTTCTCCTTGTTCGAAGCGGCTCTTTACAGGCAATGGGGCTGGCGGTCCGAAAAAAGACCGTCTGTCGGCGACGGGAACCAAACCGGAAGTCCAGATCCATTGCTTCTTGCGCTGGTTTCTGGGGAAAACGAAAGACTTTACAAAATAGGAGTCGCTTTTATTTTGCTTTGAATGATTATTGTTTCACCTTATGTTTGACTATATGTGCATTTTTATTCATTCATTTTGCACTCTGTATTCATTCCTTGTACCTTTTCATTCAGAGTTTCTTTTCCTTATTGTTGTTTTTATTGGACTTTTTTTTTTATTTCCTGAATAATAACAGCTTCCTGGACACTGGCAGAAAGCCATGTTATTCTGACTTTTTTTTTACATTTAGAATATTTTCAAGATAAACATCTGTTACTGGGGTTTTAAATTATACCCAGGTATTATGCAGAAATATGACTGTTTAGAGTTTTTCCTTTTCATCACTTTTTCACAGTCTCCTCATTTTTTAGAAGTTTCTTCTTTTGTAGTTAATTGTGACTTGCAAGACTAGTCCAATTTTCTATTTTCATGTGCACTAAATATAATAGCATTATTGTTATTTTTCCTATTGATTCCTCAATGATTACAACTCACACTGGATTATGATCACTGTTTAAGATTAAGTCTAAGAAAATCTTCCCTCTGGCTGGTTCTAAGACAAATTGTTTTAAGACACAATTACTTGAATATAAAGAAATATGGTTTCTCTGTCATGGTCTGAGCATAAATATACTGTATCTAGTCTATATGTGAGTGATTGAAGTCCCTCATTAGGATATCTATTTCTTTTACATCTGTCTGATTTATTTCAACATCTCATGATTTCTCTCACTATTTTGATAAGTGAACGATAATATATCCTTAATTTAATTTCATCTTGTGGACAGATAGTATCATACATAGTGATTCAATAGAGAAATCTAGTATTCTATTTTTGATGATATCAGCAAATCAGATATTTTCTGTCTCTAGTTCCTAAATTCTTTAGATAGAGAGGAATACGTAAGCAGTTAAACCTATAAGAATAAATCAAGGGGGATTGAATTTGGCACTCAAAAATCCATTAGAATAGTAAAAACATACCTCCTGAATATTTAGATGAGCATTAGTTATAACATGCTAAGCATATTATGGGATCATACATGGTTCATGGAGGTCTGTGGGCAGGTACAAAAACATCAGTGATGTGTCAATGAATGAACTCTGCTTGTTGTTTGGGGAAGAAAAAGCATGAGCTGCGGTGGCATAGTGGTTAGAATGCAATACTGCAGGCTACTTCTGCTGACTGCCAGCAGCTGCAGTTTGGCAGTTCAAGTCTCACTGGCTCAAGGTTGACTCAGCCTTCTATCCTTCCAAGGTTCGTAAAATGAGGACCCAGATTGTTGGGGCAATATCCTGTCTCTGTAAAATGCTTATAGAGGGCTGTAAAGCACTGTAAAGTGGTATATAAGTCTAAGTGCAATTCCTATTGCTATATAAAATTTAGAGAGGAAAAAGATTGTCTGAGAGGTCAGCAAGAGGGCATCTTTATTTAAAATAAAGAGGTGGGAGGTTCTGCCTTTTTGGCTTGAAGTCTATTGGGCAAAGGCACACTGGCCCAAGGAATTGTTGGTTTTTCCAGCTAACACTTGGAAGGGAGGCATATGTTACCTTTTATAAATTACTTAATATAAATAGCAACACCACTACCAATTCTTTAACTTTCCTAGTAAAGTTTCTATCTAAGGATGACTGAAGCCCACTAATTGTCTTCATCCAATCAGATTTTGGTCTATATTCTTACAATCAAGCATTTTTATTCCCCACATTGGCTTCAAGACTTATAGCATTGGCAAGTCATACTTATAGACCATATCTTTTAAAAATGCTGACTTTTTCCTAACTCTGGGAGCTATGGAAGTTATACATCTTCACCAAGCAAGTTTAATAAAGTCTTCCTTGGCACCTCCATGAAAGGTAGGTCTTAACTCTTGGTCTCAGATTTCATTTCAAGCAGTTTTCAGAATGGCAGGTAAATCTTGGCTGCATATGATAGCGTAGTCATTATACTGCCATGGTAAAATATATAATAGAAGTACAGCTATTATTATGGCTGTAATATGAGACTAAGGGGAAATTAGTATTTTGCTTAACTTCCAGAATTGTGAAAAGTATACTTTTACAGAAGTATTATTTATTATGTCTTGAAAGAATGGCTTTTTCACATCCCAGAGCCCAGATTTGTTATTTATAAAATTTCTGACAAAGCTTGAACTAGCCCTATATCTCTAGTTATCCCAGCAATGTAGGCAAATAGCATAGACCAATTTCCCCAAATATCTGAAGACTTAAAAACCTAATTATAATTTTCTTTTCTTATTAGCTGCAATCTTAAACTGCTTGATTCTCATGAATAAACCAACTAGAAATAAAACAGGCTTAGGATTCTGGATTTCAATCCTTTCCTCCACTTTGATCACAATGATGGTCTAATATCCAGACAGTGCTCACTATGGTCAATGTTTTTTGAATTCCTATGCTTAGTTTAAGGGAGGGAGGGAGGAAACTCCACAGTTTTATCATTTTTCCTTGTTACTGGGATTAGAAGAAGAAAGTGATAGAACTCTTGGCAAAGTACTTTTACTTTTTTAAGTGATTTTTTTCAGTGTTTCATCACAATTTGTAAAAACAAACTTTTCTCTGTTCCATTTAGAGAACTTGTTAAAAAATTCCATAGAGAGCAAGTGACCAGAGTGGAAGAAGCATTCCTGCCATAGTACATACCCTTTTTCTCCCAAAATAAGACTTCCTCTGATAATAAGTCCAATCAGGCTTCTGAGCCAGGAGCGGGTTCTACTTACCTTTACTGCCAGTTCGCAATGGGGCCACACGCTCTTCTGCACAAGCGCAGAAGCTTCTGCACATGCGCAGAAGCATTTTGATGATGTCGGGGTCAGTGGGCGGAGCCTCACCAGTTTTACTACCGGTTCTATAGAACCAGGGTTAACTGGGGGGAACCCACCATTGTTCTGAGTGCATGGGTCTTATTTTCGGGAAAACACAGTAGTAGCTAGTTAGATTGGAAAGATTTGCCTACAGTAAAATGAAGTACAGTAGGAAAACTCTGAAAAATCTGCTTGAAGTTTTATATGTTGGCAAATATTAATTCCAATGCATAACCAGAAAAGAGAGACACACTTGCCATACGCTGGGGCTAAATAAGGATAATGCTGTGTATTTCTGTCCTTAAGAAATGATCGGTAGCCCATATTGGCACCAGGGCAAACTTGTTGTGTGGATGAGGGCTAAGACACTGGCTTTTGACTGTAGCGAATCAAATGTCCATACTACAAAAGTAGTTATAGAGAGAAAACTAGACTAAAGAAAACAGTACAGTAAATTGTAGTTATCTACACTTGGAAGACCTAAATTCATGTGCACGCTCAATCCTTTCTGTGTGTCTTGGTCCTATCACTATTTCCCAATCCAATTTATACCACATTGTGGAGGTGGGAAGGGAGTAATGGTTCGTATACTTGCATGAGCTTCTGGATGAAAAACAGGAGATAACATTTAGTTAATGGGTGAAGAATAAATAAATAATGTGGATCATGGATACAAACAGCTTCTTTGAAAAATATCCAAAATGAGAAAGTGAGACATAGCTAATTTATCCTATTTTATACTCAACTTAAATTTCAAACAAAAAAGACTTACCTTTCAAAAGATTTGAAGATCTAAATATTCTTCCCATGAATTCTAATGGTTTGTTTCTGTAGAGTTGTAAAAATTGGACAATTCATTTTTTCCCCAAATTCCGTAGGGGAAAGAATCATCATGCTGATTAGTTAATAGGAAAATGGAAGAATTGTGGTCCATTGGCACCAATTCATCATTTCCTTAAAAATAATATTTTGCAGTTACTCAGTGTTCAATTTTTAATTCAAACTGTGAATAAAGGCAAATAAAATATGAACAGTTGGGAGCATTGAGATGCTCAGAAGAAGCGGTACTTCTTTAATAATTGAAAGTAATATCGCTTTGGGTTTCAGTAATACCCTAAGAAAAAAATGCAGTGGTAAAAAATGTAGGTCTTCAGTATTCCAAAAGGCTTCAACACAAACAAAAGACAATGTTTTCTAAGATGAACTGTCAAAACTGTTCTAGAGGATCCTATGGCAATAAACAAAGCAAACTGCAGGAGGTGCAGAAAATCTGTTTTAAAAATTGGCAGAGAAAATTACTGGAAATCATCCTCTTGATGCTAAAGTCAGCATTATCTCTTAGGAATCCATTCACACAGTTCTGGTTATTCTTGCCTTGAGCCATTTCTTTATCCATGTCCTATTGTGGTAGTTTTGGACAACCTGCTATTCTGGCTTGAGATCTAAAACAAATGCCTACAGCCTTGACCATCTGTTTGTTCATTGGTCATATTCAGGGTTTCCAGATGCCTTTTTCATTTGGTGTAAAGCCCCATACAATATGCCATAACAAGAGATCAATCACACATACCCCTTAATCTCTTCAGTGCTTTAATATTCTACTATGCCAGAAAATCAATCTATTCTTCTTTTGAGTTTTTGTGCTTTTTTTACACCTAAGCATTAGATCAAATATAAATAAAGCATTGGAAAATATTGAATTCAATTTTAATAATGACTTTCAATTATTATCAACTAATAAAAGCTTAGCCCTGCTAACTGAACCCAATGTATATTTCAGCATACATTCAAGAAGCTCAGATTCTAAGCAGAAGTCTGGAATTGCTGCATTAGGAACTGATCTCAAACAATTGTCCCTTCTTCCATTCTTCTCAGACAGAGGTTCATGATCTACCCAAGGAATTAAGAATTGTGTTTAAATTATTAGAAAGATTAAAGGGACTGAAATAAACCAACATAAAAAAGCAACAGGAACTCAAAACAAAGTATAGAGAATTAACAAAGAATTTAGAGACACTGTTGATGATGAAGAAGATATGTTTCATAGTACTCATAGAGAATTATTGTTGGAATAAGCAATTAACAAAAAGTAAAACCACACAACCACCATATTAAATATGTGACAAAAATGTTCATATAGAGTTAATAAAAATGGAAGAATAGCCTCAGCACAAAAATATTTCTTATGTGTTCTTATTGCTACTGTTTTTGACCTAGAGATCTTCTGAAAGTGTGTATATTTTGGCTTCAATATTATTTGAGTTGTGCAGCCTATGGTTTCTAGTAAAAAATTATACTATTGCATTGTTCTTTGACATTTTGACTCCCTAGTTTGAATGGGAGCTATGTACATGAAGAATTGGTAATGTCTGCTCATATCATAAATAACAGCCAACAGATGATTTTAGACCAACAAGAGAAAAAAATAACCATTTATTCTGAAAAGTCAAACCATTTTTCTAATATAACTGTGGCCCACCTGCAGCACAGAACTGGCTGTAAACTGGCTTTACAATGGCTATTAACTTACAATGGCTATAAAGTGAGACTCTTACGCGATACTAACTTTTGACTTCCACTAAAGTTACTGTGTCAATGTGCTGCCTTGTTCTTTGAAAGCATCAGCCAATATGTTTATCTTCTACAACAGATGATATATAGAAAGTAAGTAGACACTTAACTGATTCCCTTAGTAGTAGACATTATTTTTTTCCAAGTTACAGAATTATAGAACCAAGGCTAGACATAACTTAATCCAATCCCCTGCCCATGACAAGGATTCTCAGATCCTCCCACATAAACAGCCATCTACAACCTTTGCTTGTAAATCTCCAGTAGTGAATGCCCATGAGTTGGAGAGGTAGGTCATTTAAGTACTTCAAAGCTCTCACAGCCAGGAAATTCTTCCTTCTTTTGAGTTTGTATTGCTCTCTGTAAAACTTCCATCTATTGGTTCTTTTCCTAGTCTCCAAGCCCCTTACCATATTTTTGCTATTCTCTGCATTCTGTACAGTATCTTTCTTGTATTATGATGATCAGAACTGGACACAGAATTGCAGATGTAGTCTGACCAGTGCCGGAAAGCGTGGAACTATCACTTCCCTTTCACGACAATACTTGCCAAGCCAGATATTGGGTATCTTCTATCTGCACATCTGTTTTTGTTTTCTGTTTTTCTATCTAGGTGTAAAAATCTCTCATTTCTCATCCTGAAGAGCATATTGATGGATAGCACTCAATATTCAAGTCTGTTGAGATCCATTTGAATCTTGAGCCTACCTTCCTCTCCTAGCTTTGTGTTATCTGGAAATTTGATGAGCAGACAGAAATATGGAACACTGGACCCAGGAGAGAACACTGGGGTACTTCAATGTATACCTTGCATGTATATATAGATAGATGCCTTAAGGATCACATATTGAATATAGTTGTTCAACCAACTATAGATCCAACTGGTAATGAGGTCATCTATCCAGAGGGAAGCTTTGAGCAAATGTCTAACTGAAGTCTAAGTATACTACTGTACATCCACAATATGATCTTGGTCTACTCATCTAATCATTTTACTAAAGAAAATGAAGATTTGTTTGACGCAACTATTTTCAAGAAACAAGTCCTCCGATCCTACCTTCATGCAGTTCCATGAAGCATATTTAACATTATGCAGCATCACATAAACTGAAGCCTGTGGAGATTACTATTTACTGTAGTACAACTATGCATCAGAATCTATGGCACCAAAGAGCCTAATGCATCCCTTCCCCTTCAATAGTCCAAGATAAGTAAAAATAAGAACAACCCAAAATCAGGCAAAGACAGCAGTGCTATGTTATAAAATATGGATATGAAACTTTTTGGTGGCCAGGGTTCACACTGAACATTGGGGATAAAGTGAGGGAGGGCTAAATTGAAAGAAATGATATTTATGTATTTAATACTTCAATATTAAGGTAAGCTAATGTTTTTCCAATGGGTTAGTTTGTTTAAATTCATGCCTCGCTTATTTTAGGATTTAGTTTTTCTATTTTTTTTTTATCTCAAATGAATAAGAAAAGGAGCTGCTATTTTTTGACCGCAGGACATTCAAAGGCTACAAAAAGGGAGATTTAATGGAGATGGGGAGAGGGGGTATCAGTTATTTGCCACTGATATAAAAGAATGTGATAGTCCAGTCAACTGATCAAGACTTAACAGCAATTTCAGATGAGGACATTTTCTCTAGTGCTGTATGAATGGCAGCCAGTTTAACTTCTCATAAGCTACCTTTGAAGAACAAAGCCAATAAAGAGCTTGGAATACTATTATGCATTATTGGTTGAACTTTGGTGAGTCTAGGGATGGGAGATTTATTACAGCTACATCATGTTGCACATTTTTTTTCTTAGCATCTCAACTGGTTTTAGAATGATATTTTATTGGATATATAAAAGCAGCCTTACTGCCTAAACGTAACCATTTCCTGAAATAATCGCCAAGGAAAATACAGCCGGTTCTGTGAATAATTTGGGGTGTGCTGCTCCTATACCTTAATGGCAATTGATCTCCCAGAAAACAATGCAATCTATTTAATCTCCAGAGTATCAAGCAGGTAGATTGGAGTTTAGTGAATTACACCCAAGGGCTGTCTCTAACCTTCAGTGGTGGTGCTATATTATTTCACTTTTTGACAGTTTAATACAGTTCCTGATCGTTAATATGATTTTAATATCTGACAGTGCAAAAGGGTAATAATGTTGTGGAGCTGGTAAAGTAGAGCAGAATAAAATAGCCATCACAGTCCGTGATTCACTGCTGCATATGTCATTCCTGAAAAATATGCTTTATTGCCTTGGTGTGGCTTCGTGGCTCAGGGAAGGCATCATTCATCTCAACATAGAGACCTGGAAAAAGCATGTTAATTCCACATTGTGCCAGGCTTCCACCTGTGATTAACAGGCTCTACTCACTACAATGTGCATTTGGAAATGTCCCCTCAGTGACTACAAATTTTCTCATGTGGTGGCAAGGCAGCAGAGAACAAGCAAGAGAGCTGTGAACACCACAAACAGCACATGGTCTATGACTCTATGTAGTTCACTATTTATGGCCCAAATGGCTTTTCCAGGTGACGCCCAGCAGGGTTCCAGGCTACAATAGGTTCAGAAGAAGGAATACAGGAAAGGTGGAAAATCAATAGTGAATCATGATTATCAGCTTTGGTTCAAAAAAAGGAAGAACCAAAGCCAGACTGCTGTTCCTCCTACATCCATTCACTACTGATTGCTAGTAGGGAATGAAAGATTCTGACCTAGAGCCGCAATGGCGCAGTGGTTAGAATGCAGTACTGCAGACTTCTTCTGCTGATCACCAGCTGCCAGCAGTTTGGCGTATCAAATCTCACCAGGCTCAAGGTCGACTCAGCTTTCCATCCTTCCGAGGTGGATAAAATGAGGACCCAGATTGTTGGGGGCAATATGCTGACTGTAAACCACTTAGAGAGGGCTGTAAAGCACTGTAAAGCGGTATATAAAATTAAATGTTATTGAGGGGGCCAAGCTGTTTTCCAAAGCACCTGAAGGCCGGACAAGGAATAATGGATGGAAACTGACCAAAGAGAGATTCAACCTAGAAATGAGGAGGAATTTTCTGACAGTGAGAACAATCAACCAATAGGACAGCTTGCCTTCGGAAGTTGTGGGAGCTTCATCACTTGAGACTTTCAGGAAAAGATTGGACTACCATCTGTCAGAAATGGTGTAAGGTGAGCGGGGGTTGGACTATAAGGTGCCTTCCAACTCTGTTAATCTGTTAATCTGTTAATCTGCTATTGCTATCGCTCAATTTCCTATCAAATTTATCATAATCAGCTTTCTTTTATTCCAAATTATGTTGAGCTGGTTAATTACTTTGGGTAATTTTCCTTTTCTTTTTTTATTTGCAAATAATAAAGAAATCCTAAAGGTGGTTGAAAAATATTTTTAAACAAACAGATTAAATGAGAATCAATTAAGATAAAGTTAGGTCACCTTCATTGTGTGATATCTGCTTGCTACTTGTCATATTATATTGTATCTTAGTGGCACTTTCAACCCTTTGCCCTTTTTGTTTTGAACAATTTCTCTGGGTTCACAACATGCTAAACCTAGTTTATGATCCTATTTACTATCTTCTGTAAATTTTATTTACTCTTATTTGATTTGCGTCCCATTTTTTATTTTATACAAGTCAATAAAATATACATTATGCTCCATCATAATTTCTCTGCAACAATGGAGGGAGAGAGAGGGAGGGGGGGAGAGAGAGAGAGAGAGAGGGAGGGAGGGAGGGAGAGAGAGAGATCTCAATCCAAGAACATCCAGCTGATTTTGTCTAAGGAAAGTCTTCTAGTTTCTTGTCCAGTATAATTTGCTTAGCACGGTCAAGTCCATGGGTTTAACATAACTTGCTGCAGCCAACTTGCCATGGCCAACTCACTGTGGGACAATTTGCTGTGGAACAAGAGTTACACTAATATCGAACAAATGGTGAAATAGAATAATTAAAGAAAGATTAGCAAAGGAACGATAAAATCTGAAAGACAAAAATTAAAATCATTTTTAAAATTAGTTTAAATAATAAATTGAATTGTTGAATTATCCGGTGGCGAATTGTCCCATGGCGAGTTGGCTGTGGTAAAATGGCCATGGTGAGTTGCCCACTGTGAGTTAGCTGTTAGCTGAGTTGTCCCATTCTGCAAGCCAACAAGATGAAAACTCTGATTAGGTGAAGGTGTTCTATTTATGCAACAGAAAGAATCTAGCAAACATGTCTGCTTGGGATAAAGACTTCAGTTAAAAAAAAAACAGCAGGAAGACTTCACTAGCTGATCCCATGATAATTCTTGTAGCTGTGGAGGGATAAAAATATTACAAGGAACCAAGGATGACCTTTGCAAACTAAGATTATGCAAAGATCCCCCTCAATTCTTTTGATTTGTATTGCTGATTCCTGAGGATTGGTAAAATAATGGCAGATGTAGAAAAAATGATTATCTACATAATGTAATAGAAGCATGAAGCTGGATCCATGCATTTACAACAGTATTTACAGCAAAGACAACATGCTTCTCAATAAACCTCCAATTCTTCCTTAAAACTCCTTTTGGAAACCCAAAACTGTTTGGGGTTACCAACATTTTAGCAAGTATTATTTAGGTCAAGAGGAAGACAATTAAGCCATCTTTTCCACAACTCTAGAAATGAGAAGTTAGAAACTGGGTGAAAGTTATCCATGCAGGGGAAATCCAGTGATGGGTGTTTTTTTTTAAGGAGGGGGCAAACCAGGGTCTTATTAAAAGCTCCTGGTTGTTTGCTTTAACACCTTTCATTATTCAACTATGTAATGTTAACATCGTCATATAACACTAGATAAACAATCAAGCAGAAAACTATATCCAAATTAAGGAACAACCAAGCAGAAAACTACACTCCCACCAACATTGGCAGGGGAAGTTATGTATATAACCTACTACATAACCTACTACTTGATAAAATAGAGAAATGTGGATTAGACAGCATCACCACCAGATGGATTCATAACTGGCTGACCAACCGCACTCAATGTGTACTCCTCAATGGAACTGCATCTACATGGATGGAAGTATGCAGTGGAGTACCCCAAGGCTCTGTTTTAGGCCCAGTACTCTTCAACATCTTCATCAATGACTTGGATGATGGGATGGGGAACTCATCAAATTTGCAGATGACACCAAGCTGGCAGGAATAGCCAACATTTCAGAAGATAGGCTCAAGATACAGAAAGATCTTGACAGACTTGAACATTGGGCGCTATCTAACAAAATGAAATTCAACATTGAAAAAAGTAAGGTTCTACATTTAGGGAAGAAAAACAAAATGCACAGGTACCATATATGTGGTACCTTGCTCAATAGTAGTAACTGTGAGAGGGATCTTGGAGTCCTAGTGGACAACCATTTAGATATGAGCCAGCTGCCAAAAAAGCCAACATAGTTTTGAACTGCATAAACAGAGGGAATCAAGATCATGTGAATTGTTAATACCACTTTATAATGCCTTGGTAAGGCCACACTTGGAATATTGCATTCAGTTTTGATCACCACGATGTAAAAAAGATGTTGAGACTCTAGAAAGAGTGCCGAGAAGAGCAACAAAGATGAGTAGGGGACTGGAGGCATATGAAGAATGGTTGCAGGAACTTGTTTAATGAAAAGAAGGACTAGGGGAGACATGATAGCAGTGTTCCAATATCTCAGGGGTTGCCACAAATAAGAGGGAGTGAAACTATTCTCCAAAGCACCTGAGGGTAGAACAAGAAGCAATGGGTAGAAACTAATCAAGGAGAGAAGCAACTTAGAACTAAGGAGAAATTTCCTGACAGTTAGAACAATTAATAAGTGGAACAACTTGCCTGCAGAAGTTGTGAATGCTCCAACACTGGAAATTTTTAAGAAGATGTTGGATAACCATTTGTCTGAAGTGGTGTAGGATTTCCTGCCTGGGCAGGGGTGTTGAATTAGAAGACCTTCTGTTATTCTATTGTATTCTATAAACAGGGAGCAAATTCCATACTCACTAGCCCAGATGATGTTACCTAATTGGGTAATGAAACACCTGCAAGCAAATAACTAAGCTCAGGGAGCACCAAGGAATCAGCAGGTCAAACTTTAAGATGGTGATAAAAAGATCAAATAAAGTCAGAGTTGAAATTCAGTCTGAGAATCAGTGTGTCAGCAACATTTGGCAATTTGATTTTTGGAAAACATACTTTTGTGACATTTTGGTTGATCCTAATATAGATACTATGTAGCTGTAGTCTTTAGATTAATTTATCCAGTGAATAAACACTGCTGATTGCTTTTTCCAGGAAAAGAAGCTGCTAGTGAGAATAGGGAGGGATTCAGTTTCTCTCTCTCTCCTGTTTCCACTTGCCATGGATGGCAAGGAAGGAAAACTGTTGTTTTATTTTATTATTATTATTTGTACAGTATTCCATTATGTATGGTAATATATAAAACTCTGCTTATAGAACGCTAAAAATAAATTTAGGAAGAATAAGGGGGAAATCGGGTGAAAGTAACAAAGGATGTGTAGGAACTAACCAAAGAGATTTTAGCATCATTTCTGTGAATTCCGACTTCTTTAAATTTTGTTTCTCTTGCTGCCAGACAGCATTCCCCTGTTTAATGGTAATAAATTAGATAATCATTACTATCAAGAGGGTTGTGAAGATAATAATTAACAAATGAAGAAGCTAAAAGATTTATTGGTCTGGCCTGATCCAGGATGAATTTTCCTCAGATAGAGTACCATCCTGCTCTCGTTTGCTTGTAATTAGCCTTGCCTTTATCACACTGTAAATACTGCTTTAATTACTGTACTATTTGGCTCAAGAGATGGGATTTGATAGGAAAAGCTTAATGGGTTTCAAGAGCTGTGATTCCTCCCAACTCCATGCCTGATCTTGATGTAACAGATGCAAGTAGAGAAGAAAAACCTAACAAAATACACAAACAAAATACACAATATTTTAACTCATCAGAGGAATTATCCTGCTACCTGGATCTTGCTGTATGATGATTGTGATACAGCACCATACTCCTCAAGCAATAACCCACCAGGATGTAGTTTACCAAGCCAGCATAAGATACTTTGAGATGAAGATAGTGATGTCTACTTTTCTTATTTCATGCACAGAGGTCGTCTGCACTAATAATTGGACCATACTGTACCAATGTAAGAATATTAACATGCATTAAGAATGTACCATTCAAGGAAAGATTGTTTGGCATACATAACATAATAACAGCAGCAGAGTCCAGGAAAAATAGCCAAGACAGAATGTGCCATCTGAGACAACGCTGCCCTGTAATAGACCAAAACTAACAATGCTGATTATTTGAAATGTGACTAAATTTTCCAACTGAAATAGCATGCTACTTCAGAATGGATAACATTTGTTCTGAATGGTTCCTCCTGGGTTTAAATTTCAAGAAGCGGATTAACAAAATGTAAATTTCTGCAATTCAAACAGCTTTTTTTTTTAAAAAAAAAAAAGTAGGCCTTGGTACTTCCAAGTTATGGCCTGTGAGAATAAGGAAAATAGCCTTGACAGACTTTGCATTCAAGATCTGTTACCAAAGCAACAAAGAATGAAAAATATTTTAAGTCCACAAGAGATAGATAATATTTGGAAACTGCTCAGATAGACATTTCCCTAATTCACTGAATTACAAGAGGGAGAAGGAGATAATAACATAGCCCTTGCAAGATACAATCAGTCTTGCAAGGGTTATGTTATTTTAGCCAGTCTAAATACAGGTTGCTTTAGCCTTCCTGTGGAATTGATTTGTTGATCTGATTTACTTAATGGAACTGACATGCGAATGAAGGCAAATGTATGTGTTCCAGGATAATATTGCAGGATCCAATCTGGATCGGTCACTAAATCCAGAGCTTTAGTCTTCCAAACTTTGGAACTTGTGCTGGAGCCCATTCTCAAGGAACTTCTCTCTCACCAGAACATTCTGATGAGGGAGAAGGTCCCTGAAGATAAGCTCCAGCACAAGTCCAAAAGCTCAGAAGAGTAAACCTCTGGTCCCAGTGACCGACCTAGATTAGATCCCAGAACTGACATAATCGGAAAGACTGGATTTTCTTCTCTGGTCTAGGATTAGACTCTTTCTCCAACTCCTGTGATCTTTTTATTGCTACACTTGTTGTTTTTTCCTAGCATTTATACTTTCTGGGGATTTTTCCTCACCTTTTTATTTCTTTGAAATGAAGTCTGCAATCCCACTAACTCAAGGCTATCTCTAAAGATCTACAGTAGGTACAAGATAGGCAGCACCTGACTCAAAAATGGTATTTGTGAGTAGATCTGAGCATCCTGGTAGACTACAGATTAAGCATGGGCCAGTAGTGTATTATAATGGCTCAAAGAGTCAATGCACTCCTAAATTGAATCACTAAAGGTATAATGTCAAGTTTTCAGGAAGTGAGAGTTCAGTTCTCTGCTACATTGATCATTCCACACCTGAAATTCTGAATCCAGATTCAGTTGCCATAATACAAGAAGGATGCTAAGAAACTGGAAAAAATATAGAAAAGATCTACAAAGTTGGTGAGGAGATTTGATGCTAAATTGTATGAAGAACAGTTAAAAGAACCAGGTAGCCTTAGCCCAAAAAGGAGTAGTCTAAGGGAAGACATGATAGCAGTTTTTCAATACTTGAAGGGCTATCACATGGGAAAGGGTGTTTATTCTTTGTAGTGCCTGAGGTGACATGAACCAAGAAGCAGAAGTTTTACATTGAGAGTCCAAACTCGAAATGAGGAGTCTTCCTCCTAAAGTCATAGGTGTTCCATCATTGGAGGTTTTCAAGCAACAGTTTGATAGCCATCTATCTCAGATGATCTAAGGATTCCTGCCCTGACTGGAATGGGGTTGGATTAGAAGAGGTGACTAGATAGAATATGGGGAAGATACAAAATAACAGTCATTTGTTAACTTTAAACATACATTTAAATTTGTATAACTTATATGGCTAGTAAATTAGATATCTTAATATTACAGTATATTCATATGCTATCAACCCTAGCCTTTCCATGGTTAAATATATATTCATAAACCTGCTGGCTTCCTTGGGACTATGACACTGAGTTTATATCTCATCTTTCACCAGCATTTCTCAAATCCCTCTGTCCTAAATTCCTATGTCCCTCCAGAGTAAAAACTGAGAGGATGTGCTCTGTATTACTATGTTTGATTGACAATTCAAACACCCCAGGAAAGACTAATGGGCAATGAAAAAAACAGGGTAGAAAATTCTATGTTCTCCTGTACTACTCAGATTTTCTTCCTTATTAAAATTTAGGAGCAGCTATGCTCAGCAAAACTGAAATAGGATGAGATAAGCAATATCCTAGTTTGGAAAAAGCCTTAAAAATTGCTTCAGTAACAAATTAAGAATTATTTTCAAGTTGCAACCATTATTATGATTGGCCTTAATTGGAGAGATCTCTCAGTGAAATTCTTATTATGGTTCTTGGATTTTAAGCCAAAGAAATATCCCAAAGTATTTATTGTGAACTTCAAAGTGAATCCATGTTTCTGTTAATGCTCAAAGGTTTAAGCCAAAGGTTTAAGCCAAAGAAAGCAAAATATTAATATTTTTTAAATTCCAAATAATAACTTTTTAAATTCTATGTTAAATAACAAATACTAATATGAGCAGAATAGAATAGAATAGAATAGAATAGAATAGAATAGAATAGAATAGAATAGAATAGAATAGAATAGAATAGAATAGAATAGAATTCTTTATTGGCCAAGTCTGATGCATACACTCTCAGTATAGATAAAAGACATTCATCAAGAATCATAAGGTACAACATTTAATGATAGTCACAGGGAACAAATAAGCAATCAAATAATATTAGGAAACAGTCAATATAAATCATAAGGATACCAGCAACAAGGTTACAGTCATACAGTCATAAGTGGGAGGAGATGGGTGATAGGAATGATGAGCAGATTAATAGTAATGCAGACTTAATAATTAGTTTGACAGTGTTGAGGGAATTATTTGTTTAGCAGAACAACGTTTGGGAAAAAATTGTTGTTGTGTCTAGTTGTTCTGGTGTGCAGTGCTCTATTGCATCATTTTGAGGGTAGGACTTGAAACAATTTATGTCCAGGATGGCATAGCAAAAAGAAAGGTCAACTTGGTCCTTACATTAGCCAGAGAAAATCTACAGAAAGAAGGTGTCAGACAAACCATTCAGTCTTCACTGACTCTTGTGTTGTGTCTGCAATATTTTTAAAAAATTTGATTTATATGCTATCAATTGAAAGACACATACTGCCTTTCATTCATTGACTATAGCTACCAAGTCACAAGAACATCTGGAAATGACTATTCAAACACTATCTCCAAGAAGTGAAGATCTGCCCAATCTACTGTATGTATATAAATGACACTATATCGTTCTAGTTTTGAAGAAATACCTTTTTTCTCCAATGTCCATCCCATATGCATCTTATCTTTCAGGATTACAAGTATGAATACATTTGTCAAACAATTGCTAATTATTTTGACAAATAGCTATTGTTTTAAAAGTTGGAGAAAAATAAATATCTGTCAGACCTGCCACAACCTGAACTTCTAAACAGAAACAACTCTTGGCTCCATTTGTTGAGAAAGGTATAATTTCACTAGAAGACAAGTGTATTGCAGTAATGCATAGCTAGAACTGAGAATCACATGCCAAAATCCCTAAGTTCAACTTTTTTCACTCTTAACTGACTCCCTTGCCTACTTCCCATAGCCAATTGGGTTTAGACAAGATGTTTCCATAACTGTCAGTTGAACCACAGGTTGGTATGCAGCTGCCTCCTTCTTCCAGCCATGTGACCTTGAAGTAGCATCTCGAGCTGATAAAGAATTTGCTTTCATTCCCCCCCCCAAGCATTCCCCCTCCCCCACAGTTCATGGAAAACTGTCGCCACATAGCAGCAAAGTACAAGCAAGCATGAGGTGGCAGCTGACAATATCTTTTCATAGAATGATGAGTCTTGCCCCCTAACTACGTATATCATAGAATATTGAGGGGGTTGACTTGATTTCAATGACTTCTTCCACTGTTAGTAAAACAAAAATAAATTACCATGTTTCCCCGAAAATAAGATCCTGTCTTATATTTTTTTGAATCCTGAAATAAATGCTTGGCGTTATTGCCAATAGGACTTATTATCAGGGAATGTCTTATTTTCGGGGAAACAGGGTAAATGCAATCACTGCAATCATTCATCAATTGAAATAAAATGCAGAAGCAGCTTACTGTGTGAGTGGTGCAAATGAAAATACATAATCCTGAGATGAAATAATGTTCTTCCCCAAGGAGATTAATGTAGTTATGCCTTTTGGTGAGATTCACATGTCAACTGATCAGCTTTTCTCTCACTAATAAATATAAAGAACCACAAGTGATTCTTATTTTTACTGAGCCAAATAAATATTACATGAATTGGCCCTCAGAGTTTGATTGAGCTCTTCCTTACTGTGGTTAAATGGCCTATTGGGCTGCCTCCTGGTATTGTTATTTTTGCAACACAATAAATAATGAGCACTTTTATGAATCCAGTTTCTTTATTTCCTAAGAATTTTGGCAGAAGCAGGTTACATAAAATTCTATCTTTGTAAGGGTCATGAAAGCAGATCTTGGCTGCCACACTGGACAATGGGGCAGAAGACTTTCAACTTCTGGGACATGTTGGACCACACATTCCCTAAATTATCCCCATTATCTGGTCTCTTTTCCACCAGCTGCATCAGGCCTTCTAGTAACAGAAGGCTGAAGGGGGATAAAAAATGGGCCCATGCAGCTAGAAGTGCTTTGATACCATTGTAATGTGGGCATAAAATCAAGGAACATATGTAGAAGCATCTGCCCACAGTCAGGAAAACACATAAAAATATGGAGCTGTAGAAAAAGTTTGAGAGATTTTATGACAAGGAAATGTTTTTTTTTAATTTTATTTTTTTTATTGAGCACTATGTGAACTCACAAAAAATGTTTTTTTAATTAATTAATTTATTTATTTATTTATTTATTTATTTATTTATTTATTTATTTATTTATTTATTATATTTCTATACCGCCTTTCTCCCGTAGGACTCAAGGCGGTGTACAGTCAAGAAAAATATAGACACACAAACATCATAAAATTGCTAATTAAAATTATTACTTAGTTTGGTTAATTAAATAAAACCCAGAATTAGATAACATTTAAAAAATCATTCACATGTTCGTATGTTTAGCCCCGCCTGTTGGAACATCAGGGTCTTGAGGGCATGGCGGAAAGCACGGAGATCAAGGATATTCAGTATCTCCGGGGGCAGTTCATTCCAAAGGGTTGGAGCCCCCACAGAGAAGGCCCTCCCCCTGGGAGTCGCCAGTCGACATAATTTGACTGACGGTACCCTGAGTAGTCCTTCCCTGTGAGAACGAACCAGTCGGTGGGAGGCTATTGGTGGCAAAAGATGGTCTCGTAGGTACCCAGGTCCGAAGCCATGGAGCGCTTTAAAGGTGATAACTAACACTTTGAATCGCACCTGGAAGACCATCGGGAGCCAGTACAGCTCGCGTAGGAGAGGTGTTACATGGGCGTAACGAGCTGCGCTCATAATCACCCGTGCAGCTATGTTCTGGACCAGTTGGAGCCTCCAGGTGCTTTTTAAGGGGAGCCCCATGTAGAGAGCATTACAGTAGTCCATACGGGAGGGAACTAGGGCATGAGTGACCGTGCGCAAGGTGTCCCGATCCAGAAAGGGACGCAACTGGCGGATCAGGCGAACCTGATAAAAGGCACCCCTGGCCACGGCCGTCAAATGATCTTCTAAAGATAACCGTGAATCCAGGAGGATACCCAAGTTGCGGGCCCTCTCTGTGGGGAGCAAGATCTCATCCCCTATTGTCAGTGATGGTACCAGCTGACTATACCGGGACGCCGGAAGCCACAGCCACTCGGTCTTGGAGGGGTTGAGTCTGAGCTTGTTTCTCCCCATCCAGATCCGCACGGCCTCCAGGCAATGGGAGTATCAACCTTTAGTATCAACCTTTGATACTAAAGCTATAGTGCCTGGTTCTTTCCCTTCTGTGGGGACATGAAACAATGCTTCATGTTCATAAGGATCAAACTTGGCTCCGAGAGGATTCAATTTCACCAATCCATGTTTTCTGAATACTTTCTGTATTTGAACTTCAGTCATGGCAAGACCTTCACAGCAAGGGCATCATTGGGGTGGTCTGGGGTGGAGATGTATAGCTGTGTGTCATCAGCATACTGATGAACACTCACCCCAAAACCACGGATGATCTCGCCTAGCAGTTTTACATAAATGTTGAACAGAAGGGGTGAGAGGACTGACCCTTGCGGCACCCCACAAATAAGGTGCCTCGAGGTCGACCTCTGCCCCCCTGCCAACACAAACTGCGAACGGTCAGAAAGGAAGGAGGAGAACCACCGAAGCACAGTGCCCCCTATTCCTAACCCCTCCAGCCGGTGCATAAGATACCATGGTCGATGGTATCAAAAGCCGCTGAGAGATCTAATAGGACCAGGATAGAGGAGCAACCTCTGTCCCGAGCCCTCCAGAGTTCATCCACCAATGTGACCAATGCCGTTTCCGTGCTGTATCGTGACCTGAAGCCCGACTGGAATGGATCCAGATAGACAACTTCATCCAGGTATCGGGGTAGTTGTCGCGCCACCACACTCTCAACAACCTTTGCAACAAAGCGAAGATTGGAGACTGGACGATAATTTGATAATATAGCCGGGTCCAGGGAAGGCTTCTTGAGGAGGGGCTTCACAACCGCCTCTTTCAAGGCAGTGGGAAAGATACCGTCACTCAGAGAAGCATTTATAATCCCCTGGAGCCAGCCTCGTGTAACCTCCCGGGAGGCCAGTACCAACCAGGAGGGACATGGGTCCAATAAACATGTGGCAGCGTTAAGCTTGCCCAGAATCCTGTCCACGTCCTCAGGAGCCACAGAGTCAAACTCTTCCCAGATAACGCTCTCAAGACCTGCCCCCGTCTCCTCCCCTGGATCTACCCAATCGGAGTCCTGGCCTTCCCGAATCTGAGCGACTTTAACATGCAGGAATTGTACAAAATCTTCAGCTTGACCCTTTAAGGGATCTTCCCATACCCCCACCTGAAGTAGGGAGCGGGTCACCCTAAACAGCGCAGCTGGGCGGTTCTCTGCAGATGCAATAAGAGCGGAGAAGTAGCTAGACTTCGCCGCTCTTATCGCCACTAGGTAGGTCTTAATATAAGATCTCACCTGTGTTCGGTCAGATTCAGATTGGCTTGTCCTCCAATTGCTCTCCAGGCGTCTTTTCCAACGCTTCATCTCTCTCAGCTCCTCGGAAAACCAAGGAGCTAGACGAGATCGGCATCGGGTCAGAGGCTGCAAAGGCACGACGCGGTCCAAGGCCCCAGTAGCCGCCCTGTCCCAGGCGACCACCAGGTCCTCAGTCAAGTTGTGAGCCAGAGTCTCAGGAAATGGCCCAAGCTCCATCAGGAACCTTTTGGGGTCCATCAGGCATCTGGGACGGAACCATTTGGTTGGTTCTGTCTCCCTGCGGTGCGTGGAAGTGACTTGAAAGTCCATGTGAAGGAGAGAATGATCAGACCATGACAAGGGCTTGATGTCTATATCCCCTATTCTTAGATCATTCAGCCACTGATCAGAGACAAAAATTAAGTCCAGAGTGTGATACCCCAAGTGGGTGGGGCCTTGAACTACCTGGGTCAGGTCCATGGCCGTCATGGAAGCCATGAACTCCCGAGCCATCTCCGACATCTCACCAGCGGATGGCAGGTTAAAATCCCCCATAACAATAAGTCTGGGGGTTTCCACCGCCACCCCAGCTATAATGTCGAGCAGCTCAGGCAGGACCACTGTTATGTGGCAGGGAGCCAGGTACACAATCAGTAGGCCCATCTGAATCCCCCAACCCCACTTCACAAGGAGGGACTCACATCCGGCTATCTGAGGAACAGTGGCCTCCCTCGGGCAAAGACTTTCTCTAATGATTGCTGCCACTCCCCCACCCCTTCCCTGAGTCCTTGGCTGATGGAATGCACGGAAACCTGGCGGGCACATTTCCACAAGGGGAACTCCTCCCTCCTGGCCTAACCAGGTCTCCCTAATCCCTGCCAGGTCAGCACCCCCCTCTGAAATAAGATCATGAATGAGGGGGGCTTTATTTACCACTGACCTGGCATTACATAACATCAGCCATAGACCCAGGGTCTGAGACTCTGAACAACCTGGGAAACGAGCAGTGCTTTGGGGGTCAGAGTGGGCAATCGCTCGTAAACAACGAGTGCGCACTCCCGAAACATAATATGGCCCCCTGCAGCCATCATATCTGCCCCTCCCACTTACTATACTAATGCCCATCGCTTCATCCCCCTGCATCCTTGTCAGATTTCTGTCCCCATCCTCCCCACCATGATTATCAGACCCATTACCCCTTTCAGTGGATTTATGGATCCCCCCAGATCCATTCCCACAATCCTTCCCAGAACCCCTTAAAATAGAATTTAAAGATTTATCTAAAAAAACCCAAAGCCGTTGGTTTTTTGCAAACCACCTCTCAGGGTTCCAAAAACCCGTCCTCAAGGGCAGCCCTTGATAACTGAGAGGGCCAGACATGCGAGAGGGGGGAATCTCGCAGTGCAAGGAGCTCCACAGTTGAATACATCAAAGATAGGAGCAAGTTGAAGGAGATGAAGGATCATTTTCTTCTAAGAGTGTTAGAGATGGTTAAGACAGGTAATTTAAAATAAGGGAGGAAATAGATGTAAAAGGGAGACCAGTATGTTACAAATGTCAATACATCGGAACATCATCGCCCTCTCATGATGATGGGAAGTCTTGTGGTTGTAGTAAGTCCATCCAAAGGAGGTGGGGGTAGAGGTCTCAAAGGGTCGTCCTCTCACAGCGACCAAACCATTTGAAACAAACAAAGAGAAGGTGGTCTATCTCCCCATAATCCAAGACTCTCGATGTCTGTATCTCCTCCAGTCCTGATACCAGCGATGGCCGAGGATTAGATCAAAAAAGTAAGGCAGAGCCACTGGACAAAGTATTTAGGGTTATATAATCAGGGTAATCTTGGGGAATAAGTGGTAAATAAAGCTGCAGATCGATCTAAGATTGCAAGTTAACGCTGAGTGGTCGTAATAGATCTAGATCTGATAAAGGAGAGAGGGACAGTTGAGGGGGAGAGTAAGTCATCTTCTCCAGTTTGTAATCCTCAGTCCCTATCCATCACCTTGCTCAGGCTACTTAGTTCAATTAGTTTAATAAGTCCTCAGAGTTTCAAGAAAGAGGAGTGCAACAGATCCCTAGAGGTTGAAGGGATCCTAACATTTATAGCCTTTGCAGCATTGCCCTCTCCTCTATTAACAACGAGGGCTTCCTTGCAGCCTCCTGGTGTTGCCGTCGCCGTCACTGCCATTAGCGACATTCCCCTCACCATTGTGGTAACCCCCTTTGCCATAGACATCATCGCCGCCATGTTGCTACATGCAGCGCCTATTAGCCCAGGCATCATTATCAACACCCTATCCGGAGTCGCTGTTGCCACCGTCTCGCCAACCATTTCATCAGCTGTATTAGACTCAGTGGTTGACCCGGTCATGACAGACAGGCTTTGATGTTGACATCCTCCCCACTGCCCTCAGTCTTTTTACTGACAAAAAACTGATCTTCGGGCTTGGCTCGGGTTTTATCCTTGGGCTCCATCCACAGCTCTATTGAGCCGAAAATACCTCAGCTGGGAGGGGGGTCTGTGGATGGTTAATTGACCCACACACTCTTGAAAATATCGAAACATCTCCCTCCTAGCCTCGGAGTTTCAGCTCTGAGCTGCCATTTTGTTTTGCAACTGTCAATGGAATTTTTCTGGGTTGGTTTTTTTTTTTTTTTTTTGCTCCTTTAGTTATTCATTAGATATTTACAATACAAATTCTCACAGAGGAACCAGAGAATTTACAACAGGGTTTTTAGCTAAGACTACCAACAAGAATACTGGTGAACAATGAATCTATCACTTACCAGAACAACCTGTGGGCCTTTGCCAATAAAATGCAAATGATACACAATTGTTCTTTTGGAGCTTATATTCACAGGCTGTGTTCACACAACCAGATCATATTAAGATCTACCAGTTGCAGATAACAGGACAGAATAACAGAGTTGGAAGGATCTTGGAGGTCTTCTAGTCCAACCCCCTGCTCAACCAGGAAACCCTGTAAAATTTCAGAGAGATGCTTGTCCAATTTTTTTTTTAAAAAAAACGTCCAGTGTTGGAGCACCCATAACTTTTGGAGGCAAGTTGTTCCACTGATTAATTGTTCTGTCAGGAAATTTCTCCTTAGTTCTAGATTGGTTATTTCCTTAATTAGTTTCCATCCATAACTTCTTGTTCAGTCTTCTGGTGCTTTGGGGAATAGATTATCCCCTCTCTTAATTGTGGCAACCCTTTAGATATTAGAACATTGCTATCATGTCACCTCTAGTCCTTCTTTTCTTTAAACTAGACATGCCCAATTCCTGCAACCCTTCTTCATATATTTTGGCCTCCCATCCCCTAATCATCTTTGAAGATTCAGACCTAATAAAATTTGCTAACATTGGCATAGTTTAATATGCTGGATTCTTTAACTAGTTTATGTTTCTGGACACTATACAACCTTCCCAAATGGATTAATTAAATAGTTTGATTGTGGATGTTGTTTAAATGCAACTCAAGAGAAAGAGCTGGATTTAGTCTTATGAAAACTTTAAAGGATCATTATGCCCGAAGTAACAAAGGAACATGTTATTCTTTGGGTGCACTGGTATTGGAAGGGGGGTTGTTTGTTTTTAATAACAGGGGCAGGAAAAGGGACATGATTAAAGTAAACCACTGTTTGGGATAATATTCTTACTTCCAGAATGATTTGTTTTAACGTATTAAAGGATGTTTAAAATATTCAAATTTTAAAATATTCAAGGCAATATGGTTTCCTCTGTAGTGAATCAAATATTTTGATGCTAACAGCAATTTCCTTGCCACAATTAACAGCTTTCTTCTCATTGAAAACTGTGAGACTCCTTATTTAAGAACCACAGCCAACTCAATAGTTGTTCAATGATAGAACAGTAGTAAAAGTAGATCTCCATGATTTATTTTTTTGAAAAAGATGCTGTAGGTATTCGGGAAAGTTAAAGAATTCTAGATACCCAGTTGCTGCTGTAGCTTAAGAACTGGTAGTGGCAGCTGGCAGCAGGTTGACTAATTGGAACATGAAGCAGATTTCTTTGTTTCCTGAGTTTGTTGCAATTGGGATAAGCTGGTGATAGTCTCTTGTTGCATTTTTAATTAAGTCACAATTTCCTAGAATGATAATGAAAAAGACAGAAGAAAATAAACAAACAAATGACACTGACAAGTAGAATTTATATTTTCAGAAACAGAGAAATTGAACTCATTCTTCTTAGCAATTTTTTGTCTGAATTCTATTGCAGTACACTTTTTCTAGAGTTTAACCATTTTTCCTGATGAAGAATATGAAAGCATGTAGCTGCTATTAAATATATAATAAAAATATTGTCCTGTGGGTTTTTAATATTTTTAGACCATAAATATATCTTAGCTCTTTTATTGCTTTAACTGTGTTGCTTTTAGTTTCTTAAATCTATACAGTGCAATAATATCTTTAAAACTATTAAAATAAAACTAATTCTGTCTTCTTTTTAAAAAAATGCATGTTCTCTTTATTTGTAATTGAAAATATCCAGCTGTAATTATCAAATATTACATCTTACCAGAAATACTTATATTGTAGTTATACATGCATTTGAAATCTGTATCTCACAAAATTCATTTGAAATGTAACCTCATTAAACGATATTGCAATTTGTCACTTGAGGAAAGGTTATTTGAACTTAGGCCAGTTTTCCTGGTTAATCTTTCAAAAAAGCCAATACTGCATGTGGCTCATTCATCATGTTTTGTTTGTAAACATGAGAAGTAGTATTCAATGATTTTAAATTGATCAAATGAGCCAAATCCTTTCTTCTCTTTTGAAATGTGGAGTTCTTCTGATACCAGCAATTACTGGTGTCAAATAGATAATGGCTTATCATCTTAGTTACTTTATCTAAAATAGGGAATTAGTAATTTAATTTTATTAGTATTTTCTTTCCTTTTCTTCATGAGATTTCTGAGATATACATATTTATACTTCTGCTGAAAAAAGTGCAAGTTACACTAAAAAATAGTATGTTGCAAGATAAAACCAAGGGTCTTTTAACTAGGTTCTCAAGCTGCTAACCAAGGGTATTTATCCTGGTTCTCAAGCTGTTAAAATAGCTACATCCAAATGCTGGTGGCTTTAATTGATGTCCATATGTGTTCCAGAAGAGATGCTGGAGGCATTGGTTGGATTTGTATTCTGAAGCAAATGCAACTGATCCACACCTCCTGAGCTACCAAGTAGATCAATACATGATTCTTCTTCAATATCCACAGTACAGCAAATTTTATGAGGGAACCCAAAGACTTGCCTTAAAATAGAAATAACTATTTTCTATAAATGATACCACCTCAACAGCTTGAAAGCTGGCGGGTATATATGCAACGGACATTGAGCCACAAATGCCTTAAGGAATTAGAATACAAGAGAACAGGTATTGTTTTTAGAGATATTATTCAGGGGAAAAAATTAGGCCCATGGAAGCAACCTATGTATTTCAATTTTCTTTTGCACTTAAGGTATTTAGAGTAGAATAAAATTAATAGAGTTGGAAGGGACATTGGAGGTCTTCTAATCCAACCCCCTGCTTAGACAGGAAACCATATACCACTTCAGACAAATGGTTATCTATTCTCTTCTTAAAAACTTCCAGTGTTGGATCATTTACAACTTCTGGAGGCAAGTTGTTCCACTGATTAATTGTTCTAAGTGTCAGGAAATTTCTAATTAGTACTAAGTTGATTCTCTTCTTGATTAGTTTCCACCCATTGCTTCTTGTTCCACCCTCAGATGCTTTGGAAAATAGTTTGACTCCCTCTTCTTTGTGGCAACCCCTGAGATATAGGAACACTGCTACCATGTCACTTCTAGTCCTTCTTTTCATAAGATTAGACATATCCAGTTCCAGCAATTGTTCTTTATATGTTTTATTCTCAAGTACCCTAATCATCTTTGTTGCTCCTCTCTGCACTTTTTCTAGAGTCTCAACATCTTTTTTACATCGTGGCGACCAAAATTGGATGCAGTATTCCAAGTGTGGCCTTACCAAGGCATTATAAAGTGGTATCAATACTTCACATGATCTTGATTCTATCCCTCTGTTTTTTAAGCCTAGAACTGTGTTGGCTTTTTTGGCAGCTGCAGCACACTGCTGGTTCATATTTAAATGACTATCCACTAGGACTCCAAGATCCCTCTTATAGACACCACTATTGAGCAAGATACCACATATACTGTACCTGTGCATTTTGTTTTTTTTTTTGCCTAAATGTAGAACCTTCCTTTTTTCACCATTGAATTTCATTTTGTTAGATAGCGTCCAATGTTCAAGTCTGTCAAGATGCTTCTGTTTCTTAAGCCTAACTTCCGGAGTGTTGGCTATTCCTGCTAGCTTGGTGTCGTCTGCAAATTTGATGAGTTCCTCATCTATCCCTTGTCCAAATCATTGATGAATATGTTTAAGAGTAGTGGCCTAAAACAGAGCCTTGCATACACCCATTGCATACCTCCCTCCATGTAGATGGAGGGAGGTATGCAACTGAGTGCAGTTGGTTATCCAGTTATGAATCCATCTGACGGTGATGCTGTCTAACCCACATTTTTCCATTTTATCAAGTAGTAGGTTATGGTCTACTTTGTCAAATGCCTTGCAGTCCAAGTAAATTATATCCACAGCATTCCTCTGGTCCACTAGTTTTGTCACGTTGTTAAATAATGCAATAAGAATAGTCTGGCATGATCTGTTTTTGACAAACTCATGTTGGCTTTTGGTTATTACTTTGTTTGCTTCTAGTGTTTTCTGATTCCTTGCTTGATTAGCTTTTCCAGAAACTTCCCTGATATTGAGGTCAGGCTGATGGGTCTATAGTGTCCTGGATCTATTTTTTTTTTCCTTTTTTGAATATGGGAACTATATCAGCTCTTTTCCAGTCCTCTTGCAGTTCCCTGGTGCTCCAAGATCTTTCAGTGGTTCTGAGATCACATCTCCCAGTTCCTTCAGAACCTTGGGGTGTAATTTCATCACATTCCATTGCTCCTGTTTTAAATATACCTATCAACAGCTATGTCATCAACTCATCAACAACCAGTCAGTTGAGTTTAGACCAAAAGAAGTTGATAGGAGTATTAGTAGAAATTTCCTGAGAATTTTTCCATTTGACTATTCCACTTATTTTCACTGTTAAAGATTTCTTTGTTTATCATTCACTTATTTGCTTTCTATTTATTTTCATAAATCATCCAACAATAGTACAGTTATGTTTGTTATTTCCATTTCTTGAGGGGTATTATAAAGAACTGAATATCTGTGCTTGCAAAAGCAGAAAAAATCCAGTAAGATCCTTTGTAAATAAAAATACAGTAGCTGAGTAGGACCTCCTCAACCTGCATGTTTGCTCCCTTCATGATTATCCTACTTATTCAATGTTAGATATGTTCGAGGATCGTGCCCAATAATTCCACAAGCAGATCTTGTTTAAACCATTTATCGTTTATTGACTGAGCTTCTCATCAATACAGGTACATCTCTGGAACTGGAGCAGGACCGCATGGCTGACCCTTAAGTACCCCCTGGGCGTGGCTAAGGTAAGGAGGGGCTATTGGGTTAGGGTGTACCTTGTGGGCTGGCCTGTCCAGTCCCCCTACCTCTAGTTCTGGGTCAGAGGCCATGTATTTACTCCTGACAAAACCCCCTCTAAATGCCTGGCCGGGATGTTCCTGAGTGGTGTACACTTGAGGTGTCATTTTTAGGAGGACACCCAATTTTGATGTGAGGTATGTGTATTGTTTGTTTTGCAATGGCTTTGTTAGAATGTCTGCTGTTTGCTCTTCTGTGTCACAATGTATAACCCTTATGAATCCTATGTTTGCGAACTGCCTAACATGTTTATATTTTATGTCTATGTGCCTCGACCTTTGGCCAACCGCTTCGGCCTTTGATATTTCCATAGCTGCTTTATTGTCTTCGTGCATAGTGATGGGGTAGTTTGGTTCGGCCCATATGTCTGTGAGCAGGTCGTCAAACCAGATCAGGTTATTGGTGGCCTTGGACAAACAAATATATTCGGCTTCTGTGGTAGATGTGGCTACCAGGTCCTGTTTCCCTGTGTACCAATGCACTGGGCTGTTGTTGAGGAAGAAAAAAATAGCCTGAGGTGCTCCTCCTGCTTTTCACATCCCCAGCCCAGTCAGCATCTGCGTAGCATGTGAGTGTGGGTGTTGTGGCATTTTCAGGTTCCAGTGACAGGCAAGCATCGGAGCTGTGTTTTAGGTATCTCAGTACCCTTTTTATGGCTTCCCAATGGTACACAGTGGGCTTACCTATGTGCCGAGACAGCAAGTTGACAGGTAGGGCGATATCTGGCCTTGTCCAGTTCGCAATGTATAATAGGGAGCCTATGGTGGATCTGTACAGCGTGTTGTCTTTGAACAGTTCGGCCTCATTATGCATGTCCTTCAGGAAGTCTGGCTGCATTGGTGTTTCACACCCCTTGGCGTTTGTCATATTGCACTTATGTATCAGTTCCAAGATTTTGTCCTTCTGTGACAGTTGGAAACCTTTGTCCGTTTTTGTGATTTGCACTCCCAGGTATTTGTCTACCTTACCCAAAATCTTCAGTGAAAAATGCTTTCCTAGCTCATTGGCGAAGTCACTGCATTTGTTGGTCTGGTTACCGATATATAGTATATCGTCCACGTATATTAAGACGTACTCGAGGGAATTGTCTGACTTCTTAGTGAAGAAGCAGTTGTCGGCTGAGGTGGCTGAAAACCCCATGGACTTCAATGTCTTAGACAAGCACTCGTACCAGCGTTTCCCTGATTGCTTGAGCCCATACAAGCTCCGGTTTAGAATCCATGTTTCTCCCTTTCTGGTAGTCTGGCTGGGTGGTGCTCTTACATAAATCTCTTTGTCGAGCTCAGCGTGCAGGTAAGCGGTCTGCACGTCGAATTGGTGTACCTCTAACCCCAGCAGTGATGCAATAACTAAAGCGCATTTTACGCTTTCAGCCCTGACTGTGGGGGAGTATGTTTCTGTGTAATCATCAGGGTATTTTTGGGCAAACCCCTGCGCTACTAGTCTGGCCTTGTAGAGGGTTTTGTTTTCTTCTAATGTTTTGACTTTGTAGACCCATCTGGTGCCTATTGCCGTTTTTCCTGCTGGGACTTCAGAGGGAGTGTATACGTTTAGTTCCCTCAAGCTGTCCATTTCCCTCTCCATGGCGTGCTCCCATTTTGCTCTTTCCTCATCTGGTAACCTTAGCACATCCTCGTATGTGTTGGGTGTTAGTTGGTTAGTGTGGAGAGATAATATGTAATCCCCTAACCTCTGTGGTACCTTGCCCCTGTTTGTCCTGATTGGCCTGTCAGGGGGGGTATCTGTATCATGCATATACCTAACTTCTTTCTCAGTAAGTGAGTCCACTTTGATGCATGGGTGGTTCTCCTTCTACTCCTTCACTTGTACTCCCTGTCTCTTGTTTTTGATCCTTTCCTGTTCTGTAACCTTTCCTGCGTTTGGTATTACCTCCCTCTGGTTGTTCCCTGGTCCGTCCTTGCTAAGGGACACCTCGTTGAGGTGTATCTTGGACCAGTTGGTATTTTCGTGAAAAACAGCTGTTCGTGAGATTACGAAATTGTTGTTGCTGTCTATGAACCTATATCCCTTCGTTCCTGGCTCATACCCCATGAACCTCAGCCTTCTGGATACCCTGTCTCCCTTGTGTCTCAATTGTCTGGGGACGTGTACATCTGCTGTGACCCCGAATATGTGTAGGTGTGATATTTGTGGCTTCCTTTGGTACATTAACTCGTATGGAGTTTTATTTAGTACGCTGGACCATAACCTGTTCAGAGTGTAGTTCGAATAAATAAGTGCCTCCGACCAGAAGTGTTGCCCCAGGCCTGCATCCTCTAATGCACACCTCATCATGGTCTGCAGTGTTCCATTTTTTCGTTCCACCACTCCATTTTGAAAGGCCGAAAATGGAGAAGACGTGTAGTGGACTACCCCGCGTGCCTTTAGCCACCGCGAGAAGTCGCTTGACAAAAACTCAGACCCCCGGTCTGTCATTATTTGTCTGATTTTGGTATTGTGTTGTGTCTCTACCCTTGCGTAGAATTCCTTAAATTTTTGGAATACTTCGCTCTTTTGTTTTAGTGTGTATACAAAGCCATAGCGGCTGAAATCATCCACTATGGTCAGGAAGTATCTTTTCCTGTACTTGATGGAGGGCCTTAGTGGCCCCACTAGGTCCATATGTATGAGTTGAAAGATTGAATCTGTAGTGCGAACTGACTTTTTGGGCCTAGGTTTGGTTTTTAATTTGGAGCTCTTACAGACAGAACACTCGAGATAGTTCTCACAATTCTTTATTTTTACACCTTCAGAGCATTCCATGACCTTCTGCACCACCGGGAAGCTAATGTGTCCTAACCTTCTGTGTAATAGGTGAGCGCAATTGTCGTGCATAGGCTTCCCTATCGCTGGCCTTTCTTTCCTGGTTGCCCCCTGCTCACTTGCTTCATCATTGGTGTGTGGGTGGCTAACCCCCTCTATTTCTCTACTTGTGTTATCTGGGTTATCGGGGCTGGCCTTTCGGTGGTTGTTTACTCTGGGTTGTTTGTCTCGGGCTGGGTGGTAGAAGGGAAGTTCCCCGCTGATTACTACTCTTCCTATGTTTTTGCCCCCTCTAATCACTTGCGCTTTTCTTCCCTTGAATGTTACCTCAACATCATTGTCCTTGCTTAACTTTAGAGTGGCAAGGATGTTGTAGGGTATATTGGGTACTAATAGCACTCCCTGTATTTCTCCTATCCCCGGCACGTATGCATTACCCTTGCCTGTTACTTGCACATTGTTCTGGTTAGCCATCTTTATTATAAAACTCTCCTCTGTGAATGATGTTAGTAGATTACGGTCATATGTGGTATGATTTGTGGCCCCTGAATCCAACAGCCATGTACCTTCCATCCTGTCCTGGTTTGTGTGTTGCTCCTGGTCTCCTATGCCATACAGCGAACCCGTTTGGCTTTCCCTGGAGCTGTCCCTGTGATTTCTCCTGTCCCTGGGGCTAGGTGAATCCCTACACCTGTGCCTGTCCTCTGGTGAGTGTCTGCTAGTGTATCTTGTCCTTGATTCTGATCTGTCCCTCCTGTGTGTTCTGTCCCTGTCCCCGGTGTTTCTAGGGCAGTCCCTTTTGTAATGGTTTCTTGATCCACACAAGTAGCACTCTGCGTTGCTGTGGTTCCTGCCCTGTGGCTCGACCTTCTTGCTGGGCCTTTGCTCCCTGCGGCTTAGCAAACGATCTTTTCTGATGCTGTGCTCAGCTATTAGTTTGCTTGTTAGTAACTCTAGTGAGAGTTTTCCTGTCCCCAGGTTGTCTATTTGTGTAATGAAGGTGTCCCAGCTGGGGTCCAGGGAATTTACAATGATGCTTATCATGGTCCTTTCGCTTATGACCTCCCCCCTTTGTGTCAGCTGGGCTCTGGTGGCGTTTAGGGACAATAAATGTTCACTCATTGGGGTCCCTGCTTTGTGTTTGGTGGCATAGAATTCCCTGGACAACCTGGTGGTGCTTGCCACGCTCTGGCAGTAAAATAGTTTGTGCATCCTCTGTATTACCTCTAGGGCAGTCAGGTGGTGTCTGATACTGGGGTAAATACTGGGGGTAATGCTGGCAATAACAATACAGTATGCTTTATGGTGGGTGCAATCTAACTCAAAAGTCCAGGGTTTTTTGGGGGGATCAGTGACTATGGATAGTAGGTCTTCTTTGAGTAGGGTGACCTGGAGCTGCTGGTTCCAGTCCAGGAAATTCTCCCCATCTAGCCTTAGTTTGGGGAAGTCACTTGGCAAAGTCCCTGAATTATAGTTTAAGTTACTCACATTATGCCGCTGTCCATGGTTCCTTACGTGAGGGAACTCACAATAAGGCAGAGGAACGACTGTGGCAAGTCTGAACTGACTTGTCTCTGTGTGCATGCGTCGGTGTAGCTCTATGTCTTCTTCCGTTTCTCCTGTAGGGGCGCATTGCGCGTGCGCGAAGTTCATTTCTTCCCAGCCGCCGTGGAGTGAGGAGCTCGTCCCTGTAGCTCCCGGGTAGAGGCCCCAATCTTCCGGATGGGCCTTCGGTTCCTCCTTGGTCAGCCTCGCTCATCCGGAATCGTCGTGGGTCGTCGTCTGGAGCCTCGGGAAGAGGTGAGGATCGTCGTCGAAGGTCCGGAGTCCCGTTGGGGCCGCGAGTGGTCCCGGATGGCCCGGCCTCGTATGGATGTCGCCTCCGGGAGTCGGGCCGAGTCCCCTGCCCGCCGATGGACGTCCCCTGCCTGTGGATGGCCCCGCGGGCCATGGGTCTGGTCCAGTTCGTAGGTCCGGTGAGTAGTCCCATCGCCTCCGGTGTTCCGTTTTTAAGGGGAGGCTTCTTGGGGGTTCTGGGTGGCTCTGGATCCGCGCGGCGGTGATCGATCCCCCGGGATGGGTGTCGGTGTCGGGCCTCCTCATGTTAGGGTCCCCTTTGCGCTTGGGCCTGGCACCGGGGTGCGTGTCCAGTAGCTTCACCTTGTCCCCCAGGGCCGCAGCAATCAATTCGATGGCTTTGTTGAGTTCGGGCTCGGTAGGCGAGCCTGTGGCTTTTGGCCTTGGGTTTCCTTGTTGGTTGTGGTATTCTTGGGGGGTTACCTTGGAGTAGGCCCTGATTCCCGCCATGGGATTTAAATCTCGGGAATCTATTGGTGGGTGGTCGGCCATTTTTGATGACGCCGCCTCCCAAGATGGCCACCGCGAAAAAGGCGCAAAAATCCCTTCGGCTTTTTTGGCGGGTTTTTGGTGGGGGGTGTTCTCCCTTACCGCTTCTCCGCTGCTGTATTCGGATTCATCCTCATCTTCCTCACTCGCTGCTTCGCAGCCTTCGATCAGGCTTCGGAGTTCCGCGATGAGGTCGGTGTTGCTTTGCGATGAATCTATCAGGTCCAGGAGTTTTCCTTTCAGGTCGTGCGTTTCCCCTTTTGGGATCTCGTGTTCTTTCCACCCCTCGCCGCATCTGGCAGAGGTGCGTGGATGGTGGAGCAGGCCGCTCGTTTCAGATGCCTCTCCTTGGGTGGCTTCGGGTTGGGCAGGTCTTGGTGAACGCTCTGGTGTTCGCCCTTTCTGCCTTGGTCCTTTGCATGCTTGTGGAATATTTGAGTTGGGCTGTTAAACCATCCTCTGCTACCAAATTGTTAGATATGTTCGAGGATCGTGCCCAATAATTCCACAAGCAGATCTTGTTTAAACCATTTATCGTTTATTGACTGAGCTTCTCATCAATACAGGTACATCTCTGGAACTGGAGCAGGACCGCATGGCTGACCCTTAAGTACCCCCTGGGCGTGGCTAAGGTAAGGAGGGGCTATTGGGTTAGGGTGTACCTTGTGGGCTGGCCTGTCCAGTCCCCCTACCTCTAGCTCTGGGTCAGAGGCCATGCATTTACTCCTGACATTCAAGCCCTGAGCCATATGTTGAGTAAGATGGAATTTACTGAAAGTGGCAGAAGTCTATTGAGTTTTTTTATTGCTTGCTTAAGGAAGACATTAAAATTCTAAATTACACCATCTCTAAAAGGCCCCAAGAGCATGATATCTCCTTTCTTCTGAATAGAAACTAGGACTCAGTATCATCTCAACAACACAGAACCTTGTACTGCTTGCTGCAAGGCTTTTATATGCACAGAGATGGAAGGACGTATCCTTCCCACAATGGAAAAATGGATTGTGTAACTAATGAAATGGACTGAAATGGCAAAATTGACAGCTTGGATCAAAGATAAAATTTTAACTGCTTTTCTTTCTATATGGAAACCAATTTGGAATGGAATGGAATGGAATGGAACAGAATAGAATTTTTTTATTGGCCAAGTGTGATTGGACACACAAGGAATTTGTCTTTGGTGCATATGCTCTCAGTGTACATAAAAAGAAAAGATACATTTGTCAAGAATCATAAGGTTAATGACTTAATGATAGTCATAGGGTACAAATAAGCAATCAAATCAAACTAGGAAACAATCAATATAAATTGTAAGGATGCAAGCAACAAGTTACAGTCATACAGTCATAAGTGGGAGCAGATGGGTAATAGGAATGATGAGAAGATTAATAGTAATGCAGACTTAGTGAATAGTTTGACAGTGTTGGGGGAATTATTTGTTTAGCAGAGTGATGGTGTGTGGGGAAAAAACTGTTCTTGTGTCTACTTGTTCTGGTGTGCAGTGCTCTATAGCGTCGTTTTGAGGTAGGAGTTGAAACAATTTATGTCCAGGATGGGAGGGGTCTGTAAATATTTTCACAGCCCGCTTTTTTACTTGTGCAGTATACAGGTCCTCAATGGAAGGCAGATTGGTAGCAATTGTTTTTTCTGCAGTTCTAATAATCCTGAGCCTGGATAGCTCAGCAGACTAATGCATTGTAATTTAACTCCAGCTGTCTGCAATTAGTAAGTTCGAATCTTGCCAGGCTCAAGGTTGACTCAGCCTTCCATCCTTTCTAAGGTAGGTAAATTGAGGAGCCAGTTTGTGGGGGCAATAAACTGACTTTGTAAAAATATACAAAAGTATGAAGGCTATTGCTTAATGCATTGTAAGCCGCCCTGAGTCTCCGGAGAAGGGCGGCATATAAATCATTTTTTTTAAAAAAATCCTCTGAAGTCTCTGTCTGTCTTGTTGGGTTGCAGAATCAAACCAGACAGTTATAGAGGTGCAAATGACAGACTCAGTAATTCTGTAGAACTGTATCAGCAGGTCTTGGGCAGTTTGAGCTTCCTGAGTTGGCACAGAAAGAAATTCTTTGTTGTGCTTTTATGATGACATTTTTTATGTTAGCTGTCCATTTTAGGTCTTGAGATATGATAGAATCTAGAAATTTGAAGGTCTCTACTGTTGATACTGTGTTGTCTAGTATTGTAAGATGTGGTAGTATGGGAGGGTTTCTCCTAAAGTCTACCATCATTTCTAGTTTTGAGCGTGTTCAGTTCCAGTTCAGTTCAGTTTTGAGTGTGTTCAGTTCCAGGTTGTTCCGGTCGCACCACGAGGCTAGTTGTTCAACCTCATCGTTGTCTCGAATGAGACCAATCACTGTTGTATCATTTTGGACTGTATGCTTGATAAAGATAAATATGAAATTCTGATTTTGAGATTTGATGATTAGATCTGTGACGACTATAGATTTATGGTGTACTGCTGGAGTTTAATAGATATACATGTTATTTAATGTTTTTACATATTTGTTTAAACTTAAGGTAGAAGATGTTTTATTATAGATATTTTATTATAGAAATATTTAGTAATATTATGTGTATTTCTGGAATTACCATTCTGATGTTTTATGGGTTACATGCTTTATTTGGAGTAAGAGATTATGATTATTATGCATTGTTATTATAGAACTGTTTGATATGCATATCTTTTATATTTTAGTTTGTATCCATTTTCTTGTTGATCTAAAACAAGACAATATTTTATTTTATAACTATATTTGTATTGAAGAGATTTGGAAATAATTTTTATTTCTTTATATGTCATTTTGAGGGGAGGGTTGTATTGCTTTTTAAAATTCTTCCCTGTTTATTTTGTATTTTAACATTTTCTTTTTGAAACTTAATAAAAATATATATTAAAAAAACAATATAAATATATGCTAAAAAGATTCTTTGGAACTCATTTTCTTAAGCAAAAATGACAGTCTTAACAACAATTTTTTTTCTTGGTTAATAATGAGAAACTTCATCTTTAGGAAATTTATTGGAGAATTTATTCTGTCCCAGGAGATAAATTTGTATACAGTTCTAAACAAGGTCTGGTGTAATGAGGTGATTAATGAAAACTCCTAGTTTACTCTTACAATTATTTCAATCATTCAGGCCATTGATGTAAGGCTAACACACAAGAGATTCTGCTTCAGGATGCTATGTTCCACGATAATGTCTTCCATTTACAATATATAATTCTAAGTGTAAATATATTTAAAAATATATAATTAGTGTGTCATTGTATTAATTTCAATTGCAGCCAAGTGGCATACAGAGTTGATTTTCCTTCTTTGGTTAAAAATATTTTAACAAAATATTAAAATAAGCAGCATATTTGGTTTGTTGCAATACTGAACAATTTTGATTAATTTTACTTTGAAAGATGAGCTTCCAGTGGAATAGCTGAGCTATAATAGAAAGTGTGACAATAGCATGTAAGATATGTCACTGAATTATACCATACAGTAAATACAAATCAGATCCATCGTGAATTGCTGTGGCATTACAGAGATCAGAGTTTGGCTTTCATATTTTGAAAGGAAATATACTCTTGACACACTTTCTATTTTTTCCAACTTAAAATCTGTCCAATGACTCTTATTGCTATTAATGATTCTGAACAAATGATATATGATATCCTAGAATAGATCCAATAAACTCCTCCCCAACATATAATTTTATTTCCTTCAAAAAAGATGAATGAAAAATTGTGCATGTGTTCAGATGACAGGGGGATGGTTCTGCAAAGAGTTCCATTGATTTGGTGAAATGGCCAGTCTAAACTCACTTGAAACCACTGATTCTGGTCTGAATCAGAGGTGGTATTCAGCAGGTTCTGACCAGTTCTGGAAAACCAGTAGCAGAAATTTTGACTAGTTTGGAGCACCGGTAAATACCACCTCTGACTGGCCCCGCCCCCATCTTCTCTGCCTCCCAAGTCCCAGCTGATCGGAAGGAAATGGGGATTTTGCAGTAACTTTCCCTCCATTCCCTTGGGGATGGAATGGAGATTTTATGGTATCCTTCCTATGCAACGCCCACCAAGCCATGCCCACCAAACCATGTCACACCCACCAAGCCACGCCCACAGAACCAATAGTAAAAAAAATTGAATCCCACCACTGGTCTGAATAAAGCATAATGGGATACCCCAGGAAATATCAACCATCTGACATATTTATTTGATGGTATTGCAGGCAGAACTAGGTGGTACCTTAAGAGCTGTGGTGGCCCAGTGGTTAGAATGCAGCGTTGAAGGCTAATTCTGTTGACTGCCAGAGTTTGATTCCCATTGGCTCAAGGTTGACTCAGCCTTCCATTCTTCCAAGGTCCGTAAAATGAGGACCCAGATAGTTGGGGGCAACATGCAGATGCTGTAAACTGCTTAGAGAGGGATGTAAAGCACTCTGAAGTAGTATATTAGTGGTAGCTATTGCTACTTGTGAATGTTCATACAGAAAGGGCCAAGGGTGCACTTCATCCAGAGTAGGTTTTCTCTATGCATAAAAATGGCTTCCCCTAACTTTTCATTTACATTTCAAGAATTAAGGGCATAATTATTTTCAGATCTGAATATGCAACTGAATTTTCAATATCCCTCATGTATACCATCTACTTTTATTGCCCTTTGGAGGCTTCTAATTTGTGCTGTAATGTTTCCAGTATCTTTAGAATCCCACCCCATTTCGCCGCTTGCTATCAAGCTGAATGAAAGCATAAAGGGCTACCATAGCTACTTAAAAGTAGCAAAACTGAAAATAAATAGCATCAATATTTTAACTGCTTGGAAAGCTTTAATCAATTTTTAATTTGCTTTGGATATCTTCTTTTTTTTATTTTCAATTTAACTTCATTCTGAAGTACAACATGGAATGGTATTACACAAACTGCAAACCAGCAGCATGCATACAGTTTTAAATTCAACCATCAACTAGTGTTTTTTTTTTAATGGTTATGTTCCCAAAAAATATTCTAGAGATAAGTAAATTCATGTTAACATTAAGTTCATTTTTTTTCTCCATGAGGCAAAGTGCTAAAGAATGAGAGAATATCCAATGAGTGTATGCCTGCTTCAGAATTATTGTGGTTCATTGCATAGTCAGCCAGATGTTCAAACTGGATTTGGCATTTTTGTCTGCCTCATCGTACAATCAGCCAGAAGTTTGGACTGGATTTGACATTTTTATCCACTGACCTGAGATGTGGGGTAGGTGGGGTGTTGTTATTTGATAGTATTAAAGAAATCATCGCAGGATATAAGCTGTTCCACATAAAGCTGCCTTTGCAATTACATTATAATAATTATTATTATTTACTTTATTCATTAAACATGAAACTCAGTCAAGTGAACATTCAAAAATACATCACAAACATCATTGTCTGGTGCTAATGGTTGATAGGGGTTGCTGCCAGCATCCTAGGTATCAACCAAGTACCTTCTTAAAATGTACGATGTTCCACGTAGCGCAGTTTTTTGCAGTTCCGCTGGTGTTATTGCAGGAAGCTGCAATTTCTTGATATGTTTTGTAAAATTCTTGGCATGGTACCAAGTGCCCCAATGACAATGGGTATCATTGTTACATGTTTCATCCATAGCCATGTTTCAATGGCCAGGTTGTGATTTTTCGTGATTTTTTCCAGTTCTTTTTCTTCGACTCTGGCGTCTCCTGGTACCGCAATGTCAATAAATTGTACGTTTTGATTTTAGACAATTATTATTATTATTATTATTATTATTATTATTATTATTATTATTATTAAAGAAACTATTTTACATTTTTGCATCTTTAAATTGAAAAACTTTCAAACCTTTACCATTGATTCAGATAGGTATACATAATAAACAGAACTGCAGATTAATAGCTCTGTAGCAATCAGAACTATGAGTCAACTAATCAGCTCTCAAGCAATTGCGAGAACAAGAAGATTTAAATTCAGTTCTCATTGGTTCCTTCGATTGATGAAATTATACTTTCTTTAAACACCTCAATGTATTTGCAGACTCTGAAAGGGCAGTCTAACAGATGCCCTGCATTTGTTTATGCCTATTATCAAGTCAGAGATTTGTTTAGTTCTGCATTAAGGCAAACCCTTCCTATCTCAAGCATCTAGAGCGGGGGTGTCAAATTCAATTTCATTGAAGGCTGCATCAGGTTTGTGTTTGACCTCGTGGGGCCGGGATGGGCATGGCCCGAGTGGGCGTGGACAGCATGATGTCACTTGTGTTGGGGGGCACCTGTGGTGGACCGGGCACTCTGTCTGTGAAAATGGGCTCCCGAGCTCCGTTTTCAGCTGCGATGATCTCTGCCAGAAAAAATTGAGCTCGAGAGGGCCGTGCATGGCCCTTGCAAGCTCCATTTTCACTGGCAGAAGCACAGCGGGCCATCCTTCGCTATTTCCAGAGCATCCCCACATGCCAGATCTAAGCACCCTGCGGGCCAAATCCAGCCCCTGGGCCTTGAGTTTGACACCCCTGATTTAGAGGGCACCACATTGGGAACAGTAATTTTCTATCTGCATTGGGCAGACATTTTGGTATATTTGTGCATATTCATTGCTAGGAAACAGGAAAAAAATGCATAAAAGATAAAGTAATCCTGTTTCTAGATTGGATTAAGCCAAATATCCTGCATTTGAAGGAATGGCAGCTCCGAGGAATTCTCTTTAATGGTTCTGAGTGGCTGCTCTTTTGCAAATAAGAAAGATGATGCTCACCAAAATATATACTGTTAAGAGATAAACAACAACTTTCATATTACATAAAACCAGTGAGACAATAATCCGTCAGGATCTAGGTCACTATAAACTATTGAAGTTTGATATTCATGGCAAAAAAATTCAAAAAGAGTAATTTAAACATGACTATTGCATTAATGCTGCCTCTCTAATGTTGGATTGCATGGATTTATTTTCATAAATTTCAAAGCAGACGAAGATCTATTTTATGATATTTTCTATTTGCAAAAGAATATGAATGGAAGAATTAGTGCAGAGATGAGAAAGACAATTTATGCCTTTTTCATAATGAATAGAAAAGTGCAGAGAGTAACCCTGAGAACAATTCTACCCACCTGTATTAAAGAATGCCCTAACTTCTGAAATACTGTATGTACTATTATGGTATAATTGTTCTGCCCCAGCTATGGATCGCAAAGAACGCAGCACACACAAAGTCCATCCAAACCTTAGTTTACTAAATAAACCAGTTTTTTACAACAACGGCTGTTAATTAACTGCATTAACAGCCACTAAGAATTCAAAGAATAATACTGAAAGCTTACTGTGGTTGGCAGAATGCCCAGAAGCAATTTGCAGAAAGCTGATAAGATAAGTAAGACAAGACACAAAGATATGTGAACAGAGTTGTTCCCTGCAAATTGCTTCAGTTGGCATTCCTCCTTACATAGGCTAAGGGAGTGGCCAATTAGCCCCAAGCCTTACTCTCGAGAAGACCTCCTCCTGAAGAGCCACTCCTGCCTTTTGGCAGCTCTGCGTGCCCGTGCATTGAGAAGAGGCTCCTCCTCTTCATCCTCTTCACTTAAGGGAGCTTCTGGAGGTTCTGAAGGCCCTGGCTGAATCCCCACCCCTGGAACCACATCTTCTCCAGCCTCCTCATTGTCCGACTCGAGTGCCAGCTGCACAGGCTGCTGGTGCAGCACCACACTAGCCTCCTCGCTGTCAGAATTGGCTACTAGCTGCACCGGCCGCTGACGGGCCACAACAATAATGCAGACTAATAATTGATAAGTTTTATTTCTTGTGAGACATCAACAAATTGGAGAGTGTTAAGATAATTATCCAATAAAAATAGCAACAATGAATAAGATGTTCTCCTTCTGGTGACAGGTTTATAGTAAAATGCAAATATTCTGATTTTAGAAAAAAAATCAAAGACTATATTGTTACATTTTCTTCAATATACCTAAGAAGAATTGTATTTAATTATATACTTTGTGCAATAATATTTGAAATGTGAAATATTGGATAAATACACAAATAGCAGATTTAGTATAAATTTCCACATTTTAAGGTAAAGAGGCTTATTGGGTCAATTTTGTTGACAGCTTAATTACAGGTAGTCCTAATTCAAAGATACAACAGCGCGGAAAAAAGAGATAAAAGGTAAAGGTAAAGGTTCCCCTCGCACATATGTGCCAGTCAATCCCAACTCTAGGGGGCGGTGCTCATCTCCGTTGCAAAGCTGAAGAGCCAGCGCTGTCCGAAGACATCTCCATGGTCACGTGGCTGGCATGACTAAATGCCAAAGGCGCATGGAATGCTGTTAGCTTCCCAGAGGTGATCCCTATTTTTCTACTTGTATTTTTTATGTGCTTTCGAACTGCTAGGTTGGCAGGAGCTGGGACAAGTAACGGGAGCTCACCCCATTACGTGGCACTAGGGATTTGAACCGCTGAACTGCCAACCTTTCGATCAACAAGCTCAGCGTCCTACCCACTAAGCCACTGCGTCCCTTGAAAAAAGAGACCTTTGACCATGTTTCACATTTTCAGCTGTTGCAATATCCATGGCACTTGGCAACTAGCTCATATTTAATGTGTGGTCACCTTTTGTGACCTTCTGACCAAGTAAAATCCATGGGGAATCTAAATTCACTTAAAAACTGTATTACTAATTTAACAATTGTGGTGATTCACTTAACAACTGTGGCATGAAAGGTTGTAAAATGTCTCTTCTGAGATATTTGCCACACTCCCATTGCTTCTGCAATCTCAGCTGCCTCTTATCTGACTGTTGCCCAGTCTGATGGTCTTCCTCCTATCTCCCAAACTAATTCCCAACACATACCATTATGTCTTTTTATATGTCAACATCTAAAACTTTCACTGAAATTGGTTATATGTATTCTGATAGCTGTGTTATAATGTGACCCTTGAAGCTAATATAAACAGTATCTAAATATTTGTGGAAATATTAAGAAAGCTCTTTTAATGTACAGTAATAGAGAATATGTCATCAACTTTTTCATTTTTGTTATAGCTTTAGGGTGTTTATACCGTTGTAAGCTACCCTCTGCTCGCAACAGAATACCTTATGCCACCAGACTTGAAATTTTGGGCTTAGACAATTTAGAACTTCGCCATCTTCGGTCCAACCTAAGCGTAGTACATAACATTATCTGCTACAATGTCCTACCTGTCAATTAATACTTCAGCTTTAACCACAACAATACACGAGCACATAGTAAATACATACTTATGATAAACTACGTCAAATTTGATTGCAGAAAATATGACTTCAGTAACAGAATTGTTAATGCCTGGAATGCACTACCTGACTCTGTGGTTTCTTTCCCAAACCCCCAAAACTTTACCCTTAGACTGCCTACTGTCGACCTCACCCCATTCCTAAGTGGTCTTTAAGGGACATGCATAAGCGCACCAGCGTGCCTACCATCCCTGCCCTAATGTTCCCTTTTATTCGTATCCATTTCATGTATTCATAGTTATGTTTATACTTATATCTGTTATCTAATACATGCTTGATGAAATAAAAATCTATCTAACTAATATAATTCTAAATGCTTACAGGAGAACTTGTAGTTTCTCTGTGAATCATCTTACAGTCAGCATATGGAAACTCACTTTGCTTAGGAGGCAGCTCGATTCCCAGGTTCCCTCTCCTCAACTACATAATGTTCTTAGCAATGTTGCTTGTTGCAAACATCAATGAGCTCAGAGGGAAATCTTACTAGGCTCCAAAAGACAAAATGGATCCCTCTATGCTTTTCACAAACTATCTGAAGGTACTCCCTGCTGATGATATCTCCAAACATTGGTCTCTGAGACTTAGCTTCCTGCATTCTGTTTTTTATTAAGGCCCAACTGAGCAGTTGACATTTGACAGTATTCCTACTGAGATGTACCTTTATGTGCTGGCTCTTGGATAGCTAGATTCTATCAACAGATGCTTTTTTTTTCCAAAAGGAGCTTTGTGCTTTGGTGCTTCAAAAATTGATAGATGAGGCAGGAGCAGGACTTTGGGTCAGAAGGGGTTTGAGGCCGAGACAAGGTTTCAATTGAAAATGTGATAGATTGTGTACAAACCAGAAATATCTTATCCCTGGGAATAACCAGGTTTGTTCTTTAGTGACGTCCATAGATAAGCAGTTTTCTGTTGACTTGTTTCATTTGAATGTTCACTACTTTGAGATTTTAGCTGATTCTCTACTGAAACCTGCTTTGCAATTTTTCAAAAAACAAATTTCTCTGAAAAAGTGGTGTGTTGTTGTTTTTTAAAGTGTCAATATGCGTCAGGTATTTTCTTCGCAATTTCTTTTGATGACATTGCTTGAGTTTACTGCTGGGGTTTATTATTGCATCCCTTTTATTTTACTAACATACGTGCTATGTCAACCAGCTTATATGAATTCTGTTCTACATGATGCATATATTTCCACAAGAAATAGGCACAAAAATCAAACAAGTAACAAACAACTCACAATTTTCTGCCAGGGACAATAAACACCTCATAACTCAATGTCCCTAGAGCCTTTTGGAAAAGCCAATTTTAATTATCTTTCTAATGCCAAGTTCAGAGGTCTTTTTATGTAGCAGTTAAACGCATCAGGCTAAAAACCCACAGACCATGAGTTCTAGTACTACAATAACCAGGGAGGTAACTAGGTGATTTGAGGCCAATCAATTTTCTCTCAGCCCTAGGAATGAAGTAATGGTAAATCACTTTTGAAAATGTTGCAAAGAAAACTGGCTGGATTTGTCCATATAATCACCTGTAGTCAAAACTGTCTCAAAGACACAAAATATATATAATTTCCAGAGTCATGGGGAGTTTTCAGATCTCAGGATAAATGCGGAAGGAAAACACCTTGATCATGTAGAGAACATAGCTTTAGTCCAAATAAGAGGTAAGCAAGGCAGAAATGATTGTGAGCAGTGACTTATGATCCAGGAAAGGTTGTAATGGGCACACAAGATGAAGATTTACAAAGCTCTCTTTGTAAAATGTCATTTGCTCCTTGTGTAGGAGTTGTAAATCAAGAAGGATTCCAAGATTATGGACTAATTTAGAATGAGAGAGCATAAATTCACATGGAACTAGAGTTGAAATCTCCCTAGTATCAGGTGGTTTCTTAACCCAAAGCTACTCCATCCCATTGACACTGAGGCTAACCAGCGGTGGGTTGCTACCGGTTCACAGAAAATGCTCAGAACCATCGCCTGTGAGTGCCTGCCTGCGAACGAACTGGTAGTGAACAAAATTGAAACCCACTACTGAGGCTAACCCTTTTCCATCCTATTCAGTTCCTAACAGGTTTCAGAAATTGTGACAGTAGTAGAAGATGCTAAAGTTATGATATTGTTTTTGATTCTACTGTATTTTCATCATTCTGAAACCTCCTTGGCTGCTTATGAAAGACAGTGGGAACCACATGGAGGAGTTATTTGATAGTTGTGAGAATAGTTGAGATCCATTGGAAGGGAATATTTTCAAGAAATACTATTCTTCTCTCTCTCTCTCTCTTTCCTTCTATTTCCTTGTCTCTCTCTCTCTCTCTCTCTCTCTCTCTCTCTCTCTCTCTCTCTCTCTCTCTCTCTGCCTCTACCTCTTCTCTCTCTCTGCCTTTCCCTCTCTCTCTCTCTCTCTCTCTCTCTCTCTCTCCCTTTCTCCTACCTAGAGTCCACTTGAAGTATTGCATTGTTCATACATATAGTGATGTGATACATCCACAGTAATAATCACTCCTATATAGTTAATTTTTTGTTTTCATGAGAGAAACTCATGAGAGAAAATTTTATGTTTTCATGAGAGAATGAAGAGCCTTGGTGGAGCAGTGGACCAAAGTGCTGTTAAGTAGCACTTAGCTGTCAGCTGCCTACAATTACTGCGAGTTCAAATCTCACCAGGCTCAAGGTTGACTCAGCCTTCCATCCTTCCGAGGTAGGTAAAATGGGGACCCGGATTGTGGGGGCAATAAGCTGACTTTGTATATAAAAGAACACTGATGGGGGGGGGGCAAAAGCCCTACTAAGCAGGTATATACAAAAGTATGAAGGCTATTGCTTAACACATTGTAAGCCGCTCTGAGTCTCTGGAGAAGGGCGGCATATAAATCGAACCAATAAATAAATAAATAAGCTGCCTGCAGATACTTGGGTTGCTGGCTAGGCTGGAAGAAAGCTCTGATAAACCACTTCTATTACACTGCCAAGAAAATTGCATGGATGTGGTTTGCAGAAACTGTGCCTAATTCAAGGACACCTTTGGTTCTTAAAATAAACCAATCATATTGAGGTTATCTATGAATACTGTCCCAAATCAATCCATTTTAAAATCAATCCATTGTACACAAGAAGATGTCATCAAAGATATAATTGGTGTTCTTTATGTAATGTGAAGAAGGACAAGGACATTCCTATACTTCTCACAGTATCACAGACAAGAGATTGGCATTAATAGTCCCCTGTATTCCAAAACAGTTCTAGGCTTGTGGAAATGTCAATTGCTAGTGCAAAAACAGGAACACATGCAAGAGAACAAGATTTCATCAGAATAACCATACGTATATCATGACATCATGCAAGCTCAGTCTCCAGATCAATCAGAGTAGAGCTAGAAGGACCTTGGAGATTTTCTAGTCCAACCCCCTTCTCAAGCAGGAGACACTATACCATTTCAGATAGGTGACTGCCCAGTCTTTTCTTTAAAACCTCCAGTGATGAAGCATATACAACTTCTGAAGGCAAGCTGTTATGTATTTGTGTGTGAAGTTGTGCTACAGATCCAGAAATTTGCTCCTGTTACTCTGGGAGTATCTTGACAACTATCCTTCACTTTCTTTTATGCCAGATTTTATTCTATTTTCTTATGCTGGGTGGATTTATAAAGGTTTTATCTTTCTGTTATAGGAGACTACTGGTGTAACAAGTAAATTAGTTTTTTAAGATTTACAGATCTTTGGTAAACTCTTTATGGTGAGGATTTAGTGTAAGACTATGGTTTTAAAAGGAGTAATTATTGTTTACCTTAAGGAAATATATCTGAAATTTCTCTAATTGTTACATCCTTAAATCATAAAAAGCCTTTGGAAATAATTAAGTATAAGACACACTTGATAGCCTTTTTTCATTTGCATGTTATAAATAAGCTGAAATCAATGGTAAGTCATTAAAAAAAAGACAACTGTATTAACATTGTAACACTGTCACATAAGGCTTGAAAACAAAACAAAACTCATTGATCTGACCAGAATGCCATCAGCAACTGCAAAGAGGGTGAATGAAGAGGGATAAGATATTAAATGAAGAATACATGAATTCCACAATGAGCTTCATAACCGTAACTTCATTTTTTAAATAGAATAATGACATTAAAGGGGAGCGCAATGGCTCAGCAGTTAAAGACACTGAGCTTGTCCACTGGAAAGCTGACAGCCCAGATTCAAAACCCAAGTGCTGCATGATGGGCCAAGCTCCTGTTACTCGCTGCAGCTCCTTTGAACCTAGCAGTTTGAAAGCATGAAAATACGAGTAGATAAATAGGTACCACTTTGGTAGGTTCCGTGCACTTCAGTGTATAGTCATGCTGGTCAAATGGAATAGAATAACTAAGTTGGAAGGACCTTACAGGTCTTTTAGTCCAACCTCTGGCTGATTAGTTTCCATCTATTGCTTCTTGTTCTGCCCTCAAGTGCTTTGGAGAATAGCTTGACTCCCTCTTCTTTGTGGCAACTCCTTAGATATGGAACACTTCTATCACAAGACTCCTAGTCCTTCTTTTCATTAAACTAGACATACCCAATTCCAGTAACCATTCTTTATATGTTTTAGCCTCCAGTCCCCTAATCAACTTTGTGGAAATGTCTTCAGACAACACTGACTCCCTCAACTAAGAAACAGAGATAAGTACCATCCTTTAGAATCAGACAAGACTGGACAGAAGAAACTCTTACCTTTATTTTTAATGGCATTAAAATATATCACGTTGATGCTGACCTTTGGTTTCCTAAGAAAAAAGCTAGGAAAGATTATAAAGTGCATCCAAGGATGCAATCCAGCAGGTTCTGACAGATTTTGGAGAACCAGTAGCAGAAATTTTGAGCAGTTTGGTGAACCGGCAGTGGAAATTTTGAGCAGGTCAGAAAACTGGCAAATACCACCTCTGGCTGGCCCCAGAGTGTGGTGGGAATGGAGATTTTGCAATATTCTTCCCCTGGAGTGGGATGGGAATGGAGATTTTGCAATATTCTTCCCCTGCCATGCCCACCCACCAAGCCACACCCACCAAGCCACACCACGCCCACCAAGCCATGCCCACAGAACTGGTAGTAAAAAAATTTGGATTTCACCACTGAGTGCATCCCAAAGGTGCTTTTCAAAAAGTAACTGAACTTTATTGTTTTTTTTTCCTTGAAGATGTTTCACTTCTCATCCAAGAAGTTTCTTCAGTTGAGAACTGAAGAAGCTTCTTGAATAAGAAGCGAAACATCTTCAAGGAAAAAAAACAATAAAGTCCATTTACTTTTTGAAAAGCACCTTTGGGACACCCATGACCTGGATGATTGAGAATATCCATAGATATTATAAATTGTGATTATCAGACTAAGATGGTAAAACTTCATTCCTGTCCATTGTCAACATATAATTTTGCATGGCCAATACCAAAGTTGATGAATTTCTAAACTGTGCTGTTTGATCTTTATACAGTATGTCCTTCTAGGCTACATGTAATTCCATCTATCTTCCATCCAGATCAAACTATTTCCTAGTCACTTCCACCTGATTTTGATTGTCTTTGTTTTCCTCAATCAATCAATCCATCCATAAATGTTATTAATGACCAAAAGGCCCAAAAGCAAGTTAAAAATATAATCTAAACTTCACATCAGATACAATAGTTTAACAAATATTAACAAATATTACATAGGACACTTAGAACCAACAAGCAAACTTTTTACATACTTGAGAAGTATCGTATTTTTCAGGGTATAAGATGCACCTTTTTCTCTCAAAAAAAGAGGGTGAAAATCTGGCTGCATCTTATACTCTGAATGTAGCCCCACCCAGCTTCTCAAACGAAGGTTTCAGAGGCTGAAAAAAGCATCAGAAAAGAAGCTTCAGAAAAGAAGCCCCCAAAGAGAGCTTCAGAGGCTTTTTTTCTGAAGCTCTGTTTCAGAGGCTTTCAGAGGCAGGAAAAAAGTTTTTTTCTAGAGTTTCAGAAGTTTCAGAGGCAGGGAAAAAAAAAACCCCCAAAAAGCAAGGCACAGAGCTCACAACCAAGGAACCTGTTGCTAAAATTCATCTCTGGGAACAGCTGATTGGAGGTATTCTGGGAGGCCGATCTACCTTCCAATCAGCTTTTTTCTTATTTTCCTCCCCAAAAACTAAGGTGTGTCTTATATTCCGGTGTGTCTTATACTCTGAAAAATACGGTATCTCTTCTGGGTCTGGATTTTAAAATGGGCAAGGTGACCTCCTGCTGAAGAGACTTATTAAAAGCACAATACAATATTATTTTCATCTATCCTAACATAATTTTCCAGTGACTGAAAATAGAATTCTAAAGTGAAAGGAACTATTTTAATTTTTATGTCACTTCAACCCAAAATTCTGAATGACTTTTCCAAGAGCTTTCCTGGAACAAAGGTTGTAGGCTCCAACAAAACAAAGATCGTAGGCTCCAGCAAATCTCTTTCTGAGATTGCTCCTCCAGGAATTATTTTAACACTTGGCTTTCCAAATAAATTTATTTTTATTTATTTATTTATTGCGATTTATATGCCGCCTTTCTCCCTAGGGACTCAAGGCGGCTTACAAAATGACAACTTCAATACAAATCACAATACAATACAAAATTAAAATCAATAACCCAGTTAAAAAACTATTTAAAATTATACCAGTGTACCCCCAAACGGATCAGTTTAATTGGCGGAATAGCCACGTCTTCATCTCGCGGCGGAAGGAAAGAAGGTCGGGGGCTGTCCTGAGCTCAGTGGGCAATCCATTCCAGAGGGTCGGGGCTCCCACAGAGAACGCCCTCCCCCTGGGGGTCGTCAGCCAACATTGTTTGGCCGACGGCACCCTGAGGCGGCCAACTCTCAGATCCAGAAAAACATAATTGAATGTCCATATGTGCATATAAATATAATGTGATCACATGACTAGCCAGGGAGTGCTGTAAAAGCTGTGGAACAGAAATTCTTTCATTTATCCTCATAGTATATATCCCTACCAAGAGAAAAAGATAAAGATTTTCCCAAAATCAATACATCTTCTGGAACAGTGTGGGATGGAACATGAAATGTTGCAGTTGTGCAGGGAAATCAAATGAATGTTTGACATCCCCTTGCATTAGAAGAAATAACTTTTCTGTTTGTGCAATACAACCCTGGGTCCAAGCCATTACATTTCACAAACAAAAGTGCATATCCCAGGTTTTAAAAATATATACACAAAATCATATTTTGACCCCCATTTGACAATAGTGTTGCACTTTCATGCTGATGTGTACTAAGATAGCTTTCTCTTACTTGAATTGCTAGTAAATTTAGCCTCAACAGGAACTATCCACTTTTCATCAATCTTCCAAACTAAGAAACTCGTGCTGGTTTGTTTTGTGATTCTAAACACTTGACACCATTTTTCATACCATTGCGGAGATTTGTTTTAAAAGATTTTACTCTTTTGCCAATTTTCATACTCTAGCCGAGCAGACAGGCTGTAAAGAATGTTGCACTTGGCACAATATTAAGAAAGTCAAATTCAGGAGAGAACCAGCACACATACTACAGATCCGGAACACATTTAATAATAATTTACTTTACTATTTATTACTACTTGAAATAAAAGGGTAGCTAAGGCATTGGATCATATTGTAATCGTGGTATTCAGGTCCTGGTCACGTGCCAGTTGAGTTATTACAATGCATTCTACATGGGGTGGCCCTAAAACATATCCAGAAACTTCAGCTGGTGCAAAATGCTGCTGCATGAGCAATTATCTGTGGTTCTGGTAGACTGCACAGGATAACTCTGCTGTATAAGTTCTATTGGAAGAATAGAATAGAATAGAATAGAATAGAATAGAATAGAATAGAATAGAATAGAATAGAATAGAATAGAATAGAATAGAATAGAATAAATAGAATTTTATTATGGTCATCGACCTGCAATAGACATACAATAAATTTAAAAATAAAATTAACATTAATCGTAAATAACAACATCTCTGTTATGAAAATACTTGAATAATTGGCAAGTGTTATTGGACACACAAGGAATTTGTCTTATATGATGATGTTGTTATCCATTCAGTCATGTTCAACTAGCCATGAAGAACAACAACCAAAAATCAGAGAGAGAGAGAGAGCTCTCTACTGTAACCAAGAGATGTAAAGGTATTGACAGACCGTGAAAGAGCAGCACAGAAACAGGACAGCCAATCAGAATACATCACTTTGAAGTAAAAAAGAAAAGTGGTGAAAAGGCCATCTCTATTCAAACCTTCTCAATGCGGTTGGAAAAGTGTTTTCCATCTGCAGTTAGTGAATCATGCAAAATACCTCTATTATATGATACCAAAAAAAACAAAAAACAAATTCAACTTCTGCTTATGCAGTGAAATTTTCTTTCTGGACTTCCTGCAACCTTCCCTTAAAATTAATCTGGAAGATCTCCTGAATGTCCAGAGTAGACTTAGGATGACCTCAGGTACAGGGAGCAGCATAATTCTATTCATTTGCAAGTATCTGCTGCACTACAGAGAGAATAATACTAGTTACAACAGCATTCCATTGGTTGCTTGACTAATACGGATATCCAACATCAATCCATAGAGTTTAGAAGCAGATAATTTAAAAAAAAAACCCTATCTGAGATATGGGTAAATGATGAAATGTGTCATGACATCACAGACAATATCGTTAGATATTTGCATATGGGGTGACAACTAAAGTACAAACGGGTTAGTGTTTCATAAAGACCTTTTACTGCAGACAGTCTTGAAGTTCAGTAGTCAAAAGTATTAAGAAGATTAAAATAACTATACAAGAATTCCAGTGAGAACTGTACTTTCAAATCAGAAACCTATATATAAGCAAATCAGGGATGGCTTTGGGTGGTTTTTTTCTTTCTTTCACTCTTTCTTGTCCCTTTTGTCAAAGAGAGACAAGCTGTACCTATTGATTGTTTTGGAGGCAGCTATTCAACATTTTATCTGTCTGAAAACCCAGTTCTCACACTCCTTCCCTTTTGTCAGCTTTCGCAACAGTAACATATTAATGAGCTTCAGTAAAGTTTTGCCTTCATGGCATGTTGCCAGTGACTTTGTATGAGCTTCCAGTCCTTACCTTTATTTATTCCTCTCCTTTTTCTTTCATACAAATAGCTTTGATATAAACAACAAAAGAAAAACTGCAGAATGCTGCTGCCAAGGTGAGTCATTTATCCAGCACCATAGAGACTCATTTACCTGTCACTATGGGCACATTGTAAGGAAAGCCATCGGAAGAGGAGAACACCTAGAGATTTAATTATCCTTGTGTAATACTCTCTGGACTATTTAATTGATGTGCCGCTATAGATGCATAGAGCAGAAGAAGAAGAAAAAAGAATCCATAGGTTTAAAATGAATCCTCTTGGGAAGGGGTGAAGCTGGGTTTGCGTGCATCTATGCACAAATATGTAATACGACAGCCAACAACTGTAAAACAACTTATTATTTAAAGCTGACTGGGGAGAAAATTGGGGTTTTTTAAAGAGATCTTTACCACAGATCACTACGATTTTGTGACTTCTAATTGTTTAACAGTAGCAATAACTTTTCTTCCTCAACTCCACAGAATAAATAGGCTTCAGAAAAAGGATATTCAGAGAGGAATTGCTTTTCACATGAAAGGACAGTGAATTCAGTTCTTCCACTAAAACAAAATTCCTCAGCTGAAGTTCTCTGGTTTTAAATCTAAATATACATCTGTATCGTTTTCTGATCCATTCTTTTGCACTTTATTTCAGCTGGTGGATTCATCACAGATACACAAGTTCATGAGAGTGGAGATTCGTTCTCTGAGCATGTAGGTTGGTTTCCAAATGTTTCATTACCATCCTAGGTAAGATCCTCAGTGGAATTTAGGTTGTCCCGGTTGCAAACACAAATTCATTTCAGAAGTATGCAGCCCACCAGCCTTAATTTAAACTACCTGTCATTTCTTCTATTAATACTTCCTAAATTGTCTCTTTGTGATTAAATTAAATATAGCACCGAGCTCCTGACAATTTATTATAGCACCCTTTCCCATACTACCAGAAATTAGAAAAATGGTGAAATAAAAAATTGCAGTAAATAAATATTGCACTGCACATAAAGACTGTGTGAACTTACCTCATTTTGTATTTTCATCACTGAAAATACTAAAAGATTCCATCTTTTTACCAAGTTTTCAGGACTTACTTACTTTATTTATTTATCAACAAGTACAAGGAAACAAATAACAGTATAGACATAGACATAGACATGGACACATGAAAATTTTTTGGCACAAATAAAAGGATATAAATAAGCAAAACATAGCCATAAACACATAAAATGAGTACATCTAAATGGGAACAGTAGGACAGGGACGGTAGGCACGCTGGTGCATTTATGCATGTCCCCTTAGGGACCTCTTAAAAAATGTGAAAGGTCCACGATAGACAGTTTAAGGTAAAAGGTATGGGGGTTAGAGAGACTAACAACAGGATCAGGTAGAGTGTTCCAGACATTTACTACTCTATTGCAGAAGTTATATTTCCTACAATCAAGATTAGATTTGTTATTAACCTATTCATATATGTTCTTTTTGGCATTTCTCTTGTATTTCTTTGGTATCATCTGCCAAAAGTCCGAGAAGGTTTTCTTTTTTTGACTATATATCCTGATGTCCTCTTCCTAAACCTGGGTCTCTTCAGAGATGGTGCTACATGGTTACTGGGTTAACTCTATCCTGGCTATCCCAATCAAGGCAGGTGCAAGATCTAAAGATGGCATTGTGACTCTAGTTAGCACAGCCTTGCAATTCAAATGTGTCTCACTGCCTTACCTACAGCCATGGGTTTGACCACCTTGCTCTCATTCAAACAGGTGGAGATTTTGCTTTTTAACATTTGTTTGTTTGTTTGTTTTATTAGATTTATATACCGCCCTACTCCCAAAGGACTCAGGGCGGTGAACAGGCACAAAATAAAATACATAGATACAAAAATTAAGAACATAATTAAAACCAGATTAAATAATTTAGCCTGAGACAATTAAAAATCCCAATAATTTAAAACAGATTAAAATTTCGATTTAAAAGAATTTTAAAACAGGGGAGAAAATTAGGCCAGGCCGGCTTGCTGGAATAGGAGAGTCTTAAGAGCACGGCGGAAAGGGCACAGATCCGGGATCCTATGTATCTCTGGGGGGAGCTTGTTCCAGATAGTGGGTACCCCCACAGAGAAGGCCCTCCCCCTGGGGGCCGCCAGTTGACATTGTTTAGTTGGCGGCACCCATAGGAGCCCCTCTCTATGAGAGCGTACCGGCCAGTGGGAGGCTGCTTGTGGTAGTAGGCGGTCCCATAAATAACCAGGTCCTAAGCCATGAAGCGCTCTAAAGGTGGTGACCAAAACCTTGAAGCGTACCCAGAAGACCACCGGGAGCCAGTGCAGCTCGCGCAGGAGAGGTGTCACACGGGAGTGCCATGTTGCTCCCATAACCACCCGCGCGGCCACACTCTGTGCCAGTTGGAGCCTCTGGTGCTCCTCAAGGGGAGCCCCATGTAGAGAGCGTTACAGTAGTCCAGGCGGGAAGTGACGAGGGCATGAGTGACTGTGTGTAGGGAGTCCCGATCCAGAAAGGGACGCAACTGGCGAATCAGGCGAACCTGATGAAAAATCTTCCCGGTCACGGCTGTCAAGTTCACTTCTAAAGACAGACGTGAATCCAGGAGGACATCCAAGTTGCAAGCCCTCTCTGTGGGGGCCAGTGATTCGCCCCCAATAGTCAGCGTTGGCGTCAACTGACTATATAACATTTATATTCCCTCTGTTAATAAAAAAACAGTTTGGTCAACAATATTTGGAAGGACATATAAAATGTTATCTTTAGTTGTTTAGACAAACATCCCACAGCTACAATAATCATATATGGGGATTAAAATGCTAGGATGGGACCAAATGACCATATACCATTTAACCAATTTAAGATCTATTATGAGGAAAAAGTACTAGGATAACCCTTGTATTCTAGAGAATTGAAAGATCTAAAAAAAGCAGCACAGACAATATCTACAAGCAACGTTTTTCTGCTATATCTCCATGAAGTTGCCTCCATCATCTTTTCAGCCCATAGGTGAAACAGCCTTAAGAGTTCTCATCTTTATGTAAAACAACTATTTCTCCTTAAGCTGTCAACATTCAAGGGAACCTGCAAAGTATGTAAATAGAGCATTACCCACTTCGACACAGAAAAAGTCAGATGACTAATAAGAGGATGGGATCAGAATAGTGTTTATTTGCCATTTCTGACAAAAGCAGGTATGTCTCCTCCTCTCTTGTCTTAGATCAGCCTCCTCTGTTGTCATTCTGCTGTACCCGATCACAGCAGTCTATCAGAATCCTTCAAAATGGCAGACAGCTACAAAGAGTCAGCATTAACTCTACGGACCCGATGGCTTAACACAAATTGAAATAGCAAATGATGAAATGACAGGACCAACTCGCCTTACCTCCAAGAGAGTAAGGAAGAATAAAGAAAGCTGGCTTGGGCTGCCTATATAAAGAAAGGAAGGGAAGGGGAGAGAAATCCTATGTAGAAATTCTGCATGGGATTCCAGTTCCTCAGCATTGCTCAACTCTGATTTTTGTTTTCCTTTAACAAAATGCAATGTAGAAAGAGGGCCATGGAAAGGTGCCTTAAAAGATCGACACTCCTGCAGCCGAACTAGACTTCATTTTGCTGGAGTGCCATGAAATGAATAGAACAGAGCTGGAAGGAAGTCTTATAGTCCAGCACCCTGCTCAAACAGGAGAACCTATACAATTAAACAATTAAAATGTAGATGAAATGAAGAGGACAGATAGTAATATGGATTAAGATAAAGTCAAAACTTGTACAAATAGTAAATATTAAGTAAGGACCACTACGAAAGAGCTGTCTAGTCTCTTCTTAAAAACCTCGAGTGATGGAGGATTTCTTTTTTCTTTTCTTTTTTAGTAAACAAGTTTTATTAAAATGTTTCTTTCAACATACATATTTTATAAACAGAGTGTTGACCGGGTCACATTTTATACATTTTATATATCTTAATTTTTATAATCTATTCCAATCTTCCCTCTTTTTCCAAATTCATCCCTTTTATATAATTCTTATCACAAATTCATCATTTTTCACCATATTTTGTTATTTCATCTCTTCTTTTTTTTCCCCCAAGTACATTTTACATATTTCCAATTTTGGCCATAATATTCTTTTTCCATATTTCTTTATTTTATCTTAATCTCTTCTTAATACATATTACATAAACAGTATCACTATCTGCCCTTTAATTCCTAATTTCTTACAATAACATCAATTAATTATCTTATTTCTCCATTTGCAAAATATATTTCTCAAAATCTCCATCCCACTTTTTAACTATATACAATATATATATCATCATATTCAATTCTTACATTGAAACCCTTTAATTTAGGTAACCATCCACATTTTATCTTAATCTCTTCTTAATACGTAATACATAAACAGTATCACTATCCACCCTTTAATTCCTAATTAATTATTAATTATTAATCATTAATCATTAATCAATTAATTATCTTATTTCTTCAATTACAGTATATATTTTTCAAAATCCCCATCCCACTTTTTAACATTTCAATTTTATCTCTTAATTTAACTTGTCTTCATAATTAAACCCCATTGCCATTTCATATTTCATCTGCTATTCTGTTTTGCTATAAGCAATATACATCATCATATTCACTTCTTACATTAAAATCCTTTAACTTATTTGACCCACAATTAATAATATTAACACAGTTCCCTTAAATCTACTAATATATATTTTATTTTCCTTCCTTCTTTCCACTATTCTTCCCCTTTTTAACCATTTTCTCTTGGTCTCTCCAAAATTCCACTTCTTAATAATTTCCTTCTTTTATCCCATTCCTTTAACAACTACTACTACTTCTTCTTCTTCTTCTTCTTCTTCTTCTTCTTCTTCTTCTTCTTCTTCTTCTTCTTCTTCTTCTTCTTCTTCTTCTTCTTCTTCTTCTTCTTCTTCTTCTTCTTCTTCTTCTTTAATTTTTGTATTTATTATATCTTTTCTCCTGAATCCTTTTTCTTACTTTTAGATATATTACTCGAGTAATTCTCCCCAAGCTTTCTCCTAATCTCTTTCCACTCTTTCCTTCTTTTCCCTTTGATTGATTCTTTTGGGGGGGGATATTCTCCCCTATCCACTCTTTTTTTTGCCACTGTTAACCCCAGTGAAATCATCTAACTGCTTTTTACATTCAATTACTTTTCCTTCAATATTATTTTCTTGCTCCTCATTTATGCTCTCTTTTTCCTGTTCTGTGTGTTCCAGGAAAATTTCTGACTTTTTATTACTCTTTAATGATTCACACATGTTTTTAAACATCTCAGTTAATTCCTCACACAGTCAAGACTCCATACTGTCAATTTTAAAAAATAGTTAAAACTTTTGATTTATATTTAATAAAATTTTTAAAGTACATATAGTCTCTTTTTAATTCCAAATACTATCCAATTCAAATATTTATCCAAGTCACTCCAAGTTATTATCTTTTGAAAGTTGAAACCAAGTAGTTCAGAAAAACAAATACTCCTTAAAAGTTCTCACAGTTTCTGAATTATCTTTTATTAGTCAAGGTAACAACTGTTATTTTCTCTTCGGTCTTCCAACCAAGATTGCAGTTCTCTCTTTCCGCCAGCAAATGTCTCTCTCAAATCCACAATATTCTCAGAGCAACTAAGGATCAAAGTTGTCAAAAATATTTTGAAGAGTGCCAATGATTTATGAAGGCAAACTGTTCCACTGGTTAATTGTCCTCTCTGTTAGGAAGTTTCTCCTTGATTCCAGGTTGCTTCTCTCTTTGATTAGTTTCCAACCATAGTTTCTTGTCCTTCCCTCTCTTGCTTTAGAGTATAATTTGGCCCCCTCTTATTTGTAGCAGCCCCTCAAATACTGGAATATTGCTATCATGTCACCCCTAATTTTTCTTTTCTTTAGACTAGCCAAACCCAAAACCTGCAGCCATTCTTCATATGGTTTATTCTCCAGCCTTTGATCGTCTTAGTTGCTCTTCTCTGAACTTTTTCCAAAGTCTCAAAATCTTTTTTGTAGTATGGTGACCAAAATTGGTTGCAGTATTCCATGTGGTGTCTTACTAGGGTTTTGTAAAGCAGCACTAATACTTCACATGATCTTGATTCTATGCCTCTGTTTATACAACCCAGGATTGTATTAGCTTTTTGGCGGCTGCTGCACACTGCTGGCTCATATTCAAGAGATCATCCACTAGGACTCCAAGGTCCCTCTCACAGTTACTGTTTTTGAGCCAGGTCTTGCCTAATCTGTACTTAAACCTCTGATTTTTCCTGCCTAAATGTAAAACTCTGCTTTTCTCCACATTAAAATTCATTTTGTTGGTAGGGCCCATTGTTCAACTTTGTCAAGAACTTTTTGGAACTTGAGCTTATCTTCCAGGGTGTTGGCTCTTCCTGTCAGTTTAGTATCATCTGCAAATTTGATGAGTTCCCCTTCTATTCCCTCATCTAAATCATTTATGAAGTTATTGAAGTGTATTGGGCCTAAGATGGAGCCTTGTGGTATCCCACTGTTTACTTCTCTCCATGTGGATGTAGTACCATTAAGAACTACTCATTGAGTATGGTTTGTCAGCCAGCTACAAATCCATCTGGTGGTGATTTTGTCTATTCCACATATTTTTAGCTTACCACGAAGTAGATTGTGGCCTACTTTGTCAAATGCCCTACTGAAATCTAAGTATACTATGTTCACAGCATTTCGCTGGTCTACTAATTTAGTCACTTTATCAAATAATGAAATAAGATTGGTTTGGCATAATTAGTGGATATTTTTCCTGCAAAAGGAGGAGGGCAGTAGGACCAGTAGAATCACTTTGGTTATCATGTACTGCACATATAAAATCCAGGCAGCACCATTGGCAGTGAGTTAGAACAGAAGCAATAGAAATTGGAAAGGGATAGAGCAGGGGGAAAGTAAATTTCATGCTGGTTTAGTTTTCTGTTGACTCAAGGATGAACAGAGAGAACTCCAACCCAGCCATAGGGGAAACTCATAAGCATCCAAACTATTCACATGGCAAAGTCTTATTTTCTTAGGGTAGCCTTGGCTGGTCTGCCACCTCAGCTTTGGTCAAAAGCACATACCATTCAAACCCAATAAGGAGGCTCAAAAGCCTTACATCAAAAAATAAATGTAAACTCTACCTTTTGCTGCTGTTGCTTTTCAAAATAAATAGGTTTTTAAACATGAGAACTAGCAGGAATAACCAAAGGTTGTGGAGCCTGCTAATGAAGTTTCTGATCACACCACTGGGATCAGCAGAAGGGAACAAGCCTGCACAGTCCCTGCCTTCCCACTGAGCTGCACTCACAAAGTGTGTAATTAATTGTTACTGTTCATTTATTTATACAAATCAATGCATTTACAACTGAGTATCACCTGGTGTCAATCTAAGAATAGAAGAAACACGAGGCGAAGTACAAGTAGTAATACAAATAGTTTTTTCCTTCCTGTTCTTTCAACTCTGTCACAAAGAAATCCTGGCTGCCATCTTAGATGAATCTGCCAATTCATAAACCTGGATGCTCCTAAGAAGGCACACCAAAAGAGTGAAATCAATAACTTGCAATTTAACTTGCCATCTTTAAATAGATACACTTACTTAATCTCTGTTAGCTAGAACTATAATACAAACATAACCCATTTTCTACTGTGACAAAACCTGTCTCGCTTTAACTGATATTCACTCTTTATCAGAAGCACATTATATTGATTTTAATGTCATCCCAAAACCAACTTGATAAACCCAATCTCTTTCTGTCACTTTTTACATGGCACCCTAAGAACATGGGGGTGGGGGATGAGATACTTTAAGAATGTGTGAAGGGAGATATTTGGGATGCTTGTAAAGTGAAGTTGGAGAAGGCAAGATGTAGTACTGATAGATTTGGACAGGCATAGATCTGCATAGGAATAGAAGATAGAAAATATATGAAAAATAAATGAAGATTTGCATATAGATTTCTAGTATGGAGATGAGGAACCATGCAAAGCAACAGAAAACAGAGAAGATAGTATAAGTGGAAAGGAAGGAAAAGAAGTTGACACTCCAGTTGCCTTCATTTCTATAGTTACAGGAGATAAACTACCAATGGAGTGGTCATCTTTACAGACTGGGTAAAGGAGTATCTATGAAGGAGGAGAAGATTGGTGGATAAATGGCAAGGAAGACTTCCAGGTTAAGCTGGGAACTCTGGAGAATGTAGATCAGAAGACTGGAGTTAGCAGTTACCAATTACAGGTTAGGAAGAGATCCATTGGAACAGTGGTGGGTTCCTCTCGGTTCCTCCCGGTTCCGCCGAGCTGGTAGCGATGACGATATAATGTCACCGAACCGGTTCTTCCCCCGCCCCCCCCCGCCCCCATCCACCCCCCACGTTATTCTTACCTTTTATTTGGCCCCACCCCCAATCTATTGCTGCCTCCTGAGTCCCAGCTGATGGGCTATAAGGAAAAAAACTGTTTAAACTCTTGCCGCGGGGCTTCAAAGGGTTACCCTACAGCTGCTCAGTGGTAAAAGGCAGTTTGGTGGTAGACCGGTGCCTCCAAAAACAAATGAGTAGACTGATGCCTGAAAAAATAAATGGGTAGACCAGTGCCTGCAAAAATAAATGGGTAGACTGGTACAGCTCTGCAAGCAGTTAAAAGTCTGGTAGACCAGTACCCCTGCTAAATCCTAGGAGCCTTGGTAGTACAGTGGTTTAATGCACCCTGTTATTAACACAGCTGCCTGCAATTTCTGCAGGTTCGAATCTTACCAGGCTCAAGGTTGACTCAGCCTTCCATCCTTTCTAAGGTAGGTTAAATGAGGACCCAGTTTGTGGGGGCAATAAGCTGACTTTGTATAAATATACAAAAGTATGAAGGCTATTGCTTAACGCATTGTAAGCCGCCCTGAGTCTCTGGAGAAGGGCGGCATATAAATCAAATTAAAAATAAATAAATAAATAAAAAATCCTAAAGAATTGTCACATGACCATCAAGCCATGCCCACAAAATAAGCCACGCCCACAGAACCAGTAGTAAAAATTTTAGAACCCACCCCTGCATTGGACTAGTTGAAGCTGGGAGTTCATGTGTCTCTGTTGTCTGTTGTTGTGGCCATAGCTTAGCCAGGCCCCCAAAGCTGCACTCTTAAGTCTGCTTGGGAAACACAAGGAGGCAATGGGTAGAGCTGGAGTCACCCACTGGAGTTAAAGAATAGTGCTAGACTCTCTTTCAACCAAGGGTTCTGGAAACTATAAAGTTTCTGAGAATAGAGATTGGATAGTAGGGATAGATTGATGAGGGCATGTGAATGTAATAAGGTAACAGCAATAGTGTTCCAAAATGGTATCCACTAAACCAGCATCCCCCAACCTTTTGAGCACCAGGGACCGGTTCCATGGAGAAACATTTTTCCATGGTTCCAAGGAGGAGAGGTTTTGTGTGCTGCCTGCATCCTGCAGGTTGGGTTTAGCTTGTTTCTGAAGCCCAGTTGTTGGCATGCTGCAGCCTGGTACCAATCCATGGACCAGGGGTTGAGGACTCCAACACTAGACTTGGAATGTATTGAATCTGAGACAATTTGAGGGGATCTGGAAAGCCTGAGAAGGACTATTAGGATATGAAGCAATGAATTCCCAGACTGATGGGCAGGAGACAATTTGACCGGAGGCTTTTGGCTACCTATTTCAGGAAAATATAGAATAGCCTATAGTGAATAATAGTTTGAAATTTTTGGGTAATGTGTTTTTATGGGATCTATTTTTAGAAAATTATCTATTTATAGATTAATCTACATATAATGGCATCTACAGTTGTTGAAAAGAAATATGGAAAGGAAAGGAAATATATAAGGAAAATATATATTGGAGTTTTTTTATAAGGGACACAAAACATAAATTATGTTCGGGAAGCTCCTTTGAGTTAATAATATCAAGTAATTCAGAGACTTGTCTGAAAATCTGATGCAGAGGTTAGATTTATCTATCCATTGGAGTGTTTAAAGAGCTTTTCCTAAGTCAATGGAACTTTTATGTGTTTTGGAGTTCAACTTTATTTTTATTTATTTATCAAATTTATTGGCTGCCCACCTTACCACAGGATAACTCTTTAATTGGTTGTCTTCAACCAATCATTATTGGTTGAAGATAAATGCAACTGAAAGATTACAGACTGGGGAAAGCTAGCGTAAGCTGTGCCACCACTATCCTTAACCAATATATTTGAAAATAAACTCAAATATTCATCTTATTTTTTTGGTTGTCAATTCCAAAGGAAATCAGAATGGTGTAAGAATTTCTCACACCACTGAACTCTACTTGGACCACTTTTTTGGCATTACAACCATAGTAACTATGTATTAAGACTATAATCCTATACAAACTTGTAAATCACACTGAATATAAGAATGCTTATTTCAGAATATTTACCATTGATTGAGTAAGTGAATTAATGAGTAAATGAGTGAGTGCTATCAATTACTGATTCTTAGCAACCACATGGGCAGATTTTTCCATCATATCAGTCCCTAATCTGGCCCTTGAGATGTTTTAATGGCACCCATTACCACTATAATTGAATCCATGCACTTGGCTATTGGTCAGTCTCTTCATTTTCTTCCCAAGAGAGCTAAGTCTTTGCACATGGTGTCTAAGTATGAAAATTTGTGTCTTCTCATTTTTTTCCTTGAGTGAGAATTCTGATTTGATTTCTTTTCATGATCCATTTGTTTGTTTTTTACTGTCCATTGTATTCTCATGAATCTTTCCCAATACCAAAGTTCAAAGGCATCTCTTCCTATCCTGCTCTTCAGGATAGGAAAGGTTGAACTCTTCAAAGTCCAACTTTTGCTACCATAGACTTTTATTAGAAATACCATTTCTTGCGTGATTATATTTGTAGGTATAGACCAGGGGTGAAATCCAGCAGGTTCTGACAGGTTCTGCAGAACCAGTAGAGGAAATTTTTTTTTTTATTGCAAAAGTTTTACAATTACATTTTCACCCCTTTCCCCCCCCCGCAACCCACCCCAAACTTCCCAGCCTCCCTAACCCACCCTAACCCTCCCCTCCCCCCAGACTTCCTCACAGTATGCTCATGTCAAATAAAAGGAAAAACCCTCCTTTGTATATAAAACTTGAACCCCTCCCTCCCCCTTACAAATTTTCATCTTCATTACATTAACCTATTTCTATCTTAATATAACATTTTCAAATAGATTTTCATCCTAATTGCCTTAAAAATATTTCTATCTTAATATAACATTTTCTAATAAATTTTCATCCTTAACCTTAAAAAATTTCTATCTTAATATAACATTTTCAAATAAAAGCTATTTGATACTTCCTAGTTTGATATTTGTTCTGAACATAATCTATCCACTTCTTCCATTCCCATTCATAAGTCTCTTGTGAACAATCTTTTAGATATGCTGAAATCTTCGCCATCTCTGCAAAACTGGCCATCTTCAAAGTCCATTCCTCAATCGTGGGCAGCGCTTCATTTTTCCAGTATTTACCTATCAACAATCTTGCTGCTGTTATCATATACAATATCAATTTTGTTTCACCCGATGTAAAACCCTTAACTATACCCAATAAAAACAGTTGTGGAGAAAATTGAATTTTTTTCTTCAAAACGTTCTGCATGACCCACCAAATTTTTATCCAAAAAGCCTTAACTTTCTTACAGGTCCACCAAACATGATAATATGTAGCATCTAAACAATCACATCTCCAACATTTAGGCTGCACATTAGGGTACATACACGACAATTTTTTGGGGTCTAGATGCCATCTGTAAAACATTTTATAAAAATTTTCCCTCAGATTCTGCGACTGTGTAAATTTAACATTCTGAACCCAAATTTTTTCCCATGTTTCCAACATCACTGGTTCCTCGAAATTTTGTGCCCACTTAATCATGCAGTCTTTAACTAGTTCAGTTTCTGAATCCCTTTCTAACAAAACATTATAAAGTCTTTTGATATGCATTGGGCCTTTCACTTTTATGTGTCTAACTAATTCTTCCTCATACATCATAATACCAGTTTTTTGGTCCTCTTTCCATCTCAATTGCAATTGATTATATTGTAACCAAGTTAGATTAATCCCTTCAGCCAACAATGTCTGTAATGTCTTCAGCTGCCATCTGCCCGCATCTGTAAAAAGAACCTCTTTGTATAAAAACCCCCCGAGTGACATTATATTTGTATTCCACAAAGTATGACCAAGATCCAGCCATAGCGGTATTTTATAATCCCAATTGTTTCGGTGCTTCTTCCAGACTCTCAACAATGAATCTCTAAGTATATGGCTTTTGAATACTTTATCCACTTTACTGTCATAAAATAAGTAAGCGTGCCATCCAAATTCCAAATCAAAACTTTCTACGTTTAGTATTCCAGTTTTTTTTCCTCCAAACCAATCACTTACAAAAGTCAAGGCTGTTGCATCATAATATAATTGTAGGTTTGGAAGTTTAAGACCTCCCCTTGCTGGAACGTCTTGCATGATTTTCATTTTTACTCTTGGTTTTTTCTCGTTCCAGACAAACTTGTTCACACCAGTTTGCCATACTTTTAATTGTTTATCATTTTTGAGCACCGGAATCATTTGAAACAAAAAAAGAAATCTTGGCAAAATGTTCATCTTAACTGCTGCTATTCTTCCCAATAAAGACAGCTGCAGTTTTTTCCAAGTCTCCATATCTTTTTGTACCTCTCGCCACAACACCTCATAGTTATTTTGAAACAATTTCATATTTGATTCTGCAACCTGAACTCCTAGATATTTTACCTTTGGTACAATCTCAAAACCTGCCCTCCTTTCTAGCTCCAGTTTACGATCTTGTGTCATATTTTTGACTACCATCTTAGTTTTTTTCTGATTCAATCTAAAACCTGAAACTTTACCATAGTCTTGTATAATGTCCTTCATCTGGATTATTGATTCCATTGGCTGTGTTAGGGTGACGACCAGATCATCTGCAAATGCCTTTATTCTGTAATCCTCTTGCCTTATCGTTATACCTTTCAAAGTATTAGAATCCCTTATTGTATTTAACAAGACTTCTAGTGTTAAAATAAACAACAATGGGGACAGCGGACATCCCTGTCTTGTTCCTTTTTCGATTTTAAACTCTGTTGTCAAACTTCCATTAATAATAATCTGTGCCTTTTGATCTTGATAAATTGCTGAGACCGCCTGTATAAATTGGTCCCCGAAGTCCATCCTTTTTAAAGTCTTTAGTAGAAAATTCCAGTCCACTTTATCAAAGGCCTTCTCTGCATCCAAAAAAACCAGCACTGCAGGGATCTGTTTATTCTTCTCAAGATATTCCAATAAATCTATTACATGCCTTACATTGTCATTCATATGCCTACCCTCAATAAATCCCGCTTGATCATCATGAATCACCTTTTGAATCACTGGCATCAGTCTGTTGGCTAATACTTTTGCATAAATTTTGTAATCCGTATTCAAAAGAGATATCGGTCTGTAGTTCTCTGGTTTTTTGGGACCTGCTTGTTCTTTTGGTATCAAAGAGATGTAAGCTGTAGTCCATGATGGGGGTACTTTTCCCCCTTGTTGTATATTACAGAATAAATCTCTAAGTTGTTCCACCATTTCTGCCTGCAGAGTTTTATAATACACTGCAGTCAGACCATCCGTTCCAGGAGCTTTAGCTGTTTTTAATTGTTTTATTGCTGCTATTATCTCCTCCTCTGTTATAGGATAATTCATTCTTTCCTTTTGTTGCTCAGTAAATTTTGTAACTCTTTTGTTGTCTAAATATTTTTCTATAAGTCCATTCTGCACCTCCTCTCTGGCAGTAGAGGAAATTTTGAGTAGTTTGGAGAACTGGCAAATACCACCTCTGGCTGGTCCCAGAGTGGGGTGGGAATGGAGGTTTTGCAATATCCTTCCCCCAGGAATGGGGTGGGAATGGGGATTTTGCAGTATCCTTCCCCCGGAATGGGGTGAGAATGGAGATTTTGCAGTATTCATCCCCTAGAGTGGGGTGGAAATGGAGATTTTGCAGTATCCTTCCCCTGCCATGCCCACCAAGCCACAGCCACCAAGCCACACCATGCCCACCAAGCCATGACCACAAACCGGTAGTAAAAAAAAATGAATTTCACCACTGGTATAGACCCATCATAATATTTGAATAGCTTTTCCATGCCTTGATGGGTGCTTTACCAAGTGCTAGTCTGTGGCATATACTGTATTTAGTACTTGTTCCTTTATTATTGATGTAGGATCTTAAAAACAGAAGCAGTCTACCACTTCAGTATCTTCATTGTCTCTACATGGGGCTCCCCTTGAGGAGCACTCGGAGGCTCCAACTGGTGAAGAATGCGGCCGCGCGGGTACTTATGGGGGCGACATGGCGTTCCCATGTGCCACCTCTCCTGCGCGAGCTACATTGGCTGCCAGTGGTCTTCCAGGTAAACTTCAAGTATTGGTTCTCATCTTCAAAGCGTTCCATGGCTTAGGGCCCGGTTATTTACGAGACCACCTTCTGCCACCGATAACCTCCCACTGGCCAATACACTCCCACAGAGAGGGCCTCCTCAGGGTGCCGTCAATCAGGCAATGTTGGCTGGCAACTCCCAGGGAAGAGCCTTCTCTGTGGGGGCACCGGCCCTCTGGAATGAGCTACCCCCAGGGATACAACTGATCCTGGACCTCCGGACCTTCCACCGGGCTCTGAAGACTTTTTTATTTCAGCAAGCCGGGCTGGTTTAAAAATGTTTTAATTGATGAATTTTATGGGTAAGGGGTTTTTAAATCAGGGGAAGCCAAAGATAAATTTAATTTTGTTTTATAGTATTTTAATGTTTATATTGCATGTTTTTTAATTTTGGCTGTTCACCGCCCTGAGTCCTTCGGGAGAGGGGGTGGTATAAAAATTTAATAAATAAATAAATAAATAAAATATTGTCAATTCTAAGGCTGGTTTTGGTGTTTGTTGTCATTAATTTAGTTGTTCTCATATTTCATTTTAGTTCCATATTTTCATTATTTTTCTTGACCTTTTTTCTTAGAGCTTGGAGATCATTTGTATTTTCGCCTACCGGAGTAGTGTAATCTGCATAGTGCAAGTTATTGATGTTTTTTGCTCCGGTTTTAAAACCACAATCATCTTCTTCCATTCCAGCTTCCCTTAATATATATTCAGCACTTAGGTTGAATAAATAAGGAGGGGTATACATGTTTTTGCACTGCTTTGTCAACCTACAGCTGAAGTTATTTATTTCAACTAAAACCATTTATTTCTTTGGGGAACAGTCACATTTTATCAAAAATGAAATCCAAAATATTTTGTTCCATATGACAGTCCACTAAATGTTTCCTATATTTTGTCAAAACTTCAAATGTATAATTGAATTTAAAGTAATGAGGTTTATTTATAGATCCTATTGGCTACATTTTATTCTGTTTTACTTTGGTTTTTTGTGTTTTTAAAGAGTATGTTATACTCTTTTCTTTTCTGTTTAGTCTTCATGACATTTATTGATATGACTTGCTGTGCTTACGGCAGAGAGGAAATTTTAAGAGACTCTTAAACAGGGACTTTTTACATTCAATAGAACTATTTTCTATTTTACGTTTTACATTATTTCACAGACTTGCCATGTTACTAGTTGCTATGTAGAAGATAGCTAAAGGAAATATAGAGTGATTTGATTCCAAAATCTAAAAATAAACATTTGAGGACACTTTTAGAGCTAGAATAAGATAGTAATTGTGACATCAACATCCACAATTAAAAATTTATATTTTTTGAAAATTAAACATGAACAAACAAGGAAGTATCTGAAATAAGGTATCCTTGAAATTTTATCTTTCATTCATGTTTCCATCAAACAGAGACCCCTATATCAAGCATATCTCACTACACTATATTTATCTCCTAGTTTTTGTGATAAAACAACACTATATTAACTTGGTTGACCATAGATATGGTATTTACAAATCAATATTCATGGACCCATTTGATAATCAACATGATATATGGAAAATTGCAACTTAGAAGAGGAATAAACAATACAGAGGATTGATTAATTGATTTATAAAATAAACATTTATTAATAAGATAAATAGAAATAATGTATCTGCTTAGAGGCAATCTAATGAGAAAAAGAGGGGAAATTAATGAAGAATGCAAGTGTAGTAAATTGTTAATGTGAAAATCAAGAATGGAAAAGAAATTTGTAAAAGAAACTACAATGAAAGAGGCACAAGTACAGGAGAAGAAAATACGAATCTTGCATGAAAAACTAGGAAATGATAGATCAATCTTCCAGATGAGTAAATGGAAAGTGAATATAAATAAAGACGATGTAGAATCTGCTTAGAGTAGAAAGAACTGTGTTATCTAATACCACAGAAAGTGAACAGAATTACACTAGTATGAAACATGAACAAAAATGCTTGGTAAGATGTTGAAGTGAAAGAGACCTGTGGTTGGGAGAAAAATACATATAAGAGAATGATTGCTGAAATACGCAGCATATTCAGAATATAGTATTGTGTTTTAAGCCAGCCAGAGCCACTTGGATAGTGAGGTGGCAGCATTAGAATAGAATAGAATAGAATAGAATAGAATAGAATAGAATAGAATAGAATAGAATAGAATAGAATTTTTTGTTTTCTTTTTTTAATAACCCTGTAACCCCTTGCATTAGGGTGGAGTTGGGGCAACTAAATGGAGCTGAGCATTTACTGGCTGGATGCCCTTCCTGATGCCTATGTGGAGTTCATAGCAAACAATTACTCATTGCATCCAAAGAGACAAATATCTGCCAATACCTAGAAATGAACTTGCAGCCTCCTGATTGTGAGGTGAAAGCTCCAACTATAGGCACAATACAATACACTCTTTATTCTTCTTATTCAAAGAAAAAGTTAATTTCAATAATGTCAAAGAAAGCAAGGGATGGGTACAATTAAAAAAGGCAGAGAAACTGCAGAAGCATTTGGATAGTATGGAAGTATAGAAGTTGTTTTTGAATTTTAGAAGTGAGTGAAAAGAGCTGAGTAAATATTCTTCATTGAAGTGAATGGAATTAAAAATAACATGATGACATGATTTGGGGTGAAACTGAAGTGAGGAAATGAGAATGTCAGCGATACATCAGCGTGCAGACCTGAAATGAATGCTGTCAATATTGGTGTTCAAGAAAAAATGATGAAACAGAAATCAGAAGTGCTTAAGAATATTAAAAATGGTAAAACTTCAGGAGTAGTTTGTATCAATAGAGAAACATTAATATATAGTTTTTGACTGTACAACCTCTTGTGTGAAGACTATCTTTGGTTGACAGTTTTAAGAATGTTATTTGTATTTTTTTATCATAATCATAAGTTTATTTGTCAAGCATATATAAGATAACAGGTAAAAGTATAAACATAATTTGAATACATGAAAAGAGTAAGTAAAAAGGAATATTAGGACAGGGACGGTAGACACACTGGTGCACTTATGCACACCCCTTACAGACCTCTTAGGAATGGGATGAGGTAAACAGTAGATAGTTTAAGGTTAAAGCTTCGGGAGTTTGGGGAAAAAACTACAGAGTCAGGTAGTGTTCTCCAGTATTCTCCAGGAAGCAAAGCATAATGAAAACAATTTAAATAAAGAAGCACTGAAGAAGTTTTTTGCACAAGAAGCAACACATTTTCAAAGAAAAAAAAACCAAGAAAGTCCAGATGTCTTTTGAAAAGCATTTTGGGGACCATTTAAATAATGGTTCAACGTTGAACAGAGATTAAGATAAAAATATGAAATATCCCTTTGGTTTTTTAATACATGTGTAAATCATGGGAATGCTCATGAAATCAGAAATGTGTTGGTTAGGAAAACGAATGTAAATTAACTTTTGTATAGAGATAATGCCATGTTTTGGCAGAGAAGCTAAATGATTTGCAGCAAATCTGAGACTGTATGCTTGTAATATAATATATGGATCTACAATTTATTAAAGACCAAAATGTTTGCATTTGATGATGAAAATGGGGTCAGCAACTATGTTAAATATAAATGAGCTGGGAGGAAATCTTAGAAGATGTAGATACATTTGCTTGCCTTCGGAAAATATTTGCTAAACATGGAAAGTAGATGGAGAAATTTTTAAATTATGCAAATGTTGCTAGAAAGATATATTATGCGCTGTCTTGCAAGGAATGGGAGCAATGAGTAAATAGACAATCAAAATTATATCAAATTGATGAAACCCTTTAAAAAAACATGGGGGGGACTTAAAAAACAAAATAGTTATCTGAACATATGGATTTATTGGAAGCAAGAATGATTTCTAAGGAAAATAAGCAATGCAGAGATATAATGAATGGTGTCGATGTAAACTAGTTTTAGCTATGTTCCATTTTGTTTTTATATTTTTGAAATTTATATTCCAATTCCTTATTCCTTTTATGTGATTTGCATAACAATGCAAACATAAAAAATAAATAGTGTGATGCTTATATACCGCATATATGCAGGATTTCACCTGCTCATAAAAAAGGTTGATGACTCATGTATATATCCTGCTCCCTACATTCCTATGCATATAGTTCAATGCAAAGATCCTGGAAAATTTAGCTATCATGGAACTATCAGCAGCTTCACAAGATTGCATTTTTAGCACTGCAACTGGTAACTTTGTCTTATTGGGATTTCAAATCGTGGTCAAGGCTGTAAAAGCCTAACAAAAATACATGGAAGTACTATGATTTATGCACACATGGCTATTTCTAACTCTACACCTATGCAATGAGAGTTTGCCTAGGGTAGGGCCACGTAAATTTTTATCTGCAATAGCAATTCTAATATAAGAAGTTGCTTGACAGTGAGATAGTGGCATATAAATTTAATAACCAAATAAAGTAGTTTGATTTATGCTTAAATAGAAACTTTCTAAATTTATCCATCCCCTCCAAAATTACTTATCAATAACAAAATGTATATATTCTTCAATTTTTATATTTTTCAAACATTTGTCAAACTACATGCATAAACAAAAGCAATTAGAAAAAATGCAGAGTTTAATTAAAGGCTATTGTTCAGCAAAATAAGAAACTATATGAAGAAAAGTACATGTTTGTATGTGTGCATGAGTGTGTGTGGGGGTGGGAGGGAGGGAGGGAGGGAGAGAGAGAGAGAGAGAGAGAAATACAAGACATTTGCATATATTTTAAAAACTGCAATTAATATGGTAATAGAAATCACTATTTAAAGAAAATTGAGGACTTTCATAGAAGATGCATAATGACCAATAGAATAAATGCTTCCTAAAATAGCAATAGCACTTAGACCACTTCACAGCTTCCTCTAAACAGTTTAAAGTGTCAGCATATTGCCCCCAACAATCTGCATCCTCATTTTACTGACCTTAGGAGGATGGAAGGCTGAGTCAACCTTGAGCCAGTGAGACTCAAACTGCCAAACTGCTGGGAGCCAGCAAAAATAGCCGGCAGTACTGCATTCTAACCACTGCACCACCATGGCTCTTAAAAGCTTGATAGAGCATGCTATACTAATAGGTTCATTGTACTGATTATATGTGTAATCTCAGTTTAATTAGAAGCAATTATATTGACCTTTACAGCTTGAAATGATTTGGATCATATTATTTAAAGGACTGTCTGTCCCCACATAAATTTTCCCAAGCCCTGACATCAATATCGGAGAAAATCCTAGAAAATATAATCAAGCTGTGGGTTTATAAGCACTTGGAAAAGAGAAAGGTGATTACTAGGAATCAGAACAGTTTTATTTTAAAAATAGATAATGTCAAACTATTTTTATAATAACAAAGTGACCAGATTTCTAGACCAAGGAACTGGTCTGTGGGGGTACTACACTCCAGTAAGGCATTTGATAAGTTGATCATGGCCTCCTTCTTCATAAAATGGAACAATGTGAGGTAGGTAGTCACCTACAAAATAGATTCACAGCTGGTTGAAAAAAATGTACCCAACACAAGGTCCTTAATGGAGGGAAGTATGCAGTGGGATAACTCAGAGCAAAAATATAGCAAGGCATGGAAAATAAGGAATAGAAGATTCACACAGGAATGTCAGGGAAGGGCCATTTTGCATCTGTATCTCAGATTCCTATAGATTTAAACAATCAGTGTATTGTTTTATGTTTTTGGACACATGTCATAAATAGAGATACACTTCTCCGAATGCAATGATGATTCATATGAAATGGTTTTATACTGTAATGGCTCCCTTTTGAATACATGTCATATATTAATTTTGTGCTGTGAGATTCATTGGTTTTTAGAGATGTTTCCATTCTTTTACATTATATTCCAACCGTTTGGAAACTAGCAGAAGAATAATGGACATAGATGCTGTATAGTTTTATGATCCCCAAAACACTGTATTATTGAAATGGAAGAACATCCATTCTTTGTCAAGTATAAAAATGATTTGAAGAAATAATCTATCTCTATATATTTTTAACACTATGTTATTGGCGGAAGTACCATATAAACTTTGGATTGAGTATATTAGTTTACATGCCTTTTTTTTTTCATTCTGTCAAGTAAACTGAATTAAATGTTCAGTCTGAACCAGCAGACGATCTCCAACAGCCTTATGGAAATGTTAAATAAGAAAAGTGAAAGAATTGATCCCTAACAGCTTCCCACGGGAGTAAGCAGCCATTATTCTCTCTTTCCAACTGCCACTGATTGTAACTGGCTGCTGAGAAAAGAGTAAGACTTTTATAGGACACTACTTCCAACCCTTGGTTCCTGCAGATGGTCCAAAAGAATACCATAAGAGGTGGTATTCAGCCGGTTTGGACTGGTTTAGGCAAACCGGTAGTGGCGACTGTGGGTGGGCCAGCCCACAAACCATTCCCCCCAGCATAATGCCATCCTATTTAGCCATGTTTTCGAGGCCGGGAGCATGCATGTAAGGTGCACACACAAGCAAAGCACATGTGTGGAAGACCAGGCTCATGCACAGAAGGCACATGCACAGGGGGCAAACCAGTGATAAGAATATTAGAAACCCACCCCTGAATACCATGATTGATATCAGATCACCAAGGGTTCCCAAAAGGCAAAGGCACATTATTCCCATCCAAATCCTAACAGAGGTAATTAACTGACTCAGCCCCATACATGGATCTAAACTCTGACTAATACCCTGTTTCCCCCAAAATAAGACATCCCCTGATAATAAGCCCTTTTGAGCGCATGGCAATAAGGCCAAGCGCTTCTTTCAGGGTTCAAAAAAAATATAAGACAGGGTCTTATTTTTGGGAAAACACAGGAGTTGTCTAGATAAGGCACTTTGTATTAGTTCCAAAACTTCTCAACAGCATTTACACCCAAAAGAATGTTTGGAAACCAGATGGTAGTTTTCTAATACCTCTGGATTCAGGGAGAGCTTATTAGGGACGGAGTGAAGCAAACACTTCTTTAAGGGCTACCAGCATCAATTCATCCTAGAATGACATCTCCTTGACCATCCCAAAGAAGAAGGCCAGAGGATTACAAGTACTTGACTATTCTGCTAAAGCTTGACTGACATCCAAATTGCATGTTTCCATCTCTAAATTGGACAAACATAGAAAAAGAAAATCATGTGGCCTTGTCTGTTTTAGTCAGATCCTGAAATCTTCTAGATGTCAGATACAGATGAAGGAAGACATGACTCTGTTTCTGCAATATCACGGAATATGCCAAGAACTTCAAGGTTTCAAAAATGATAGCTTTTAGTAGAGTTCAGTATATTATAAATGAAACTTCAAGGACATTTTTTTTTTAACCAGGAACATTCAGTATTCTTCAGAGAATCTCCAAAATAACTTTTTGGAAACTCAAGTTTCATTCAGTTGCCAGAGATAACTTCCAGAAAGATCACTTGTTTTATTTTATTAACAAGCGAGCAGAGTCTATTTTCATTGCACAGTGCTTTATTAAACTGTTTCTTCTACCCTTACAGCTCATAACAGAACAACAGGCTTGACTTTGAAAGTGACCTATATTGTGCTCTTTAATGTTCAGAATTCAGCAGCTTGTGGGAAGCAAAAGCCGAACTGCTCATCGTAATAACTGGTGAAGCAAAAATAACCAGCGGTTGCAAAATGCACACATACATACCCAGGTGTGTGCATGAATAAGTTAATTTTTTACATATAGGAATACATATATTTATTTCAATCTTCAATTGTTCCCTTCAATTTTAGATTTAGAATTTTATAGCTATATAAGGGTTATTTTTTTTCTATATGCTTCCTTGGTATATACTGTTTTTATTGCTTTCATTAATTTCCAGCATTTTACTGTGATTGGACAAAAGGGGACGGAGTTGTTTGTCTGCTTGTTTTTAGAGACACTAGTTCATTTATTTCCAAATCCTAAGTAAGAATATTGGAGGAACCAGGTTTGAAAACAGGAATGTTCTGGATTCTTCTGAGACAGATGTTAAAAAGGCCTCTAGATAGCCTGATACACTGCCTGACGTCTGTCTTCAATGCTTCAATTTGTTTTTGATTCCTGCAAACAAGCCTCTGAAATTCCACCTCCTCATCCCCACTCATCAGTTTCTCATAATCAGCTCTTATCTCATCTTCTTGTGCCTCCTCGTTTAATGGTGGTATCTCTCTCTTGAAGATGTGCACTTCCAAAGTCAGAATCCTGTGGGAGGGAATGTATTCTCACATGATGTTTTGCTAGTTGACAGACAAGAATGATAAATCAGTTTGCTTAATCTGACATACGAATAACTGCACTAGAGCATTACATATTCTATGAAACTTCTCCTAGAGAAGAGTTTCAACATAGGCAACCCAGGGTTGATGCAATGCATTTACAGGAATAATCTAGAAAAATACAGCTGTTGCCTCTGGAAAAAATGGAGAACATAAAATGTTCCTCTTTATTTACATTCCTTGTTCAATATAGCTACTTCTTGTTTTACTGCCTTCACAGTGGGTATTTTCAGCCTATATTACACTGTGCAACTAGTTATTCTTGCAGTTTGCTTTGTTCAATAAATCCTTTCATCATCTACTCATTTGTGTGTTCACTGCCTTCAAATCCACAAATCCCCTGTACAATGTAATTGTGGCAACACATCTTCTCTGATTTTATTTTGTTATGACAATATCACACACCAAAATTCATCTTTCCATCAAGATATCAAAATACTTTGATGTAACTCAATTATTTGATATACAACATTTTCCCAGTTAATGCTCATGATCTTAGAGCGATGCAGAGCCAAGTATTTATATTTCACCATCAGATTTGAAATAGGGATCCCTCTCCCCCAGACAGACACACACAGATTGACAAACTTTTAAGAGATTATTTTCTGCTACATCCTGCTAGGCAGGAGATAAGAGCTTCCTTGCACCTTACTGAGAGGATCTGAAAACTATTTATCTAAACTCACATTTGGCTTTTCAACAGTAAGAAACTTGGCTGTACAGAAGAACGAAAACAGCTGAAAATGGCATATGTCTGTTAGCAGTAATTAAATCAAAATGCAAAGTTTCAGAGTTCTGTCTGCTCCTGTTAAATGTTCATGAGCTGTAAAACCTCTGATTAAATTTTAAGCAAGGGGAAATGTGCCAGCTTTCTGATTCAGAGAACTAATGAAGTACATGGTTTGCAATTATGAAAGTATGCCAGCTTTCTGATACAGAGACACTAATGAAGTACAGTGTCTGCAATTAGGAAAGTGTGCAGTATGATGATGCTACAAGAAAAACTGTTGGGCCTAATACCAAGGACGCAGCAAGACTGCACAGCAAGCAGTCAGGCAGTGTTGACTGACTGCCTCTTACCAGCAAAAAGTGAATTATGTGGATCATGGCCAAGTTTATCTTCAGCCATAGAGAATCTCTACAAGTCACAGTAGAAAGAGCTTAGATAAAAGCTGTATAGAATAGAATAACAGAGTTGGAAGGGACCTTGGATGTCTTCTAGTCCAACCCGCTGCTTAGGCAGGAAACCGTACACCACTTCAGACAAATGGTTATCCAACATCTTAAAAATTTCGAGTGTTGGAGCATTCAAACTTCTGGAAGCAAGTTGTTCCACTGATTAATTGTTCTAACTGTCAGGAAATTTCTCCTCAGTTCTAAGTTGCTTCTCTCCTTGATTAGTTTCCACCCATTGCTTCTTGTTCTACCCTCAGGTGCTTTGGAGAATAGCTTGACTCTCTCTTCTTTGTGGAAACCCCTGAGATATTGGAACACTGCTATCATATCTCCCCTAGTCCTTCTTTTCATTAAACTAGACTTACCCAGTTCCTGCAACCGTTCTTCATATGTTTTAGCCTCCAGTACCCTAATCATCTTTGTTGCTCTTCTCTGCACTCTTTCTAGAGTCTCAACATCTTTTTTACATTGTGGTGACCAAAACTGAATGCAATATTCCAAGTGTGGCCTGCTGCTTCTTTCCCAACAACCTTCTGGTTGTGCTTAAAATGAGCTTTTTATGGTTTGGTCCAGCACTTTCTCACTCCTTCCACATGGCTAGGTTCCTTCCCTTAATTTCCCTTGCCAGGAAAAGCAACTGCAGCAAAGGAAGAACCAAGGGGAAGGTGAGTGTTGGATAGTTTTTTTTTTGTTTTGTTTTTTTGCACCCTCCCATGGACCATTTCAAGTGAAAACTGGCCATCTCCATGAATAAATGCAGCATAGTAGCAAGGATGCCACTGTAGGGCATCAGGGCCTAATAGCTTTAAGCAGGGGTGAAATGCTCCCGGTTTGGACTGGATTGCCTGATCTGATAGTGATGGCAGCGGGTGGTTCGGAGAACCAGTAACAAAAATCCATGCGCCCCACCCCCACCCCATGCCCAACGGCTTCAGCCGAAGAGGTTGCAGAAAAAAATGCTTTGAAAAGCCTCTGACGATCCCAGCTGAGCTGCACAATCATCAGAGGTTTTTTTTTTCTTTTAAAAGCATTTTTTTCTACAACCTTTTCCGCCGAAAAAATGCTTTTAAAAGGAAAGAAAAAGCCTCTGATGATCCTGTGGCTCAGCTGGGATCGTCAGAGGCTTTTCAAAGCATTTTTTTCTGCAACCTCTTCGGCTGAAGCGGTTGTAGGGGGAAAAAATGCCCTTAAAAGCCTCTCTGACGATCCCAGCTGAGTTGCCTGATTGTCAGAGAAGCTTTTCAAAGCATTTTTTTCTGCAACCTCTTCAGCCAAAGAGGTGATAAAAAAATGCTTTGAAAAGTCTCTGACGATCCCAGCTGTGTTGCCTGATCGGCAGAGGCTTTTCAAAGCATTTTTTTCTGCAACCTCTTCGGCTGAAGAGGTTGTACAAAAAATGCTTTGAAAAGTTAAAAAAAAAAGTTGGCATGCCCACCAAGTCACATTACCCCCACCCACCCACCAAGCCACGCTCACAGAACCAGTAGTAACAAATTTTACATTTCACCCCTGGCTTTAAGTGATCTGAAATATAGAAGAGCCATCATTGTTCACAATAATTCCTTTCATTATTCAAAAATATATAGAGACTTTAGATGAGAGACAGGACAAGATTCTATCTTGAGCTGTTTTTCTTTTTGTAAAAAGAACTATACATGAAAGTTTTTTAGTACTTTCCTTCTATAATCATACCTTCCCGGAGGAAAGGGGGAAAAAACCAAATCCTTTATTTATTTATTTTAAAAAGAAAAGTTTAAATTGCTATAGGCTAACTTAAGTCATCTATCTTAAATTTTGCAATCTATGAACCCCATAAAAACATACCTTCATGCCTGCCTGCCTTCCTTTTTGCAATCTGCCATCCCTGTGGCCAATTGCAACCTCATCGTCATCACTGCCAGCAATCTCAATGCAAATATCTTCTCCTGCTGCTAAAAGCTTTAGGGGAAATGTAATCAAAGATGCGCTGAAATTATTGCAGTAGGACTTTAAACTCTCACAATCAACAATCTTGATATAGCTGAGATTCTGGAGAGAAAGGATTTTTCTGTGTGAATTATTCCTTCATATATGCATGTAACCCAGGTATATTTACTCACATATGTAGCTCACTACTACTTCATGAAACTTAAAAGTTTCCCCATTTGATACAGGCACGATATAAACACATGTAGAGATGCAATTTTTGAGGTTTTATTGTTTTTAATTCTTTTAACTGTTTTATAAATTTAGAATTGTAAGCCATCCACAGTCACGTGGCTGAGATGGGCACCTATAGAAACTGACAAAAATAAACTTATATTTTTAAACCAATAAGGAATACAGATTATAAGGCATAATCATGGTCATCAAAATTATTTCGATAAATTCTCAGGGTTGCAAAGGACTATTAGCAAATTGTCATTCACTCTAATTATTTCTAATATTTTAATCAGAATTGAGCTGAAAGGGACCTTGGAGTTCTTCTAGCCCAATCCCCTGCTCAAACAGGCGATCCTATACCTTTTCAGATAGGTGGCTGTCTTTATGAAGCATTTTTCTCCTAGGATGCATGATTCTAATAATTCCAAGAATCAGGATGTGCTGGCTGACTTCTGAAAAAGATCAAGCAAAATGGCTGGGCAGGCACTCACATATGTAGAAGAGTAGGAATAGCTTGTGAAGCAACAACATGAGGCTTATCTCATGCAGCTCCTGTATGGAATTTGTATGGCCTTTTATTAATTTTGAAATACCTCTTTCAAAAGTTTTGTAGAGCCTGTTTGTATGTATGTGTTTCAAGTCACTTTTTTACTTCTGGCAACTGCCTGGACAAGTCCCTGCAACTTTCTTGACTAGATTTTGGAAGTGTTTTTTTTCATTGCCTCCTTCCCAGGGCGATGGGGAAATTATTTGCCCAAGATCACCCAGCTGGCTTCATGACTAAGGTGGAGCTAGAACTCCTGGCTATCCTGGTTTATGTAGTGTTTACAATGAAGATTATTTTATGAATGGACAAGGGGAATAGTTCAGAAGCTCCTGCATATAGAATAACATTTAAATTTATTTGAGAAAATGATTGAAATTATGCAAAGCTTCTAAATTCACCAAAACTTGGACCAAATCACAAGCAGCATCACAAATTAAATGACTCTCTTTGAAAGAAAAAACCAAATCAAATAGCTGTGAATTATATGCTAACTAACATTTTGAAAATTATATGGCTTTCCTGTGTTTCTTGCATATATGGAGAATGCTGGAGGGACTTGGTGGCATGGTAGGTTCTCTGATGATATGAGAAATAAGCCAGTTAACATCATTTTATTGTTACCTCAAGTTCTTTGTGGTAAAGAAAATTGCTGTTTCATTCACTTTCTCACCTCTCAGCTTCTTTCATCTAGTTACAAGCTGAAACTTTGCTGCCTTGTGTGCTAATGGAATGTTCCTATTATAGAATTTAAGGGTTTCAAGGATTTGATTGAGAGAAACAGGGCAAAATAAGTACTTTTTCTCCCTTGTTATTCAAATTACTGATTCAATATATAGAAGTAATCATTTCATTTCCAGCTAAACTTTGCAAGTAAAGTATAGTGTAGCCTAATTGCTCTGTATACCAACGCAAAAAATTTCCATCCAGAAGACAAAGTTTCAAAAGTACAAATGAGATTTTCCCCCCCCGAATTTCCACCTTCCATTCTAGTCAACTCTAAGCATACATAAATCCATAGATTTAATCTAAGTTTAGCACAGTTATAATTCTATCTACAGATCCAGAATTTAGAAGGGCTTCAAGATTAATTCATTGCTTATTTAGCAGCCCATTTCATACACCGTATTTTTCAGAGTATAAGACGCCCCTTTTTCCCTCCTAAAAGAGGCTGAAAATTTGGGTGCATCTTATACTCCAATTGTAGCTTTTTTGAAGCTTTTTTTCAGCCTAATGAGGCACTAATGAGGCACTAGCAAGTGATCTTCCCAGCTTTGCCTGCTCCCTCCACTCTCCGCTGTGCTTTAAAGAAGTGCTAACGAGTGAAGCGATCTCCATGCTTTGCTCCAATTCTCAGCTGTTCTTTAGAAGTTTTTTTTCAGCCCTAACTAGGGGCTAGCCAAGTGAAGTGATCCCCCCACCCCCGTGCTTTGCCTGCTTTTCGCATTGCTGCTTCCTTTCAGCTGTGCCTTAGAAGCTGTTTTTTATCCCCGGCTCAAGACCGGCAAACTAATGTGCTGAAGCTGACCAGACTAAGGATGCTAGCTAGATGAATACCTGGTAGGCAGATTTTTTTTCCTATTTTCCTCCTCAAAAACTAAACTGTGTCTTATACTCCAGTGTGTCTTATACTTCGAAAAATATGGTATGTGACTCTAGGCAGCTTGCAACAAAAAGATAAAACAGATAAAATATGTAATATAAAAATTAAAAACACATAGCAGTTGAACTTCACAAAATGAAGTTCAGTCAAAAGATAGGCTCTGTCACACTCCCAGAGCTTTAGGCCTCATTCCAGAATCAGGTTACAGGGCTTTATAATAGCTGAGGTTATGATAAGTTATAATAGATAACCTAATCTCAGAAGGAATGACGTTCCAAAGGGTGGGCAGCATGGCAGAAAAGACTCTCCTCCAGAGCCTACCAGCTGTCATTTCTTAGCCAGTGGCATCTAGGGAGCTTCTCCTGCTAGACCAGATGGGAGAAGTAGAAAACATTGAGGAGAGGTGGTCCATGAGTAACCTGATCCCAAGCCATTAGCATCTTGAATTGCACCCAGAATTGCACCCGGAAGCCAATGCAGCTTGCTGAGAAGTGGTGCCAAATAACCAACACCATAAATGTCACCACATTCTACATCAACTGAAGCTTACAAATGCTCTTCAATGAGAGAACACTGTAACATCTAATCTGAGGTTATGAGGAAATGTCAACAATTCACACACAACGAGCCTTGATAGTACACTGGTTTAATGCACCCTGTTATTAACACAGCTGCCTGCAATTTCTGCTGGTTCGAATCTCTCCAAGGCTCAAGGTTGACTCAGCCTTCCATCCTTTCTAAGGTAGGTGAAATGAGGACCCAGTTTGTGGGGGCAATAAGCTGACTTTGTATAAAATATACAAAAGAATGAAGGCTATTGCTTAACGCATTGTAAGCCGCCCTGAGTCTCCGGAGAAGGGCGGCATATAAATCAAATTTAAACAAACAAACAAAAAACCGAAAACTGGACAAAGGCCCTCCTAGCCGCAGCTATCACTTGCTCCTCAAGTGGGAGCCATATGTCCAGGAGGATTCCAGGTTTGTTCAGGTAATGCCATCCCTTCCAAAACCAAAAATAGAGGATTGATGGAACCAGGAGATCCAAAATCTCAGAGCTACTCTGTCTTGTTTGGAGCCAAAGCTTATTGTATCTCATTCAGGTCACTGCAGAGTCCAGGCATGGATACAGAACTTCCACAGCATCACTTGATGACATAAAGTCCCCCTGAGTACCAGCCATAAAGAAGGCAAAATGGCCACCAGATAAGGTAGGGGAATAAAGGTTGTAGCTTCAGGAGCCAGGCCACTACCACTGCCTCTGTCTGCTCTGCCTCTGCCACAACTAATTCACATATTGACATCTCTGTTTGATGGAGCACCCACTTGCAGATCTTCTAGACCTCTGCCATTACTCACATCTCCTTCAACCCCAGCAAAGATTCAGCAGTCTTCCTCTATCCAAAATGACAGTAAGCCTCCCATAATGTGTCTAATGCCACTGGCCTTCTTTCTGCTGCCAGGTTGATCAATGCTAATCAATGTGAAAGCTGTACAACAGTTGATTTTTTTTTTCACTTGGCGGTCCCACCATCCAGCTGCCACCATCAGCCCTAGGCAGACACTCCTCCATCTGGCAGCATGGAACAACAGGTAAGTTATTAATAGGAAATTACCTCTTACTCTGATTCAGTCATATAAACTGGCAGGTTGCCTAGATCTAAAAGGTTTGGTCCTCTTTTCTTCCCATCCATCATCTTCAACCTCACAGAAGGTCCTCTGCCATGAATAGATTAAGTCCTCTGCTGGTCCTCTTACTCTTTAGCACTCTTCTCCTGGATCATGCTTCAAATGCTTGATAGGCTTACAAACTAATGAGCTTTAAGCAGTGCAAAAACCACTTAATCCATTTTATGATGACTAGCCACGCTTTCTCTGGATTAAAACCAAGAATCCATCTAGAGCTTTCTAAGTCCATGTTAGCCATTTTAGCTGCCAACCATCATCTCCATTTCTAAACATCTTCTCCCTAAATCCTTGTGGGTATTTTCTTTGTCAAGACGTTTCCTTTACTATTCCTTATCTACCAGTCTTCCTGTACTATGTCAATTATTTTGAACTGTTGATGCGACTAATAGCAGGTACTTATGGATGCCATTGTTTCTGTGCCAGTCTCTCTCTGTGACCTGCTGATCTGTGTTACTATACTTCTGCTGATTGAACATCATTGGTGAACCATTACCAAATTCTACCATGGATTCTCCAAAGGATCTATCCTTACTACTGATTCTCCTGAGACCCAAAAAATCCATAAGGCAAGTCAAGGAAACTAGGAAGAAATCAAACTTTGCTAATGTGCTTTGCACCAGGCTGCCCTCCTTCTCCCACCCACCCAAAAAAACCCACGAGTGATCAGAATCAGGGGTTAGTTAGGGAACTATACTAATAAGTTTGTGACCCACAAAACTCAGTGATCCAGAGACAGAAACCATATTCCTCAACAAGCCCACATTAGTGATCAGTCTTCAGTATCATACCAATCTTAGCTCTCACAAAAAAAACATAGAAAAGAACATTTTTTTTAAAAAAAAAATTAAGCAGAAGTAGAACTTCAGTATTGCTGCACCATAGTCTATATTTGGGTTATCTGCTGGAATATTTGTACTGTCCTTTTTTTTTTTATCCTTGCTATCTCTCTCTCTGAAAAGAAAAACAGGGGAGTATTTCATTTTTTTAAAAAAAGTTGTTTAGGTGAAACTTTGCTTTATTAATATTTCTAAGGATTATATCACACCAGCTCCGGTCATCTAGTTCTTCCCTAAAATGAAGTCGCCGTAGGTCTTTTCACGCTTTACTATTGTCCCAGTATGACTCAAATTGAATTACTTTTCCCCTGAATTTGTAATTGGTGATTTGAAACAAATCATATCGCTCTACATATTTTGAAAAGTTGAATTGATTCAGATCATAATTGGTTTGCAGAAACCTTACAAAGCAGTTCTTGAGAGGTGGTGAACTGATAGACTATGCATGGATCCAGCAATATCCATTCTATAAGCCTGATTGTTCCACTCAAGGATAAAGCTGATTTTATACAAACTGTAGAAATAATTTTTGTCATGTATAAGGATTTGCAAACTAGCTTTTTTTTATTGAATATATTGTATGCCTGACTAGTAAATTAGCAAAATGTGGGGTTTAATAGCCAATTGTATTATTATATTATTCATCTTGGGAAACAATTGTGTTTTCCAAGTAAAGCTCTTGTGTTAGTTATCATGATGTTTTCCTTTGCCAAGAGTGTGATCTCTATTTTTCACTATAATGGGTACCTGTCTGAACTGTAGTGGTGGTATTTTTGCTAAGAATTTGACAAGGAACTTGCATAACTGAATCACACACATTTTCCCTAGCTTTTTTGCATCATAGTGCTTTGGAGTAATGAATGAGACCATTACTGCTTTACAGGATAAGATCTAGTCCAATCCTCTATCAAATCTTCCTACACATTGCTTTTCTGACTTGTTTCAGTTACTGAGAATGTGATGGCTTTTTTAAAAGAAAAGTCAAGATGGTCTATGATCCAATGGCCTTCAGCATTTTGAGATTACAAAATGAAATTTATTGTATTGACACATCTTCTGAACACATTTGAAACCAGTTTCTAAAGCAATAACCACAGCACTGGATAAAAATGACACATGTCTATTTTAAAGATAAATCTGAAGTAAAACAAAACTTTTTCAAATCTTTCTAATGTAGTTTGCAGCTTTCTGAGACTGAATTTTGTAGAGAAAGAAAATAATATTTATATAGTTTCTTTCATCCCTGAAAATTTCAGGGTAGATGATAGGAGTTCATCTATTCAGGATGACATCCAATAGTTTTTAAAACAAAAAACAAGAAAACAAGAAGTCACAAAACTGTACGATAAATTGGAACCACTGGATCTTACTGAAATTACTGGGATATTTTAATTCAGAAATTTTCCAGAATTAAATATGTTCACAAATCAAAAGACTGTAAGAGGAAGAGAACTTCGATAGCTATAGTCAATGTTTGTTAAAGTATTAACAGGAAATACAATTATAGAAATATACCAATTATGCCATACAGTAATATTTAACTAATACTTAAGTAAGGTGGACTGGCAACACCATAGCTAAGCAATGTGAATATAAAGCAAAAAAAAAAAAAAAAAATCAGGAAATCACTGGGTGAGATCATCCATCAATATGGGATGAGGTATCATAAATATGCTGATGATACTTAACTTTACATCTCCATCCAGGTGACCTCAGTGGTGTGGTACTTTTCCTTTTGTGGGGCCTGGAAACTGTGAGAGTTTGGATGGAGGACAGCAGGCTTCAGCTGAACCTTGGTAAGAAAGAGTGGCTATGAGTTCAAGAAGGTTCAAGATCTGTAGGTTTATTATCTTTACTTATGAATGGGCCGACACTACCCCAGACAGATCTCATATGCAATCTGAGGATTCTCCTAGACTCATGATTCAAAGAGCAGGTGGCAATTGTGTCAAAGAAAGCCTTTATTTAACTTCATGTTGTGCACCAGTTGTGCCCTTTGCTGGATCATGAGTTACTCATGCCCCGGTCATTTCTCAGCTAAATTACTGTGATACATTCTACATGGGGCTACCCTTGAAAAATATATGGAAGCTACAATTGGTGCAAAACACAGCAATTCTGAAGGCCACTCAGACGGCACATGTAACACCGCTGTTGTACGAGCTGCACTTGTTACCAGTCTGGTTCATGTCCAATTCAACGTGTTATTTATCACCTTTAAAACCCTTTATGGTATGGGTCTAGGTTATCTAAGGAGCCATCTCACCCCAGTGGGATTGGCCCATCCCACTTGTTCCAGGGACAGAGGCCTCCCAAAGAATTTTGGCTGGTGAGGTCTACGAAAAGAGCCTTTTCTGATATGACCCCCAGTCCCTCACTCTTTAGAATATTCTCCCACTGAAGAAGGGGTCAGCTCCACCCTCCTGTCCTTCCGGGAGAATCTTAATATCTAGCTCTGCCTGCTTGTCTGGGGCCCCAATAGGGGTGTTTTAGGCTGGGAGAGTTGGACCATAAGAAAGGCCAAAGAATTGGGGCTTTTGAACTATAGTGCTGGAGAAGACTCCTACGAGTCTCTTGGACTGCAAAGTAATCAAACCAGTCAATCCTAGAGGAGATCAACCCTGACTGTTCTTTAGAAGGCCAGATCCTAAAGATGAAACTCAAATACTTTGGCCACCTACTCACTGGAGAAGAGCCTAATGCTGGGAAAGATTGAGGGCAAAAGAAGAATGGGACGACAGAGAACAAGGTAGCTGGATGGAATCACTGAAGCAGTAGGCATGAGATTAAATAGACTCCAGGGGATGGTAAAGGACAGGAAGGCCTGGAGGAACATTGTCTATGAGGTCGCGAGTCGGGCACAACTTTGCAACTAACAACAACAACAAAAATACTGGGGGTGGCTGATAGGTTGGAGAGAAGATCCCCACCTCTGTGTTGTCTCTTTTCAGTTTTTAGTCTTTATTTAATCTTATTTTAATCATCTTATATTATGATATCATTTTGTAAGTCACACAGAGTCACTGCAACAGTAGGACGGTGGCATATACATTTAATAAATAAATAAATAAAACAGCATTACTACTAACTACATAAAAAAATTAAGATCCTCTTTGATATATTGCCAGTTTGTGCATATTCCAAACTATCTTGTAAATATTGAGGGTTTGGAGGTTTTAGAACCAAAAGACATTTTAAAAGAGCACGAACTGACCCAGTTCATTCTCAGTTCACGTTTGTTATTAATGAATCAACTTAATCTGCTGCATTGCCAACTATCAAAATCTCTCAACAATTTGCAGTAAAAATAAAATAAAATTGAGACATTAAAATAGCAATGAAAGCAATCATAAAATAGTTAAAATGCAGAGTTACAATCAGCAGTTAAAAGTCTCCCAAAATGATGTGTTCTAATGACATTTTAAGACCTGATAAAAATATTAAACCTTTCAGCTCTGCTGTGAATAGTTTCTGAAGAATGGAAGCAACCCAAGTTTATATCCAAGTCAGGCTTATGGAAACTATAGAACATACATTATCTTTAGAAGATTCATATAGAAGAAAGCCATCTCTGAAACAGCCTGGACCTAAGGCTACTGAATACTGAATAGTCTTGACTTATTACCACAATTGGGACAAGAACCTTGGTTGTTGAGTGAAGTGGTCATAAAGCGAGATGTCACATAGCTCCTTCACTCAACAACTGAAATTCTGGTGCCTCCATTAATGTGTCTCTTAAGTAGTCTCATAGTTCATTAGGCAGATGGAGTCCCAAGTAAGGAGCTCAGGGTGATTCAAGGATAGAGGATCTCTGGGGAATGTTAGCACAGGCCATACGTGGGTTGGAAGGTGCTGCAGTATGGCATGAAGTAAAATCCACCCATGGGAGCTTCATCAACCACCCAGCCTACCAATGCATACAAAGCACCAAACATACCTACACTGTTTTTCTCCAGCTGCTAACAGCCACACCCAGCCTACACAAACTGTGCTTTCTTACCATTGGTAAGAACTTGATATCATTTTCCAAGTGAGCTCCATTCTCGTGAATACCTTCCAAAGCCTCCTTCTCCAAATCTCTCCACTTTGGGATTAAAATCTTCCATGCCAAAATCTAAGCAGGATTTTCAACTCCAGAGCAACTCCCCATTGACTTTGTGGGGAAACTGCCCCCATCTATTCTCTGCCTCCTGAGTTCCAGCTGATTGGAAGAAAATGGGGATTTTGCAGTAACCTTCCCCTGGAGTGGGGAGGGAATGGGGATTTTGCAGAATCCTTCCCCTGCAGTGGGGTGGGAATGGAGATTTTATAGTATCTTTCCCCTGCCACACCACCAAGCCACGCCCACCAAGCCTTGCCCACAGAACCGGTAGTAAAAAAATTTGAATCCTACCACTGAATAGCATGATGGAAGCGAATAGATGGAAATATCTATTTATCTATTTATAAATATCCCAATCACGTAAAAAGTAATCACTAAAGAGAAAGCGGCATCTAATAAATATATGGCTTTATTTGGTCTATTATTTTATTAAAAGTATTGGAGTATCCCCATTATTTTCAATGATATGCAAACGAGGGGAAATTTTAGGAAGATGTGCAAAGGTCTGTATAAATATATAAATACTTCTAATATACTTTATTTTCTTAGTGAGAAGGAAATGTAATGTTGTATAAGGAATATGTTGTGCAATGGAAACAAGAAACCATTTTCAGACTAGTCTGAGACAAAATAAACACCAGAGTAAAAAACCATAATAATTGCAATATTCAGGAAAAGATATGAGACCACTTCATCAGGGCAACCATCTTCTCAGATTATCTGTATATGCACTAAAGTAATTAGTTGAGTCCTGATCTGGTAAAGTAGACTCAACTACAGGCAGGTCCTCATCTTACAACAGTTCATTTAGTGTCCATTCGAAGTTACAACACTGAAAAAAATGATTTATGACCATTATTCACACTTATGACAGTTGCAGCATCCCCATGGTCACATGATTAAAACTCAAATGGTTGGCAACTGGTTCATATTTATAATGGTTGAAGTATCCTGGGGTCATGTGATCACATTTTGCAACCTTCTGTCAACCAAAGTCAATGGGGAAACCAGATTCACTTAAGAACTGTGTTAACTACCTGCAACTGCAGTGATTCACTTAAAACTGTGGCAAGAAAGGTCATAAAATGGGGCAAAACTCACTTAACAAATGTGTCACTTAGCAACAGAAATTTTGTCCTCGATTGTAGTCGTAAATTGAGGCCTACACATACTTCTAGATTTAGGTGAAGAACTCTATTTTCTATCCTATTGTGTTAAAAATTACCAAATTTAAATGAAAACAGTCTAGGGCATTTTAAGATTCTAAGAGGTCTTTGGGAAAACATTCATTTGGCTATCCCCTTTTTCTTCTCACTGCAACCCATGTCATTGTAGTTTTCTTCTGCTGCCAGCTTTTGTCTTGAAATCAATGACAGAGAATTAATTACTGAGGGAAAATCTGATGTGACTTCTAACACGTTATTTTGCCCGATTAGTTTTACTGACTTGAATAAAATATATATATTTATTGATCCATTTAATTATTTCAAGTGCTGAATAATGACCCTCTCTCTGTGTGGGTTTACGATACTCACCCCATTATCCGCTGAACATCAAAAGGCCTTGAACTCACAAGTTTTCAATTTGCCATGAATTGTTATTGTTTAAAATGTTAAGATATTCTTAGAAATGCAGTTTCCCCTGACTCTTCTGGTGCGATTGCAGCACATTCTATCACTTCAAAATTCTTTCTTTAATACGTTTTAGCTGTCCTTGATTTGTGGCCTATAGTAACAGAGGAAAAACCATTTTCTCTTCTGCAGTCATATAGCAGAACTAAAAGTAGAGATACCATATGGCAATTCTGTATTCATTTGCTTCGGTCTTTTCCATCACCAAGTGTAAGACATTGAACAAAAAATATGTCATTGTAACATGTGACTTTGCTAAATAACTAAGCCTGAGCTGATCATCTGTGCACAAACTGACTGTGTGACAAGTGCTGAAAGCAGTGGAAAAGCCATCGTCAGGTAGTGCACCATCTGCTACCATCCAATGGGGAGATGAAAAGCTGAAAAATTTTCCTTATTTGTGACTACCTAACTTGTTCCTCTGCTTTAATAGCACAGTAGAACAGAGAGAGTTTAGATTATAAAATTCCAATGCAAATCCACACATGGTATTACTTTTGCTTCCAAAATCGTCGCTTGGATAACTTTATTTTCTTGGCACACTGTCATTGTTGCAATTTTCTGGAGCCTACTATCTGGTACTTCTAGTCCTCAAACATCTCCAGCACCATCTTGCCACAGCTGGGAGCTCAAACAGCATCTCACATCTTGGTAACAATCCAATAGCTAAATTGATGATCAGGTCAACATTTTGGAGTATGGATTCCACCTTGCCTAGGCTGGTTGTGGCTCAAAAATTCAACTGAAATTAAGCTTCTGGAAATGTTGTTCTGAAATGTGATGCCCCCTTACTCAAGGGTCTCAGTGGAATAAGTAAATTAAAATAAACACTATCAAATATACAGGGATGGGGATAAAATTAGATAATCTTATACATTATTATTTTTATTAGTCATACCAACAGGAATCAAAGTATAACACCCTGCTGCAGAGTAACCCAGAGTTACCACTCTAACCCAGAGTAAGGTCATATAGTAATTCACTGGTTTTCCCCATACATATATAGAAATTTCATGTATTATCTTCAGTTTATCATGCCCTAGTCAATACATTACTGTAGAATGACTCAGGATTGCTGTTAATGTTCTTATTTTTGCCACCCTAGATTGTGAATATTTTAGGTATTGATCAACTACAATAGGTAGTTGGTTAACTATCTCCATTTTCTTGAAAATCATTTATTTATTTATTTATTTATTTATTTATTTATTTATTTATTTATTTTATTAAACTTGCATGTCACCCTCTCTCCCAAAGGACTCAGGGCAGCTCACAATGATAAAAATACATAAAATTCAGTATTCAAATATAAAAACCAATACAATCCCCTTTAAAAACCCCTTCAGTCCAATCCGGCCAGGCCAAATAGTCATGTTTTGAGGTCACGGCAGAAAGAACGAAGGTCAGGGGCCATCCGGTGCTCCAGGGGGAGCTGATTCCACAGAGAAGGCGTGCCCACATAGAAGGCCTGCTCCCTGGGAGTCACCAGCCAACACTGTCTGGCTGACGGGACCCCAAGGAGGCCCTCCCTCCCTGTGAGAGCGCACTGGGCGATGGGGAACTGTCGCTGGCCGCAGATGGTCCACCAGGTACCCTGGGCCTAAGCCATGTAGGGCTTTATAGATAATTACCAGCACCTTGAATCTCACTCAGAGGGCAACCGGTAGCCAATGCAGGTCCCGCAGGAGGGGTGTATCATGAGAGTGTCGGGACGCTCCCATCACTACCCGAATCATGTCTTCCTTCTGCAAGAACCTCATTCTCTTTTAACTGTGTTTCCCTGAAAACAAACTGGGTCTTATATTATTTTTTGCTCCAAAAGATGTATTAGGGCTTATTTTCCAGTTAGGTCTTATTTGGGGGAAAACACAATATTAAAATGGGTCTGTCTGACTTATATTAACTGGGGCTTATTTTTTTGTGTAGAGCTTATATTACAAGTATCCTGAAAAATCATGCTATTTTTTTGTTGGGTCTTATTTTCTGGGAAATATTACCATAGCAGAGGGGTGTCTCCCTGAGACTGGGATACCTAGACTTCTGACCCAGGAACAGGAATAACTGGTATTCAAGATCAATCACTGTAAAGACTCTCCTATCTGTCATTCTTTGAGTAGGATCAATGTCCAAGAGGACACCCAGATTGTGCATCAAGTATGTCTGGAGGAGTGCAACCCCATCCCAAGTTATCAATGTAACAGCTCCAGAATCAGGGGATCTCAAAACCCCAAAACTCTCAGTCTTGCTAGGGTTGATTTGCAGTTTGTTGCAAATCAGAACCTTCCAGAAGCTCACAGACTCCAGTCTTCAGGGCCTAGATAAACATCTCTGCTGCATCACTTTTATAGCCCAGCCCAGAGATGTACAACTGAATAGTATTGACAGATGACCCAGTAGCTTCATGTACTGTAGTTGTTGAATAGGAATGGAGAAAGAACTAAATCCCTGTAAGCAAAGGCTTAGATCTAGATCTCTCTTATCTAACAAAACAAACTGAAACTGACTTCGGAAGAAGGAGAATCACTTCTGCTTCAAAGTATGGGGTGCAACAAGCTAGTACCTCATTTCTAAGTGGTGTAGAAAGTCAGCACCTACCCCTCTCCTAGAAAAATGAAATATTTTGGGAAATATTTTTTTTAAAAGGCAAAATATTATATTTCCCTAAAGGGAGAAATTGAGAAACATGTTTTTAGAGGCAGAAAGCAACCCCCAATTTTCCTTAATAGCCCACAGCAGATGTCAGCACTTAAGAGATAAAGAGCTTATTGAAAAAGGAAGACAAGTATGTAGATAGCTCTATTCATAGGCAAAGCAAATACTGCAGGCAGAAATTCATTCAAGACAGGATATTTTGAACCTCCCTGCAGCAAAGTCTGAACAAAGGCAGAATGGCAGGATTAGCTCTCATTCAAGATCCAAAACAGGACAAAAGCCAATAAGCCACAATAGGAATTGCCCAACACCCTTTCAGAACACAAGCCCCTTTATTGCATCAGCCCCAGAGCAGTCCAAACTTCAACCAAACCTGGGAGCTCAGACAAACACCTAGGATTTGCATTTCCTCTTTTGCCTATAGAGCCAGCTATGACCACTACATGATCCCTACATGACCCCATAGGTATCTGACAACAGCTAATAAAATACATGTTCTTGCACAGGAACAGAAAGCTCAAGTTCAAAGCCCAAACAAGGTATACAAAAAAACCCCACTCTCAACTCCATTTTGTAAGCTGACCAGAACCACAAATCCATGTGGTTCTGCTTCATCAATAAACAATCTTTCCAATCAGCCTCCATGTTTCCAGTGTTTTTCTCCCAGCTTGGAAGTAAACCAGATGGATATTTCTTCACACAGTGGGATAAAGGGTTTCCACCTTACCCTTGTTGTTGCAACTAAGTAAACTGGTTCCAGGTAGTTTGCTTCTGACCTTTCCAGAATTAACCTTCTCCTGGTCTGGATAGTTTGCTTGAATGCACAAAAGAAGCAGAGAAAAAGGAGGAAGAGCCATCAATGAGAAACCAAGAAGCATTGAGAAAAACTTTTTTTTTCATTTAAGAGTTCTTCATGCTATAGCATGATCATTTCATCAGCATCACAGGGCAATGCAAATGCTAATCAAGAACAATTTCCAAGAGATGCATTGGAAAAACCTGATGATCAATTTTTACTAGTGGAATACTCCAAGAATAGTTCTCTGAGGGGAGTGGGAGGACAGAGAGAGAGGGAAGGAGAGAGGGAAGGAGGGAGGGAGGGAGGAAGAATCCATTTACAGGTAAAATTAGGCTAAGTGAATTGGGAAATTGTCTTTTTTTTTTTTATTTACAAAATGAAATTGAAAAAAATCCATTTTTCTTTTCGCAAGGTCTACATACAGTAGAGGATAAAATAAGCTGCAATATTTGGCAATTGTATTTTAGAGCTAGAGCTCTTTGCACTGATGGGAAGAACCTAAAAATGGACCAAATCAGACAGGGAGAAACATCAGACATGAGCCAACATGAAATGATCCTATTAACAACTGCTTTTGGGATAGATTTGATTAAAATTGCCTTGACTTCAATATGTGTTCAGCTTAAAAGAATATTAGCCTTTCTCAAGCTTTTAATAAATGAGGAAAGAAGTGGTCCCAAGGGACTAAAAAGTCATTACAGAATGAATTCTCGGAAGCTAGAAATGCACATCAGCTCTTTGTGTGAAGGAATGGATCAATGAAGGCTGAATATTACCAAATATGGAACTTATTTTTTCTAAACAGGACTGAGAAGAAAGCAGAGAAATTGTATATGAAAGCTGATAGCAGAGTAGTCACTTGCATAAAACTTTTATATTCCAGTCCTCCACATTTATGCTCTATCTAATGGAAGTTATACCACAGAGACATTTTTGGTCAAATTCAGAAACAGCCTGTTCAAAGATTCTTTTCAAGCCTATCTAGGAAATACTGTATATAAGAAGCTGCATTAATTCAAAAAGGATGATAGATAAAATTTAAACATTTCTACTTGTCCAGACTAATTTATCACAGGTATAAGAGATTTCCCTGAAAGTAGCTCAATTATAAATAGACCACAAAATTATGTTCAACCTTTGCTTCTGCTTTTACTCACTGCATAAGCAGTTAACTCATTCCTAATGCATTTTCTGAAAGTTGGTTGACCCCCAATATATATAATATTCTTTTGTCATATCTATGGATGATCTGTTTCTTCCTCATTCTTGAGTCTTCTACTAGGGAAGTCTGAGGGGTCTATGGAGTATCTTAGCTGTTTTTAACATTTCCCCCTTCAAGACAGACAACTCTGTTACTGGGATCTGTTGTAGATTAGGATTCAGAGCCCCAAGTGTTCCTATCACTATTGGCCTTCACAATGTCTCTAGTTCCTATTTCAGCTCTTGTTATTTTTTCCAGCTTCTCATATGTCTGGTTCATTAGCCAGTACATCTCTACCTGTTTGGATGCAGAAGTTCCAAACAATCTTAGCCCTGTTTCTCTATTTTCTGTGGGATTTCCCATTTGGATTTGGGAACACTGTGCTCCTATATACAATGCCAATTCCTTAATTGTGCTGCTCAGTTTATGCTGCTCCTGCCTGCTTATTATACACTGCCGCTATGTGCTGAATTATTTCTGAGGCCTCTGTGCATTGTCTGCACATCAGGTCCTGTCTAGAGTGGTAGATATCTGCTTCTATACATTTGGTGATGAGTATCTGTTTTTATGCTGCTATGATTAGTGTCTAGTGCTTTTTTTCCAGACATTTCCAACCACTGTAGGATTTCCCAATGTCAGCCACCTCAGCTATCTGCTGAGGGTACATCCCATGAGGATGTTATAGGCCACTACATGAGCACAGCTCAGAAGGACACTGAGCACAACAACAAAGGCTAAAAACACAATTGCTGACAGATAAAGCAGACACCCAAGACTCAAGATTTAGATTGACCAAGCTGAGCTCAGCTTGGATTGACTACAGGAAAGCCTATGATTCAAAACTTCAGAAAGTATTTGTGATTACCTGGCACTAAACAAATTGATAGGACACTAAGGACTTTCCTCAAGAAATTATTGGAACTGTGGAAGACAACTTTGGAAGTCAACTCAAGCCAGCTCACACAAGTAACCATCAAGTGTGGGCCGAGATGACGCAGTATCCACGGTTTGTTCTGTGTAAGCTTTAAACTCCTTAGCTAGATAATCACAAGGACTGGCTATGGATACAGTTTGCTACCAGGCACCTCTTCTACATATATGACATCAAGCTATATGCTAAGAATGAACAAGACATCAACATCCTAATCAACCTGACATGCATTTGTAGTGAAGGACACTGGGATGACATTCAGACTGGAGAACAGTAATTGGATAATAGTCAAAAGAGACTTTTGAAACTGATGGGGTGGAATTACCAGCAGGCTATATAATAGACATGCAGATAAGCTACAGGTACCTTGGTATCCCACAGTTACATAGGGACCACAGTGAGGAGACTCGGAAGGCAGAAAAATTTAAATACTACTAAAGAATAAGATAGGTCCTGAAAACACAGCTCAATGGAAAGACAAGATCCATACCATCAACATGTATGCTCTGCCAATCATCAGCTATTTTGCTGATATAGTGAGCTGGCCAATGGAAGACATGAAAACTGTCAATGTGAAGACCCAAAAATGGTTTCCACCCAAAGTCCAACTGTACTTCAGCTGGAAAGAGAACAGGCAGGGTTTAGTAAGTGTCAAAGCCATTATCCTAGATGAAGCCCAGAACATCCAGGACGGGTAAGAGGTCACCCAAAAATGAGCTGCTGGGATAATGCCTGGAGCAGCACAGACATTAGAGGAAGATTAAGCAGAGTTTAATGCATGGTTAGATCCTGCATGGGGGATGTACCTTCAAGAAACAACTAAGATGACAGACACTGGGAAATCCTACATAAATAAAAGGCAGCCCTGGGGCATATATCAAAAGATCACAAATTGTAATTTACCACAGCCATTAAATCAGCAATACCTGAATGAGAAAATCAATCTAAGAACTACAATATGTAGTATGAAGAGGTTAAGTTAAGAGTGGTAAATTGATAGGATATGGAACTCTGCACAGGAAACTCAGCTGCTATTCACATTTGATTACTTCTGAAAATATCCTTGTTAGCAGGCATGGTGTTTTAAAATACACATACTAGAGAGTCTCTCAAAGTTAAAGAATATGCACACCACAAGGCCCTTTACAGAAAAGCAATTTTGTTTCTATATATCTCAATATTTATATCTGAAAATTCTTAAATACATTTTCTGCTTTACTAGAATATTTTTGTTCTGTAGCTTGTGCAAACTGTTCATAAAGTGCTTGTACAGTAACAGAAAAGTGACGTATAAATACTTACCCATCTACAAAATCAAAATTGTAAGTTAAGTAATACTTTATATGGCTGTTCAAGTACTCTCACCTTCAAGAGGAGAATGTGCAAGTAATACCAACAGTGTGGGTTAATTAAAAAAACCTTAAATATGACCGATTCTCCATTGATATGAACAGGCTTATCCATACAAGTATGACTCGTGTTATATGAGTCATATAGAAAAACATTATATTGAATGAAACAATATATTGAATGAATACAAATAAAATAGGGGAGCTGTAATAGGAATATAGAAGGCAGCAAGATAGTTATGGAAGGAAATGGGAAACTAACTACCTTTGCAAAAGATATTCTTGATTCCAAAGAGCAGAAGTCTGAGAAGACTCAGAATAACTGCACCTTAATTACAGTAGATATAAATTGAGCATGATATTCGCTTTCATAGTCTTTCAGATTTATTGGCAAGTCCTACAAAGTTGGCAAACTCAAGAGAGACAAAGCCACTTGAATTTCTGTAAAAATCATGATTGCTAGTAAGGTAATGTACTGGAATATACAACTGTGGCTGAAAGTGTTTTTATAATGAAAATAGAAGTGAGAAAGAAGTGATAACATTATGGGAATTTAATATAGACCACCTGGACAGTCAGAAGATAGAAGTAAGGTATCTTTGTGTCAGATGACATATGCATAGTGACAATGAGATATTACAACTACTATGACACCTGGTGGAAATCTAACTCTGCCAAGAATCAGAGGTGCAAGAAATTGTTTTTTTCAAATAATTTTTTATTGTTTTTTTCTTTAAAAAACAAAAACAAAAACAAAACAAGAACAAAAGGAAAAGGGAAAAATTCCATTTTACAACAGTTTCGTATCGGTGTATATCCACAATTTATATTTTTCCTCCTTCATATTTACATATTTATAATTGCGGTTCCTTTATTTCTTACCTATTATTTATACTACTCCTTACTTCTTTATACATTACTATTATGTCGATATATTACTTCACATACATTGTGTATTTAATATCATTTTTATAATACTTCCTAATTTCTAGATCATCTCTATTGTATATTTTCTTACTTATTATTCCTGTCCTCTAACCATTTATACCATTTATTCCATATTAAGTAATAATCCATTTCATCTTTTTCTTTTATTTCGTTCATCAATTTATCCATCTCTGCACAGTCCAAAATGTTCCTTATCACCTCTTCATCTTTTGGTATGACATTATTTTTCCAATTTTGTGCATAGGTCATCCTAGCTGCAGTTACAATATGTAGAATTAGATACTGTATTTCTTTATTATAGTTTCTTGTGTGTATTCCCAATAAAAATAATATTGGTTTCCAGTCTATCTGATGTTCAGTTATCTCTTCGAGCCATTTTTTTTTTATTTTAGTCCAATACTTTTTTGCTGCTGCACAAGTCCACCATAAATGATAATATGTCCTCTATGATTTTAGGTGCAAGAAATTATTGCTCTCTTCTGTTTATAACTTCCTTGATCAGCAAGTGGAAAAGAAACTAGTTTGTCACAAACAAAACATTTTCTGACAGTAAGAGCTTCATCCATTGAAATCAAGTGCCTCAGCAAGTAATACATTTCTATTCATGGGGAGTATTCAAACAGAATATGGATTGCCATCTTTCCTATAAATGCTCAGCAAAGCAAGTGTGGGTTTGACTAGATGACCCTGAAACGTCTAGAAAGTTCAAATGAAAGTGGGTATGTTCAGAGGTGGGTTCCAGCAGATTCTGACCAGTTCTGGAGAACCGGTAGCGGAAATTTTGAGTAGTTCGGAGAACCAGTAAATGCCACTTCTGACTGGCCCTGCCCCCATCTATTCTCTGCCTCCCGAGTCCCAGCTGATTGGGAGGAAATGGGGATTTTGCAATAACCTTCCCTTGCCACACCCACCAAGCCACACCCAGAGAACCGGTAGTAAAAAAAATTGAAACCTACCATTGGGTATGTTCAAGAAAAGCTGGGTATGATTGCTATGTACCAGCCAGAATCAGTTTTGTTGCAATGGGTAGCTGTACAAATTTGATAAATAAATAAATAAATAATTGACTTTAGGAATAATGACAAATTCAGTTCTAATTCCATTTCTGAGGATTGGGTTTACCACCAGTCATCTGAAGCTCTCTGTGCTTTCTCAATACAAAGTTGAAAGTTTTAAAGATTAGTTACAGTAGTTGGATAAATTGTTTAGATTCTTGTATCTTATGTTTTGAATGAAGTTAACCCTCAATGCCTATTAATGCCAAATATGGTTCAGCTAACCTCTTAAGTACAGACTTCTTTATTCTTTGAATTTTAGATTCTTGACCAGATGCAACATTAAAAGTTTAACAATAAAACCTGTTCAGGAAAACAGAACCCATATGTTATATATATGAGTGTGACTATATATGTGTTTCCTACAGGCACTCTGGACTCAATTTGCACTGAAGTTGTGCATGTCATTTAACTTCCTAAGTACTTATTTCTATTCCAAACAGAACATTAGTCATTATTTTAAAATTTCAACCTATAATTGAACAGTTTTGCTATATTCAGTAGAACATTTACTGTATATCTCAAAGAGGGGAAAAATAAAAATGCCAACTATTACTGCCGTATAAATTACTCTGTCCTTTGACATCACTATTTTCTGATAGTCCCCTAATATACATGTCCATATGCGCATAAATACAGGGCAGTAGTTCAAATTGAGTTGGAAGGAACTTTTTCAAAAAATAAATTGAAATGAATCCAATAGTAATGTGTCATTTACAGCATAAAAGCTTCAATTCCTCTTCTTTCAGATGGGGAAAAAATTCCATTATTATATACCAAATCAGTAAGCATTTGAGATAAAATTACTTTGAGTTGATGTCAGTTTAAGCATCTCTATTAATTTCCATCAATTTTACACAGCTATTAGCTTCTCTGACTAAGCAAAATTGCAAGATCCATACATGCCTTCCAGTTTCAACATTTTCCTTCTCATCCAAGGCATGCTCTACATATGTCCAGTTACATAGAAAGGGACATTCTTATGCATGTATGTTTATTTGCATGCATGTATGCATGCATGCAGATATATCCCACCTTTATTATTTTTTTAGAATAACTCAAGGCAGCAAACATACTTAATACTCTTTCCTCCTCTTATTTTCCCAACCACAATAATCCTGTGAGAAGGTCTAAGACAATTCTCTGTAGCCAATTTGTAGTAGCCAACTCACCATGGTTATCTCCACCAACTTGCCATAAGCAACTCTCTGCGAGATAACTTAACACAAAACAACTGTACTCTAGACCCATTCCTCTCTTCTTCTTCTTCATTGTCATCAATCATCATCATCACCATCATCTTATCTTGTGTTGAGTTGTTCCATGATGAGTAGTCCCATTCTGTTTGTAGTGGCGAGTTGGATAGGGCAAGTTGGCCATGAGGAGTTGTACCATTCTGCCTGTGAGATGGGTTGGGGTGAGAGAGAGTGACTAGCCCAAAGGTACCCAAATCATGTACCTAGAAAAGCCTTTAAATTCTCCTTTCTATTGCTCAGGGAAGGGAAGGGAAGATTTGTTCCAGTATGGTTTCTTACTTCAGTCATAAATTTTATTTTATTTTAATGCAGTTTACTATTCTGTTTGTTTCTTTATTAATTATTTAAATTTATATAGCTGCCTATCTCAAATTCAGGATTCTGGGCAACTAACACTATGAAAAGTAAACATAAAAATATAACAATAAACCAACACACATACAGTAGAAACAGCTGCTGGGATTTTAAAAAATGATAACTTGTAGCTCTCAGGTTGACCGTGCGAGACGCAATCAAAACACAGCAGCACCCCTTTCAGCTCTTTTTGGCACGCTGGTTTATTCGTGTCCGTAGACGGCTACACGCTGTGACTCGTAAAGATGAATGAAATCGGCGCTACAGTGTACTAGAAAAGGGTGTTTATATAGCCCTCCCTTCTCATTAACCCTTTTAAACCACGCCCCCGTTTATCACCACACCCTTGTTAGCGCTGAAGTGTCTCAGCTGGTTCTCGAAGGTGCTGGTTGCAGCGTCATTTGGAGATGTCCTAAGCCCGTCGCACCCGATACCACCTCCCCTCGCCCCGCAGACAGTTGCCTGCACCCAGTGCCACCACCACCAAGTATGTATATGTCTCTCGATGCTTTCAACACACGTTAGCGGTGTCAAGCAGGTTGCTAGGCTCGACAGTAGCTGTTGTACTTGAAGAATCCTTTTCCTTCCTGGGATTATGCTATTAATACAAACTGAATTCATATTTTGTCAGACTGGGAACAGAAACTTCAGGTTTCTATATATGAATTTTAATTAGAATTATTTGCTTTAAAATTATTCCATTCACAATCAATTATAAAAGAAATTATGAAAGCAGTTAAAACAAGAACCAATTTGGCAATTATTCTTGATCCTATAAACAAATTGCTTTTTTCTTCCTATCAGGATTCCTGCTATATGATTTTTAAAATGTATTTTAAAAATTGGCTAGATCATCCTCTCTTTGTCCATTATATCACTGTCCCTTCTCATAAACAGCATTGCTAATATCTTAATCTAGAGTAGGACTTGAGAACTTCTCAGGTGAGAACAAAAGTGAACTGGAATTCCTCACAGTATGGGGAGTTATGCTTTGCACTGGCTTTCTCCTCCTCCTCCACCTCCTCCTCCTCCTCCTCCTCCTCCTCCTCCTCCTCCTCCTCCTCCTCCTCCTTCACCATGCTCCTTTCCAGGCCCACCTGATACTTATTACAACCAATTCTGTTTTCCAAGCATGAAATCGTTGAAGAAGACAATGACAAATATTGATGGATACAAATTCCATTTTCTCCTTTCTCTGATTCCTTCTTTACCTACTGGAATTAGAACTCCAATAGATTTGAAGAATGTACCGTAGTAAGAATTTCAAACTTTAGCTAGAAGGTATTTTCCATATATTTTCAAGAGTTTTGCTTCTGTGTGATATAACTTTTCATTGCAACTTCTAGATCATGGAATGGTAACAGTTATACTTCATTCACCTGTTCAAAAGTCACTCTCTGTCCTGAAAAGCATTGGGGCAAGTAAATTTCATAATGAATTTTGTCTGTGAAACCTGCACTAAAGACCTAGTTCCTCAAAGCCATAATTATATTATAGGCTAGTCTGAAACCTCTGTCCTTTTAGATTATATTAATGAACTGTTTATAATCCTGAAAGATCTGTTGCTTTACCCAGAAGGTGGTTCCTTCCTCACTTGCTCAAAATATAAATATTTTAAAAAACCAATAGTTGTGTAAGTTGATGCTAGCATGATTGTCTCCTGGGTATGACAAATTTACAGATCTGAGACTTATGCTCCATTTACATTCAGATATTATCATTAATGAACACATTACAGCTACACTGTCATCTTGTATTGCTTACACATTGCTCCTTATAAAAATTAAACATGATGTCTTTCATTAGTCACAGATGCAACCCAGCAAAGACAAAATGTGGCAGCATGAACTTTAATGAGGATGTTAGATTTTCTGTCATTGAAAAGTATTTATAAAAAGAGGGTGATGCATGATTAGTGACATTTTTCTAGAGAAAATTAAAACAGAATGACAATCATGTTTTCTCAGTCTGAGCACCATATTCCCTCCCATTTTTTTCTCTAGTTGTTCATCTATTACCTCTTAATATTATATGCAGCTAATTTATTCTAAATTTGTGATGCCTACACTCATATCCTACAGAAATTGTAAATTAAAATGTAGATAAATAACATCTTCTTTATATGCATTATCTGTCAACCCTGACTTGACCAGAGCCATCTTGGGGCTTCAGTGTTGCCACACTAGAGCTGAGGGATAGGGAAGGGGGATTAGAGATAGCTGGGGTTGTGTAGCCAAAATAAAATACTTTCTCCTGGGAAACAAGGATGTTCTCACATCTGGACCATGGAAGGAGGAGTGAGATCACCAGACAACCAGACAGTGTCTTGATTGGACCATGTGACTGTTTGATTGGAGTTTTGGGAAAACTTTCTCATTTATTTATTTATTTATTTATTTATTTATTTATTTATTTATTTATTTATTGGTTCGATTTATATGTCACCCTTCTCCGGAGACTCAGGGCGGCTTACAATGCGTTAAGCAATAGCCTTCATACTTTTTGTATATACCTGCTTAGTAGGGCTTTTGCCCCCCCGCCCCCCAAGCGGTGTTCTTTTTTATACAAAGTCAGTTTATTGCCCTCACAATCCGGGTCCTCATTTTACCTACCTCAGAAGGCTGGAAGGCTGAGTCAACCTTGAGCCTGGTGAGATTCGAACTTGCAGTAATTGCAGGCAGCTGGCAGCTAAGTGCTATTTAACCACGCTTTAGTCCACTGCTCCACCAGGCTTTTAATTAGGTGAAAACCATGGGAACCTTCAGAGTCAGTTTTCACCAGATCTGTGCCAATATGATATTTCCAATAAAGCTATTCTTTAAGGATTTCACCTGCCTTGGAGTTTTGCTTCATATGGGATTATTATTTGGAACCCTGACATTATCCTTATTGCAAAAAGAACCCTGGTTTGGATACAAATAATCAGAAAACTTTTAGAAAAATTTAAGCTATCACTCCTCAAAGCCATGGCAAATCAGATTAACTGCCCTATTAAAATGATTTAAAATTGGACAAATATTTATTCAGGAATCCTGACTAAATAACTTGCCCAATTCAGAAAGTTAGCATTTGCCTTGGCTGATACAAATATGCCAAAGAATGACATGGTTTCTGCTGAGGGGGTGGGGAGGGGGGGAGAGAGGGAGGGAGAGGGAGAGAGATTTTGGATACTCTTTAAATAGCAGCCTATGGGTCTCTCATTTAATGCAGCAAATTCAATGTGCTTTTTGTTGGAATAACTCAAAGATTCACTTGAATTGCCAGTTCACTTTTATTACTCTTCCTAAGCTTGGAAGCCAGGCAAAGAGTTCTGATTTACACTTACTGGTCCAATGTCTGCCATTCTCCTCTACATCATCATAACTTACTGTAAATAATGTTGCATGATAACATGATGTTCTTAGATGGTGGGTTAAATAATTACTAGTATAGAATTTGTGCACACTTTAGTTCAGGGAAGATAAAGAATAGTTTCAACTATTTCAGAGCCTTTCCTGATTCCACCCCAACTTGCTATGTATATAACTGTAAGTTGGATGCAATTTTAACATTGGCAACAGAAAGGAGCAGCATATTAACTCTGAGGGAGGGGCAAGACAAAGTAGACTATTGTCTACCAACATCTCAGGATCATCCTTCAATATGAGTTACCCCAAATGGCCCACTAAGTCCCGTTAACTCTTCTATATTAGTTAATAGAATTGTATCTCCATTTTCAAAAGCTGACCACTTTGCTGCCAAGCTTGCTATATATCTTGATTTAGATATAGCAATAGCAATAGCATTTAGAATTATATACCACTTCACAGTGCTTCACAGCCCTCTCTAAGGGGTTTACAGGGGTTTACAGAGTCAGTATATTTCCCCCAACAATCTGGGGCCTCATTTTACCGACCTCAGAAGGATGGAAGGCTGAGTCAACCTTGAGCCTGCTGAGATTCAGACTGTCAAATTGCAGGCAGCCAGCAGTCAGCAGCAGTAGCCTGTAATATTGCATTCTAATCACTGTGCCACCACAGCTATGACTTTCACAGATATGAACATTTGCATGGCACAAATTTTAATAAAATTTATTTATTTATTTATTTATTATTGAATTTCTATACCGCCCTTCTCCCTGAGGACTCAGGGTGGTGTACAGCCAGAATTAAAAAGACATGCAAGACAAATATTAAAAAACAATTAAAAGATATATAAATTTGGCCCACTTAAAACTCATTACCAATTAAAACGTTTAAAACATTTAAAACAGTTAAAAATTTCATCTTAAGCCAGCCCGGCTTGTTTAAATAAATGGGTTTTAAGGGCACGACGGAAGGCACTGAGGTCCTGGATTCTCCTTATCTCTGGGGGGAGCTGATTCCAGAGGGTAGGTGCCCCCACAGAGAAGGCTCTCCCCCTGGGGGTCACCAGCCTACACTGTCTGATTATAGTTTGAAGCAATAATTCTAGTTTCCCTTCACTATATGGGACTTACAGAAAAGGCTTTCCTTTTCCTTATGTCCTGTCAAGCAGCCTACATAGAGGACAAGAGAAAAGGTCTCTTTTTTTATGGGCTAGAAAACTAAAGTCATATATATATAAGGCACAGAATCCCATAATCTCACAAAGACTTTCTGTACTTAATAGGTAGTTAGGTCTTCCCTATTGACAAATAACAAGCAGTCAAGAGTGTAAAATAGACAGAAGATCTGACTAAGGTCTAGAAACCACCAAAGAACAAGGTAATTTCAAATACTGGAGAATTCAAATCAAGATTTTTTTGTGTGAGCCAAACTGAAAGCCTAACAAAATAGGTCAATAAAAATTTTCAAAGCAATGCTTCAATATGACAAATGTTGAAATGCTTCTATCTCCAAATCCTTTGGTGTTTCTTTTAGATGAGCATCTTTCTCACAACATACCTCATCCAAACTGATTGCCAAACAGAAAGAAGCCATTGCTTCAAAGTAGTGGTTCAAATTAATCAGGCATATTTGAAGCACTGCATATACAATAGCTTAATCCATAGATTCAGTGGTTTATCTGGTGTATCTGAGATTATTATAACTTCACTTCTATTTGTGGAGAATGCCAAAAAAGATTGAGTGGTGTGACTGGTTGCCTGCTCATATTGGTGTCAAAAGAGCATATAAGATTTAACAACCAAGGAACCACTCTTGCTAATCAGAATCCTTTCGGAATAGCATGGTTCATATTACATTGGACTTCATTCACTTTCTCACCTCTCAAATTTTTTAATGTGGCCACAAACTTTAATTTTGCTCTTTCTTCTGCTGATGGAGTACTGCGTTCCTGGGAAGACCCAAGGAGTTCAGCTCAGTTCTCAGTACTCTAGGTATGGTCTCAGGGCTGACTAGTTTGGTATACATGAGTGACAGGCTAAAATATGCAGACAGTGTTGGGTGTATTCACTATTTAATTAATGTCCCTTTCTCTGTGCCAGTTGTTTTTATGTGGCTTACCTCTTTCCACAATATATTACACTACGGCAATCTCTTTTGGTTTCCTTTGCTAAGTAAATAACAACTATACATTAGCAATAGTAATAGCACTTAGACTTATATACTACTTTACAGTGCTTTACAGCCCTCTCTAAGCAGTTTACAGAGTCAGCATATCGCCCCCAACAATTTGGGTCCTCATTTTACCTATCTCAGAAGGATGGAAGGCTGAGTCAACCTTGAGTCTGGTGAGATTTGAACTGCCAAATTGCAGGCAGCCAGCAGTAGTCTTAAAAAATCATAAATTTGACTCAGTCAAGACCTACCAGTGATGAAGAGAGCCTTTCAAAGTAGGACCAGGCTTGTGAATCATTTATTGCAATGCCATAAAAGCCAATGATGAGAGGCACTAATGGTTAAGCTAATGCACATCAGTGTCGTGCACAATCTAACACTCCAAAAAAGCAAGTGGAAAAGTGGATACTTATATCTTAAGCAGATTTTGAAAGTTTAAGTAGGATTAAGAGCTTTCTGCATTGGCTTAGCCAATTTTTTGCAGAAAAAAATAGAGATTATTATTATTCTATCCACCTTCATATTGTCATTGCTTTAAAACAGGTAGGGAAGATGTTTTAAAAATGTTGAAAGTTTCCAACTGAAATTTGATAAGGTCTGAAAATGAGTCTTTCTTTCATGCTATGTTCATTCTATATTGCCGAAAATATGGCAGGTATCAGTGTTTTAATGTTTTCACCCTGTAGTATATTAATATTTTAATGAGATGTCATTACACTCTTAAATAATTGCATCATTTTGTACAATGATGTCATGATGTGTTTGTCATCATTATTCTAATATTGGATTTATTAAAACCCTGATAGGAAAACATAAAATAAAGACACTTTTCCAGCACTGGATTATTTCCAAATGACAACTTTAGATCCAAGGCTTTAAGTCACTTCTCTGATCAAGCTGAATTGCACTTGGTCAGTTCAGAATGCTACTTTGTTCCTGAGCAAAAGTAATTTCTGTGTAGCTTATTATACCCAAGGAGTATTTCCGTGTTTCTGCACCTCTCAGCTTCTGTTCTTGCACTACCATAATTCTCAGAAATTTTGGAGGTATTTAGAAGATCCCAGATCAAAATCTGAGGCTGCAGATCCACTGGTAGCTGGTGTCAGTTTTAACCTACTTGCCCCGCCGGGCTCTGCTCAGCCCTGTTCCTATATCAAAAAGATTTAGTGCATTTCCTGTCTTATTCTCATCCTCTAAGGATGAGTCTTCTGTGAAGACTATGAATATTTATTGGGTATAAAATTACACATGTATACACAAACACATATCTCCTCAAAATAGCTTTGCAGACAGATGCTTAATTATGGTTCATGAAGCTGGTTTGTGAATGTTGAAATGACTTTTGCCATTAAGTCTCTCATAATTCTCTCTTGAGGCTTTTTCTGTTTCATGAAGTGATGGTATATTATGAGGATGCAACAAAGATATTTTCAGTACTTTTAACGGAAGACTCTCCAAAGATAAAAGATACTGAATACACAGGAAATGCCAGTGCTTTTCAGGTGCATTTTCAATATGTGTATATTTAAAGAATCATTTCTGAATCGGGCAGCTTTACAAATCCAAGAAAGATACAAAATAAATAGGAAAAAGTGACAGTCGAAATGAACAAGTAGCTCCAACATTCAACCTGTCATCAGAGATATTAAATTTCCTCCTCAAAGAAGGAAAATGTAATAACATAAGGTTGTGCAGATGTTTGATAAATATGGGCTGTGTAAAAGATACTGTCTTGTCACATACATGAACAAATCAATGATGTCTGGTTCTATATCGCTTCTGATCTTAGTATAAGGCTAATTTCTAAAAATAATATATATTTGCCACTAATGGACTTGCTAGTAGCTGTTTGTAATCTACTTTACTGTTCTGGGGATGGATCACATTTCAAAATATGTTAATAAACATGATTTAGTCTTGCCATCCAGCCAGTGGTGGGATTCTACCGGTTCGGACCAGTTTGAGCGAACCGTTAGCTCCGACTTTCAGTTGTGAGCGAACCAGTTCACTCCAATTTTGAAGTGCGCTCGCCTGCCCCTTCATAATACTCACCTACATTTCCATTTCCAAAGCCCAGCTGATTGGCATAACAGAGTGGATTGCCATTCCTCAGCTGTTTTCCTTGCTGGCAGCAATACAGAAGGTAAGTTTTCTACAAACTATGCATGTGAGTACAGCGCTCATCTGGCATGTGCGTGCTTAGCGAATCGGTTGTTAAACTGGTAGGATCCCACCCCCACATCCAGTTGTTCTATACTGTTGTATACTGTTACCCTTTGAATTGTCTCTTTAATTCTGCAATGGAAGGAGTAGACAATACAATTCCATAAGATCAACATTCAATTGGCTGCTTGAAAATTAAGCTGTATTATTTTTAAGCATTAACATCCATTATAATTTGTTGTAATGCCATTTATTGGTGAGTTTTTCTTATTTTATCTCTTTCTTCCCTATTGTACTGAAGCAATAAAAATTTACAAACATTTGAAACAATGCATTTATGTTGATCTGTTTGTTTAATGTTCACTTATCCATGAAGGAGGGATGAGAAATTTCTCCAGTTCATCTTATTTGAAAGTCAGTATTCGTTTGGGACCCCTCTTCCTCTTGGCAGCACTTTCATTCTCAACGTATCAGATCAATATTTCTCTACTAGCACGAAATATAATGTGATGCCTAACTGTTTCTCTTGCAAGAAGCAAATCAGGAAATTGATTCACTCTGAAGACCATCCTACTATCAACAGCAAAAGAAAAAGCTTTTGCTCGCAGCAAGTTTCACATATTGAAATGATATACCGTACAGCAGTTAACTTTTTTTTTTTCAAATACTGTATACAGAGTAGCTCTGGTCTAGTATAATACACTAATATATTTGACTAATCTGAAATTGCTTAGGCCTTGTGCAAAATTTCTAAACATTTCTTCTTCACTTCCTTACGACAACCCTACAAGCTGTCTGCATCTCCAGGCTTGCCAAGTACAGCAGACTGCCAGACACCTTTGTATATACTATATTTGCAAGAGAGATAGACTGCCACCATTTGCATGATTTATAAATACTAAACCTCTGCCTGAACACACAATCTGAACCTAAGGCAGTACTTAAATAAAGACAGACTCTTTTCCCACAGTTTTCCATTACTCTCCTTAAGATAAAAATGTACACCCAACAGTCTAGCACATGGCTGTGCACATGGCATTACTCCTCAGGCTAACCAAACAGTAGGGATGTGAAAAGTGTTCTATGAATTGACTGTTCTATGCATGAAACATCTGGGTTCAGGTAACGTATGCACACCGACTGAAGCATGGAAGGCCTGGTCACAGGCATTGAAGGAAAAAATTGATCAGTAGTTAAGGAAAAAGGAAAGAAGGGGGACAGGCAGTATTGTAAAGATTAGGAAGAGGGCCATCAATTCACATGTGAATTCAAGTGAATATGAGCCTTGGTGGCGTAGCAGACTAAAGTGCTGTTAAGTAGCACTTAGCTGCCAGCTGCCTGCAATTACTGCGAGTTCAAATCTAACCAGGCTCAAGATTGACTCAGCCTTCCATCCTTCCGAGGTAGGTAAAATGAGGACCCAGATTGTGGAGGCAATAAAATGACTTTGTATAAAAAAGAACACCCCTTGGGGGGGGGGCGAAAGCCCTACTAAGCAGGTATATTCAAAAGTATGACGGCTATTGCTTAGCGCATTGTAAGCCACCCTGAGTCTCTGGAGAAGGGCGGCATATAAATCAAACCAATAAATAAATAAGTGTAACAGAAATGTCCTACCAGTAGGAAGATTATTGGGTGGGTTGGCACAAAATCCTTCCTTTCTTTTCAATATCATTTCTGTAGGAAAGGAAGAGATGTTTGGCTGAATCACATTATTTTGTTTTATTTTTCTTGCAAGACCTTTCCAGCATTTGGCTCAGGCAAAATCTAGAATAACCAAGTTGTTTCAGATTTGGAGTTTTGTGGGGAGGGAATAAATATTTTGCCAGGGTTCCAAGTAACAGCCCCAACAAAAAGAAAACTCCGAGGCTTGAGTTTCCTCAAAGTTCCATTTTATTAGAGATGTCATATTGGCACATGTGGGAAAACCTGAATCTGAAAGTTTCCTGGTTTTCCCCACTCACGTTCAAGTCCCTGCCCAACATCCACATGTCCATCACATGGTCCAATGAAAGCACCATCCCAATTGGAGACATCTCCCAGTTCCAGCTGTCCAGGTGCAGGGCAATATGTCCAGGTCCAGGTGCAGGGCAATATGTCCTTGATTCTCTGAGAAAGGAATGTTATTATAACTATATATCACCTTGGCTCCATACAATCCCCCTTCCCAGTTTCCAGAATAGTAAATGTGGCAAGCCTGAAGATCCAATGAAAAGGATGGCTTCCAGGCCTGACATATTTATTTTAAAAGATATAAAACAATGTACAAAACAAAGAGTTAGAAAATAGGAAAGGGAAAGTGATAGAGCAATACTTAAAAATAGAAAAAGAAAACAGACCGATAACTAAGGAAGTAATTTCCTATCTTCTTCACAGCACTAACATTTTAAACTACTTATCCTCTTCAAAATTATATAACACGGTTCCCTTCTCCTTTTATTCTGCCCTTATTAATCTGTAAATCCAGAAATCCTCACTTCACCATTATCCATTTCCAGTAAAATGTCCATAAACTCCAAAAAATACTAGTTTATAAAAACAGCTGTTGTTCCCTCCTTATTCAAATAAGTCATCTTATCCATTTCTATAAATTTAGCCATCTTCACTGTCCATTCCTTCATTGTGGGTATTTAAATATTATACCATTCTTGCACTTTGTGCAAATAATAAACTCACTGCAATTATCATATATAAATTAATTGTCTATAAGTCAATTCTAATCAACCATCCATAAGTCTTAATAGAAACAATTCTGGTCTCATCTGGATGTTAATTTTTAAAATGCTCTGCATCATCGCATGTGTCCAATATTTTTCACTTTTTCACAAGTCCACCATGCATGGTGAAGTGACTCTTCATCTTTTCACACTTCCAACAATTATTTAAAGTACCCTTGTACAGCTTAGATGATTTTTCTAGTAAAACATATATAATCATCAGAGGTGGTATTCAGCCGATTCAGACTGGTTCACCCAAACTGGTAGCGGAAATCATGGGTTGCCCCCCCCACCTGCCCCCCCATCCCTCCACTTGCCTATCCACCCCAGCTCTATGCCATCTTATTTAGGCACGTTTTTGAGGCCGGATGCATGCACGGAAGGTGTGCGTGAGAGCAAAGTGCATGTGTGGAAGGCTGAGCACATGTGCAGAAGGCAGGCATGCAAGCAAACTGGGTGTGCATGTGCATGGAGCAAGTGTGCACATGCGTGGCGAACCAGTAGTAAGATCATCCGAAACCCACCACTGATAATCATGCAGATGTTTTAGGTTTCAATTTCACTAGACCTGTACCAGGTCAGAATTATTCAACCAAATATTCAAACTGCAATGTATTTTGGTAGATTTTGGTTTGACTATGTCTAGGCCTACCCTTTGTTTAGAGCAGTGTTTCTCAACTTCAGACATTTGAAGATGTTTGGACTTCAACTCCCAGAATTCCACAGTCAGCATAAGCCCACACATCTTCAAATGGCCAAAGTTGAGAAACACTGGTTTAAAGAAATGATTTGGCAAATTGGAGAATAGATCTCTCACATTTATTAATGCAGGCATGTTATCACAGCCTTTTTGTCATCTTCATAAAGATATTTTTTGCAATCTGACCCATTACTCTACTAAAGATTTGCCTCTAGCATTTCTAGACTCATCCTGTGTAATATCCCAAGCTGAAATCTGGAAATAATAACTTTCAGTCACAATTCATAAGAGCTTGATCTAAAATGATGATCTCAAGGTGAAAGGGTTTCCTTTGTAATGCCCTTATCAATCACTCAGACTTCTCTGTTGTGTTGTCTTTTTTGTTAATAAACGAGAAATGCTCATTGTCTGTAGCATGGTAGGATTCACTGAAGGGAAGAGAATCAACTACAGTGAACAAGGAATATTTAAAAAAAAGAAGAAAGTTTGTACCCAAAGCAGAAACTGGAAAATGAAAAGAAGTTATTTTTAATACATATGAAACCAAGAGCCTTTTATATGCCTGAATTGCTATTGAAGTCTGGTTTGATGTGATTACAAGGAGCTATTGTTTCATGAATGAATTTTAATCCTTTTGGCACAGCAAGAGAGGGTATAAATTTGCGAGCTAATTGGCATGCAGATCATTCAACTGCTTAGGTTCTGATTTGAAAGATTCAGAATTAATATACCCGCTTTTAAGAGAAAAGCATTCAAAGAAGTAAAGGAATACACTGTTTTGAGAAGCTTTATAAAACAGTGTCAAGTGGAAACAGAAGCATGTATATCGATAAGGTCCTTAAATTACCCCAAGACCTGAGATTAACAATGAAAAATCCAGTCAAGCATCATCCTATTCATTTTCACTTTCATTCCTTCCCACATCTGAGATGTTTAAAAACAAGATCTAGGACATTCTACTGTCGGAAGAAATGTCCATCTGGGTTCAGTTTCAAGTGGGGAGAAAGACACTGGAAACATAGAGACTGCTTGAAAAGATGGTTTAATGGTGGACAGGACCACATGGTTTTGATGTCCTGGGCAAAAAAGCATATGGGTGAGAGAGGGAGCGATAGATCTATACCCTCTGTTGGGCTTTGAATTTGAGCTTGTATTCTGATTGGTTGTCAGACTCCCATGGGACCGTGCAGGGCTAACTTTGTAGGTTATCTTTTGAGTTCCAGGCCTGGTTGAATCTTGCTGGGTGATGATGTAACAAAGAGGGGTTTGGGCATTCACATTATGGCTGAGTGCGAATCTTACCTTTGTTGGATCTTGGGTGAGGGCATTTGCTTATGAATACACCTAGCTATCACTTTATCACTTAAGTGCTGACATCTGCTATGGGCTATTGAGGAGGGTGGGGGCTATTAAGAGTGAGTCTGCTTCCTGCCTAAAAAACATGTTTCTCCATTTCTCATCCAGGGAAATATAATATTCTGCCTTTTTAATATTTCCTAGAATTCTTCTATGAGAGGGGTGGGAGCTAATTTCCTACACTAGGTTTAAGAATTTTCCCCCCACTATAGATTAAAAAACATGGCAGCCACTGCACGGGACTTCCAAATAGGACCATAACTTGGAGTTATCATAGAATGATAGAGTTGAAAGGATCATTTGTCAAAGTCTTACTCAGCAAAAGAATTCAGATTGGACCATCCCAGACAAACTCGTATCCAACTCTATTTGAATATGTGCAGTGAAGATGAAGGGCTTCAGGCAGGGGTACAGCACAGAAACGTCATTGGTCGCATTGGTGGATGATCTCTGGAGGACTCGGGACAGGGGTTGTTCCTCTGTCCTGGTCCTGTTATATCTCTCAGTGGCTTTTGATACCATTGACCATGGTATCATGCTGCAGCAGTTGAGGGGGATAGGAATGGGGGGCACCGTTTTGCGGTGGTTCTCCTCCTTCCTCTCAACTACTCACAGTTCATGTTGACAGGGAGGCAGAGGTCAACTTTGAGGCACCTCGCATGGGGAGTGCCGCAAGGGTCGGTCCTCTCGCCCCTTCTGTTCAACATTTATGTGAAGCCACTGGGTGAGATCATCCGTGGTTTTGGGGTGAGAGTCCACCTGTACGCTGATGATACTCAGCTGTATATTTCCACCCCAGACCACCCCAACGATGCCCTTGATGTGATGTCTCGCTGCCTGGAAGCCGTGCGGGTCTGGATGGGGAGAAATAGGCTCAGACTCAACCCCTCCAAGATTGAGTGGCTGTGGTTCCCAGCGTCGCGATATAGTAAGCTGGTGCCATTGCAAACTATTGGGGGTGTGTCTTTGCCCCCTACAAAGAGGGCTCGCAATCTGGGCGTCCTCCTGGACGCACGGTTGTCTTTAGAAGAACATATGACGGCCGTGGCCAGGGAGGCTTTTTATCAGGTTCGCCTGATTCACCAGTTGCAACCCTTTCTGGATTGCAATGCCCTGTGCACGGTCACTCACGCCCTTGTCACCTCCCAACTGGACTACTGTAATGCTCTCTACATGGGGCTCCCCTTGAAAAGCACCCAGAGGCTCCAACTGGTCCAGAATGCGGTGGTTATGTGAGACCTGTGACACCCCTCCTGCGCGAGCTGCACTGGCTCCCAGTGGTCTTCCGGGTGCGATTCAAGGTGCTGGTTACCACCTTTAAAGCGCTCCATGGCATTGGACCTGGGTACCTTCGAGACCGTCTTCTGCCACCAGTAGCCTCCCACCGGCTAGTCTGCTCCCACAGAGAGGGTCTCCTCAGGGTGCATCGGCCAAATTATGTCGGCTGGCGACATTCAGGGGGAGGGCTTTCTCTGTGGGAGCCCCTGCCCTTTGGAATGAACTGCCCCCAGAAATGCGTAAGATCTCCGTGTATTTCGCTGTGCCCTCAAAACCTTGTTGTTCTGCCAGGCCGGGCTATCAATGTAAAGATTTTAATTGGTTTTAAATGTGGGATTTTAAATTTTGGGGTTTTATAATTGAGCCAATTATTTAATAATTTTAATTATTTTTAAATTTTGTCTCTGCTTTTAATCAGGCTGTACACTGCCCTGAGTCCTTCGGGAGAAGGGCAATATAGAAATAAAATTAATAAATAAATAAATAATAAATCTAACAAGTCACTTTTAGGCATGCAAATCTAACAAAACTCACCAAGTTTTTCTATGAATTATATTTATGTTACTCGGAACTTGCAACACATATTATCTCTCCGATGTTCAGAACTGTGGGTTGACAATTACTTTTATTCTGTTTGCTGTCTGTTCAAATTATACTAAACCAAAAGAAGGATAGGAAAGGGAGAAGGAGAAGAAGGAGATGAGATTGGGAAAGAAACAACTTCCAAGAGGAGGTTGAGAGGAGGTACAAAGAAAAATAAAATGCAATGAACTGCCAAAATTGCTCCTATTAGCCCTTCCTCCACAATGCATGACTTCTGTCTGTTGAAATCACAGAATTATGATTGTAATAATAACAATAGCAACAAAAATAATTGGCAATTCTACCCTCTAACAATCAAAATAAAATAGCATTCAAAGTTAATGCTAAACCACGATTCAACTGCTGATTAATATCTATTCTGTATTATAACTTCTGTATTATTTAAACTATCTTCTAACTGCTTCTATTTTTCAGCATAGAATAGTTTAACAGAATCTTAATTCCTCTGGCTTCAGAGATAATAGGAATGATACAGTGTACCTTCACATATAACTAGGTTCAATTCATCATATATTTCATGGTCTGAATGTTGCAATCAGTGTAAAAATTTAAATGAAATATATTGATTTTCAAGGCTGTTGTACAACCATTATAAATTGTCCAGATAATTTATCTTGAGTCACTCTAATGTTTTATGTGTGTGTGTTTCCTTATCTCATGTAAGAGTCTGATTTGACCATTTATTTATTTAAGAAACCATCTTGAAATATTTTCAATAATTATTTAAATATTTCTATCTTGATTGCTTTATGTGCCATCAAGTCAGTATCAATTCTTTGTAACTATATAGATTTACTCCAAGATAATTTGTTCCCAGACTAGTCTTTCAGTTCTTCCAATGATGCCCCATTACCACCATAATTGAATCAATCCACTTTTCTGCTGAATGTCCTTTTCTTTTCTTCCCTTCTTCCTTTCCCAGCACTATAGACTTCTCTAGAGAACTAGATCTACTATAGAACACAATGAAGGCCCCTCGGGTGGCATGTGTGAAACTACTATTATGTGAGCCGAATTGGCTGCCAGTTTTCTTCCAGGTCCAATTCAAGGTGTTGAATTTAAAACCCTTTATGGCATGGGTCCAAGTATCTGAGGAACTGCCTTACCACAATGGGACTAACTTAGCCAACTCAGAAAGGACCTATAGATCTCATCAGCCAAAGAATTTTGGCTGATAGTATCTAATAGAAGAGTCATTTCTGCTGTGGACCTCACCCTCTGGAATATTCTCCCATCAGAGGTAAGATCTGCCTTCATACTCCTGACCTTCTGGAAGAGCCTAAAATCTTGACTCTGCCACTTAGTTTGAGGCCCTTACAGGAGCCTGCTACATTGGGCATGGCTGATGGACTGGAGAGGATTCTCACCCCCAGCTGCCCATTATCTTGGTTCTTAACTTGCAATAGCAATAGCACTTGGACTTATATATTGCTTCACAGTGCTTTACAGCCCTCTCTAAGTGGTTTACAGAGTCAGCATATTGCCCCCAACAATCTGGGTCCTCATTTTACTGTCCTAAGAAGGATGGAAAGTTGAATCAACCTTAAGCCAGTGAGACTCGAACTGCCGAACTGCTGGCAGCCGACAGTCAGCAGAATTAGCTGCATTCTAACCACTGCACCACCATGAGTCTTTTTAATCTTTTTATTCTAATTTTAATTCTTTTTAAGCACTTTTTAACTTTTTATTATATTGTAAGCCACTGAGTGAAATGGGTGGCATAGAAATGAAATGAAATGAAACAAACAAACAAACAAACAAACAACAAACAAATACACATTTCTGAACTATGTGGGTTCAGATACTGATATCCCAGTATCAGAATCTATAATTGTGTGCTCTTTTATGAAAGGGCAGAAGCTATCCACCACTTGAATATCTTCACTGTTAAATTTCTACCTTAAAGTAATTAATAGGAGGAGGAAGGATTATTAGATATTTCAGTGCTTTGAGTTATTTATAAAAAATACTAAAGCTGGGTAAATACATAAATAAGAATTTAAAGACAGGGTAAAGAATAAACGAATCTGAGTACACTTTCCAGCCAGCAAATGCTACATTTATTTTAGGCAAGGTTGTCTATCAACTTCATATAATAACATTTTGTTAAGGATACAATCACACAATTAACTTTTTGGTAATTAAGTGTTTCTTTTCTGAACGTCTGTGTACTTGAACTGTTTGAACTGATTATTTTTATCTATCTACATGATAAAAAATAACCTTTATTCTTATCCTTATGTTTGAACAAGCTCAGATTTATTTATACAGTTTTAAGATGCAGAATGCATCTGTACTTCAGGGTTAGAGATGGGAAGCTCCTACAGTTCAATGAACTGACTGTGAGATAACTTGGCCTGAAAGAGAATTGGCCCAAGGTTACTCAGTGAGTAACCTGATACTGGACTGTAATCTGAGTCTTCCAAATGTAAACCCAACACTTTAGCCACACTGGCTATTTAAGCAAAGAATGTGATGTTGTGAAATAAAAATTTATCATATAGTGGTTTGGTTCTGCAACCAAACAAGACAGACACAGACTTCAATGGATAGTTAGTATTTCAGAAAAAACAATTGCTACCAACCTGCCTTCCATTGAGGGCCTGAAAACTGCACAAGTCAAAAAGAGGGCTGTGAAAATATCTATAGACCCCTCACATCCTGGACATAAATTGTTTCAACTTCTACCCTCAAAACGACATTATAGAGCATTGCACACCAGAACAACTAGACACAAGGACAGTTTTTCCTGCATGCCATCACTCTGCTAAACAACTAATTCCCACAACACTATCAAACTATTTACTAAGACTGTATTACTATTATTCTTCTCAACCTTCCTATTACCTATCTCCTCCCATTTATGACTATAACCTTGTTGCTTGTATCTCTATGATTTATATTGTTTTATTTGTTTCCTAGTATGATTTGATTGCTTATTTAGTAACCTATGACTATCACTAAGTGTTATGATTCTTGATGAATGTATTTTTTTCTTTTTATGTACACTGAAAGTATATGCACAAAAGACAAATTCCTTGTGTGTCCAATCACACTTGGCCAATAAAGAATTCTATTCTATTCTATTCTATTCTATTCTATTCTATTCTATTCTATTCTATTCTATTCTATTCTAAACAGGATAACAATTATCCAGTGATTTCTTTATCATTAACATGATTTTTCCAAAATCTAGACAGAGTATGTAGAAATAAGAATGAATTATATTATTGGCAGAAGGAAATGGAGAAATTCAAAGACATGGCTTTGGAACTGCTGGATAGAAAAGATCAGGAACTGCTCTTACTGTGTTTGGTGATGAATGAGACTGGGATTGCTAATACCTCTGAAAACAATTCATGATACAAAAAGAACTTGATAGATTTGAATATCAGGATCTCATCTAATATATGCACTTCAGTGGCAAAATATGTAAAGTTCACCACTTAGGCAGGAAAAAACAAAGGCACAGGTTCAAGATCGGCAATAGTGACTTGGCAGTAAAACTTGTGAGAAGCATCTGGATGTCCTAGTAAATTAAGCATGAGCCAGAAGTGCACAACAACTGCAAGAAGAGCCAAATGCAAAAGTCAAAATCTCAGGAAGTGATAATTCCACCCTATGTTCCACTGATCATATCACATCTGGATATTTTTCCCCATTATGTTTGCTACAATAAAAAAGGGATATAGACAAAACTGATAAAGATGATGATGGCTTTGAAGGCTAAATCCTGTGAAGAATGGACAAAGAAACTGGATATCGAATCAAAGAAAGCTAAGGGGCAACAGGATAACAGACTTGCAATATGAGAAGGTTATCACAGGGAAGAGGGTGTGGCTATATTCTTTGCAGCATCTGAGAATAGGAAAAGAATTAATGGGTGAAAATTTTTCAGAGAGCAATCCAAATTTGAAATAAATTGAGAGCCACCCAGAGTTATTTCAAGATGGGCAGCCATACAAAAAGGAAGGGAGAGAGGGAGGGAGGGAGGGATTGCCTGATAATGAGAATAGTTAAGCAATGAAATAGTTTGCCTCCTGTTGCTCCATTGCTAGAGGTTTTCAAGCAAAGATTGGGCAATGGGCAACCAGTGATCTGGGATAATATTAGGATTCCTACTCTGGAATAGGGATTGTACTAGAAAACCTTCAAAGTTCCTTCCTACCCTATATTTCTATACACCATATTTTTCCCAGACATAGCAAGAAACCACATGTCTCCCAACATTCATCATTCAACTTAATTCAGTTCTATTCATTAATTCATTCAGAACTAGGTTTCACAACTAAAGGTGTAACGTCATTACTTGGCTACTACATTTACTGCAAACAGAACAATGCTAAATATCACATAAAATTGCCTTACAAAGTCTGTTAACTATCACTGCTTTAGGTTGCAATTCCAAGTCTTCCTCAAAATTTTTCAAGTCAACAGATTTTTGACCATTCTCTTCAAGGCCAAGCAGAGTACCTCAAGTTGATGCATTTGAATATAATGGCTTTCCTATGCCTGGGAAACACAGCTTTCATCTATATTTTCTCCTATTCTCTATCTTCTGAGTCTATATACATTTCTCCTCTTCCATTCTTCTGGTTATTATAGTCTGGAAGGCATCTTGCCCAGCTTCCATCTGCAACTCCCTCTCCTGTCCAAAAAACCCCACTTCCTCTGCAGGCACATGGACACATTCTAGGAGGGAAAGAAAAAGAGAGCAGTTTATGGGACATTATTTGATGGGATTAAAGTACACGGAAAGTAAACAGGAATTCAAAGTGGATCAGGGTATTTGATCTGGATTAAAATATATGTTGTGTGCTTTGATAACTATTAATGGGAATTCTTTTTGATGAAGACTGAACAATAGTCAGACTTTAAAGATGTGTTTATAAATGGAGAGAGATTTCTTTTGCTTTATTTCTTAGATATTTTAAAAATGTGGTTTCTGGTTGCTATTAATGGGATTTCTTTTTGATGAGGATTGAATGATGAGGCTTTAAAACTGTTTATAAGTGGGGAGAATTTTGTTTTGCTTCGTTTCTTAGAGAAAGAGATAAAATGGATTACAAAATGGATTTATTTGATTAAGGTTAAATATACATGTTACTATTTCTGGTAGCTCTTAATAGACTTTTACTAATTAGGACTGAACAATGAATTTTTATAATTTGATTATTGATAAGAGAAAAAATATGGGAAGAAGATATCTTTTTATTGAACTAGACTGGAGGTAAATTTCTGAAATTATTTATACTTCTCTGGAGGGAGGGGGAGTAATTTTTATATATCATTTTTTTCTTATTTTTTAAATTTTTTTGTGTCTCTCTGCACATCTCTTTTCTTTAATATATATATATATTTTCCTTAGTTTGTATGAGTCTTTGTACTTTGTATAAAAATATTATTGAAAGAAAGCAACCTGATAGTTCTTCCTCCAAAAACTCCACAGCTCTGCTCTTCTGGATAAGACTTAAATGCATATTGTTATGGAATTAGACTTAAAGGCTTAGGATTTATGTATTGGTATTAAAGTCATTTTATAGCAATTATTTGTGATACCTCAATATTTTACATTTGGGGAATGTTTTTCATCTGGTTAAATTCTCAGAGGAAAAAGTAAATGCAGTCTTTTTTTCCCCCTTTCTAATGAACTCTGTCTCCAGAACATATTTCAGTAGGATGCAGAGGAGAAAAACCCATAGTGAAACTAATAGTAAACCAACTTATCAGTCCCCATGACAAACTTCTCATGTGAAACAAGTTGCTTTACTTGAGGTTAATCTGTAGAATGCCATATGCTTTAAGGGAATGCTATCAAATGGATCCTTTGGTACAGTGGTGGGTTCCGCCTGGTTCTGCCAAGCCGGTAGCAGTGATGATATGATGTCACCGAACTGGTTCTGCCCCCCCGGCCCCACCCCCCCTACCCCCTGTGTTATTCTTACCTTTTATTTCGCCCCACCCCCAATCTATTGCTGCCTCCTGAGTCCCAGCTGATGGCTAGAGGGAAAACAACTGTTTAAACTCTTGCCGGGAGGCTTCTAAGGGCCGCCCTACAGCTGATCAGTGTTAAAAGAAAACAAATGAGTAGACCAGTGCCTGCAAAAATACATGAATAGATCAGTGCCTGCAAAAATACATGAGTAGATCAGTGCCTGCAAAAATAAATGGATAGACCAGTGCCTGCAAAAATACATGAGTAGATCAGTGCCTGCAAAAATAAATGGGTAGATCCGTACAGCTCTGCAAGCAGTTAAAAGCCTGGTAGACCAGTACCTCTGCTAAATCCTAAATAATTGTCACATGACCATCAAGCCACGCTCACAAAATAAGCCACGCCCACAGAACCAGTAGTAAAAAAATTTAGAACCCACCCCTGCTTTGGTAGGAGGCTGTGTCATCAGCCTCTGAACCTGATAGCACAGGATGGAGAAAAAGGTGGGGGGAGAAGAGCAGTGGCATGCTTTTTTTTCCCATGCATTATAGTCTGAATGAATGCCCTAGTTCCTATCTAAACTGATCACTGGCTAGTTAAGGTTCATTCCAGCCAAAATCCTGAGTTAATAGTTGAAAGTCAGCAACATTATCCTACACCGCCCCTTACTTTGACAAAGATAACAGATTTCACATTCATATAGTTCACAGGAAATGAGAAAGATGGTCAATTTGCTTCGATTCCCATAATCTGTTTTTTCAAGGAGGATGTTGGTATTAAAGAATTGCAGCAAATGTCATTATTCTAGAATAACTGACAGATCTTAGCCAGTTGATGTAGGTTCTGTCCTATTTTGCTGTTTTATCTACAGTAGTTCCTTCTGAATTATTTAAGGCCTCTGGGTCACTGCTTGGTTGTGATACTGGCATGATATTGGCAACTAGATCAATGATTAGTTGGGTTGCAAGACAGTCTGTAGCCATAGTGTCACCTTGGTCTCTAAGTGCAAAGTTTGTTCCCATGGGATGATGGGACCAGGTCTAGGCAGATTTGCTATCGAGTTTCCTTCCAATTCCTTCCAGGAAATGTCAGCTGCCTTTACATCAACCCCTTATCCAGGACTCAGTATGGTGACTGAAGACTCAAGCCAGTGGTGAAATCTAAAATTTGTTACTACTGGTTCTGTTTTTTTTTTCTTTTAAAACCATTTTTTCTACAACCTCTTCGGCGAAGAGGTTGTAAAAAAATGCTTTCAAAAGGCTTTGACGGTCCCAGCTGAGTTGCCTGATCGGCAGAAGGTTTTTTTCTTTTAAAAGCCTCTGCCGATCAGGCAACTCAGCTGGGATCGTCAGAGGCTTTTAAAAGAAAAAAAACCTCTGCCAATCAGGCAACTCAGCTTGGATCATCAGAGGCATTTAAAAGAAAAAAAACCTCTGCCGATCAGGCAACTCAGCTTGGATCATCAGCTGACAATCCCTTTGACGATCCCAGCTGAGCTGTGCGATCATCAGAGGCTTTTTTTTTACTTTAAAAGCATTTTTTTGGCTGAAGAGGTTGTAGAAAAAATGCTTTCAAAAATTAAAAGAAAAAGCCTCTGATGATTGTGCGGCTCAGCTGGGCATGGGATTGGGGCAGGGATTTTTGTTACTGGTTCTCCGAACCACCTGCCTCCATTGCTACCGGATTGGGTGATTCGGTCCGAACCGGGAGCATTTCACTCCTGACTCAAGCACAAGACTTGGTTTGAATAGTTGCTTTATCAAAAACTAGGAGGAAGCTATGTGCTTACTACATTTCATACTCACCAGGGGTGGGTTCTACCTACCTTTAATACTGGTTCACAATGGGGCCCCACGTATGCGCTCGCTTCACTCGCATGCACGCATTCTTCTGCACATGCACAGAAGCATTCTGCTGATGTCGGGGTCAGTGGGCGGAGCCTCCCGCCTGTTTTACTACCGGTTCTATAGAACCAGTCCAAACCGGGGGCAACCCACTACTGATACTCACCCACAAATACGAATGCATCCACAAATGCATGTACATACCATACCTGTTGTAGTCTTTAAATCCCTTAAACTTACATCTCTTACACTCTTAGTCTTCTTCCTTCCTCCTTTCTGAGGCAATTAATACTTTGCCTTCAAAATCAGTTGGGTGAAATGTTCTCTCAATCTTGAGAAATGCTGCTTCCTACCTCTTCAACTTGTTAATGCCTAACAAGTTACATTCTCTACATTGTTACTCTCTTGATAAGTTCACCAAACAGGGATGGGTTTTTCCTATTACTCAGTGACCCCTTTCAATTCATGCTAGAATTTGAATTCTTTGAACTGAAATAACTAACAATGACAAGAGATAATGCTCTGGGTTTTACTAAGAAATTAAAAATTGATACATCACTAGATCCAAGTGGAGTTCATCTGAAAGTTCTTAAATAACTCAAAAGTAAAATTACTGATCTTATTGATCTAATATATATATTCTTTCTTTCTTAATATTGGAGAATACGAATCTATCAAATGTAACAACATTTAATAGAAAAACCTCCAATGACAGCGGTCCAGGAAAGGACATGGCAGCTTATAAATAAAATAATCAAGAATATGGGAGAACATGTCAGGAGAATCATCATTATTTATATATATAAAAAAAACTTATTCCTGTCTCACTAACTTTTAAGAGTTTTTTGAGAGGGTCATACATATTTGGTTAGTGATGCTCTGGCAAATGCTGTGTACACTGATATTTAAATATTTCTTTCCTACAATTTCTCAGTCTTGAGGAAAAAAGATTAGCAGACACGGCATAAAGTAGTGGGTCCTGTCATGCACTGATAACTCTTGAAAAATGAAAAACTGGGATTAGGATTAAGTTGTCACAAGAGGAATGTAAACAGTGGCATTTCCCTGTGAATCTGTATTGGCACTTTTTTTTACTTTGTTCAGTAAATTTATGTACTTGGGGGTTAGCAATAAACTGGCCACCTTTGCAATTGAACTGATTTAATTCTGTTAAATAAATTAGGGAACAGGGTACATAACTACATATTGTGAAATGCTCACAAATTTATACCACTGTTGGGAGTTATTTAAAAAACAAATGTCATATGACACATACAAAAGGTTAAAAAACAGCTAATAAATTTTGAAATATAAATATAAATAAAGGATTAAAAAATGTACAAAATCCAACTTGGTAGATTTGACCCACTCTGTCCATTACTTTTTTCTAACAAATATATTTGTCATTAGGTAAACTTCAAAACGAAGCTGCAATTCCTGAAAAAAAAAATTTTTTTCTTTCTTATGCATAATTTTATCATGTATCTGAAATAAATAACTCTGAAACCCAGAAAAAACATTTTAATGCTCTGAAAAGTGACAGTGAAACATCTCTGCCATAACTAATGACAAAAAGGCTTCCCATTCCCTGTAAAACAAATAGAACATTTAGGAAGTAAAGCAAAGTAAGTGCCATCTTTAAGAAAGGATGGCTCCTTTATATCTTTTCCTGGCTGAATTCCTTGAAAAGTGAAGCGTTGCAATTCCGTATGCTCTACAACTTTGTGTGTATGTCTGTGTATTGAACAAGTTCACCCAACAGACAAATATACTATCACTCTCAATGAAGTCTCATCTTGTATCACTGATTGTTCCTATTTAACTAAAAGAAAATGACTATCGACCTGTAATAGCCTGATTGCAATTGCCTAGTCCTGCATTTGCTTTGAAATATTAGGGAACGGCTAAGGAAAAATCAATTGTGTTTAAAAGATTCTGAGAAAAGTTTTACAGCTCCAAATTAGGAAATGGTGTTAAGCAAATAAGAACTAATTGCTCTTAACTTCCTTTATAAATGTCCAGTTTTGCCTCATCTTTGTGGCATCCATTCAATGAGAACAAGAAATACTAGCCAAAGTTTATGAAGGGGCCACAGTAATAAATGTATTATCTGAGACAAAAATGTGTTCTCCATATTCTGCTGTTCTCGCTGACCATGCTATAAAATAAAGAAAATCCAGTCAGGCTTGAATATCACAAAGCAACATCTGAAATAGTGTTATGATCCTCAGAAAATGGTGCATACACATTTATTCTTTTTTTTTCTCCCTTTCTTGCATCAGTATCTCTCACCCTCCCCATTTCTTTTTTACATAGTATAGTAAGAAAGGTTGTTGAACATGAAAAAGATAATGGATGGGAGGTAAAAGAGAAATATGGAATATGTATGAAGAAAGAGTATAACCGCACAAATAAATGAAAGAAACTCATAAAGAGAAAAAGAATTTTAGAAAAAAGGCCGTTTCCACCATACTGTTATGTACCCTATTCCACCAATTTCAATAGATTGACAGGAGGAGGATGAGAAGGAGTGGGGGCGGCAGGGGAAGGAGGAGGAGACACACAGGTTGCAAATACAACGTACTAAAAAGCAAGTATAAAATACTCTTTACATACAGCATTAAAAATTACTTTTTTAATGCAAAATTATCACCCTGCTCAAATATCTTCAATTACAGAAAAGCAAGAAAAACTGAAGTGGCTATTTTTATTTTCATCTTTCTTCTAGTTGTCATTCAAATGAGTCATAAGCCTACTGATTTAAAAAAAAATCATTTTGACATTCAAGTGTCATTATACTAATGTAAAGTAAATGACAACAACTTTTTTTAAAAAAAAAAAACCACATGTGATTGCTCTAATTCTAAACATTTTTTGTTTCTGTTTTTATGACTGTAATCCTTTTTATCAGGATGGAATCAGGGCAATGGAATGGAGCTGAGCATTTAATGGCTGGATGCCCTTCTTGCCACCTATGCAGAGTTCTCAGCAGATATTATTTCTTTGTGCCCTGATAGAGAATCATCTGTTTGCTGCCTAGGACTGAACTTTCAACCTTCTGAGTGGAAGGCGAGGGTCTTCACATTTAGGCCACCGCACCGCTACAGTTCAATTCTAAACTTTAAGACTAATTCCTCCAGAGATATAAAGTGAGGAGAGAATGGAAAGGTGGCTTGTCCAGGCTTCCCAAAAAATCTTCCAGTGTGTTCTAAGAATGGCTGTCAACATTCCAACATTCAGGCACAAAGATAACAAAGCTTTTTCAGTCATGGAAGGAAGTCTTTCATTGGCAGAACTCCTCATTGTCCCACTAAGTGGAAGATATGCAACATCATGACTCCTGAAGTGCCTCAATGGGTCATAGGATTGTGCTGAAATGTAAGAAAGATCTAAGCAAATTAGAGGGAGTGGTTTAGAGCAGGGGTCTCCAACCTTGGCAACTTTAAGACTTGTGGACTTCAACTCCCAGCTTTGCTGGCTGAGGAATTCTGGGAGTTGAAGTCCACAAGTCTTAAAGTTTGCCAAGTTTGGAGACCCCTGGTTTAGGGAATTCAATATCTGAAGTAACGCTAGATATAGCTTGAATAACAATGTACATTTGACAGAACTGAGTTTGCACCATACTTTTGGACAGTCAAGTGTATCAAGCAAGGGAAAATAGGAACAATGATTCCATTACGAAAACTTACTAAGGATTAGCAATTGCCTAATTAAAATATGTCTATTCTACCTGTGTTCAAAGGATGAACTTATTCTGTGAAAGTTGCCAAAGTTACATGTCTGAAAATATTATAAAAACATAAATGATGATCTGAGAATCTCCCATTATCAAACAAACTAATGATCAGTGTTACAATGTTTTCAATTCTCAAAAATGGCTCAGTGGCTAAGACACTGAGTTTGTCAATCAGAAAGCCCAGCAGTTTGAATCCCTAGTACAGGTCTCCTGTGTGAACAAGGGGTTGGACTAGATGACCTCCAAGGTACCTTCCAACTCTGTTATGGTTACTGTTACTGCTCAAACAAAAAAGATTAAAAATACCAAACAACTTAACTTCTGAAATTTGATATCCCCTTCTAAGCTTCTAAAATTCGTTGGAATAGATTCTTATGTATTTTCCATGCTTTTTAATTGACTCTACCTCACTCTCCTTTATGCTGGTCTATTACCATAATAAATATTTGATTTGATCTTAAGAGACAAAGAAATATTTGTTAAAAATTCAGGAATGACCAGTTGTGCAATACAGAGAAAGAGAGAAAATAAAATCCTTTTTACTCAGCATATCTTTTACCAGCCTATACTCTGCAGCTGTTTATCACCGCAGTTTGAAAAAAGTTCCATGCGTGCTCAGGTTTATCAATATGATATAAGAGGGCAAACTTATGATCGCTTTCTGGATCTTTCTCTGAATTGGTTCTCAGGCTCCATGTCAAATAAATAATTTAGAGTGCTTGAACATCACCAGAAAATAAAACAATCAGTCATTTTAGCTCCATTATTGATCACCAATAATGAGATACTTGCTAAGACAAATAGTCCTTTTATCACACCAGTAAGTTTTTGCCTCTCCTGACTAAATAAATCATAGTGAAGTGCTTGTTGTTTGAAGAGGTGCAAACATATCTATAACCCCCCTTTTTTTAAAAAAAAAATGCATCAATTTATAGAATTCATGTTGTGTAGAAGACATGCTACTTGACAGTTTTCTATCCTTCACCAGATATTATTATTATCATACATTCCTATTTAGCATTCAGTTGTTGTTTCACACTGCGATCAGTGCAAAAAAAATTTAACCTACAATGTCTACTCATTTTTCTACATGTACAATGGCAGGAAGGTGAACTTCTTAACCTCTATTTTGCATCTGCCCTAGCTGGTAATTGTCATGCCACTGAGGGTAGGAAGGAGCTGCAAATTAGGATAGATAAGGCGGGGGGAGGGTAAAAGAGAATTTGCTTAATTTAAATTAATTTAAGCCAATTGTTTAAATCAGGCTACTAAAGGAAATCCTGGTGGATAGGCAAAATCCAATGATTTTTATCTATTATTTCAGATTCTGGGTGTTGCTCTTCCCAGAACTGTTATGTTCTTTTCAGATATCCTCTCCTGGTTGGATTTGATTTCTAATAAGAGATCATTACTTCTTTGTTTTAATTCTTCATATATTTGTGATGGGTAAACAACTTTTCTTTCTGCAATCCTGCAGCTGCTGGCCCTGGTTGCTCAGCCAATAGTCCTGAGTTCTATAGGACATTTGTTACCTCATTGACCCAAGCAATGAAAAACCTGGTACAAGTTTCTGTAAATTATGTCTCAACATATTGTTTATGGGAGAAACATTTTTATTATCTTTTGGGGATGAGCTACAAAAACAATTAATACATACATAAATACATACATAAATGGTATGCAAAGGGCCATCTCCCACCATTTTATTTTGCGTCAGGGATGCCTGATTTTGCCTGAAAATATTATCAGTTTTGTGACTAGGATTCAAATGGGCTTGAATTGCCCATTATCCTGAATTCTCTAGACAATAATAATTGAATACTGGATACTTGCAGCTTCTCTCTAATATATATATATATATATATATATATATATATATATATATATATATATATATATATATATATATATATATATATATATATATATATATATATATTTGATTACTGCCATTTTACAGCAATCTTATCTTCTTGATATAGTTTTACTGAAAAGGAAAAAAAATCCAGATTGCTAACTCTCTCAAAGGAGGAATATGTGCAGAGTAAATAGATCTAAAAGAAACCCAGAAACGCAGGTGAAACACGGAAGAAGAGTAAGATTGAACGTTATACGTATGTACTTCTTTCTTTCTTTCTTTCTTTCTTTCTTTCTTTCTTTCTTTCTTTCTTTCTTTCTTTCTTTCTTTCTTTCTTTCTTTCTTTCTTTCTTGTTAAGTGAAATGGTTTTCTAACAAGTTTTCTGACAATGGTTTTCTGACTATAATGTATGGGTCAGCTATTTTTCTTTAAACCCCAGTTTTAATGATTGTGTAGCTACCATTCTCTTCTTCCTTCTTTCACAGGGTCTTTTTTTTTTCTTGCACTCTTGCAAGATCTCACTTTTCAAGCAGGCCATCATTCAACTAACATTATCTCAGTAAATATTCTTTTGTGCACAGGCTGGAGTGTTACTTTTGCAGTTGTGGATAGTTATCACAGCTTCAGGGCAAAACATTAATCAGATCTGAATATTGATTGGGGGAAAAAACCTTGTTCTTTGGTACCTAAACCTTGAGGGATGATCAGATATCTCTTTCAAGTTGAATTGGGAAAATATAAATGCAGAATAATTACTTTGTGTTAGTTTGCTGCACTGGAAGGCAGACTGTGCATAATATTGTCCTTCCAGTATTGCTGCAATAAAAAACATCATAATTAATAGAAAGGGAGACCGTTTCAGCTTGTTGCTGTGATTGTTATTGTCTTAAGGGTTTTGGATTTCATTATTTCCATATTTATAGTTGCTAATACCTTCACAAAGTAACAGAAGAATTGTCTTCAGCAATCACTAGCCGATTTTCAGGATGCCTTAATCTGAGCCGTCATACAGAACGGTTTTGTTGTGATGGTTTAAAACACTCACCTCCCTCTTCTATTTTCTTTTAGGGGATAAATAACTTTGTCATAAGTCATTACTTCTTTTAGCTTAAAGAGCAGGGAGACCTCTCACTTATTTCCTCTATAGTGGCACAAACATAAAGCAATGATTAAAGCCACATGCATCTTAAAGGACAATCTGCCTGAACATACAATGACAACCTCGTACGTGACCTTTTCCCACTTGAATCTAACTACATCACAAACACAACTTGAAAAAATGTTTTTTTTTCCCTGTCATGTCCCCATAATGTTGGTTTCATCCCATGAGTGAGGCATCCTGAAGTCATCCTCAGCTGCACTGGTTAAAATAGTGCTTCTCCCTTCTTTCAACAGCAAAGATAGCAGCCTCAAAGTAATATTTCCATATTTATTTATTCTGTATTGTCAAATCTTGTGATTTGTTTAGACTGAAGGGTTCTTCAGAAATCAGGCCTCTCCTTCCTAGTATTTATCGTGTACATGAGACTATATGGAAAGGATAGGCAGGTAGTTCTTGATTTATGACCCTCACTGGGACCAGAATTTCCATTGCTAAGCAAGGCAATGGTTCAGTGAGTTGTGCCTGATTTTACCACCATTTTTGCCATGGTTGTTAAACAAATTAGTACAGTTGTTAAGTGAATCATGCAGTCATTAAGCAAAACCAGCTTCTCCTGTTCAATTTGCTCATTGGAAACTGACTGGAAAGGCGACAAGCAGCAATCACATGACCCCGGGATTTGTAAGCATCATAAATACATAATGGTAGCCAAGCACCCACATTTTGATCACATGACCTTGGGAAAGTTATGATGGTCATAAGTGCAAAGACCAGTTGTAAGTCACTTTTTTCAGTCTTGTTGTAACTTCAAACGGTTGTAAACAATTAGTTGTAAATCAAGAACTACCAGTACACCAATTGGGGGATGACGTAGGCAGAGCTGGAGATGCCATAGAAATCTTGATCCAGTGATTAGAGACTGCAGGATATCTGGATGGAAAGAAGGTAAAGTTGAACTCAGGCAAGTCTGAGATACTTTTGTTCACTGTCTCTGAATAGAGTGGCATTCCTATCATAGTTTACTATTGTAAATATGGTGAGGCTACTGTAAGGAACACCTTTATCCAGCTTTGCTAATTTCTAATACTCACAGGTAGAGGAACTCCAATACCAATCTAGATTCACCAGGAGGACTCCCAACCCTGTGGCCCAATATCACTCCCAAATATTCACATCCTGTCACTTTAAAAAAAAATTGACACACCAACTGTGCCTGAAGGTCATTGCCATTTAAACTGCAGTTTAAAGTCAAGCTCACAGCTTCCTAGATAGAAGAATATAGTTGAGAGGCCAGAAAAAGAATTGGCAATAGATTGCTGGTCTCTCTTTTCAAGTAATGGCATATACAGTCCTACTTTCCACTCCTCATCACTACCTTACTCTACTTTGTTTCTTTCTTTTCCCTTAGAGGTATTATAGGGACTATCCCAGTGGTGGGATTCAAAATTTTTTACTACAAGTTCTGTCGGTGTGACTTGGTGGGTGTGGTATGGCTTGGTGGGTATGGCAGGGGAAGGTTATTGCAAAATCCCCATTTCCTCCTGATTAGATGGAACTCTAAGAGTAGATGGGGGCAGGGCCAGTCAGAGGTGATATTTTACTGGTTCTCTGAACTACTCAAAATTTCCACTACTGGTTTTTCCAGAACTGGTCAGAACTTGCTGAATACCACCTCTGGACTATCCAATATCAAGGTACCATCACAAAATTTCCTGCAACTCATATATGTCCCAAAGTATCTTTCCAGAAACCCCTGCCCAATATGTCATCCAATATACCCATCTGTCTCTTTCATGCACAATCACACCCATACAACACAAATACACCTTTCCACAATCCCCTTTCCACTGTTTCACTGTTTCACACATGACATTAATAACCCAACCAGATTTCTTCCTGTCTCCAGGCCCTCCTCCTTCTTTCCTTCACTGGCCCAACAAGTAACAATCAAGATATACAGAAAATCATTCTGGAAAATTCTATTAGTTTAATATCAAAACTTTTTTACTTCATTTGAAAATTCCTAGTTGATTTGCTTGAGAAGGAATACCCCATTTTCACCAGCAAACTTTTAGATTATGGTGCGAGTTCAACTGAAGTCAAATATAATATGACTAGAAAGAAATCTTCAAGTATTCCTGTGAACTTTCTTTCTTTCATAAGCACAGCAGAATTGACTCTTAAATAAAGGATAGCAACCTTATATTCTGATGGTAGAGCCATTTGTGCTTGTTATCCTTGATAAGTCACTTCTTGAACAGCTAAAGCTGGTCCTTTATGCTGGCAGCACTATAATAAACAACTCTCAATTAGTCTGTGGCCCTTCTCTCATCTTAACGCCTTAATGCCCCAAACTTTGGGTGTTGGCTGGGAAGGTTGTGTGAGTTGTTTGAGGGTCAGTGCTGTCTCTGGTTGGCTGTGAGGTTGATTTGAATTCTGAGGAGTTCATGGACTCTCAATTAGTATGTGGCCCTTCTCTCATCTTAACGCCTTAATGCCCCAAACTTGGGGTGGGGTGCTCTGCTATGCTGTAAGTAGACATGACCTATATATTCTGCATGGTGATCCCAAGATATTTTACTTAGGTAGTTGCACTACCTAAGGCAGAGCAACTGGTACCTGCCCTATCCAAAGTTAAGATGCATAAAAGCTAATCCAGCCAGGTTATTTTGACAACTGAAGCAGAAACCTCACTTATGCCTTTCCCATTCCCCAGTTTTAAACACGCACTAATGATATATTAAATAACTAAAAATGTGCTGCCCTTTTCCCATCCAAAATCAATTATATGAGGCAACTGTCTCACACTCATGGCTCACTGGTTGTACATTCTGCAGCGATGTAGCTTTCACTTATTATTATTTTTCCTGTCTTTTTTTTTTCTTTTTTAATATAGGCAGTCACCGCAGGAGAGATAAAATCAACCAGACCTTGTTTGTGCATAAGCCCCGTATCATGAAAAGACAGCCATAGTGAAGTTAAAGATAAAGTGTGTAACTGCCTAAGGAGCTGTCCTTCCCCTTTACATATTGTTGTTGCTGTTGTCAAAAATATACCATCATGGCATAGCCCTGTAAGTTTGTTGCAACCCAAAATCCCCCAAAGAAGTTTTGAAGCTTAAAGATCAAACTTTTCTGTGGATTACTTTCTGTTTCATCCAGTGCACAATTGCTGGAAAGCCAGACCTTTCTGCTTGCTATATTCTCTGCCCATATGATAGAATTAGACTACTAATGATGCTTGGCAAGGGCCTATTTTCCCATGGCTCAGGACTTGGTTTGTAGAATATGCATAGAGAGATATCAGAAGGAAAATAAATGAAAGCAGCATAGACCATAATAATTACCTATTGGTCAGGATTTCATGAAAGAGTAATTGAAAATCGACATTAGTCAACTGTTAAGTACATATAGTGTTAAAAAGACCATTAAAATAAGAAACTTGTCTCTCAAGCAGATATATTTACTTTGTCATATTTGACAACAGAACCCGTCTCATCACCTCCATAGATATTCTATGTCTGAGTGCAAGGGGCACACAATGTTTCCCTGGAAAATAAATCATTGTCCATCAAGGAATGTCCTCTTATATTGCCTAATACAATCTGTTCCCTGTAGATGCCTTAAACTCCAAAGCCAGTAAGCCAAAGACCAGAATCTCCTTTTCAGCTCTTTATCCATCTAGCATATGCAATTCCTCCTCGAACCAGTGATTTATCACTGGGATAAATGATAAGGATAGGCAGTAATTAATAAAAGAGTGTAAAAGTCAAGAGGGAGTTGTAGTAACTTAGCAGCAATGGCCACTCGGCAGGCAATAGTCTATGGCTGATGGGAAGCCATCAGCATTAAGACTGCTGATGTCTCAGGTTTGATCTTTAGCAATTTCAGGTTGTTTCATGGGAAAGCCAGACTTTTCTACTTGCTGTATTCTCTGCCCATGTGATAGAATTAGACCAGTAATGATGCTCGGCATGCTAACAAATTAGCTATTGATCAGATGCCATTACATATGACATTAGCTTATCTGACAAGCTCCTGGGGGAAAAAAAAGAATAACAAAGTGGTTTTCCTAATGAAAGATGACTTGTGGAGCATACCTGTGTATGTTTGCACAGCTAGAATTTAGCTTACATAGTGCCTAGATATTATGCCACAGATAAGAGTGAAATCAGTTGATTTAAGGGAGAAAGAGAAAAATGATGTAGATGATCAAACAGTGTTATCGTTTAAGCAGTATAGGTAAAGGAATACAGAGTAGATGGATGAGTTAATAGGAAAATGTTATACCAATTTAATGGAAGATTATTTATTAGATGCACTCACTAGTTGCAGAAATTGTTTGTTGCATGATGCATTAGCAATGTAACTATAGAACTGCCTGGCGATGCATAACCTTGCCAGTTACATTGTAATTTAATTCAAACTCCACTGAACTATTCAGATGCATCTTTCAGTTCCTGTGAGAATGTGCTCACCACACAGAACCCTAATAGCAATATGCAACTGGAATCCCTTAGTAGATCTAGATGGGATCCTATTTTGACCTATTTCCCCTCACCTTAACTTGCAGAACACATTTATTCCAGCAAGCTGGGCTGGCCTAAAAAATTTGAATTTTAATTGGGAAATTTTAGTTTTTAATTATGTTCTCGACCAGATTATTTAATTTGTTTTAATTAATTTTAACTTTTACTTACTGTTGGTTTTATCGTGGTTGTGCACCGCCTTGAGTCCTTTGGGAGAAGGGCGGTATAAAAATTCAATAAATAATAAATAATAATAATAATATATCACTTTCATCCAGTCTTCATTAGTTTAGCTACACTTAGTCATTATTACTGATTTTGGAAGTGTTTGACATCTATGGGGAAGTCCAAAAATATCTCTTAAGAATGGTTGAATGCCAATGGGCATTGCCAATGGATTCATAGTGCATGATTATGCTTAGGAAGGCACTGATGTTTTGAACTTGCCTTGTCTACATTTCCAGGTAAATACATAGGAAAATCCCCTTCTGGCAAATGCATCTAGGGTTAGGTTAGGTCTCCATGAATTCAGAGATCAAAACAATGGATTCAGAGCGCTTTGTTATGCTTAGGAGAGTGCTGACTTTTCGAGCCTACCTTATCTACATTTGCTGGTAAAATACATGGGAAAATTCCTTTGGAGGACAAATACACCTAGGGTTAAGCTTAGGTCTCCATGAATTCAGAGAGCAAAATGAATATTGCCAACACATTTGGAGTGCTTTATTATGCTTAGGAGGGCACTGAACCTTGTGAGCCTGCCTTGTTTATATTTCCTGGTAAAATATATGGGAAAATCCCCTTCTGGCAAATGCATCTAGAGTTAGGGTTAGGACTCCATTAATTTGGAGTGCAAAATGGACATCACCAATGGATTCGGACCACTTTATTATTCTTAGGTGGGGGCTGACTGTTAGAGCCTGCCTTATCTATGTTTCTTTGTAAAATACATGGTTAAATCCCTTTGGGGGGCAAATCTTCCTAGGGTTAGGGTTAGGTCTCCATGAATTTGGAGTGCAAAGTAGACATCACCAATGGATTTGGAGCATTTCATTGTTCTTAGGAGGGACATGATGATTTGAACCTGACTTCTCTACATTTTCTGGTAAAATACATGGAAAAAAACCCTTGTGGGGGCAAATCCACCTAAGGTTAGGGTTAGGTCTCCATGAATTCGGTGAGCAAAATGGACATCGCTAACCGAGTCAGAGTGCTTTATTATGCTTAGGAGGGTACTGATTTTTTGAGCCTGTCTTATCTATGTTTCTTGATGAAATACATGGGAAAATCCCCTTGGGGGGCAAATTCACCTAGGAGGAAGTTGCCTTTTCAAGTCTGCCTTATCTACATTTCTTGTTAAAACGCTGTATTTTAAGCCATTTCATGATTCTTCAGCATGGAAAGGAGCATTTAAGCAAATTAAATAAATATTTTTAATGAGAATAAATCACAGTGAATTGTCGCTTGACTAAAACCTTTGTTTTTCTTACTATAAAATAAAAATGTGTTGTAATATCACAGGATACATTTCTAACATGTGTTTGCTTTAAGTACTTACTCAATTGATCATTATTATCACAAGTACAGTAATGGCATGTAATCTGTCTATTAAAAGATTATTATCATTAGATTCTGTTTAAACTAACTGATGTAAGCATTGAATACTAATCAGCATTGCAATGACTGCTAAATTTGGTATAGATGCAGTAATAAAGCCTGTTTTGTCAAGAATCTAGTCCTAGTTTATTCCTGGTGATAAAACATAATAACTAAATGCTAAAATTAAGTGCTTTACAAAAAAAAAAAAAACCCTTCAAACTGTTATTTCTAGCAGATCCTCTAAATTTTCCTCCTAAGTTTGAACTAATTATCAAGATATTTTTTTTCTCTCATTGACAGCTGTCCCCCCACAGAAAATACATTCTGTATGACAGATCTGTATGACAAAATCGCTCAGATTTGGGAAGGGCTGGCCTCTGACTGGGTATGTCCAGACGGGATGACTGAGGCAGGTCTTGAGAGCGTTATCTGGGAGGAGTTCGATCCTGTGGCTCCCGAGGACATGGACAGGATCCTGGGACGGCTGAACACGACCACATGTTTATTGGACCTGTGTCCCTCCTGGTTGGTGCTGGCTTCCCAGGAGGTTACACGAGGCTGGCTCCAGAGGATTGTTAACACTTCTCTGAATGAGGGGGTCCTGCCGGCCGCTTTGAAAGAAGCGGTGGTGAGGCCCCTCCTCAAGAAGCCCTCTCTGGATCCGGCTGTTTTGGCTAACTATTGTCCAGTCTCCAACCTTCGCTTCATTGCGAAGGTTGTTGAGAGTGTGGTGGCACAGCAGCTTCCCCGGTACCTGGATGAAGCTGTCTATCTAGACCCGCTCCATTCCGGCTTCCGGCCTGGGCACAACGGCGTTGGTGGATGATCTCTGGAGGGCTCGGGATAGGGGTTGCTCCTCTATCCTGGTCCTGCTAGACCTCTCAGCGGCTTTTGATACCATCGACCATGGTATCATGTTGCACCGGTTGGAGGGGCTGGGGGTGGGGGGCACCGTTCTGCGGTGGTTCTCCTCCTACCTCTCTGACCGGTCACAATCTGTGTTGACAGGGGGGCAGCGGTCAACCCCGAGGCACCTTGCTTGTGGGGTGCCACAAGGGTCGGTCCTCTCGCCCCTTCTGTTCAACATTTATGTAAAGCCGCTGGGTGAGATCATCCGTGGCTTCGGGGTGGAGTTCCATCAGTACGCTGACGACACCCAGCTGTACATCTCCACCCCAGGCCACCCCAACGATGCCCTTGAAGTGATGTCCCAGTGCCTGGAGGCCGTGCGGGCCTGGATGGGGAGAAACAGGCTCCGACTCAACCCTTCCAAGACTGAGTGGCTGTGGCTTCTGGCGTCCCGATATAGCCAGCTGGCGCCATCGTTGGCTATTGGGGGCGAATCACTCACCCCCACAGAGAGGGCTCGTAACTTGGGCGTCCTCCTGGATGCACGGCTGTCTTTAGAAGATCATTTGACGGCCTTGGCCAGGGGGGCTTTTTATCAGGTTCGCCTGATATGCCAGTTGCGCCCCTTTCTAGATACGCCAGTTGCGCCCCTTTCTGAGTGACGCACGGTCACTCAGGCACTCGTCACCTCCCGCCTGGACTACTGTAACGCTCTCTACATGGGGCTCCCCCTGGGGTGCACCCGGAGGCTCCAGCTGGTCTAGAATGCAGCCACGCAGGGGATTATGGGAGTGACGGGGCACTCCCATGTGACACCTCTCCTGCGTGAGCTGCACTGGCTCCCGGTGGTCTTCCAGGTGCGCTTCAAGGTGTTGGTGACCACCTTTAAAGCACTCCATGGCTTAGGACCGGGGTATTTATGAGACCGCCTTCTGCCACCAATAGCCTCTCACCGGTCAGTACGCTCGCACAGAGTGGGCCTCCTCAGGGTGCCGTCCGTCAGACAGTGTCGGCTGGCGACCCCCAAGGGGAGAGCCTTCTCTGTGGCGGCAACTACCCTCTGGAACAACCTCCCCCCAGAGATACGTACAATAACAGACCTCCGGATTTTTCGTCGGGCCCTGAAAACTTAATTATTTCAATTGGCCGGGCTGGCTTGATCCCACAGTTTTGAGTTAAATTTTAATTGATTTTAATTTGGGTTTGTTTTAAATCATGGCCAAAAAAATATTTAACCATTTTAAACTGTTTTTAAATTTTGTATGTTCTGTTTTTATTTCGGCTGTTCACCACCCTGAGTCCTATTGGAGAAGGGCGGTATATAAATGGAAACAAATAAATAAAAATAAATAAATAAATATTTAAGTAACTTTACAGCAAGCCTCCCAAAATAACAGAATAGAAAACACAGAAAGAAAACATGACTAACAATTTTCAGTTCTATCCTGAGCATAGACCAATGAACTAATCCAATGATTTTTTTTTTCTGAATGGTAAACAATGATGAAGAAGAAATTTTTCACCAACCACTTAACTTATCAAAACAAATATGTGAGCAGCCCACAGCCCATAAACTTAACTCACAGATTTTTTAAAAAGAAACTTGTGAGGGTTGACTCAAAATACATAGATAGTCCTGCAGGAATCGTGGTAAGGGTAAGGCTGAACATCTGAATCTGTATAAATATGTATTATGTTGCAAACTGATCTTTCCATAGAATACATATCAGTGGTGGGTTTCCACCGGTTCTCCTGGTTCGGGCAAACCAATAGTGAAAGCGGCAGCAGGTTCCGCCCACCTGCCTGGACATCATCACAGACGCTCTGCACATGCGCAGAAGGTTCTGCTCATGCGCAGAAGCACCACACAGGAGTGAAGCAAGCATGCAGACACAGACACACTCACACTCCCGGTTCCGAACTGGTAGCAAAGGTAAGAGGAACCCACTACTGATACATATCCAATAGTGGAGGTCAAAAAGGAAGAATAAAAAAAGAAATCAGTTGACTTTTGACTGCTCCTTGTCAGAGGGAACAATGTTTGTGCTCTTGAAAAGCAGGAATCTAATCTGAGCAAGGATCTGTCAACTAGACCTTCATAATTTAAAAAAAAAATGAAATATATGGACATAGGGAAATTCTAAGGAAACCCTCACTCCTACATCCTAGTAGAATGTCAGAGACTATGTTTGGGAAGTGAAAAGCAAGAAGGAATCACCCAGAGATTAATAGTTTCACTGATCAAAAGCAGGCAAGATATAAAATAAAGACAGTATGCAGAGGGATCCCACCATTCCTCCAGATTTCTAAATCATAAGATGATGAAGAATAGGTAAACTTAAGTTTCATTTCCAGTGTTTATGCATTGAAAAAGTTAAGCATGCTGCTATCATAGTCTAGGAAAAAGTTGAAGCTAAAGTACATGTGGTTCAGGGTATTTTAAGGCCAACCTGCTTAAAGCAAATAAAAAATGTTTGATAAAGGTGTTACGATAGTCAGGAAATTATTTTCATTTAAAGCTATATCGAAACTGTTCTGCCAAGTTGCCTACTGAAGTTTGAAATGCCAAAAACCTCATTTGATGATATTCCATCAGCAATATATTTTGCAACTCACTCCAATGAAGAACAAAACAGCTATAAACTAATAATAACTATAAACCTACCAAAAACAGAACCGTAAAAGACAAACTAGGAATACAAATTAAAATAGGCAAGAAAATGGCAAGAGAACAACTGTTCACTCGAGATGAGTTCAAATCACCAGGTCCTTATGGATTACATTCCAGAATTCTGAAGGAGCTAGTAGCCGTAATCTCAGAACCACTGAACCATATCTTCCAAAGAAACAGGGAACTGGAAAAAAGCTGATGTGGTCCCCATCTTCAAAAAAGGGAGGGGAAAACAGATCCAGGAAACTACAGACCAATCAGCCTGACATCAATACCTGGAAAATATAATCAAACAATAGATTTATGAACACCTGGAGATAAATACGGTTATAACCAGAAGCCAACACATGTTTGTCAAAAACAGATCATGCTAAACAAATCTTATTTATTCTTTAACAAAGAGACTAAATTAGTGCACCAGTGAAATGCTGTGGATGAAGTATACTTGGATTTCAGTAAGGCATTTGACAAAGTATATCACAACCTACTTCTTGGTAGGCTAGTAAAATGTGGGATAATCAGATGGATTTGTGACAAAACACATTCTATATGTAGTCCTTAATGGAACTATATCTACATGGATGGAAGTAAGCCCTGGGGTTCCCCAAGGTTCTGTTTTAGGCCCTGTACTCTCCAATATCTTCATAAACAATTTAGATGAGAGACTAAAAGGGGAACTCATCAAATTTGCAGATGATACCAAACTGGCAGCAATACCATCACTCAATAGGCTCAAGATCCCAATGGATCTCAACAGACTTGAACATTGGGCCCTATCTAACAAAATAAAATTCAATATAGAGAAAAGTAACATTTTACATGCAAGAAAATTAAATGTACAGGTACAGACTAGGTGAAACTTGGCTCAATAGCAGTAACTGCAAGAGGGATCTTGGAGTCCTAGTGGACAGTCACTTAGCTATGAACCAGCAGTATACTACAGCCACCAAAAAATAAAATGCAATCCTAGGCTAAATTAACAGATAGATAGAATCAAGATCATGTGAAATGTTAGTACCATTTTATAATGCCTTGGTAAAACCACATTTGGAATATTGCAACCAGTTTTGGTCACCACAATATAAATAAATGTTGACTGTAGAAAAATTGCAGAGAAAAGCAACAAAGATGATTAGGGGGCTGGAGGCTAAAACATATGAAGAATGGTTGTAGGAATTACCCTGCTTCCCCCAAAATAAGACATCTCCTGATAATAAGCCAAATCAGGCTTTTGAGCACATGGCAATAAGGCAAAGCATTTATTTCAGGGTTCAAAAAAAATAAGGCAAGGTCTTATTTTTGAGGAAACATGGTAGGTATGTCTAGTCTAATGAAAAGAAGGACTAGGGGTGACATGATAGCAGTGTTCCAATATTTGATGCTGCCAAAAAGAAGAGGAGGTCAACCTATTTTTCCAAAGCACCAGAAGACAAGATAAAAAGCAATGGATGGAAATTAATCAAGGGGAGAAGCAACGTAAGATTTCCTGAGAGTGAGAACAATTAAGTGGTGCTCATTTGATCATGTGTTGTCCCGAGGGAGGTGTGTCAGGCAGTGGTGGTATTCATCTGGTTTGCACTGGTTCAGGCGAACCACTTGCTAAATTACCACCACCACCCGCTATCAAAGTGGCTCCTGAGCACTATGCTGCAATGGAGAAACTGGCAACAGAGCAGCCAACACAAGGGAAGAAGGCTGCTTTCCCTCTTTCTTTTCCCTGCTCCTCCTCCTTCACTCATGCCGGCCACTCTGTTTCCCGTTTTAGTGCAGCGCAGCACCCAGGATCCACTTTGATAGTGAGGAGAGGGGTAATTTAACAACCTGTTCGCCCAGGGTCAAGTTGGCCATCATGGGAGGCTCGTTCCACAGGTGTGATGGAGCTGGAAGATGGTGATGGGCCATGCCTCCCACAGTCAACCTGATCCTGGGCAAACCGGTTGTTAAATTATTTGAATCTCACCACTGGGGTCGTGGGTTATTGTTTTCTATTTTTATTGGGGGTGGTTTCTATATTGTGTTTTTATTGTTTGTAAGCCATCTAGAGTCACTGTGAGCACGTAGCCGGCTATATAAATTTTCTAAATAAATAAATAAATAAACCAGATTTGCCTTCAGACATTGTGGGTGCTCCATCACTGGAGGCTTTTAAGAAGAGACTGGACAGCCATTTATCTGACATGGTATAGTGTTTCCTGCTTGAGCAGGAGTTTGCACTAGAAGACCTCCAAGGTCTTTTCCAATTCTGTTATTTTGTTATTCTAACTAAGGGGGGATGGACTTCATATTCACCGTATCTCTGAGGCCTGAGAGAACAAACAATTATCTTTAACAATTATCAAAATAACATTGTGTGAAACAAACCTATTGTTCCACAGGGAAGGTATTGCAACAGAAATAAGTGAACTTCCCAGGTTCTGCAAAATGGGACTCATAGCATACACTCGTAGTTTGAGCCATGGAGGACTTTAAATGTGATAACAGTGCCTTGAATTACTGCTTTTACATTGGAAAAATATTCTAGTTCACATGTTGTGACTAATATGCTATGTCTTTAAAACATTTCCATGTAAACAGCTTCTGAAGTTGTCTGAAAATGTCAAAATCAGGATGGGTGGGTGGGAATTCAGTCCTTGGTCTTTCTATACAACTCACAACAATATAGGGCTATCTGACAAAAGATATTGAGATACATTAACAATGGCAAATCATAATATAATAATCAATATAAATTGATTGTTTGGTACCTATTATTGAAATATAAATAGAATATTTTTTTAAAAAAACCTAGTACCCAAGCCATTAAATAAAAGAAAAGCAATCATAGTAGAAATTGATATTCAGGTCATTTGGATATTGTAATCAAAACATTTAAGCCAGGGCAAATTCAAATTTGAAAACAACACTAAATTGAAATCAAGTCTTTGATTACAGAAAGCTACCATATGTTCTTTTGCATGTGCTCAGTCAACAGACCTTTGAATGGTATAATGAACAGCAACAGAAACTCTCTGGCTTGCTGGAGATGGGAACCAGAAAACCAACAATGCCAAGTATAGAATTGTCAAAAACAAGAACTACTTCATCCTGTGCACAGCTGACTTTGCTTCCACAAGAATGATGGCTATTAATCTAGAAAACTTTAAAAGGGAATTAGACAAATTTTCATAGAATAGGGATAGAGATCCATTTCAGTGTAGTGGTGAAGATGCTGGCCTAGAAACCAGGAGACTGTGAATTCTAGTGCCACCTTAGGCATAAAAGCCAGTTATGTTACTTTGGGACAGCCATGCCGTTTTAGCATAACTTATCTCAGAGAATTGTTGTTGTGGATAAAATAGGAGGACGAAGGAGTATTAGATATGTTTGCCACCTTGAGTTACATATAAAGTAATAAATGTGGGATAAAGATCAAATAAATAAATCAAAGGCACCAGTGGTGGATTGGCCCCAGTTCGCACTGGTTCTATAGAACTGGTAGTAAAACCGGCGGGAGGCCCCGCCCACTGATCCTGACATCATGAAAACACTTCTGCACATGCATGCTTATGCAGAAGAGCACACACACACACAATCAAAGCGAGCGAGCGGGCATGGCCCCATTGCAAACCGGTAGTAAAGGTAAGTAGAACCCACCCCTGAAAGGAACTAAACAATATGACTTCCATATTAAAGCTAGTGTACAGAATGAGTGGGAAAGTTCTAGTACACTCATGATTTTGTACACATCCAGTTAGTCAACATAGAAACAGAACATGGGACTAAACAGAACTTTGATATAATCCATCAAGCCTTTTATTTTCACCCAGCTTTTCTTATGTTGGTGAATATCAGTGTTTATGTTGTCATAGCAATGACTACTTTAAATTTAGATTCTAAAATATAAAGCGTAATATTTGATACCAACCAAAGAGCTCAGATCTGCTATTCCTTGTTCAAGATATTTTCTGCCTTGTGTTTATCTTAGTGTAATGATATTCTGTTTAGATGTTATGAATACTGTGGGAATCAGGTGGCCATAGTATATGTGTAGACCAGTCTAGCTGGTTGGACACGTGTATGGAGCTCAGCACCGAAATAATCTGACTATGAAAAGTGGGTTCAGCTGGATACTCACTCAAGGGCCCTATTCGTTCTCTCTTTGTTCATAATATTGTAGAACATAGGCTGTGTTTGCATAGCAGAGACATCTCCTTGTATAACATTCCTGAGGATTGAGGTAATCTCTGATAACGGAGAGGTGGGCCTCTCAGAAGAGGAAGATGCTGGGAGAATTGAGTTTCGTTTTTACTTAACTTTTGCTTTCCTAGAATTCACATGATTTACTGTAAATTGTAGAATGTGAAACCTATATGGATGCTTTCCTTTTTTCATGTATGTAATATGAGATGTGTAGCCATAATAACGCCTTCTGATGACCCTGTATTTTGATTACTAATAAAAGAGATTGCGAGGCTGTGTGCTTTGCTCTCTCATCCCGAGAAATACCTGTCCTTGTGTTTTCTCTAATCTGGACTACTCATGAGGAGCCCCGCCAGGATGAATGCAACATCTGGTGACCCCGACGTGATCTCGTGAAATGGATACGTCTCGACGTGATAACCCACTGAAGCTATACGTCTCCTGGAACCCCTGTTCTCACCGCCTGGAATGAGGCTGCGCACCCGATTTCGCCTGAAACACGACGATAATCTTTCCTGAGAATGGGGGGAGGTCTTTCCAAGCAGCAGACGGAGCATCTGAAGAGCTTGGTGAGATATCCAAGACTAATATTAATATTTTAAAAGATAACGGGAAAGTCCTGCCTGTGAAAGAATTTGATTTACCTTCTAAAATATATTTGGCAATATTATCCGGCTTATCCGGAAAAGGGCTCTTTAAAAGTGAAAACGTGGAGACAGATGGGAACCTGCCTCCACGAACCTCCCAAAGCCCCTGATTCTGCACTCTGGAGATTGGCTGTAGAGTGTTTAATGATGTATGAGAAAGTTTTCAGGACACTTATAAGTTTCCCGACAAGCCCTCCACCTGATTATAAAGTTAAAATTGTTACCTCAAAACCATCTTTAATTGAATCATAAGTTCCTTCTGAAGGAGCTGGTTACACCCCCACTAAGCAGAATTTAAAGAAACAGTTAGATAAAAAAAAAGAGGGGTGGAATATAGAAGAAATTCCTGAAATGCTTTCTGTCTGTCTACCGGCTGCAACTTTGCAATTAAAGTGTGTCAGGATATAGGAACATCGTATAAAACCAATTTGTTAGCACTGCTTTATCACCAGGCAGCAAAAAAACCTGGTTATTTTAAAATAAAGTGTAAAAATCCAAAAGGGGGGCATGTCTGTAACATCTCGCCCTCTCTTTCATCAGGGATCAAAAACCCTGGTATCATCGTATAGATGACATTTTAATTGGAGCACAAAAAATACAACCTAATTGACTTTTTGAAATACAAAATGATTTATGTGTGAATGAATTGCACATTGCCCCAGAAAAAATACAGCTGCATATCTTTGTTAATATTTCCTACTAGTAAGCTACTCACAGGAGTATTGGCTGCTTTAAAACAGCAAAAAGTATTAAATGAAATTTTTTATGTGAAAGTGGTTTATACGAAAGGTCTGATTGCAGTACAAATGTGAATGCCTGTGTGTTGATAAGGTGAGAAATTAGAGAAATACTGAATGTGTTGCTTTGTTGTAAGTATGCTGAATGGAGGAGGGAAGCGAGGCTTGGTTGCGTGCTGTAAAACATTTTTTTCTCCCTCTTCCCCCTCCTTTTTTCCTTTGGAGAGAGAAACAGTTCCTTTTAACTTTTTTTTTCTCCCTTCTCTCACCCCCTCCCTTCCCACCCACCCCCCCGGGAGGTGAGAGGCACGAAGAGGGGGGCTACGGGTTTTTTTGTCCTTTTCACCGTTTTTTTTCTCTCTTTGCTGAATCAGCCTGAGAAAGGCGGGGTAAAGGGTGATATCTGATACCTGCCTTTGCAGAGCACTGTCTTGGCTCAGAATGCAATTTTGATCTTCTTTTTCCTTCTGGAAATTTTTGACGTTTCAAATAATTTCATACCCAATTATATTTCAGAGTATTGACTCAAAATACCTCATTTAGATTGTTTGTTTTATTTTTGAAGCTGTTTTTCTTACTCCTTAATGTTTTTATGTCTGCGTGCATTCTGCATACTTAACAGATGGCATGTTTGTTTGTATGTTTGTTTGTTTGTTTGTCCGCAGCATAAGTTGCTGCCATTTTAGGAATTGTCACAGAGATGAGTTAGAAATTACAATATGTAGACAGAGAGATAAAATACTTAGGACATTTAATTAATGAAAGAAGTAATAAAAATAACACCTGAAGAGTTGAGGAAATTTCTAGGATTGACTGGATATTGTAGGCTGTGAATAGATAATTGTGCTATTTTGAATAAATATGGTATGGTATGCAAAGAACCCAGTGTTACAGGGAATGTAAGGGAATGGCTTTGAGGATTTTAACCCAGAAGTGGGGAGGGAAGAGAGAGTTAGTGAAGCAGAAAGTTGACTTTTGGAAGTACAAGGAGATTTAGAAGGAAGTATCAGATATTGGTGCTGAGAAGGGGCTGAATTGTTTAGAAGACATTTAGGTAAATTGGTTTGCGCAGACTTAGGCTGGCTTGGAAGTCAGAATGGCAGTGGGAGAAAGAACTTGAATGTTTAGTGTTATAAGGAGATTTGTTTATTGGAAGGTTATAGATGTTGTGGGTGGCGGAGACTGAGATTTCCATCAAAATAAAAAAGCATTAGCGAAACAATTTGGTCTCACGGCAGCCGAAGTGACTGCCATCATACAACAATGTCTTACCTGTAGTCAACAAGCTCATTCTATCCCTATGGGTGTAAACCCTAGAGGTCTCAAAGCTTGTGAAATTTGGCAAATGGATGTGACTCAATACCTATCCTTTGCCCCATGGAAATATTTGCATGTTTCCATGGATACTTATTCAGGATTTATTATGGCATCCCCACAAAGGGGAGAAGCAACCAAACATGTAATAAATCATTGTATTCGGACTTTGCATCGATGGGATGCCCAATTGAACTTAAAACTGACAATGGACCTGCGTACACCAGTACTGCCTTTGCAGACTTTTATAACAAGTGGTCCATCACACACAAATTTGGCTTATAAATTGAAAGAGGAAAAATGTCTCGGCCTCCCAGCCATGCAAAACAAACTCAATCTTTGCTTATATACTTTGAACTTCCTTAACCTGACTGGACAGCCTCCCACATCGGCTGTGACCCGTCATTTTTCTGCTTCTCCATCAGCTACCCCAAACCATAGGTCTATTTCCACCAACTACCTGATCCTGCATGGAGAGAGCCCGCTGACCTTATTACCTGGGTCTGTGGATACGCTGCTGTCCAGTACAAGGATCGCACCATTTGGATCCTCAAAAGACACGTAAGACCATTTCATTTACAACAAAAAGAAGGAGAAACCCCTCGTGCTGAGATTTAAGAAGAAAACACCCTGCTGAGTTCTACCGGCAACAGACTCTCAATGCACAGCGGAAGATTCATCAGGAGGAAACTACCTTCACATTGTACATATACATTTTATTAGCCTTACTATAACACTTTCTTACACATACTAATGTTAGTAGAAGTTTGGGAGTGAGTTTTGTGGGTAATTGTTTTTCTAATTTTGCTAGTAATTTTGTTTCACACGTATAAGTGACTATGATTTGTTTATGGCCTTGGACATTGTTAGCTTTGGGACTCTCAAGTGACCATGTAAGGAACATCAAATCCCCACATACATACACTTTAAGTCAAGTACGCTCCCACCACAAACGCATTGTCTATGCACGAGGTCCTTACTTTCTACCTAAGTCTACTCCACCACCTAAGGTTCCCATATTGACATTTCCAGCTGAGGGGGGAGTGAATAAGGACAATTGGCCTCTGCAACAATTGCATAGAGGAAACTATATCACGGATTCTGGAATTAAGTCACGATCTTGCATCTATTGCCCCTACATCTCATGATCCTTCATGTCAGCAGCTTCTATATTCAATCATGATAAGACAGTAATAAAAGACATTCAAATAGCTGCTAATCGGACAAACTCCACTACTCCTATTTCCCAAACCACACCCACCACTGACACTGGGTGGCTCATTAAAAGCTCAGATATCCAGAGGCATCTTGCCCAATCTCGGGTGGCAATGAACTATCGGGATCTTCATTTATTAAATAACTGGACAGTACATATGTTCAACGAGACTATCAAGGTGCTGAAGCTGATGAACAAAGAGCTGGCTGAAATCAGGGAGGTGGTCTTACAAAACCGATATGCCTTAGATATTATGCTAGTAGCTAAAGGAGGTGTTTGTGCCCTCATACACTCACATTGTTGTACCTATGTATCTGATTATCAGTATAACATCACTCACACCATAAAACATATGGAAAACTTGATCAAAAACAATCCCTTATCATCCGATGGATCTGGCGCCATTGACATCTGGGCTGCCCTTTGGGCATGGCTCCCGGATGGTTCTTGGTTGAAATCAATTATGCCAACTATTGTATCTATAATCGTACTGCTTGTTTTGCTTTGTTGCTGTATCCAATGTCTCCCCTCCCTTCTGCAAATGTGCAAAGATTTTATTCCCTCCAATAGGAAGGACATCCTGATAAGTGAAACCAAAGCCCTTCTGGAACTGGAGGAACAAATCAGGTGTGGTTAGAGAAGGTGCTCGGGACTTGCAAGATAGGGCTTCCAGAATAACTCAGAGGTTACAAACTCCTGACGTGTGGTTTTCTTGGGTGCCTGGATCCGGATGGATTTACAATTTGTGTGAGTGATTTGTGGAAATGTATAACTGGAATACAACTCAGAAACCTGATGGCCTACCTCGCTTGACATCTCCTGGCCACTTTTCCACTAACTTTGTTCACCATAATAAAAGGATGGGTGAGCTACAAACATTTGCAGAAACCGGAAGGCTGAAGAACATAATTGTCTACTGTACTCATGATCATTGCTTTGCTTATTTCTGTATGTTGTATTATCCAATGTATTCCTGCTTTGTTTGCTATGATGACAAACATATTTGCCAAACGTAAAGAGAACATTATAATAACAACATAGCTGAACCCTGTTGCAAAAAAAAACAAAAACAGAGGAGATGTGGGAATCAGGTGGCGATAGTATATGTGTAGACCAGTCTAGCTGGTTGGACACGTGTATGGAGCTCAGCACCGAAATAATCTGATTATGAAAAGCGGCTTCAGCTGGATACTCACTGAAGGGCCCTATTCGTTCTCTCTTTGTTCATAATATTGTAGAACATAGGCTGTGTTTGCATAACAGAGACATCTCCTTGTATAACATTCCTGAGGATTGAGGTAATCTCTGATAACAGAGAGGTGGGCCTCTCAGCTAGAAGAAGAAGATGCTGGGAGAATTGAGTTTCGTTTTTACTTAACTTTTGCTTTCCTAGAATTCACGTGATTTACTGTAAATTGTAGAATGTGAAACCTATATGGATGCTTTCCTTTTTTCATGTATGTAATATGAGATGTGTAGCCATAATAATGCCTTCTGATGACGCTGTATTTTGATTACTAATAAAAGAGATTGCGAGGCTGTGTGCTTTGCTCTCTCATCCCGAGAAACACCTGTCCTTGTGTTTTCTCTAATCTGGACTACTCATGAGGAGCCCGCCAGGATGAATGCAACAGAATACCCCTTCCATTTTCTCCCAGAAAAAAGATGGCCAGCTAAAATAAAAAAAGGTTTATGAATATACTAAGAACAAAGATAACTAAGATTTTGTTATTATTGTGCTTACTGTTATATGCTGCATGGGTGAATTAGAGGTATTTTCTTCCTTGGTTAATTAGACTGAAGGGAATTTCCCAGAGAAAGATCAATATTTATTAATGTCTATCTCAATCCCAGCTTCAACCCTGCAAATAAATTCACAAAGTTTGGCTAATCCAAAATCTAGTGAGAACAAAAATCTATCTGGAAACACCACTACTCTGCTAATAGTTCAAGGCAATTAGAGGAAGGTAACGTTATTTTATTGTATTTTTTTAAAACAAACCATCTCAAATAGTAGTAATAGTTATAATTAGCATATACTTATAACTTTGGGTTACAGATCTAAATCTAATCAAGCAGTCAAGACTTTCCTAGCATTTCTTTTTAGTGCTTTGGATGTACATTTTGTTATTTGTATTAACATTAAAAATCATTCTATAATGTGTGGACTTCAAGCATTCTCCAGCTTGAATGCTGCCTGAGAAAGTCTGGGAGCAGAAATCTATACATTTTAAAGTTGCAAAGGTTGGGAAACATAGTTCCAGAGATTACTACAATTCTTAGAATCCCCGAGAATCATGATCAATGGGGAAAGATGCTAGGAATTGTATTTCAACAACACCTGGACTGCCACAGGATGCCCGGAATGTATCTGAGTTACAAATCATGAAGTTCTGAGTCCTTTTGAATTTGGATTCAGATCTTATTGCTGGCCTTATTCAGGCACATAGGTCTTGTTAGTTTGTCTCAGACTATCTGAACACTAAATTATCACAAAATAGACAGAGATCATATTGGATCTTTTTTGCAATTATTCTCTTCATTGAACTTTAGTATCTACTGTAGCTCAGAATTTAAGGCCCTCATGCTTCCTTTGTTAAATTTTGATTGATTGCTTCCCAAATGTAAACACTGCTGTTTTACAAAATCTCTGGAAGAGTTAATCTGTCATTTCATTCAATTCCACCAAGAAATAAAATAAGCTCTTTTTAAAAAGGAGATATTTAAAAGCATCTAGAAGAAAATTCTGATACCAATATCTTCAGTGGATTAATTGCCTAATTTGGAAAGGGGGAATTCCTGAACTAATTCTAATTATATTAAAAAAAAATATATGTGTCAGTTTGTTGATTTTTAACAATAATGAACTGGTGATTTAGATTTCTGAACTGATCCCCTGAATAAAGCATGGATTTCCAAATTGATCAATATGCAAATTGAGATTTCTTTTCGTTACTAAGTCTTACATTAGATATGTCCCTATACTCCTCATCTTTGTGGGGTGAGGCACCAGGGAACAAAACACCAGAGATAGGGGGACAAAGAGCAGAGAGGAGACAGGGGAGAGACACATGGCCCCTTCTACTCAATGGCCCCCTCCATGCCCACCTGGCCTGAGTCCGCATGTCTCATTTTCACCGCCCTGAGTCCTTCAGGAGTAGGGCGGTATAGAAATTCAATAAAAAAAAATTTAAAAAAATTTATACGCTCCAGTATTTGTTTGTTTGCCATCCTGTAGGAGATGACTAGGCTGAGCCCAAGGGAGGAGTCAAATGCGTCATCAGTCACGAGTCCCTTCGTGCCCACAAGAGATCTAAATCCAGCCCACCTTGAATTCCTTTGATTCTTATCTACTGCCAATTTGCTTTGATTGTTAGTAGTTCAGATTATTGTAGAGAATTTAAGCTTGCAATAAATCTTTATACCCATAGGAACTGCCTAGATTTTCTGATTTTCCTGGTGTTTGACAGGAGCCTTCTCCAACATCACAGCTTGAATGTATCAATTTTTCTCCTATCTCGTTTTTTCATGGTCCAACTTTCACAATCATAAGTAGCTGTGGGAAACAATAGTAATTTGTAGATGCACCTTACAAATGCCGTATTATGTCATCCTTTTACTTTATGCATTGTTTGATATTTAATATGTAGCATCATGGTACAGATAATTAATTGAATTCCAGGAAGAATTCCCTACTGGTACATTAAAACCCTAGAAAGATTATTATTTAAAACAATAAAAAAAAAGATAAAAAATACAATGGACTCATTCATTCTTAACAAAAGTGGAACATGCCATGAGTAATGAGAAGTTTTTGATGTGATTTAACATTATGCCAGCAAAGAGCACAACTGTAAATTATTTTTGCAACATGTTCTCAGAGTCCCAAATTACCTTTTTATAGTCCGTAATCCTAATAGTGGTTAATATAGCATTGTGGGGAAAAAAAGTAATAATCATTATTTGGATTTAGTTACCCATTTGAGGTTTATTCAGAAGCAATAGAGAGAAAAAATTCTGATTTTATCCACTGACAAAAAAATAAATAAATATTCGAAGGAAAATTGAAAACACAACTCACAATAAGTGTATTTTAATGGTGATAACCAAACCAGGGGTGAAATGCTCCAGGTTCGGACCGGATTGCCCGATCCGGTAGCAATGGAGGCTGGTGGTTCACAGAACTGGTAGCAAAAATCCCTGCCCCCCCCCCATGCCCAGCTAAGCTGCGCGATCATCAGAGGCTTTTTTTTCTTTTAAATGGCTCTGACAATCCAAGCTGAGTTGTCTGATTGGCAAAAGGTTTTTTTAAAAGCCTCTGCCGATCAGGCAACTCAGCTTGGATCGTAAGATCCATTTAAAAGAAAAAAATGGCTCTGACAATCCAAGCTGAGTTGCCTAATCGGCAGAGGGTTTTTTAAAAAGCCTCTGCCGATCAGGCAACTCAGCTAGGATTGTCAGAGCCTTTTGAAAGCATTTTTTTACAACCTCTTCACCGAAGAGGTTGTAGAAAAAATGGTTTTAAAAGTTTTATTAAAAATTGGCCACACCCACCCAGTCACATTACCTCCCCCCCCACCAAGCCACGCCCACAGAACCGGTAGTAACAAATTTTAGATTTCACCACTGAACCAAACCCATTTCTATCTAACTAGGACTTATTGAAATTATCAGTAAGATTTACATGCCTTTTTATGGTGATACTTTTGAAGAATAAAGGAGAATATTTGTAGCTCAGGGTTGAAATGAAGGGACTTTGGGAGCTCTCTGAGCCTGATTGTTTTCTTGCAGACATTTCATTACCCAAACTAGGTAATGTCATCAGTGCTAGAGTGCTAGAATGCCTCATCAGAGCTAGTTCTGATTATGTTATATACTTTGGGTAATGAAACATCTGCAAGAAAACAATCAAGGTCAGAGAGCACCAAGGACCCCTCCCTTTTGAAGAAAGAATAAGATGTGTTTTATTATATAGAGAAGGAGTATGAGATCAATTTTCTTTCCTTGTAGTAAAATGTAAATGTATGGGTCTCAAATGGAGATTTTGAGCAGGAAAACAAAGAATGAGTCAGTCACGCTTTTTTTTCATCACATAAAAGTGGAAAGGAACAATTAAAAGCTAAGACAAGAAAAATAATTCCCAAACTTGGGTATGCTACCACCAGCGATTACCCTAAGAGACCTGAACAGGGGTGAAATGCTCCCAGTTCGGACCTGATCGGGTGATCCATTAGCGATGGCAGCGGGTAGTTCAGAGAACCGGTAGCAAAAATCCCTGCCGCCCCCTCACCCCACCCATGCCCACCCAATCTCCCAGTCCCGACTTGCCCACTTGGCAACTTGCTGCTTCTTTTGGGCTCGCTCGCTTTTCCTGCCTTGCTTCAGATGCTGCAATCCATTGGAAATCTCAGCTTTCTGAGATTTGGTGTGTTTCTGTAGTGTTTCACTCTAACTACACAAACATACAAAATCTCACAAAGCTGTTATGTGGCATTTTGTGTGGGAAAAGTGTGAAAGTTGTTTTTTGAGCTTTTCGTGGCTGTGTGAGGTTCCTGCTTTTTGCAGGGACCATTTTGGGTGAAGTGCAGCTGCTTTTACATTGTGTGTGAGTCAGTTGTGTTGTGTTGTGTTGTGTTGTGTGTATGTGTGTAAAATGTAAAAGTTGGTTTTTGGCACCTCTTATTGTTTTGTGTACTTTGTTTATTATTTTTATTATTTATTACTGTTGGCCACGCCCACCTGACCTCCAAGCCATGCCCACCAATTAAGCCACACCCACAAAACTAGTAGGGAAAATTTTTAGATTTCACCCCTGGACCTGAATGACCACTTGCAAAAATCCTGCTAACTCAATGCTATATGTCTCATCAATTCTGCCATCCTTTTTAAAACTTGACAAACAATAATAAGTGTGCTTAAAACTGAATCTCAAACAGGATAAGAACAGGGAACTGGGTATAATTCATTTTCTGACTTATCAACTTAAAGTCCAACTCTCTGGTCCTTTCATTCATCGGTAAGGCTCCACAAAGTCCAAATCTCATTCTAAAATCTCACAACAAGAGTGGGAGCAAATGACATGGATTATCCAAAAGGACAAGAAACAGCAGAAATGTTCAGATCAATATTTCATAAGCAGCAAAATCAAAGTCCTGCCAAGGATCTAAATAGGAGGAAAGAAATTAGACTTGTGCAGAGATTGCTTGACATGTTTCATGGGCTAGATATAATTTGGGCTGCTAAAAATAGCTTGTCATTCCCAGGTCATCTAGGTGACTTAGTCCTGACTTTCCCAGTCTAAAACATGATTCATGAAAAAATTCAAGAAATATGTCATGTTGTAGATCACAAAAATCCATCCTTGTTGCTATTTTTTTTTTCTAAGCTGAGAAAATAATCGGGAAGTACCGTAATCATTTTAGTGCAGCCTGAGAGCCCCTCTTGCTCCTAGTAAAATAATGCACAAAAAAAACCTCAAGTCCAAGGTGAAAGAAGCCCCTTCCCCTTTTCTTTTCCCACTATCACACATACGCATACTTCAGTCTGAATGTATAACTCCTACCCAGATCCTTAGGGAGAGGTAAAACTAGTTGAGAATTTGCAAGAGGTGGAAAAAGAGGGAGGGAATTGGAGTCCTTTCTGAAAGCCAACATTGAGATTCTCATTTTGGTAACAGCTATGCTGTTTCCTAAACTTCACCCAATCTTTAATCTAAATTTATCCAGGCCTATTGTAAACAGTGCTCTATTTTTTATTTTGGTCTTTTGACTTTAGCCAAACATTTGCTCTAATCTCTTCATCAGATTTCCCCAAATTTGCTTGTTTATTTATTGAATTTACATTCTATCCATCTCACTTAGCAGTGACTCTAGGCAGTTTACAATCATAAAAAGAAGATTAAACCTTAAAACAATAAATATTAAAACTACTGCAGCAACACTATTTACAACACAATATAATTCTGAAATGACAAAATGGAGTTGGTGCTTTTCAAAAAAATTTGAACGGAGCAGTCCAAAATTCTGCTGTTTTATGCATATTGGGCTTCATCCCAAATCCAGCAAACCTGGAGATTTATTCATAGCATCACAACTACAATTATATCGGTAGCAGTTAATAGGCTTTGCTTCTGGTAATAACGAAGCACTTAGACCAATGGCTCCCTTCCCCCAATATCGTTACATAGACCTTTCCTTGCCATTGAAAATTTGGAGGACTGTCGGTCTGTCTGATGAGTAGGCAGAGAGATTGATTTATATTCATGTCACATTGCTGCACCACATTTTAAACTCAGAGAATATTACATTTACACAAGAATGTTTGCATTGTGAATAATAATGTGGAATTTAAGAGGATATACAGAATTATAGTATAACTACATTATCTCTTTTTTTTTTAATCCATGGATCACCTTCACTTCTAGTCTCTGGGCCTCTAGTTAAAACCTATTTGTTAGGGGTTTTTTTCATGAATAAAAAGTTGCATGTAATAAGAGCTCAGTGTTAAAAGAGAACACTTTTAATGGCAGCCTACCTCTGCATTCCTTAGCTTTTTCATTATTGCAAGTAAGAATCTTGAATAGGAAAGTCATATTTAATAATTAGTATTTGATATTGTATAAAACATTCAAAGGAGCATATAGCACAACACTAAAGCAGCTTTGTCCTTTGGAAGGCCAGCACAGCTGCTTCAAGGGCTTTCTCAGATTGTGTGAATCTGCCTGTGAAGATAACACTTCTGAGTGGCATCTCAGGGAAATGAAGTCACAATCCAAGCAGACACACGTTATGGAGATGACCTTTGAAAGCCATTGAAGTGGCTGGTTCTACAATCCTCTAGCTAAAAAAATTAGTGTTCTGCAATTTCCACTGGAACCGATAGAATCACTATTGTCCTTGTAGCAATTGGGTGGCTAAGTCATTTTATTGGGTTTTTACACTAGGATCTGTGACCCTTCAAACTTTGTTGAATGCCATCTCCAAATCAGGCTTAACCAACAGCACCAAAAGAGTGCTGCAGTCCAACAACATAATAAAATAAAACCTGAAAGATAAGAGCTGCTAGTGCAAAATTCTAACTGACCACTATAGAACAAAGCAAAATATTAAGAGAATGCCACCGGTTCGCAAGAACCGGTAGTAAACATTTTTAGTAGTTCAGAGAACTGCTAATAAGATTGGCTGGCCACACCCCTGAACCAGTTCCCGGCCCGGTCACCGCTCACTTACCCCGCTCACCATCATTGCCCACCTGCAGCTCCGGGACTCCACCCTTTGTCAGCCAGAAGTGCTGCTGCCAGTCGCTGCCATGCACCCTTCTGCCTGCCTGCCTGCCTCATCACCGCCACCATGAGGAAAGGCCCTGAAGTTGTGCTGTTTGGGATCCACGCCACAGGGAGAAGTCAGGTATGGTTGGGGGGACACTGCCTGGAGCTGAGCTCAAAGCTGGCAGGAGGAGGAACATTGCCTCTTAGCCGGCTCAAACTGTCTGCTGCCAAAGCCTGCCACCATCCCTTCTCCCCTGCCAGCTGCTCCTGTGCGAGAACCGCTGCCACCAAGGGCAAGGGGGCGGTGGTGGCAAGCATGGGCCATCCGGGGCTTCCTTGTCTCCCCATCCGAGCAGACTTCTGGCATAGCCCCAGGCCTCTGGAGGGAGGGAGGGAGGGAGGGAAGCCCTGGCCTGCTGCTCCTGCCACCACCACCCCCTTGCCCCCAGCAAGAGCGGTTCTCATGCTGCCGCTTCTCCGGCAGCACCAGGAGCAATTGCCGGGGCAGAGAGGGTGGGGCAGGCTGTGGTGGCAGGCCGTTCTTGCCGGGTAACAGACAGGATGCTCCTGGAGCAGCCAGGAGAAGGAGAAGCTGCCAGCGGGGAGGCGAGCTGCCCCAGGAGGACCGGAGGAGAGCGCAGCTTCTCACTCATGGAGATCTATCGGTGGGGAAGTAGGCGCGGTAAGAAATGCGTGAGCCAGGAGGTGGTTATGCTCCCTGGCCGGAGAGGGTTGCATGTTCACTCCAGCAAAGATTTGTGCACCATAGGGATTTCCTTATAAGTTGTTCTCTCCTAAAAGTGTTGCATCTAATTTCGGTTTACAAATTAGTTTAGCCATCTCCTTAAAGAAAACTATCTTCTCCTGCAAGAACTATTATCATAAAGATTTTGTATTTTACAATCTTTTGTGATAGATTGTATAAATATATTTTACAACATGAAACTGCACGTGACCTGAAGAAATGTGAAATCAACATATACAAACTTGATCTCTCAAGTTATAGTAGTATCAAAGCAGAGTTTATGGCTTTTGAAATGCCACCTTTGTTGTAATCCAGAGAGAGGAATGAAACATATTTAACTCTAAATGCTCACTCTGAAGTTAATGAGTTTTAGGGCTTTTCTGCACTGGAACTTTCAGGTGAAATGAAGCAAATTTTTTAAAATTGTCTTCTTCTTGTCTGCCTTCTTCTCCATTTTGGTCATAATAATGTCCAGGTATTCAGTCCAGGTGGCAGTTAACATGGCTCCAAACTTACGAATTCCCTTACTGGTATTCCCCTCCCAATCATGTCAGGATAGTAAGTTCTACACTCTATGCTCCACACTGTATAAACAAAATATTTTTATTATGTGCAACTAACAATTCTGTTCAATTTAGGTATTTATATTGTAGGGGATCAGGTAACATCACATATTATGAGTAGACATAATTATTATTCCTGTAATCAGAATTCGTTAGCTCATCTGAGAAAGAAATTTGGCCATGCGTTTCATTCAAAATTACTCAACCTAATGTTCTTGAAAAGATGAAACTATCCCTAGTCCCATCTCACCAATCACTATTTGGCATCTGCTCCTTTTAATTGTGGTAAACGACAATCATTGTGTAGTTCAATATGTCATCATTAGATTTCTCCTTACAAATGTTATAAATCTAAGAAAACCATTATTTTATGGAGAATTAAGGAGCTGGCAGTGGAATGAATTCAATTTATAAAATATAGAATCTGACAGGAAGCATTTATTAACTGAAAGTCAAAGCTAAAATGTGGAAGCAGTTCTTAGATTGCACTCCTAACTCTGCACAAAGATCTTTTGGAAGTCTGATGGGACTTCCTTCCCAATTCACTTATGTAGGCTTAAGACCACATTTGGTAGTTTTCTCAGAGTCAACATCCCCATTTCCTTGAAGAAAATAGGTAAGAGCCCATATATGGAATAAAATCCCTAAATGATAATCAGGTAGTGGAACAATGGGCTACCCATTCCTATCTTTCTCTGTACCTCCCTCCCTCTTATACACACAAACAAACATATACACTGAGAGAGCATTTATAGTCATACATATAAGAAACCCTTATTCCATGGAATTCATCTTTCAGCATTCTTCTTTCTCAGGTACACCTATAAATGTCACAAATTACCATTCTTTTATTGGCCATTTTAGGATGCTGAAAACTGGTCTGCTCCCCTCCTGTCTCTGGGCATTGTCTCTTTGGCTATTTTGCCTAGGAATGTAAAAAAATCTCATGTTAAGTTACACTCAAAAGACAAGATAGGATCCATTTAGGAAAGTTTACAAGAAATCCATGAATTTCTGGATGAATAATTTTTAGGAAATCATAATGAAGAATTTCAGCAACCAGTCTGTTTCAAGAATAAGCTATATACAAAAAGAAAAAAAAATTAAATGCTTTTATATCTTTCTCCTTTCTACCCTACAAAATAGGTTGCTTGGCTCCATTTCTTGAGTAGGCTGGTTTGTTTCCACTGGTCCATTGTTTTTGCAATAGTCAGATTTGTTATCATGATGCTTTTTACTGACTATTTGTGAACTAATTCTTAAATTATTTTCTCCTTCAACATCATCCGCTTGTCCTACCTAATGGAATTTGAGCTTCTCCCTCCATCTACCCTGACAGTTGGCTCAGGAATAAGTTATTATTCTCCTATAGATAACTTACATATTGGTAGAGGATGCAAAACCATTTCTCCCATCTCTCTCCACTGGATGACTGGGAGTAGCAAATTTATGAGAAGTGAAGAAACATGCAATTCAGATAGAGATTTAGTCACTTCTTTCATTCCACCTTGTCTAGAGGTTTGCCCACTGGATGAAGAATGGGAGATGCTGGACTGTCTGTAGGGATTAACATAAACAGGCTCCCTTGGTAGTCCAAACCCTATGATTCCCCCCAGCAAATATCTGGAAGCAATTCTGATAGATTTGAAGGTGAGTCAGGAGGCCTGGACTTTTATGGGTATTGCAGTTAAAGATGGTAGAAAAGGATGGGCACATCAGTATTTTTTTTAACTGCTTCTTGGGATCTGTCCATGTCTGGGTAGTCCTTTTCCATGAATTGGAAATTCCAACTTGATCCTTCTGCACCAAAAATCCAAATTACATTGCACCTCAAATTTCTTTTCTGTTCCAACTGAAATCATAGGAATGGAAAGGGAAGACAAATGTAAGGGTCATTGAGGGCATTCAAAGTCCAGAAGAAATAATGGAAAATCAGGTGTATCCTCACTATAATTGAAAGTTACAGATTGAAAGCAACTGAACTAATCTAAGCAGATATAAGAAATAATCAACAAACATGCCCAACTTCTTGTAGAGTATTAAGAAATGTAAACCATAAAAGTAGGGGGGGATTTTTAAAAAAGACTATTCAATTTTGAGAAAGAGGAAAGTGTGAGAAAGAAACTCAGAATAATTCTACTTTGATTTTCTTTGGTATAAAATGAGGCAGGCTTTCAAGATTCTGTAATTGTACTCTGCAAAAATAAAAAACGTTCTGGAATCCCAGCTGTGCCTATTTCTTGACCTTGTCTACTCTGAAGGGCTGACAGTGGGATATAGGATAGTAGAAAAGAGACATATGCAGTCTCAAAACTCCCAGGATCTTACTGACAAGGATGGCCAGCAAATTTGTAGGACCCTTGGCAAGGTCCAGCAATTCCCTGGAGAGTTGGTGTACTACAGTAGTGGGATTCACAGAGACGTCTGGGATGGTGGGCGGAGCCTCCCACCGCCGCTACCGGTTCACCCAATCAGGGGGAACCGGTAGCAACCCACCACTGGTGTACTGTCTGAAGTGGTTATGGGAGGGCTTAGGTAGTGGGGAGGGGAGGGCAAAGGCTAGCAACTGAGTTTATTCAAAATATTCCTGGAAAGATGAGAGGCAAGTAGAAAAATGAATTGAGTTATACATGAACTCAATCAACGGGATCAGTTAATGCCATTATTTTACAAGACAGCAGTGATATTGCTTCAAAGTAGCATTTTGTCTTCAGTGTCTCACCATTTGATGGGGGGCATGAGCAACGGAAAGAGGCAACCAATGATTGTAAATTGAGGCCCTCAATCTGAAATAAAATGGAAGCATGTTTGACAAATAACAGTCCAAGTCAGCCAATGTTCCTTGGCCACTGAGCATGCTCAGGCCCATTTAGTCATTTTCCAATTATGGCAATACATCGATGGGCCTGTCATTGGTGCCACAGATGAGATGATTAAGTGGCTCAGAAATAAACACAGGAAAGGAAAATAATAGGACATAGTTAGAGTCAATATCAAGATGTACATTTTTCTCTGAAAAAACAACTGGATTTTCTTGGGGGGGGTGTTCTTTATTTTTTTCTGAAGAAGCTTCTTGGGTAAGAAGCAACATAATTTGAGAGAGAAAATGCAAGAAGATCCAGTTGCCTTTTTTTTTTATTGAAAAAGTTTTTCAAATACAGATTTTCCCCCTTTTTTCTCCCCCCCTCCTCCCTAACCCCCACCACCACCTGTCCCCCTGTGACTTCTTCAAAGTAATATTCAAATTCATAACAGATTATATAATACTTTACAATCCCCTTACTCCCTCCCCCAAATACTGGCCCTTTCTTTCTAATAATATTATTACATCCCCCTTTTACCATACATTTCAAAATAACATTCTACTATAACATTGTATAATAACTTCTGATTTAGCATAGTAATATTATTATGACTCCCAATTTAGCAATAATCTGCCCTTTTTCTCCTCCCCATACATATATCTGTATATTAATATAACATTTCAAAACAACCTTCCACTTTAAGACTATATAATAAATCCTAATTTAACATTTAATCTTTTGTGTATATTAATATAACATTTCGAAGCAGCCTTCCCCTATATAATAAATCCTGATTTAACATTTATTCAACTCTATCCATTTCCTCCACTCCCATAAATATATCTCTTAAACATCCCTTTTCTTAAACTAAACAATCAATAAACTAGCCTGTGTCCACCCATTCTCCTACAAAATTACCATACATAACAATTCTTAATATCTTTATTCTTCTGCCCGCCTTACTAAAAAAATATTCCCTTATATAGATAAAATCGATAACTTTAAATTTATAATCCATATAATGTCTTCTTTGATGTCTTTCCACTGGATTGTTAACTCCATCACCCATATTAGGGTAACATAACATCCTGATTGCAACAGATTGTTCAAAATCCTCAGTTGCCTTTTGAGTGGGGGGGAAGCATCTTAGGGACAACCTTGATGATTGAGAATCTCAATCATCAAGTGTGACATAATTTTCTCTCCATTTTTGCTCTTCATCAAATATACCCAAGCCCAGATATGAGATAGGGAGTTCCAATTGAATTGTATTCTTTATTAGCTTACACTTAATGGATAGAATTTCACCAAACTAAAACTATAATTTTCTTGCCTACTAGATATATCCTGAGAGTTTCTAGGGTATGGCAACCCTGAACTTCTCCCACACCCTTCCATCCAGCTCAGGACTGTGCAGTTTCTTCATCTGAGCCTCTTTTGGGGAAAGTTTTGTGTTGTCAAAACTATCCCACAGGCTCTTGTAAGTATGCAATCCATCACACTATAAGACACTATGAAAGTTGGACTCAACCCTGAAACTATTATCAATGATAGACTGAATTAGGAATAGGATTCCTTCCTGAGCACTTCCTTGTAAATGAAGCAGTATGCAAGTATACAAGCTATGATCTACTGTTTTAAATGTGAATGCCCCCTCAATAAATATATAGCAGACAACAAAGGAGAACCATCATGTATTTCTTTTTTTTCAAAGTTTTATAACATTTTATTACATAATAGAATAAAATACAAAAATACAAAAGCAAATAGTATGACACAGTAGGGAGGGAAAGGGGAAGAGAGAAGTGAGGAGGAGAGAGGGGAAAGAAAAAAAATAACCTAATGCATTGATGGCTAACCTTTTTGCCGTCATGTGCCAAAAGCAGGGGCAGCATGGGGGGATCGCATGCATGTGTGTCCACACCCATAATTCAATACCCCCCCATTCCCCCACAGACACTTTTGGCACGCAACAGCAAAAAGATTACCGGTGGGCCTGGTAGGCCCGTTTTTCGTCCTCCCCAGGCTCCAAGGGCCCCAAAAGCCCTCCAGAGGCCGGAAATGGCCCATTTCCCGACTTCCGGTGGGCCCAGAAGGCCCCAAAATCAGCTGGCCGGTGCACGCATGCGTGCTGAAGCTGAACTACAGCAATGCTTGCGTGCCCACAGATATGGCTCCACATGCCACCTGTGGAACACGTGCCATAGGTTCGCCATCACAGACCTAATGCTTGTTTTGAAAATTGTGCAAAGGGGAATTCTGATCTCTGTCTCTCCAATACAATAAAGTAACATAAATCATATTTTACATGCCCAATTCATGATTAATCATATCCACACTTGAGAAATATAAATGTAAATTTTGGTTTCCTTTAAGCAGAGCTGAGAATTTCAACAGAGAGAGTATGATAGAAACATTACTGATACAGGCATTTGTGCTGACAGGGGTTAAAATTTATCCTGTGGTTGACAGCCCTGATTGTGCCAACAGTGCTTTGTCAATTACCTCTCAGTTCTTCAAAGAAGTGATGAAGCCATTTGTGCTTGTCAAATAAGTCAAATAAATACTAAAGTTGGGTATTGCTATTGTTGTTCTCAATGAAATGAAAATGAGAAAATCAGTCACAAGAGCACAGTCCTTTGATGATTGACCATAGAATGTAGCACTTTCTCTGATTATATATTTCTATACCTTCCTGGCCAGACGCTCTGAAGCATCTAAGTTACAAATCAGACAACAAGAATGACAACATCTATGACAACATTTGCCTTCTACTGTATTCACCAAGCTGTCCATGCATCTCTGTATTATTTTCAAAACTGTTTCTGACTGTTTTGCTTAGGGGCCTTCTCTACTTGCACTTAGAATAGAATAGAATTCTTTATTGGCCAAGTGTGATTGGACACACAAGGAATTTGTCTTAGGTGTATATGCTCTCAGTGTACATAAGGAGAATAAAATACATTCATCAAGAGTAAAAAGATACAACACTTAGTGATAGTCAAGGTTACTAATAAGCTATCAAATCGTACTAAGAAACAAATAAAAACAATATAATTGAAAGATACAAGCAACATGGTTATAGTAATAAGTGGGAAGAGATAGATACTAGTAAGGAAGAGAAGAATAATAGTAATACAGTCTTCGTAAATTATTTGACAGTGTTGTAGGAATTAATTGTTAAATAGAGTGATGGCATTCGGGAAAAAACTGTCCATGTGTCTAGTTGTTTGGTATGCAAAGTCCTATAGCATCTTTTTGAGGGTAGAAGTTGAAATAATTTATGTCCAGGATGTGATTTAACCATAGTAAGCTGGTTAAATGGAGGTGACAGCCTCCTTTTTTGGCCACGTGTTCTTGATATTGCATTCATCTTGACTCCAAGCCATGAATAAAGTTTTAATTTGTCTTAAGATTTACCAATGTTAAAATAATATTGACTTTTAAACTGCATGAAGTCTAATAGACTTAGTTACTCTTCTTTTTTTTTAAGAGAAGCCAGGATGGTGCAGGGACCAGGAACAGAATACGGGCAGGACAAATAATGGCCAGGGGCAGGTTAGGGATATCAGATTTCAGATTTCTTCTACTTGAAGAAGAAAAATGTCAGTGGGAAAAATCCTATAGTTTTTCATGGCCATTCTCAGAAGAAAGAAATAGAAGAAAACAGAAGAAGTAAACAAGAATAAATAGCCTTCAATGAGGTAAATTAATAATATTTAAGCACTATGACTTATCCCACTACAATGTTTGGAACTTATAATTGGAATCAAGTTTGGTAAGTGTTGAAAAGTAGATATATAGTATAAGATGGTTCTTCCCAGATATTTGCTTCTATTTGGATTGACCTGGAAGTGTCCTAGTTTCTTTCTCCTGGGTTCAAAAGCAAATCAAATGTTTCTCAATCCAGTTTGAGGGACTAAAAAAAAACCCAGACCCTGTCCTTCGTATCCAAAGCATCATTCTGCTCTTAGTATCCTGGTTTGCTTTACTTATGGGAAATCATAAGGCAGTAAGTGATGAAAACAGCAACAATATTGTCTTCCCTTCTTTTCTGTTCTATAAACTTATGTGGTGTTCCACAATATTTCACAGGAGTATCCATTGTGTGTGTGTAGGGTGGCAGCTCAAACAGGTCATGACTGTGTGATGAAAAAAAACCATTGTATTTTAATCTGCTGCATACGCAACACATAAAAATTGATGATCCTTCAACAGTATGGCTATAATCACCATCTTAACTTTTTTGATCTGCACACAGCTGCGGACAACTACTGTATGTTTCAGGACTTAAATGTAGACAATCACCTCCCATAGTGGTTTCACTGATCTGAAATAGCCTTCGCTTTTTAAAAAAATCAAACTATATGATTTTTTCCCAATATTTCCAAAAAAGATAACTGATAATTAGGAGGGAAATGGAAGAGTTAGTTCATTTTTAATACAAATAACTTAGGCTTTAGCCTGGATAATCTGATCACACAAGCGCTGCATCTGATGTTTCTTCAATGTCAGAACTTTGGAAGATCTTGATATGAACATAAAAATCATAAAATGAATTATTCACCAAAGTAATCATTTTATAATGTGAGAGTCAAAATAAGAATTATGCTTGATCAAATATGCAGCAATAATATAGAAATGGAATCAAACCTTTCCTCTTCCCTTTTTTTTTTCACCTTCTGCAAATTCTAAAATGAGAGTAAATCTGGGTTGTCTTTATCAAGATATGGAATTGTTCTAACAAAACATTTTATGCTATGAAAATCCAGCCAGAGTTAAGGAACAATTTAAGAATTTCTTAAATCTGTTCTCAATTTGATGCTCTCCGTTTACTTTGGACCTTGAATTCCTGGAATTTACTATTGGCATGATCCTTGACTATGTTGGCTGGGAATTCTGAATCATAACTTCAACAATTTGAATGATGTGAATCTTTTTAAGCAGCAGATGGGAATTAATATGATATGAATGCTGTTGTATTCATAAAAAGAGAATGTCTCAGGGAGATATTTTGGTTGTATTCAACTCTAGGGCAATTAGGCATCTGTGATGAAGAGGACGAACACTTGTTGAAACCTGCATAATTCATTATTCTGTTCTTTATGTACCTGCATTCAGTGGTGAAATGTAAAATTTGTTACTACCGGTTCTGTGGGCGTGGCTTGGTGGGGGGAATGTGATTGGGTAGCTGTGGCCAACTTTTTTTTTTAACTTTTAAAACCATTTTTAAAAGTAAAAAAAATGTAAAAAAAATGCTTTTAAAAGCCTCTGCCGATCAGGTACCTCAGCTGGGATCATCAGAGGATTTTAAAAGCATTTTTTCAGCCAAAGAGGTTGTAGAAAAAATGCTTTTAAAAGCCTCTGACTATCCCAGCTGAGTCGCGCAATCATCAGAGGCTTTTTTTTTTTACTTTTAAAAGCAGTTTTTTGGCCAGAGGTTGTAGAAAAAATGCTTTTAAAAATTTTTTAAAAAGCCTCTAATGATTGCGCGGCTCAGCTGGGCATGGGGGGGAAGGCAGGGATTTTTGCTACTGAAAGGTTTTGCTACTGCTCTCTGAACCACCTGCCGCCCTCGCTACCAGATCAGGCGATCCGGTCCAAACCAGGAGCATTTCACTCCTGCCTGCATTCAATATCATAATGCAAGTATGAAAATACAGAGCTTGCATCATGACATCATCACATAATTTCATTCTTCTGACATCACTGCAGTTAGGAATGGATACTTATGCTATGAAATACTAATTTGCAATATGTATGAGGTTAGAGCTCATGGAAACAAATTAAACTATGGAATTATCATTACCTCTAATCTAAATTCAGGATCAGATTTATGCTGCATGTAATACTAGCTCTCACTGACAGTCACACCACCCAGATGAAAATTCCAGAATATCACATTCTATCATTGGTTGAAGACAACTGTGTATAGCAACTGTGGTTTTACAGTTAAGTTAATGTAATTGTGGTTTTAGAACTGTTCACTTTGTTTTATTTATTTATTTTATTTATTTGCCAAGAATGTATTAGCTAATATATATAAACATGAATTGAATACATAAAATAGATACAAATAGAGGAAACATTAGAACAGGGATGGTAGGCACGCTGGTGCTCTTATGCATGCCCCTTAGGAATGGGGTGAGCTCAATAGTAGACAGTCCTAGGTTAAAATTTGGGGGGTTTGGGGATGAAACCACAGAGTCAGGTAATGCATTCCAGGCATTGACCACTCTGTGCTGAAGTCATATTTTCTGCAATCGAGTTTGGAGCGGTTCACTTTAAGTTTGTATCTATTGTGTGCTCATGTATTGTTGTGGTTAAAGCTGAAGTAGTCATTGACAGGTAGGACATTGTAGCAGATAATTTTATGAGCTATGCTTATGTCAAACCAAAGGCAGTGTAGTTCTAAGTTTTCTAAACCCAGAATTTCAAGTTTGGTGGCATAAGGTATTTTGTTGCGAGCAGAGGAGGACACTTCTTGTGAAATATTTCTGCACACATTCAATTGTATTAATGTCCAGTGTGCAGTGTGGGTTCCAGACAAATGAGCTGTATTTAAGAATTGGTCTAGCAAATGTTTTGTATGCTCTGGTTAGTAGTGTAATATTATGCAAGATTAGGTTTATAACTCTTAATGCCTTTTTGGTGATGTGGTTACAGTGGGTTTTGGCACTTAGATCATTAGATATGAGTACTCCAAAATCCTTGACAGAGTGAGGGTCATCTACAAGGTCGTGTCCACTCAGCTTGTATTTTGTGTTCTGGTTCTTTTTGCCAATGTGTAAGACAGAACATTTGTTGGTTGAGATTTGGAGTTGCTAATTGTTTGACCATTCCAACACAAAGTCAAGGTCTTTTTGAAGGGTAGCAGCATTGTCAATGGTTTTAAATATTTTTACATCGGCAAAGAAAACACAGTTGCTTATAATATGATTGCAAAGGTCATTTATGTATAATATGAAGAGTGTTGGTCCTAGAATTCTGCCTTGGGGGACACTGCTATTAACAGGTGCAGGATTTGATAGGGCGCTCCCTATTTTGACCACTTGTTGTCTGTTTGACAGGAATGCAGCTATCCAATTAAATAGGGGTCTGGAGATGCCATAGGATTTTAGTTTTAGAAGTAGTTTGTCATGTACCACTGAATCAAAGGCTTTACAGAAGTCTATGTAAATTGCGTCTATTGCTTTGCCCTGATCGAGATTTGAAGTCCATATGTTTTTGCAGTGTAGAAGTTGTAAATTACAGGATATTTTTTTTCTGAAACCAAATTGTTTATTAGAGAGTAAGTTGTTTGTTTCTAGATGGCGGGCAATGGAATGGTTAATGATTGATTCCATGACTTTGCAGGTGACGCAGCATAAAGAGATTGGTCTCTAATTTTCAACTAGGCTTGGGTCTCCCTTTTTGAATATAGGGATGACCGTGTTAGTGACCATAAATTGGGTAGGGAGCTGATCCTAAGATTATGCTTAGGGGTTCTGCTATAGCAATGGAAAGTATTTTAAAGAAGTATGCACATAGTCCATCAGGTCCAATAGATAGAGATGGTTTTAGTCTGTGTAGTGCCTTTTCAATGTTACCTTCTGTGGAATCTATTTATGTTAGATCGATGTAGTTATTTGTGGTACAACTAGGGAATGTTCGGCATGAGCCATTGCTGTTTACAAAGATTGAGCCGAAAAATGTCTTGAAGAGGTTTGCTTTAACTGCTTCATCATTGCATTCTTTACTGTTAGATCCTTTTAGGGGTGGGATGGATCTTGAGTCTTTAAGTTGCCAAACCACAGAACAAACCACAGAACTCACACACTTGCCAAACCACAGAACATTGCAGATAGATGATTGCAAAATCAGATTTAGAAAGTATGATATCCAGCTTCTATATACTGCTTAAATTAGATGGCATGGATTAAGATAAGCACCTTTAATGTACAATTTCTATTTCTTTTGATAAATGGGTGAATTTGATACCCCATCTTTTCCTAAACCCAATGAGGTTAGATTTACAGTTATGATCTGAAACATAGTCTGTAATAATACTTTTATTTGATGAAGATGATATAAAAAATAATGTATAACCTGTTAGATACATAATATGAAAGAATAATCCTGATTTGATATAGACTCCCAAGGCATAAGATCTTATTGCATCCAAGATAACTGGCTGTCCAATCTTTCTTTGAAGACTTCCAGAGATGGAAAACTCACAACTCACAACTAGAGAGGCAAGCTATTCTAATTGTTCTCACTATCAGGAAATTTCTCCTTAGATCAAGAACTGGATCTCTCTTTAAAGAGCTTCCACCTACTGCTTCTTGTTCTGCCTGCAGGTGCTTTGACCTCCTCCCCTTCTTTCAACCCCTTCTTTCCTGTATCAGCCCCTCAAGTACCAGAAAATAGATACCTATAATTTTCCTCTTCATTAGGCTAGACATACTTAGTTCCCTTAACCGTTCATCAAATGGTTTTGCCTCGAAATGCCTTATATCTTATACTTGGCAGATGTATAGCTACAATAACATTTCCATTTCTCATGAATACTATTTCCTGAACCTGAATAAATTTTCAGATATTAGTCAAAATATGATTTGGCTTTAATCCTTGCAAAGTCTGTCAGTGAGATATAGTTCAATTAGATAAGTTTATATCCAACTTTCTTTTTTTCCTTTAACTCTGACATAATCATTATATCTAGCATTTCTCTTTCCAACCTATGAAAGTATGTATTTTTCTTTTTAAAAAAATAGTCTGAATTATCCTAAAAGTCTTTTAAAAACAGAATTTCATATGGAACTTTCTCCCTATTTAGATTTAAATTTGCCACTCAACATTTGAGTTTATAATCTAATTCCAATTTTCTCTGTATTCTATAGTCATTTGAGGCTCTTATGATAAAGTTTCCTTTCTGCTGTTCAGTCAGTAAGAATGTGGTCTCAGAAGGTTTAATTTTATATTTTTGTAAAGAAAGGAGGCAATAGACCTCAACGAGATAAAATTGATTTCATGCAAATTCAGTTTTTAATAACAAGAGGTGTCTTATTGGGGCAATACAGAGAAGCCCAATATTTAAAAGATTGTTTTGTGCCTAAGTGAGAGGAAATCTTCCTGTGGGCACATCCACACTTTTGTTTAAGTGCTCCTGTCATGGAGGCATTCCAGCTTGACTCTAGGGCAGTTTAAGAAAATCTGGACTGAGACATTTGGGTCATGGCCCAGAGAGCAAGCCTGGGTCTAAAAGAAAGAAATGAAAGAAAAACACTGGGGTTTAATAACATTTTCCATTGTTTGTATAGAATAATGGTCCATAGTCCATTTGCTAAGTATTTACTTGATTTCATTAAACAAATTAATATTATTGTTACATTCAAACAATGAATCACTACCAAGGCTTAATCTGTGAGAACTCTGTAGCTGAAAGCAGGTAATGCAACACTCTAGATCTGAAAGGAGAAAAGTGATTCAGAGTGGAAAGTATATAGTTTGTGTATGCAGATTGTGAGTGTGCACCTATTGGCAGCTCTTTTACAATGCTCTGTCTGTTCCTGGCCTTGTGCCAGGCACAGGAATGTCTGATTTAAAGAGATGCTGACAGGTGTGATGTACGCACCCATGCATGCTCCAAGTCACCTTCCTCCCTTTGAGTTGGATCATTGCACAGCCCTGATTTGTAATGATGTAGACACCTCTCCAAAGAATTCCTTAATGGTGAGCTACTTTTTTAAAAACTAAAATGAAAAGGTATCTGACTGAATCAAAAGGTGTCTTGTCAAACTAATCTTTTGATTAGCAGTTGACAAGTGTCAGTTTTTCTCATTCTCTTTAACAGGAATTCTTTCAACCAATCTATTCCGGAATCTAATAAACAAAGTTGTAAAAGCTACACTGTGTCATAGAAAGAGTCAAACAATGAGCTGCTTCACATAAGTATGTCTAAAGTAAGAGAAGGAAGGTCAAGGAATGGGAGCCCATATTGAAAACTATTCTTTGCAGGTTTAAGGCTCAGATCTAAATTCAACAAAATTTCAAAATTGAGAATGCTTACTTAGCCTCATCGCTTGCATCTAGTGATCATTTAATATTCTCCAACCTGGATCTGAAATTTTTTTTTCAAAAAAGTTTTTATTTTCATTTCTCATAAACATATTTACATGTACATGTAAATATGGATCTGAAATTTCTAAGGCCAGTATAATCATTTGGTCCCAGTCTTTTTTTTTCTTAACAGGAAAAAAAAGGGCTCCAAACAATTTTGTGTTCATGACAACTTTTCTGAGGTGTTGTAGTAGAATGTAGTCCAAAGTCAAAGGAAGGAGGGAGAGAATAAAGAGATATTGGAGCCTGGAATATTTGGTTTGCAGGAAAAGGTGAACCTTTCCCCTTACTTTAATCTGACAAGATGTCTGTCTGCAGGCAAACAAAAGAAACTACTCAGAAGTAACGCCACATGTTGTTCTTGGTTCCTGACAATGTAGAACTAAAATGAAGTTTTTTTCTATGGCAACAGTCCTTTCTATTAGACTATATCTGGACCAAAATACTGTCCATGGGCAATAAATGTGCCCAACTGAATTTCTTTTGAACCTACAAGGTTTCTAGGTTTCTCACCACATATCTGTTTTATTATTAGAAGATTTTTAAAATGAAAAAATAAATATTGCAATATAGGGAAAGTTAGTATGCTCCACATATGAGAAAGAGAGAGAGAGACTATTTGCCATATTATTTTATTTCCTTTTAAATCACACTGGAATTTTAAACAAAATGGAAAGAGGTATATAAATCTTTTAATAAATAAAAAAATAAAATACATAGGGGTGAGGAGGAGATATATATTTCTTTCTCTGAAGTTATTCAGAGTTGACTGGAATGGAACAACATGGAAGGGTTAATAATATTAACAATAATACTGCCATTAATATTAACAGTAGAAATAATAATAATTCTCATTTAATCGTTAGCTAGAAGAAAAGATGTAAGAAAAGGCTAAATAACATCAGAGCAGAACATTGTAATTCTGCTCTCCAGAGATAGATAAGCTTCATGTACATTCTCCAAAGGCGTTATCTTAAGGATAATAAAGTATGTTGATAGCTGCATATGCTGTACATTTTCTGTGTGATATCTATGAAGGCTATTTTCACAGTTGTTCATTCTAACTGTACTATTGACAGCATCCCATTGACAGACTGAGGTTTTTTTTCAGTGCAATCAATTCAGAGTTCCACCATCTCTTCAAAACATCAAAAATGGTCCCAGAGTTTGAACGCAAAGATAATTTCTGAGCCATCAGCATGAACAAAAATTAAATGCTCGCTCATGCAAGAAAAACAGAGAAGGCAATGCCATATCTGTCCTCCCTTTCTTTTTTTCCACTTCAAGGTAGAATTATCACTTATAAAAAAAATGGGGTGGTCAATCAGCAGGGTAATTCTGAAATATTATTTGCATTTCAGTCCTTCTTAAGAAATGGGCCAGTGATACCGATAACTGCTCCCCGTTGCAGGTGTGGGAGTTATTTACTTTCTAATCCTTCCCCTTTTAGCATTGGCCAGACAAGAATGAAAATCCTTAGCACCAAGGATTAGGAGAGATGGCAGCAGTGCAAGAACCAATTTACAGGGTTTCACTTGGTTAGTTTTCTTCATTTTACTCCTATTACTTTTGATAATATATTAGTCAGCCAGAAAAAGTAAAAACGCCTTTGTATGCACAGATGTTTTTGCATGTCTATCTGTGCATGAATATGTAGGGAGGACTCATGGAGCATAAACAAGGCACTGGAGAAAGATTAATACCCTGAAGCATCTTTCTTTAAGGAAACTGTTGAATAAGATTCAACACTTCAGTGGAAGAAAATCTTGTGACCTTCTTAAAATTCAAATAGCCCAATGATTAAAGACTCCATCTATTCACATATATTTTTATTAAGCATTTTGATTATAATTGTAAAATTTAATACAAGCTAAACTTAAATAAAGAAAAGGGAATAGAGGAAAAAGAATAGAAAGGGCATAGAAAAAGAGAAGAAAGAGAAAAATAATATCTATATAGTACTGAAACTCTCATTTCTATAAACTTTGGGTAAAACAGCGTGTGATAGGTCAACCATTTTTAACTAAAGTACCTCAAATGGGCTAATTTACAGAATGGATCCAAAATCTGAGATCGAGGGAATGAAATTTGGGGAAATTGTGACTGTCTCATCTGCCCAGCTGCTGCTATGGTTATGGGCTCCTCATTTTGAGGATTGAGGACCCAGTTGTGGGGGCAATAAGCTGACTTTGTATAAATATACAAAAGGATGAAGGCTATTGCTTAGCACATTGTAAGCCGCCCTGAGTCTCCGGAGAAGGGCGGCATATAAATCAAATTTTAAAAAAAAATTCAACATTCCATGTTGAATCCCATATCCTACATCTCACAAATCCATAGAACTCTCTTTTCAGTCCTGGTGTCAGCAGAAAGCCCAAAACGGGTAGCCAGAAGTAATACATATCTTATTTTAACCTCAATCAAAGAAACCAACTTTATATTTCTTCCTTTTACTTCCAGTTCATTCAAATATTGTCATAGGATTTAATTTCACTTCTTTCCCTGAAGAGTGGCTTAAGACATAACAGCATGTCAAATTATACATTTTCATGAAGTGCCAATCCAATTTTTGCATTGTACAATAAAATTGCAAGATTTTCTAAAATAGTCTTAGAGTCCTTTCTCTTAGTTTAGATAAACAGAAAACAAAGTCAATGTTAGTTACATGTTCTCTTACTGAACTACTCTATAGTAAGCCTTTATCAAAGTTTTTCAAAGGAATATGACAATTTATGAGTTACCTTTATGAGTTACATTCTTCAATTTCAAACCAATGAGAGCAAAGCAGTTAAATGTTTCCATTTCTCTTTCATCTGTCTACCTTGTTCATCTGCTCTAGCAAGTAGGATTCCAGAAATGCATATAAAAAGAGGACAGGGTAAAAATAGAATGGAAATAATGATGCTTGTTTCATAGTTAGGAACTGTAATAAGTGGCAACCTAACAATCTTATTTAGATCAGTCATGTTTAGTTTTCAAACTGAACACTCCAGTTGTTCTCCTCTGGTTAATGCCCCATGTGCTGTTCTCTCTAGATAGTGCACAGCATGTTCTGCTCTACTGCACATTTGGTGGAAAGGTAGCAAAAGTAAATACAGAATCTGTCTTTAATTAAACCCCATCACAGTTATGCATTAGGCAAATATCATTGCTTCCCTTGTGATGCCACCAAACATCTGGCAGACTTATGCTAGCTTCTGCTTCCATGTATCCCCTCAGAAAAAAGTGGTACTTATAAATTAAGGGCACATAACCCCAAGCTGTCAGGTAATCTAATACCCCAAAAACCTAAGTTATCCCTTCATAGATAAAATAAAATCTAAACTCTGAAAACAGATACTCTAATGGTGATTTGAGTGACATATTTTGCTCCAATAGCCCCAATGGGCAGTAACTAAAGATTCAGATATAATTCCTTTGTTAAAATATTTATTTATTTATTTATTATTTTCACATACTGTAGCATCTCACGAAACATAACATTTAAAAGATGATCTGCTAGATAAGTCGAAGATCTATTTAGTCCATTATTCTTTTGAAAATTGAAACCATCCAGGAAATTATCAAGGACTACACCTTACAGTCTATTTTAAGAAAAGTTAAGCTCCATGTAGAACATTTATATTGTTGTTCTGTAACAATATGTAAGTGTTTTGTGACTGCTTTTGAATGGCTGGATGGGGAATTCTGGAAGTTGAAAGCCACACACCTTAAAGTTGCCAAATTTGAGAAACATTGATGAAGCCTAAAGCCATAACATTTCCTAGTATTAACCTACATAAGCAGTGACCCAAGGCATAGCTTTTTGAGATTATCCGAAGTCCACTAGATGCTGCCACCTAACTAAGGTCCTCGCAAGTTCTCTTCTACTGTTGCCCTCTATTAACTGGTATTTGGGGCATGCTACAGTTGATTCTGAATACTAAATGAAACCATTTATCTGATATTCATATTTAACCTACATGTCCTCCTCTCAATGGTCCATTGAAGTGATAGTTTACTGTTCTTCCTTGCATCAGTCCTGAATCTTTCATTGTTTAGCTTCAGTAATATTATGTCCTAATATTATGAATGCATGAAGGAAAAAAAGTATAATTCCCAAACTATACATAATATGTATATACTAGGTCTTCATTCACCCAGCTTTCCTCTAAACTAAAATGCTCCAAATATTGTAGTCTTTCTTAGACTACACTGGAGTGCTGCAGTTCTAGCTCCCTAATTATTTTTGCAGTCTTTTTTGCATATTTTCCAGATCTATATTCTCTACAGGATTCAATATGTAGTATATTGCAAAAGCAGCTGTATCATCTTGAATTATCAGATTGATAGTTTTACTTTCAATCCACTTCCTAATAATTCTTAACATTGGACGTGCTTTTTTCTTTTTTTTTGTGATATAACATTTCGTGTATATGGAGTTGACAATTTTATTGAGCACAACCACAAACATTTTTCTGTGATCATCCAACATTACTATAAAAATGTTTGAAATATATGGGACAGTCCCCATCCAATGGCAGACCTCTCTGGGATAATATCTTATACTTAGGGACAAATATTTATAGCCCGGCTGCTAAATAGCATTCAAGGTGACTCAATTTAGATGATATATAGATGAAAAGAGTCTCTCATTGAACAGGGCTTCCTGAGACTGACTGAAACTTCTGATTTCTGGAGACAAATCAAAGACACTAAAAAAGGAGGGGGACGTTAGTGAATCTGCTAATCCCTGTACATTGCAGCCTATATGCAGAAATCAGTTGCAAGCATTGATGATGTCAAACCAATAACAAATGCATCATGATGCCATTGTGCAAATGACATGTATCATAATCCTGTGAAGGAAATGATGCATCAGTTACTATCAGGCCTGGAAGCCATCTTTTGTATTAGGCCTTCAGCTCTGCCATGTTTACTGTGGGAAACTAGGGGAGGGCAATTGTGTGGAGTATGGGTGATATATAGTCATAATAAATTCCTTTCTCAAGAAGTCAAGGACAACGGGCCCTGCACCTGGAAGGCTGGAGCAGGGAAGCATCCCCAGTTGGGATACTGATTGGATCATGTAATGGACTTGTGGGTGATGGGCAGGGACTTGAACTCTTCTTTGGGTGGGGAAAACCTGGAAACTTTCAGTTTTCCCAGATGTGCCAATATGATATCTCTAATAAAATGTAACTCAAGCTTCAGAGTTTTCTTTCATTGGGGGTGTTACTTGGAACCCTGACATTTACATTCTTTGTATAATGACATCATGATGTGCATGGCATTTGATCTCATCCATCCCTCAGGAATCTGTGGCCATACAAAGGAGGTCTCAGTTTTTATCACTTGGCATTTTTGGATATTTAACTGTGAAGCTCACAGCACAACTATGTATTGTTCTATGCCCATAAGATTATGTAAGTTCATTAGACTGTCATAAGACTACACCAGCTACAGTATTTGATAAAAATAAATTAACCGTATCATTTTCTAACAACAGAAGTGGCTCTCTTTAAATTACAAGAGACCATCATGGGAATGTATTCTGTATTTAATTATTAAATAGCTCTAAAGTACACTTTTTATACCACTGTTGGTTTGTCTGAATGTTTATTTCAATGAAATGGGCATTTTCAATGGCCATGAAACAATAACTCTTGGAAGCAGAATAGAAAATAGGAAAACAGGGATAATGGAACGCAGTGGCTGGCAGGAATTCTGAGCAGAAGCACTCCATGTATATCTACTAAAAATTAAGCTTTCTTAAATTCAGCAGGACTCAGTCCTAGATAACTGTGTGTATTACATTCTAAATATTTTTCTTTTTTCCAAGTTTTTTATTTTATTTTACAATATATCCATATCAATGCATGAACAGTGTGGCACCTGGGTATCATACATTTTAGTATAAATAAAAATAGTGCTATTAATCATATTTCTTACATTCCTCAAGCTTATGTAGTTCTAGTGTTAATACACATATTTGTATTAAATTATAGACTTTCATTAATTTTTCAATGTTTCAATACATTAATCCAATGCCAATCACAATATTGTTTAAACATACATAATAATACCATCATTCAATTCAATCTTCCCTTTTATTATTATTTTTGTCTTATTGTATAAAAATATACTAATATTCCCCCTCTCTCTTATTTCTATCCCTATTCTAACTTTTAATTATGCCATCATTATATTTAAAAACAAATCCTTTCTATCCGTCATCTCTTGCCCACTTTAAAACTTTGTTTGTTTTTTTTAACTTGCTTCCCATATTCCTCTCTTGAATCTTTATCCCTATCTGCATCTATGTCATGACTATTCATTTTAAACATTTCTCCCATCTCTGCCCTTTTTCCATTGTCTAGTTTCCAAAATATCTACCTCTGCCCCTGTCTTCCTGCATCTCCAGTTCCCTTTTTAAATCTCTTAAAATGTTTTCCCCTTGGTTTATTTCATCAGTCATTGTTAGTTTTGTTATTGTTTTATTTGTTGGTTAATCTGTTCTGCTTTTTCATCTGCTCTTTCAATAGGCTCCTCCTTTTCCTGGGCATCTTGATCACTCATTGTCCTTTGTATAATATTTCCCAGTTTTTCATCCATGCCATGCATTAAGTTCTTAATCTCCTTGTGGTTTCTTATCAGAATGTCCTTGATGCTTTGAAACATTGACACCATTTCTTCCCCAATTCCACTCATTTCCTCCTGATGGAGCATATCATCTGGTTTTAATAAGTGTCGCTATTGTCCACTTATCCAAAAACCATATATTCAAGCCTAGAGTCACTCCCCCCAAAAAATTCAATGTTCACAATTTTTCTATTCCATAGTTAATCAATCTGTTCCTTTAGATAATCCCAAAAGCTTTCCAGAACCTCCTTAAATCCCCTTTATGCATTCAATCTTGTATCATAGCATTCAGGGGTTTCTTTAATGAAAAAAATCTTCCTTATTCTGCTCTAAATATTTCTAAGAGTTAAAAGAACATTTTCTCCTTTGAACTTTTCATATCTGTCTTTTTCACAATTTCAGTTTTATTGCAACCTTTCAAGGTCACTCAAACAAGAAAAATGAGCTACTGGTAGAAAAGATTATTAGATTAATTTCCATTGGCAACGCTTATTTATAAGGCGACACCTAAAGCCAAGTGCTACACGTTTGTGGAGAGTTTATGATGTCTTCCAAGATCAAAGAGAAAAACCTGCTTGAGAAAAATATATATTCCTTGTGAAGCTCCACCACAAAAGGATTATGAGCAGGAAAAAGAGACAACAGTCACAATTCGGGCTCTGCCTCCCCATGAGTATTCGATAATAGTATAACTGTTGTTTTTATGAGGCAGTAAAGGGCACTTTGGAAAATGCTTTGAATATTTTATTGATTTTTTAATTTCATTTCCACAAATATGAAATTATCATCTTGGAGCACTTGAGCCAATTACAACCAGTGTCTGGTCTTAAATATTTGTTTCCTTTTCTATTTTTCTGATTTTACATCTTCTTTAAAAGCTATTTCAAATAGGAAGCTATTAAAGCAGGTAACAGAAGGTGATCCACCACACATTGTTACAGATATTGGACAAATTCATATTTACAAGACTTCCTAGTTCAGAGGCTATAGGGGGTTCTGATTGCTCTCACAAATAACCCAAAAGCTGCTGCTGCTATTTCCATATCGCCGTTTATTAAAAAATTAAGCATGGCTGCTATTTTCCCTCTCATATCCAAGCAGAATTCTGGTATTATGAACAAAATTATGTAGGGGTACACACACACACACACACACACACACACACAATCTCCTCTCTTTGACTGCCAAGAGCTGGTATGGAGGACCTGATAATTTTGTTAATGGGTTGCGTGGGGGAGCATGCAACCCATTAACAAAACGTCATGTCATCACTGTACAAATAATGGAACTTTTGTGTGGGAAATGCACTAGGTTTCTTGGAGTCAGTTGTTCTCTCTCAATCTTTCCATCCAATGTCACATAGGGTTTGAGATAAAATGAAGCGAGGACTCCACATAAATTACCACAAGCTCCTGGAGAAAATACAAATTAATCTCTACATACAGCGAGCAATAGAATAATGATCAACATGATAAACATGTCCATATTAAATCCTTATGCATGTATGTCTGACAAAGTTAGAATGTCTAGCTAAGAGATTTCACTATTGATCTGAAGCCCAAATTTCCCTGCAACCAGGAACCGGGCAAAGTGGCTCACCATTTTTAAATCCCTTTTCTAGGAATCACAATATTATCTTTTTGAAACACTTGAAGTACAAATGATGAATATTATCATTGTAGTACCAAACTTGGATTGCGTTATGCATTTTTAATCTTGCATAATGGAAAATAATTATTTCTAGTCCCTAGACTTTGCTGTACTCTTCCTGCAGTTCATCCACCTATCAATACATAATCACACATGTAGAGAGGCTGAATCTAACACAGTTGACCCCCCCACCCACAAATTACTACTTTTATAAAAATAAACAGAATCAACAAAGGAAAAAGATCAGTCCTGTTGTGGTAAAAATCCCAAATTTAGTGGCATTGGACGGAGGCATACATCCAACTTCCTATTTAGAGGAAATTTAGGGGCAACATCCTTAAGAAGAGTCAAAATAATCAAGGTAGCAGTCACAACTGCATGATCAATGTCCCACCCTTTTGTACATGTATTGACTTTACAAAGGAGTGGAGATTCAGTTGCACAGCCCCAACAATCATCTTACATTTTAGTAGAAAGATTTGTGAATCCAAGTGAGCAAGAAGGACCCTAAATGTAGAAAGCAATGCTTAATAATATCAACTGCAGATGGGATTCAAAGGACCCTTCCAGCTCTATTCTAATTGATTAATTGATGATTTATTGAGTGAGTGAGTGAGTGAGTGATTGATGGTTTCACTGCTCAAAGATTAATAAAATGCAAAGAAAAGTGATTATAAGACTCTTGGGATGTAATGTTCTGAAAGAGGAAGTAACACTCTCTTTTATGCCTTTCGCAGATACATTACCTTTATTGTATTGTAGGTTTGCCTGCACCACATAGGCAAAGGTTGCATTATTACTTTTTATAGAGACTATATTTAATTATGTTAAAATAATTATACAGCATTTCTGCCTGAGCAGCATAGACAATAGAATCTTACTGTATTTAAGAGAAAATATGCTTAATTTTCTAGTAAGTAATCTCACAAAAATTGAAAAGGGCAACTATTTTTTCCTTTCACTTCCAATTACCTTAAAATATAATGTTTCAGAGTGCTTTTCCTCAAAATTAAAGCTGTTTCTATTCAATTAAGTTGATGTAAAGAGAACTGTAGCGGAGAAAAATCATATGGTTTTAATTGTTGATGCTACACTTCCCACAGTAGGCATTCTACTGTTGCTAGGGTTAGATTTTTTTTTTATATTGTATAACATAGATTTTATCTAAAATGACATTATGTACAAATCTGCATGGTAAGATATATGTATGAGCAGAACACATTTAGATCCTTATACATTTAAGCACAAATATAGTCCAGCCACTGTTCCCACACTGCCACCCTATAGCAATGTCAAAGCAGAATTTTGGGTATTTTTAATTAGCTGTGCAAGGGATATAGAAAGGGTGGAATAGGGCTACTGTATTTGAGCTGCAAAAATACAGATGACTGTTTGTGAAAGCTACTCAGATATAGTTATCCTACTGCAGGACCTGTACTTTATTAACTTTACTGGCTTTATTTGAAAGGAGTATCATGTTAATTATAAATAAGTTCCATTCTTCAAATACTGTTTTTCAGTATTTAATTACTGATTGAAAACATTGGTCCGTGTACAGCTGTAATCAACAGGAAGCAATAAGTAAATAAACACTGGTAAATATTTTCTGAATTATCCCTTGAACAATTATCCCTTTTTCAGATATCCTCTCCAATATTCCTGTTAAGAAAAAGCCACTGATTCTATGCTTCTTTGTCCCCTCCCCATTCCCAAAGTTAATTGTTTGATAGGATTATAAAATCAGAATAATACACTGTAGAATACAAACAATAGCTGAGTTCAGTGATATTTATACAATAGGAATTAGAACTTGCTAACTTTATGATGATTTACATAAGTTAAAACTTTTATAAGGAAAAAGTTTAAATAGATGTTAAATGTAATTTTTAAAATGTTAGGGCATATAAAATTGCTCGAATTATACAATTAATGCTAAATATGCTATTAATAAAAATTGCAACATTTACTTAATTATTCTTTGAGTTTTTTAAAATTTCCATTGTGTTGTTATTTGTAAATGTTAAAAAAGGGAAAGGGAAAGAAAAAAAGGAACTGCTTGGAAAAAATAGATATTTTATTACTAATTTCCCCCTGCTTTATACTCCAACCAATTAGCAGTATTTATAAATATTTAACTCTCTTATGCTTTAAATGTTAGCACATGTCAGTTGAAGACTAACATGGTCATAAAATATTGTTTCAATATCTGACTCTATTTTTGGCATAAATTGCCTTCAGTATATTGCAGTTGTTAAGCATTTACCAGCACTCCGCTTAATGGTATAAATTATGTTTAAAAACCCTGTAATCCTTTGCATCAGGGTGGAGTTGGGGCAACTAAATGGAGCTGAGCATTTACTGGCCGGATGCCCTTCCTGATGGCTATGCAGAGCTCACAGCAGATATTTTCTCTTTTGCCAAGAAAAAGAAATCTCTGCTGCTTGATAGGATCGAACTCACAGCCTTGTGATTGTGAGGTGAGAGCACCACCTCTAGGCCACCACACCACTCTACAATATAGCTATAATTAATTCATCCTTATATATTCCAATTGATTCAATTGATCCTTAGTATGTATAATACTGATGATGGGCCATCAAATTATTGTCAGCATTAACAATTATGTAGGTTGATTGTCTCCATGGTCAGCCTGCTTCTAATCTAGTCTTTCAGGTATTTCAATGATGTACCTATTACTATAACTGTATCCTTTCTCTTGTTGATAAGTTCTCCTCTTTTTCTCTTTCTTTACACCTTTTCCAGCAGTAGACTTCTTTGCACTCTACATCATTATCAAAATAATGTTTGTAACAAATGTTAACTCTTATCAGTCCAGCAATTGAATGCACACACAAAGAAATCATGAAAGTTAAACTCATATATCTTTGGTGTTGAAGTTCAAATATATGTAGAAGAGTTAGCCTGTTGAAACAAAACCAAAACAGTTTATTGATGTTCATATTTAATTTGACTTTCTGTCATCACAGATTCATTAAAGACCAGGGCTTTGGGGAAAAGATGCCGTGAAATATTATGTTGCTACTCCAGTTATCTTTATTTTGTCACCTCTCTATAATCATGGGGGCAGTGGTTACAGCACCTCACTGCAGTTTGCCAAGATATTTCTTAAATGCTTCCTATCTAGGAGATTCCAGAATGAGAGAAGGAATCTTACTCTATAGCCTTTTTATCATGCATTTCAGATAGAGTAAGAATCGAAGGTTTATCTCAGGGTCAATGCTTACAATCACAATTATCATGACAGTCAATTTTTATATGACCGTAGTCTATGTTGTGCATGGAGACCATTTTTTTCAGGCATTTTGTATTGGCTAAGTGGACTCTCTTAACAATACTACATAATACAAGCTATTATGTCGACTGATTGCTATGCACTTGTTGGGAGAGTGGGAGAGAAAGAGAAAAAATCCTGTGAATTAATTCTGAAACATTTCATGGTATACAATACAGGTGTCAAAGTCAATTGTGTCAGATGATGTATCATGACATATTGCGACATAGTTTGCCTTTGCGGAGCCAGGATGGGCGGGGCCTGAGTGTGACAGGCCTGGTATACTGCACGGTTGCTGCAGTAGAACTGTCTCTTTAATGCTCCCCCAAAACTATTGAATATTCAGAAGTGAGGAACTGAAGGACATTGCAGACATATGTAGAAATGGAAAATTAGCACAATATTTTTTAGGAAGCAAGCCTTGTTATCTGCTTCAACAATATGCTAAAAGTTACTGTCTATTGAATTTTGCATCATTCCCTAAATAGAGCAGATATTTTGGTGGGGGTGGTGGAGTCTTTCATCTTTTGCTGTACAGCTCCTTTAATTTTTAGAAAAAGTCATTCAGTGGATGCAATTAGTCAGATGGTCAGCAATGGTGCTTCTTCTTCTAAAGAAAAAGTGAAATACATGGCAGTAAATGCTCTGGGACTATATATATGATCTCAGTTTGAAATTCCTTTAGGAGGCAAAGCTCCTTCAAAATAATAGAAGTCAGCCTATGATAACAAGGCCCGAGGAAGGCCTTTTAAGTTTTCCAAACCATCACTTTGCCCAACGTCCTTGTGCAGGACATTTCTGCTCAACATTAAACTGTTTGTTCTGCTACTTCTGCAATTCTGCCGGTGCTGCAATTGAATTAGCATAGTTCGTGAAGCGGTTCAAAATCTTTCAGGATGAAAGGCTCTATATAAATGTAAAATATTATTAGATAAGTAAGTTAAGCAGTAAACACTTTATTGATTCAATGCCTCACAAAATCTTAGGATAATTAGAGCAAATAGATTTGGATTGGAGCCCCATCGCAAGAATCAAGAGTTGGCTGAAAGCTTGTAAACAGGGGATAATGATAAATAGCAGCTCCTATGGATATTCAAACAGTCCTGTCTCTAAGGAATACAGAAGCAGTATTTTTAGTCTTGTATCCAACTGGCCAAGGCCATTAGGATAGTGAGTTGAGCCACTGCATCACTGATAACAGAGGAAAGAAGGAATATATTATAAAGAGGTAAGAAAATCTCTTCGACCGTTCATTTCTCTACAGCTATTAAGCATGGTCTGCTCAATTCCAAGATAACACCTTTGAGATATGCTGGAATTGCAAATCTCAGAATTAGAACAATTTGAGAAAAGCAATCTCAGTATTTCTGAAAGATTTCAAGTCGGGAAAGGTTGGTCTGCATTATCAGCCAGCTTAAATCACCTTTTTCAATAGAGTAAAAAGGTAGCATATAACCCCAGGGCTGTATCCTTATACTCATGGCAATTTTTAATGACACATGGTTATTGTTTTGAATCTGTGAAACACTTAATTCACTGAAGTTTGCAATGTACTCCTATCTTATGAAGTCGTCTGACATTTTTCACTCTATTAAAATGACATTATAGTTCTATTTTTCTGAAGATTATAGCCTGTTTTAGTAGCCTGTAAAAATGTGGTGAAATTGAATGCAGTTGAACTCCCTGTGGGCTAAAGAACTTTTGCAATCAAGTTTCCTAATTACACAAAAGATTGTAAGAAGGTCAGAAGTGAAAGCAATGAGGTCAAAATGACTGGATGGGCCCTCAAACATAGCAAATAAATTCTGAGAATCCAGGATACCTTAGAGCAGGGATCCCTAACCCCGGTCCATGGACCAGCACCAATCCGCAGCATGCCAGCAACCAGGCCACAGAAACAAACGAAGCCCCATCCATGTAATGCAGGCAGCATGCAAAACCATGCCCCTCTGGTCTGCAGAAAAACCTTTCTCCATGGAACTAGTATTTGGTGTCCAAAAGGTTTGAGGCCACTGTCCTAAAGTCTTTTATTTTAAGGATAAGAATACCAATGAGATGCCAACCAATATGAGAGAGAGGGGGGGGGAGAGGGAGAGAGAGGTATATATTTTGATCTAATTTATGATTCAAAGGTATTGTGCAGATGTTCAAAGGACATAGATGCAATCAGTTTTAATGTTAATATTTTTCCAATATTATTGAAGAATCAGAACACCAAAATAGAAACTATACAAATTAAAGAGTGAAAAAAACACTGAACCAGGAACAATATATTTCCATTTTCAAAAAAAGCCTTTATTTTAAGATAATAACTCATTTCCATTTCCAATGAAGCTTCAAAAGCCAGCAAATTGGAAATTAAGTGCTTTAAAACCATAAAATGTAAGCAGTGAAGACTTTGTTGCACATTATATGTGGTGATGGACTTAGTAGCACATTCCCCCATTGTAATTTGCATGGTAGAGTTTTCTCTTGAAGGTAGCCAGTGATAGTGAAGTCTTCCCAACTGTTGGGAAGAAATTTCATAGAACTGAAGTTATCATTGAAAAAAATCTTGACCATAGATGCTTCTAACTAGGAGTTCACATGTTGTTTGTTTGTTTGTTTGTTTGTTTGTTTGTTTGTTTTGGGAAGAAAG